>CM053030.1:370252135-370852135 GCA_028564925.1 Lithobates sylvaticus
ACACACACACACACACCTGTCACCTGTCACCTGTCAAATTAGAACCTGCAAATGTGTTGGTACCGCTGTTGTATTCCCAAGGTGTAGCATAGGTTGCTGATTCACACCAAGACCTCATTCACACACAGAGCTTTATTTATTAACTCAATACAGTTTTATCTTTTTAGATTTAGGTGGAATTTTGTAACTTGTGTTTGTGTTGCCGAAAAATGATTTTAGTGCTATTTTAGCAAAAATATTGTTCTGATATTTTTGGGGAGGGTCCTGTCAGGTAAGCTGTATGGGGCCCCGTGACTTAGATCCGTTTCACACTGAGGCAGTTTTCAGGAGTTTTAGCGCTAGAAATAGCGCCTGAAAACTGCCTTCCATGCCACCTGAATGTGAAAGCCGGAGTGCTTTCACACTGGGGCCGTGCCCTTGCAGGTCGTAAGAATAAGTCCTGGCGGTTTGGGAGCACTCCCAAAACGCCTCTGCCCATTGCAATGAATGGGCAGCGCTTCCAAAGCACCTGAAAACTGCTTCGGTAACACTGCAACACAGGCGTTTTTAACCCCTTCTTCGGCCGCTAGTGGGGGTTAAAAGCACCCCGTTAGTGACCAAAACGCGCCGCTTAACCAGTGCCGCTAACACAAGTAGCGATTGTGGTGCTGTAGCGCTAACGCGGCCCCAGTGTGAAAGGGGTCTTTATAACAGCTGCACCTGGGTTGCCCGGGTGGTGGAAATACCGGCAATTACATTGAACACATTGAGCGGGCTCAGCCATCTGTGTACGAGGGCCATGAGGGTTATCTAAGGTGAAACTGGTAGCCTGACCCAGTGTCTACATCTATTAAATCTAATCTCCTGCCTTCTGTACATACAAGGTCGCTCTCTGATATTGCAGCTTTGTAGCGGGTAATGCAGTGTGTGTGTGTGTGTGGCGGAATTTATTCAGTGTAGATTATGAAAACAGTCCTTGTCCTTCTGACAGACAGATGTTTACCCAGCTTGTAGCAGATCAGGCGTCAAGGCTTGCTGAATGAATGATCTTGTTACTTGGACTTTGAATGTAATTATTAGGATAATTGTGTGAGATGATTGGGTCTAGTAGATATGGATGTGCTTTTCACACCTGACAACGTTGGAAGTCTTTTGAACCTTCTGTCATAGGAAGGATGCTCTGTGCTGATCATTCACTGATTTTTGCTGGTCTGGGAATTAGGCCACATTCATGCATGTAATGTCCAGCTTTGCCCAAACGTCTTAAGGACCGAGCCTATCTCACAAAAGTGAGTACACCTCTCACATCTTTTGTAAATATCTTATTATATATTTTCATGTGACAACACTAAAGAAATTAAACTTTGCTACAATGTAAATTAGTGAGTGTTCAGCTTGTATAACAGTGTAAATGTGCTATCCCCTCAAAATAACTCCACACACAGCCATTAATGTCTAAACAACAAAAGTGAGTACACCCCTAAGTGAAAATATTGAAATTGGGCCCAAAGTGTCTATTTTGTGTGGCCACCATTATTTTCCAGCACTGCCTCAACCCTCTTGGGCATGGAGTTCATCAGCGCTTCACAGGTTGCCACTGAAGTCCTCTTCTTCTCCTCCACGATGACATCACGGAGCTGGTGGATGTTGGAGACCTTGCGCTCTTCCACCTTCTGTTAGAGTATGTTCCACAGATGCTCAATCGGGTTTAGGT
Source organism: Lithobates sylvaticus (assembly GCA_028564925.1). Taxonomy (NCBI): domain Eukaryota; kingdom Metazoa; phylum Chordata; class Amphibia; order Anura; family Ranidae; genus Lithobates; species Lithobates sylvaticus. The sequence goes on from CM053030.1 coordinate 370,253,829, forward strand.
CTGGAGACATGCTTCGCCAGTCCATTCCATTTACACTCAGCTTCTTTAGCAAGGCAGTGGATCCCTAATTTGATTTCCCCCACTGATGTTTATTGTTTTTGCACCTTATGCCACTGATATCCAATGTACTATGTTTGCTATCTGAAGTTGTTCTCCCGGGATATCTTGGGGGGACATGATCCTGATGGGGGTAGGGGTGGGTTAAGGCTGCATTCACACATGAGCGTTTTAAGCTCATAAAAACACCATAAAAAACGTCCAACAAGCAAAATTCCATTCATTTAATTTGCCCCTGTTCACATCTGAGCATTTTTGTAGCCTGAAGCTCAAAAAAGTACATGAGCTTCTTTTTGGGAAGATAACAGCCGTTGTTTTTCTGCTTTTTTCATCGGTGACCTTTTGACCTGTGCAAAATCGCGTCAAATTTTGGTAAAATCACTTTCTGCCTGAAAAGGAAACGCTCAGGTGTGAGTCATGATATCATGTGCTGGCTTATATTAACATCTTGCCTCCGTTGTTCTGCTTTGTTATATTTTAAAATGTGTAAATAAAGATTTAAAAAAAAAAAAATAGAAATTTTATAATGATAAAAATTCTCAAATGATTGGCTGCTGTGACCGTATGGAAAAAAGGAAAGTCTTCTCTTATTGTATTTTAGCTTTTTGTAAAAATTAAGACAGTTTGATTAATTTACTATTACAGTTACTGTTAGCTACCTTTACGCTGGGCTTCTCCGTGATTAACTAACTAGATTTTCATTATTTCATTATGTCATGGCCCTGAGCTCATTATTTTAGAGGACCCATTAGAAGAATTGGATCCATTTATCAAAGTTTGTCAATATTCCTGGCATACTTTGAAATATCCAACAAAAATAAATTTGTTGTTACTGTAGCTGTAATAAAATATAAAAGATAAAATAAAAATAGAAGGTCCAAAAGCTCCGTACACCCACACTAAAGGCACCACCGCTGCGCCAGGAGCAAATATAGTGTTTCAAGCTGCCACTTAAATTAAACAGATAATCGTAAGCATTTACCGTTTAAATGTAATATAGTAAATAGCGGCGCTTTGAGTTAAAGTGATTTTAAATCATAAATAACAAATCGCCCAGTGACAAGTGATAATCATTAACACAAATTGGTGATTCTGAATTGTAAGAATGAATGAACAAAGTCCACGACTAAACAGATTCAACAATGTGTAGTATGGGTTGACTTCAGTTCAGCTTTTGGATAAGAAATAATTGCTTTTATCTTCTTACTATGTGCCATGCCTGAATTGTAATAGTAGTTGGTACCAGCTACTATGAATTCAATGTTGTACTTCTTTACTTTTTTATTTCTTAAAAAATAATAACCTATTGAAACTAAAGGGTTGACTTCAAACATCATCCACCACACTGCGTGCAAATGGTGACTCCACTCCCCTTTTTAGATGTGCACTTGCCAGACGAAGTTCTCTTGCACTCTCATGCTTGGCAAATACACGACAGCCCACACAGGGTTAAACCATCCATCGATCTCCAAACGTGAAAGTAGATCTCATGGAAAATCCACATATAACAAAACAAAGTGCTCCAATAGTGCAGTATCGTTTGATGAAAATGTATTCAAGGTAAAAATGCTTCACGCATTGCGCTCACATGGAATCAAATAGATAAATCATGTAACAAATCCACTGCCGCAGCAAGAAACTGACATGACATGGTCACAGCGGACCGGCTTGTGTAAACAGTATCTTACCACACAAAATCGCTACCCTTGGAACGTCACTTCCGGTATTGTGTCCATCGTCACTAATGGTTGCCATACAGCCATGTCACGACGCGTTTCATCGACTCATTACGACTTCCTCCTGGGAACTGAGGGTTACAATTTTGTGTGGGTGAGATACTGTTTTATTTTTTTATTTTTTTATTTTTTAGATTCATACTTACTTAGGTGGATGCAGCATAGGTCCAATTCTGCATCTATCCTCTGGCGCCTCTAACACTAGAACCGAGCAATCGAACACCACCGATGGCCCGGTTCTCACAGCTCCCCGAGCAGAGAGCTGGTGACGGTCAGTCACTGCTCTCTGCTCTTCCCCCTCCTCACTTGCTGGAGCGCTGGGCTGTGGAGGGGGCAGGAGCCCTGGTCTGCCTCTCAGCAGCTCGCTGAGAGGCTGAGCAGGGTGGCGGTCCAGGGATCTGGGTAGATCCCGACTCCATTGTCGTGATGACCCACGAGCCTGGACCGACTCTGCGACTTCAGCAGAGAGCAAAACGAACTGCACTCCTGTGATCCACAGAAGTACAGTCAAACGAGCTGCCGCTGTACTTCTCCTTTTAATAACCAGGGCATTTTTTGCTATTCAGCACTGCGCTGCTTTAACTGGTAATTGCTTGATCGTGCAACACTGTAGGCAAGTTTTTTTTCATACTAATAGAGCTTTCTTTTGTTTGTATTTAATCACAACTGGGTTCTTTTTTTGTTTCTATAAATGAAAAAATACAGTAAACGTTGAAAAAAAAAATCCCAAGTTTTTCTTAGTTTCTGTTATAAAATTTAAAAAATTTGTCTTTCTTTGGGCCATTTCTTTGGTAAAAATAACCCAAATCAGTGAATATTATTTAATCTGTGTGAAAGAGTATACAAACTATGGTATGTATATACCGTATATACTTGAGTATAAGCCAAGTTTTTCAGCACATTTTTTTTTGTGCTGAAAATGCCCCCCTTTGCTTATACTGGAGTCATGCACTTTTCTGCAGCAGAGAATTACATTTTTCGACCCGACTTTGGGGCCCCGTGTCTGGGGGCCACTATGCAAACCCAGTGGAACTAGCACTACAACATATCCAAAGATGGAGTTCCTAGCACCAAGTGGCCCCGAGATACGGGGCCACAAACTCGGTCAACCATGTCCATCTCCAGCAATGTAATTTTGGGACCCTTTGGATCCAGAGACCCCAAATTTTGGCTATTAGGGGGCATCTAGGAACCCTTAACTACCAAGTTTGAAGTTCGGGGGACCTATGGCTGCAAATGGGCACAGTAAGGCATGCAAATGGGCATTGTTGACCCTCTTTTCCACTTACAATAGCTGCACATTTCTCACCCTAGGCTTATATTCTAGTCAATAAGTTTTCCCAGTTTTCTGTGGTAAAATTAGGTGCCTCGGCTTATATTTGGGTCGGCTTATACTTGAGTATATACGGTATTTGAAAATTGATCAGTCTTGATATACTGATGGCCTATCGTTTCTTGATGCCATAAAATACCAGGGCAGTACAAATATCCCCCAAATCCCTTTTTGGAAAGTAGGCAGTCCAAGGTACAATATCTCACAAAAGTAAGTACACTCCATCGCATTTTTGTAAATATTTTATTATATCTTTTCATGTGACAACACTGAAGAAATTACACTGCTACAATGTAAAGTAGTGAGTGTACATCTTGTATAACAGTGTAAATTTGCTGTCCCCCCAAAATAACTCAACACACAGCCATTAATGTTTAAACCTCTGGCAACAAAAATGAGTACATCCCTAAGTGAAAATGTCCAAATTGGGCCCAATTAGCTATTTTCCCTCCCCAGTGTCATGTGACTCGTTAGTGTTACAAGGTCTCAGGTGTGAATGGGGAGCAGGTGTGTTAAATTTGGTGTTATCGCTTTCACTCTCTCATACTGGCCACTGGAAGTTCAGCATGGCACCTCATGGCAAAGAACTCTCTGAGGATCTGAAAAAAAGAAATATTGCTCTACATAAAGATGGCCTAGGCTATAAGAAGATTGCCAAGACCCTGAAACTGAGCTGAAGCACGGTGGCCAAGACCATACAAGCGGTTTAACAGGACAGGTTCCACTTAAAACAGGCCTCGCCATGGTTAACCAAAGTGTCTTGTGGGAAATAGACGTATGAGTGCTGCCAGCATTGCTGCAGAGGTTGAAGGGGTCAGCCTGTCAGTGCTCAGACAATACGCCGCACACCGCATCAAATTGGTCTGCATGGCTGTCGTCCCAGAAGGAAGCCTCTTCTAAAGATGATGCACAAGAAAGCCCCCAAACTGTTTGCTGAAGACAAGCAGACTAAGGACATGGATTACTGGAACCATATCCTGTGGTCTGATGAGACCAAGATAAACTTGTTTAGTTCAGATGGTGTCAAGCATGTGTAGCGACAACCAGGTGAGGAGTACAAAGGCAAGTGTGTCTTGCCTACAGTCAAGCATGGTGGTGGGAGTGTTATGGTCTGGGGCTGCATGAGTGCTGCCGGCACTGGGGAGCTACAGTTCATTGAGGGGAACCATGAATGCCAACATGTACTGTGACATACTGAAGCAGAGAATGACCCCCCCCCCTTTTTGGAGACTGGGCCGCAGGGCAATATTCCAACATAACGACCCCAAACACACCTTCAAGATGACCACTGCATCGCTAAAGAAGCTGAGGGTAAAGGTGATGGACTGGTCAAGCATGTCTCCAGACCTAAACCCTATTGAGCATCTGTGGGGCATCCTATAACAAAAGATGTAGGAGAGCAAGGTCTCTAACATCCACCAGCTCCGTGATGTTGGATGAAGGAGTGGAAGAGGACTCCAGTGGCAACCTGTGAAGCTCTGGTGAACTCCATGCCCAATAAGGTTAAGGCAGTGCTGGAAAGAAATGGTGGCCACACAAAATATTGACACTTTGGGCCCAATTTGGACATTTTCACTTAGGGGTGTACTCACTTTTGTTGCCAGCAGTTTAGACATTAATGGCAGTGTGTCGGGTTATTTTGAGTCGACAGCAAATTTACACTGATATACAAGCTATACACTCACTACTTTATATTGTAGCAGTGTAATTTCTTCAGTGTTGTCACATGAAAAGATATAATAAAATTTTTACAAAAGATGTGAGGGGTGTACTCACTTTTGTGAGATACTGTGTGTGTATGTGTATGTGTGTGTGTGTGTATGTGTGTGTGTGTGTATATGTATATATATTGTGTGTATTTATATATATATATATCTATATATATGTGTGTGGGTATATATATATATATATTTATATAGATATATATATGATATTTATAATTTTTATTTATATATATATATATATATATATATATATTATATTTATATATATATATATATATGGTGGAACATCCAGTCTGAATAGCAATTATCCTTCATGTTAACTGCTTGTTCTCTTGTAAGGGGATGTTGTATTTCTGCTGTATCCTGTGTTTATCCAAATTGACTATCCCTGGTGTCTGGATGTGACCAGAAAACAAGTACTGTAGATGGGACTTGAAGGGCCTGTCCACGCTTATATCGGTTTGATTTTCCTGTAGCAGCATGTCCGATCGTGTGTACGCTGTGTTTTAAGTGCATTGTGACAAAATGCAGCATTCTGTACTTTTTTCACAGCATTATTTGTTGTGTTCTATCATTTAAAAAAAAAAAAAATGGATTTTGTTGTCGGAATGTCCGATCGTGTGTACGCGGCATTACTCTAGCATTTTTGTTGTGTTCTATCATTTAAAAAAAAAAAATCAATTATGTGATATGTCAGGCATTTCTCAATAAAGTTCACCATACACAGACTTTTCCATAGATTTCGCCATCCATGCTAAACTAATCTTCTAATGTCTATTGTCTTTTGACAGTCGCCATCCATAGCTGTCACATTACCCGAAAGGTAACTACAGCTGTTTGGCAGACTTTATTCCAGGGGTGCCCAACCAGTGGCCCGCTGAGCCTTCTGATGTGGCCCGCGACCTCCTGCTTTGGGATAGCAGGTTCTCAAGCCCAGATAGTGGGTTGCTGACCCGCCATCCCAGAGCATCAGTGTTTAAAATGAAGCCAGCGGTAGAGGTAGCAATCGGCTGTGGAGGGAGCAGAGCCGCATTTGCTGATGCTTCCTGTATAGCGCCGGCTCCTGTCCCAAGCGGAGTACCAAATGCATTCTGCCTGGGACAGCAACAGCCGGCGATACCGGAATGGAACACTGTTATTAAAGGTAAGTTTACTACTAAAAGCAGTGTATATATGGGCATATCTGTTCTGCAGTGGTTACTGGGCTGCTTTCAAACTGATCCGCAGGTGCAGCGCATTGCACCTTCGGGTTACCTGCACTGAGTCATAGATTTCTGTTATTATCTGTGGGTTTGGTGCGCTTTCAGAAAGTGCACCACACCTGCAGGATATAATAGACATCAATGGCAAAGTGCAGCTAACCTGCAGGAAAGTCACAGGTGCACTGTACTGCACCCGCAGTGCAGGTAAACTGCCGCACATCATGTGAAAGGGGACTAAGGCTGCTTTCATACTGGTCGGTCCAACCCACACGGACCCTCCATTCACCTCTATGGAGCGGCAGATGTAAACGGACTTGGGTCCATTTGCACCCACCTACCTCCAAACCGATCCACTTAAAAAAAAAAAAAAAACAGAAGGGGATCAGTCCCCTTCCATCTGGTTGGATCCGATAGGGGGGCCCACAGAGTAGAGTGGGCTGTGTCCATGTCCGCTCTGCATCTACAGAGCGGGCACGGATCTGTCTTCCGTCCGCTCCACTTATTGTGACCCGTTACCAAGTCGCTTAAGTGGCCCTCGCTCTTCAAAAGTTTGGGCACCCCTGCTTTATTCTGTCCGGCTCCTTTGATTTCTCAAAGTTTGTTGAGCCAGGTAGTGTCATCAGATCCAACCATGGCTCATATTTTGGCTGATTCCTGCTGAATCGGCCACAATTTGAGCTGTATACGTCAATTGTAGCTCCAACAGTCCAACCCCTGAGAGGTCCCTTGTTGATATCGTTATTGTCTTCTGCAGCTTCTTCGGGGTGCTGGTTTTCATCCACCCTAATTGGCTGGCATGGGATGACATAATTACCTTGCATGCACCGAAGTTCACTCATCCCAGCATGCAGGCACAGTGCTAGGAGGTTTATTAGCTGCGTATGCAGAACTCCGTATACCTTCTAAAGCCTAGTACACACGGGCTTCTGTGGAAGGGGCATGACTGAAAAAGGTCAGTGGATTGGCTCCCGATCAGCACTCTCAGCCAATGGCTGAGAGTGCTGACTTCAGTATTCTGGCTGGGGGCGTCCCCCTGTCAGGACACAATAGAAAAACAGGGGAGATCACTGTACTAACGGATTGTTAGTACAGCGGCTCCAACCTGAGCTGTTAGTTTTTTTTTTTTTTTTTTCTCCATTCTACCCAGCGGTTATTATGCCCTGTACACACGATATGATTTTCCGATGGAAAATGTGTGATAGGACCTTGTGGGAAATTTTCGACTGTGTGTAGGCTCCATCACACATTTTCCGTCACAGAAAATTTGAGATCTGGTTAGAGCTGCACGATTAATCATTAAAAAATTGCGATCACGATTCACCCCCCCCTGACGATCTCTCCCTGCTGAGCGTAGGCGATTCTTTCATATAAAAAAAAAAAAAAAAAAAAAAAATTTCTTTCATATAAACAAGTGGAGAGATTATCTGCTTAGAGTCCATTCACACAGGGGCAACTTTAAATCCGACTTGAAGTCGCCCCAAGTCGCGCAAAAAAATCAATGTAAGGGAATGAGAGCCATCCCTGTCTGCACACTACTGAAGTCTCTCTGACTTCAGAAAAGGTTCCTGTACTACTTCAATCCGACTTCTAGGCGACTTGTATCCATTGATTTCAATGGAAGTTGCCTCCAAGTTGGATCTCCTGTCTTAACTGAAGCAACTTTCCAACTTGAAACATTGTAACTACTCTTACTTCTTAGATCAAAGGGATAGAACTTCTTGTGTAAACAAATAATCTGGGCAGTCTACCAAGCTTTCAACCACATGTAAATGCAGGAAGTTTAACCACTTAAAGTCTAAATCTTCTTCTGACACTTCTTTCTAAAGTTAAAATCAATATGTTTTGCTAGAAAATTACTTGGAACCCCCAAATACACACACACACACACACACACACACACACACACACACACACACACACACACACACACACACACACACACACACACACACACACACATATATATAAAATTTTAGCAGAGACCCTAGGGAATAAAATGGCAATTGCTGCAATATTTGATGTTAAGCTGTATTTGCCCAGCGGTCTTTCAAATGCAACTTTTTGGGAAAAAATACACTTCAATAAATAAATAAAAAAAACTAAACGGTAAAGTAAGTTAGCCCAATTTTTTTGGTTTTAATGTGAAAGATGATGTTACGCCGCAAGAATCGTGATCTATCTTCTAAGCAAAAAAATCGTGATTCTCATTTTAGCCAGAATCGTGCAGCTCTAGATCTGGTTCTCAAATTTTCCGACAACAAAATCCGTTGTCGGAAATTCTGATCGTGTGTACACAATTCCAACGCACAAAGTGCCACGCATGCGACGTCATGATGTCACTTCGGGTCTAGGGTGGAAGTACACAAAAGATCAGCTCTCTCAATAAAGAAGACCTGTCATCTCTTATTTCTATTGCAAGGGATGTTTACATTCCTTGTAATAGGAATAAAAGTGATTACAAAAAAAAAAATAATGTAATGGACAGTGTAAAAAAAAAAAAAAAAAAAAGCAAAAAAATGATATACAGTATTTAAAACGCCCCTGTCCCCTGTCCCCTGCTCATGCACAGAAGCGAAAGCATACGTAAGTTGCTCACACATATGTAAACCCCAAGCGTGCACAATTTTAAAGCGTGACATGTTGGGCATCCATTTACTTGGCGTAACATCATCATTTATATTTTACCAAATAAAATAATAATAAAATTCATTAAAGTGTGCACAAAAAATTGCGGTGATCGTCATTTTATTCTCTAGGGTCTCTGCTAAAAAATATATATATATATAATGTTTCTACAGATTTCTACTTGTAAACAAAAAGTGCCAGAAAGGGCCTGGTCGGTAAGTGGTTACCGTATATACTCGAGTATAAGCCGAGTTTTTCAGCACATTTTTTTGTGCTGAAAGTGCCCCCCTCGGCTTATACTCGAGTCAAGCACTTTTCTGCAGCAAAAAAAAAAAAATTCCGACCCGACTTTGGGGCCCCGTATCTCGGGGCCACTTGGGTCTAGGAGTCCCAAATTTGGTGTGCCAACCCAGTGGACCTAGCACTATAACATATCCATATGGGGTGCCTAGCCCTAAGTGGCCCCGAGATACGGGGCCCCAAAGTCGGTTCGGAAAATGTCATTCTCTGCTGCAGAAAAGTGCTTGACATTTTCTGACCCGAATTTGGGGCCCCATATCTCGGGGACACTTGGAGCTAGGAATCCCAAATTTGGCATTCAAACCCAGTTGAACTAGCACTACAACATATCCAAAGATGGGGTTCCTAGCACTAAGTGGCCCCGAGATACAGGGCCCCAAAGTCGGTTCAGAAAATGTCATTCTCTGCTGCAGAAAAGTGCTTGAGATTTTCTGACCCGAATTTGGGGCCCCATATCTCGGGGACACTTGGTGCTAGGAACCCCAAATTTTGTATTCCAACCCAGTGGAATTAGCACTACAACATAACTAAAGATGGGGTTCCTAGCACTAAGTGACCCTGAGATACAGGGCCCCAAATCGGTCAACTGTGTCCATCTGCATGGGCACAGTGAGGCTGCAAATGGGCATCGTTGACCCTCTTTTCCACTTACAGTAGCAGCGCATTTCTCACCCGAGGCTTATACTCGAGTCAATAAGTTTTCCCAGTTGTTTGTGGTAAAATTAGGTGCCTCGGCTTATATTCGGGTCGGCCTATACTCGAGTATATACGGTACTTCATTCTCTATGATCATTGCTGCATCTCACATTCAGGTATAGAGTGCGCATTTTAAATGACGGCTGAATAAATAGTGGTAGTTAGTAATATCATTATATTATTATTCATACACTTGTGGTTCGGTTTTCCTCCTGTGACTTGAGTCAGTGCCATGGGAATGACCCGCCTGTAATTCAGAAGTCCAGGTAGGATTCGCAGGATCCTATTTCTGCTCTCTTCGGAATTCGTCATTTAGGGCCAGTTCACACCAGACGCAGTTCTGTTCCGTGTGCTTTTTTTCTGCACAAAATGCATGCACAGTGTTTTTTTTCCATGTATTCCAATGTCTCTAGTTCACACCATGCAGTCAGTTTCTGCACCAGAAACTGACCGGAAACTGACTGCATGGTGTGAACTAGAGACATTGGAATACATGGAAAACACTGTGCATGCATTTTTACTGCAGGAAAAAAAGCACACGGAACTGAACGGAACTGCGTTTGGTGTGAACTGGCCCTTAAAGTGACACTAAGCTATGTTATTTTTCTCCAAAAATAATCCATACACATCCACTAATTAAAGAAAATCTTCAAGGCAGTGGGGAAGCGATACAATGCCTCCTCACCGCCTGTCAAATGCTTACTGAAGAGTGATGTGAACACGGATTGCTCTTCAGAAAGCAAAGCTTACATGAACGAGCCCTAATCCATTTTTTTACAAAGTTATTTTTGCCTCCTTGTAACATCCCTCATGATCTCCCAAACCTCTCCTTTTCCCTTCCACTTCCCTTTGTTTGGAATGATCAGTGCATGTTAGTTGAGGTCGTGAACACTGCTCTATGCACATTACTCATTCCCTAATCCAGGGGTGCCCAACCTTTTGAAGAGCGAGGGCCACTTCTAGCGTCTTGGTAACTGGTCGCGGGCCACAATGAGCGGAGCGGGTGGATGGCATGTCCGTGTCTGCTCTGCATATGCAGAGCGGACACTGACACAGCCCACTATACTTTTTAGCGGATCATATTGGAGGTAGGACACAAGTCGGTGGTTTATGTATGCCACTTCTTATAGGTGAATGGAGGGTCCAATTGGTTGGACTGTCGGACTGACCGTGTGAAAGGGGCCCAAGGCTGCTATCACAGTGATGCGCTTCGGTTTACCTGCACCGCGGGTGCAACGCGCAGTGTACCTTTTGGCTTTTCTGCACTTTGCAATAGACTTTTATTATATTCTGCAGGTTTGGTGCACTTTCAGAAAGCTCCCTAAACTCGCAGGTAATAACAGAAGTCTGTGGCTCAGTGCAGGTACCCCGCAGGTAAACTGCTCTGCACCTGCGGATCAGTTTTAAAGCAGCCCAGAAACCACTGCAGAAAAGATATGCCTATATATACACTGATTTTGGTAATAAACTGACCTTTAATAACAGTATTCTATTCCATCCCAGAGCAGGAGGTCGCGGGCCACATCAGAGGGCTCCGCGGGCCACTGATTGGGCACCCCTGCCCTAATCCATAGTCTGTCTTGAGAGCAAGCAAGACAGGGTGGCTACATTCCATTCCTACATACATTGGACCATGGATTTTTAGTGTGAAGGGGAAAGGTCAGCTTTACGTTTGTTAAAAAAGCTTTATTCACATGATGAAATGGGAGTTTTTTTTGCAGATGTTGCCTGCGGGCAGCCCATTGAGATCTGTTAGGACGTAGCAAGAACACAGCTACTGGTTGTAATTTAAAGCGGAGCTCCACCCAAAAGGGGAAGCTCTGCTTGTTTGCTTCCTACCCCCCTGCGCTGCCAAAATTGGCCCCTTTCATTGGGAGAACGGGTACCTGTTTTGGGGGAACAAAAGTGCAGCGCTAAATGTAACGAAACAGTCAAAATGTTGCCATTCGGCGTAATAAAAGTGCACAGTGCAATATGAAAAAAGTATAGTGACATAATATAGTTCGAAAAAGTGAAAAGACAAAGTTTATGACATTTGGCATGTCAGTGTTTTTGTGGGGGGGGGGGGGGGGGTACCTAGTTTTTCACAAGTACCCAGCTCCCACTTCCCTCTCCTGGCGCTGTGGTGCCAAACGGAAGTTCACCTCTCCCTGCAATCTTCTGGGACACGTCAAAGGACCCAGAAGATTGCCCGGCCATTCATAATGCGCAGCATGGCTCACGCATGCCCGGCTGGAGAGCCACAGCCGGACGCCCCCACACTTGCAATGCTGGCACCGCAGAGAGGTGGGGGAGAGAAGCGAGGCTTTGGGCAGCCGCATCTATGGACCGTGGGACAGGTAAATGTCTATTTATTAAAAGTCAACAGCTAGACTTTTTGTAGCTGCTGGTTTTTAAATGGGTGGAACTGCGCTTTAAGGTCTCACTATGACAAATGCATCCGCCACCCAAGAAAAGATTGAATACGCTTACCAAAAGGTAGCTTTAATCAAGCATGTAGTGATGATGGTCTGGATGCCTCAGAAGGAAATGCAGTCATAGTCTCCTGGGCTGCATACTAGCGCAAGAATTTTTTAGCCAAGTCTAACTTTTATTATACTAAATGGCAACATTTTGACTGTTTAGTTATGTTTAGCGCTGCAGTTTTGTACCTAATGTGTTGACACAATTTTTGTTAGATTGTAGTGCTGGCTGCTATCGGGTACCTGTTTTTGACAGGTACTAATCCCCACTTTCGGGAGATCTCGGCAAGGCAAGGTCCCCTAGAAGTTCGGCCACCCTCCTCCTTGCATTGCCACTGGGCCATCCGTGCATGCACAGTAGGAAACCGGCTGTGAAGTCACAAGGAGGAATGGCGAGGGCACCACCTGACAGCCAACTGAAAAAAATGTCTGGGGTGCCGACATTGTAGGATCCCTTGATAGGTAAGTGTTCTAATAATACAGAATTTGTAGCTGCTGACTTAGTTATTTGGTGGGGCTGAAGATTTAACAGCGATGCAGATGAGTGGCCCCGAAATCAGGCGCTGTGCTTTCCAGACTGCTCACCTGCACGCCTCTCACCAGTGGCTGTGCCCATGCAGCCGCAGGACCTTAAGACCCCTTTCACACCAAGGGTGTTTTGCAGTCGCTATAGCGTAAGAAATAGCCCCTGCAATCCGCCCTAAGACAGCTGCACCATTGTCTGTAGTGTGAAAACCCGAGGGCTTTCACAGTGCAGCAGTGCGCTGGCAGGACGTCAGGAAAAGTCCTGCCAGCAGCTTGTTTGGAGCGGTGAAGGAGTAGTGAACTCACCGCTCCTCCAGCGCTGCTCCCCATTGTAATCAATGGGGCAGCGCTGTAATACCGCCGGCAAAACACTGATACTGCGTTTTGCCAGGGGTTTTAACTCTTTCTCGGCCGCCAGCGGGGGGTAAAAGTGCCCCGCTAGCGGCCGAAATGCGCAGCAAATCCGACAGTAAAACGCCGCTATTTTTAGCAGCGTTTTACTGTCGGATTTACCACCGAAGCTATTGGCGGTGTGGTGTGAAAGAGGTCTAAGAGTCCATTCACACAGGGGCAACACAACTTCCAGCACGACTTTGGGAGGCAACTTGGACACGACTTGAGTATGAATCACAGCACGACTTGGGGCAACTTACAACGCAACTTGAAGTTGCCTCCAGGACAGGGGACTTTGCCAGTGGCCAATCACATAATAATCAGCTCTGTGGGAGGGAGGGGTTTGCCTAGAAAACTATTTTTACTTCCTGGTAAGTTGCTTCAGTTAAGACAGGGGATCCGACTTGGAGGTGACTTCCATTGAAATCAATGGGTACAAGTCGCCTAGAAGTCGGATTGAAGTAGTACAGGAACCTTTTCTGAAGTCGGAGCGACTTCAGTAGTGTTCATTAAGACGGCTCTCATTCACTTACATTGATTTTATCATGACACGCGACTTGAGGCGACTTCAAGTCGGATCCAAAGTTGCCCCTGTGTGAATGGACTAATCGTTTTCAATGAACTGCCTATACACTGCACTTGGAAGGTAGAGACTTTTCGAAAAAAATTGCTTCTTTATACTATACAGGCATGATCACCCATGTTTAGGAGAACCTTGCATCAGATATATTTTTCATGTGTGCTAAGTAATGTGTACATTCAACACTTCCAGGTATTTGTTACCTCTCACTTTAATCACAGCAATTCCCCAGACATTGCCTTTCAAGAAAGATATACTCCCCTTTCTTCAGGCATTATCCAGGGTCAGTGTCTACTTTCTGGGCTGATATGCTGGCTTAGAGAGGACCATCATGTAAATCCAGTTGGCTGTGTTCACAAATGTATGACACAACCCAGGCCCCTGCTGCCACATTGTAACATGCTACATGCTTATCACTGGTGGAGAGGAGACTAAGGAACTTCTTTTTTTTGCATGCAGAAGACTATTGACCTCATCTCGGCATAAGCAAAGTCACAAACTGGAACTCAAGCATTGATTTATTGAATACTGAAAGGTGGAGCATTTTTGGAAAGTTATACTTTCAGAAGGGCAGGGGTGCTTGAAACTATATATGTTTATATATGTGTGTGTGTGTGTATATCTAAAATGGCTGCATCTGGTCTAGCCAGTGTAGGACTGGAGTCTTTATAACATTGGTATTTAACCTTCAACTAGTACTGCATACTCTTCACAACAAGACTTCTATTGTTTTAAGAAGAATCTGGTTTGAACGCAGATATTTACATGCTGGATACAAGCCAGTTTTTTCTTTTTTTTTTTTTTGATCGGTACAACACTTTTTGCATTTTTATTGTACTTTATGGCAACAGATTAATTGTTTTATTCAAAAATAATTATCTATTTCCAATTATCTGAAGTTGAAAGTTCTTCCTTCTTGTCGATGATTCATTGTTTCTCAGGGCAGTGTGCCCAGTCCATTTTCAATACGAATGACAAATGTGGAATCGCAATACTGTATTAACAATTTGTGACTCCTGTGCCCTGGTATCAATTCCCTCCTGCAATTAGTGGCCAATTTCACCACCCTCATTAAAGTATATCTATTACAATCCTGTCAGGAAGTTAATATTTAAAAACATTTTTACTTTTAGTGAAAACCACATGCCAAAAATGTTCCGTAGATCTAGCAATTTATGAAAATATTCAAATGTCCATCATGGTCCAACCTCCACCAAAGTTGGTACACTTAGATTTGTTTGTTGTTGCTCTGCCCTGCTGGCCATTATATTCTAACAGCCGGCTCCAGTGGCTGTCAGAATACTTTTGGTATAAAATGATCTGTGTAAGTAGCCTTTTTCATTCTGCTCCGGTTCAGCCATGCGATGAGGACGTTTCTGGTGTGCTCAACAATGGGGCTAAATTTCCTGAGCCATGACCTCACCCATCGATATCAGTTGCCCATCCGTTGACAGCGCTCCATCCTCTCTCCTGCAGCAGCTGCTCCATGACAATGAAGGAACGAATGTTCTGCATCACGTGACTGCCCCAGAGCACATTGAAATTGCATTTAAACATTGTTTTTTTACCAGCAGTATACAGCATAGGTAGGAGGAGGGGAAGCTGTTTTTAAAGTAGGCTCTTGACCAGCCGAGATTTGGGGCATGTATGGGCAGGCGAAATGTACAAAAGTTGATCGATCGTTCAACTTAGGTACAACAAGCCTGTCAAATTTTACATGCAATGATTGCTAGCAGCGGTTATAACTGCTAGCAATAATCACTGTGTTCTGGCGGGGGTGGCCCTGCTGGGAGAACACAATGACTCTGCGGGTAGGATTCCACCATCAACACGGACTGTTGTTTGGAGAAACAAGTCAATTGCTTTCCTGCAACCATCGCCCCATCAATGGCTGGCTTTAGGCTCCTTGTTGCACTTTCCCACAGTGTGAGCACAGATAAGGGTTTTTATGTGGGTTACCTATTCTTTCCTATTTACTTCTATTAGATTGGGAGTTTTTGGTGCATTTGAAAGCACAGCAGATGCAGCATGCAGGACTTTTGATGTGCTTTCTGAAAACACACCAAAAATGCTCACTCTAATAGAAGTCTATGGAAAAACGTGGGTAACCCCTTGTGGGGAAACTGCAGTTGGGGCAGTGTGAAAGCACCCTTTATATGTAGCCTAAACTTCCACTTTAAAGTACATATAAGCTTTAGCATGTGAATGTAATTTTAAAAGACATTTTCCATCTTTCTAAAATTTGCAGCTTTCATTAAAATAAATACGTAGAGATCCTATCCATGAAGGACCTTTTTCATACATCACTTATGGGATTGTACACCCCATTAACACCCATAATACCATAAGCACATACTTAAAATGAAAAATAAAACGCACAACAAGGATTGTGGAAAGGTTTAGGCCGCGGCCCCTTTATTAGGTTTAAAACAATTTTATTTATCGGCGTATAACATGCACTTTTTCCCCCCTTAAAATCAGGGGAAAATCGTGGGTGCGTGATATACGCCGATCTCCGTCGATCTCCCGCTGATTTTTGAAAAGGTTGCGGGCGGAGCCAATATACCAAAAGCCGCGTGTATTTTCGGCTAGTCTCGGCTCCTCTCGCAGTCCCGCCCACCTCCACTGATTGCGAGAGGAGCCGAGCGGCGACAACATAAAGAAATCTGAGTTTGGCTAGTTTCGGCTCCTCCTGCAGTCCCGCCCCTGACTGTGAGCAGAGCCGAGACTAGCCGAACTCGGATTTCTGTATGTTGTCGGCGCTCGGCTCCTCTCGCAATCAGTGGAGGTGGGCGGGACTGCGAGAGGAGCCGAGACTAGCCGAAAATGCACGCGGCTTTCGGTATGTTGTAGGCGCTCGTCCTCTCCACTCGGAGCCAATTTTAAATCAGCAGTGCTGCAACTAGACGAGAAATGTTGCAAAGGAAATGAACTTTAACCTTTAATACCAAACAGAATCGCTGTTAACCATTAACAGACCAACATGCTTAGTCACTAAGACTCAAGCAGCAATATCTTATACCAACCAAATAACAGTTTACCAACCACTGTCCACCCACAAAGTGGGCGACATTACCCAAAAAGATGGACCTTCAATAACAAACAGAACTGTTGGTAACCAATAACAGACCAACATGCTTAGTCACTAAGACTCGAGCAGTAAATATCTTATACCAACCAAGTAACAGCGTACTAACCACTGTCCAACCACAAAGTGGGCGACATTACCCACATAAAGAGGGACCGCGACGAGGGGTAATTACAAAGGGGAGGGAGGGTGGGAGAGCAGGTCAAAAGATCCAGAAGGAAAGCTGAGTAGAATCCAGAGGTGAGTCCAACTGACAGACCTGAGGTAAATGCTGACTCCGCCCAGTGACAGGAGAGGCTATAAGTAAAAGGTTACACTCATTGGCTAGATGTTTCCCACCAAAGGACTTGTCACCAATCCAGTGCTCAGCAGCTGAGGTAAATCTTCCTAGCAACAGCAGGCAGCTTGTCACCTGAAACACAAAAACAGAAAGAACCAGCAAAGCAGCCAAAGCGAATCATGTACTTCACAATTATCATAGCCCTCTATTAAGAGTGAAATTTATTTATAAAACAAAGGGGCGTTAGGGGTGACAATCCCATGGGGCCACTTATCTATTTTATTCTTTCGTGGCCCTGACATTCTGGGGTGACATTTACTTCCTCGTTCCCAATATTTCTACTGCGTTGTTGTACAGGGGTTTGATACCGACTTCAAGTGGCCATTTCAGCACCATCAACTGTTGTCACCATCAGGAAACCCACCTCAAGAAATGCCTTGCGTCCATTGTTGGGATTGTTGGGATGCATGCATGTAGGCATGTAGTGGCTGCAATGTGGCTTCATGAGCTAACACTGAGATGTAATAAAGGATAAAATAAAAGTTGTAACATGTATTTTATTAAAAAAGAGAGAAGTTCTAGAGTCATTTAGTTGGGGTTTGCAACTTTACTTCCTTATTAAGTTGGTGCATTTTACAGGAACTAGAAATGTTGCCATTTTTTTTATGTCTGCAGCTTGGCTGTTGTGTTGAATGGCAATTCTATATTTTCCTATATTTAGTCTGCATTTGTCCACCCTTATGACATTGAGTCATGTGGATGATGTGTAATGTGTAGTATGCTCTGCACTGGGATTAAACCGATACGTGGAGCAAAGCAGTTTTTCAACAGGTCAATGTGCGAAGACCTTTTGTTCCTGGCTCTTTGGTGACTGTGTTTATCAACCCACTCCATCTCTGATTTACCGTTCTCAGCCATTTCCTACTAGGGTTCCATTAAACCCTATGGTTCCTTGATCAATTAACAATTTCTGTCTCTCAACTACAACTGGCATCAATTATCTTTTAAGCTGTCTGCAAGGGGAGCACTTTAGGGCTCCTCCAAAGTTTACTAGGGGTTCCTTCATCAATGAGTAATTTCTGCCTGTCAGATAAGTACCCACTGACGTCATTGGTATTTTTAGGTATTTCTTAAGGGGGAAATTCCTCCCAATGACCATCACACTAATGTATCATCGTGAGTTGTAGGATATAGTAATTTTTAGCAGGGGTTCCCTGAGACTAGAAAGGTTTTTCATTTTCAAGGGTTCCTCTGTCTTGAAAAGGTTGCGAAATACTGACCTAAATTATCCATGGCAAGGTCCATTTTTGTTAAAGCTTGGGATTAGACAAACCATTTTGTATTGGTAAACGCTAATAGGCTGAGCCACTGACTTGTGTCTTGCAGTTTTTAGGTACCACAAGGTACAGAGATGCTGAAGAAGGCATGCTAGGGTATGTGCAAGCGTTGTTTGCTTGTAGTTCTGATCTTTTGGGGCGCAGACCAGTTTATTTTAACACTAGAGCTCAAAATTCTATTTTTTAAATGTCTTTTTCATTTTTTTAAATTCTTTAAGGATTTCAACATACAAAAAAAAAAAAAAACTGTAACAAGAAAAAAAAAAGGCATACAGAAAAAAAACATACAAGGAGCCGAGAAGGCCCACGTGTACAGTGAGCTCGATCAGGGCATCAAAATTCTATTTTAACTAATCGTAAAAGACAATGAACAATATTAAAGACTGCTACTGCTTCCTGTATTCTTCTTCTTACTCTCTTGGTACTCTATCGTTTTTTTGCACAACATTTGTGTAGGCTGAAAGGATTAATTCATTTTTTATCTTTACTTTTCAGGTCACTGCTCTCATCCAAAGAGGTCAAGTTGTGGGCTTTCTGATTCTGCTTTTTTGCTTGTAAGTATGAACAATGTTAAGAAATTACTTAAACCAGACTTTTAAAAATGGTGAAATTTGATGTTGTCAGGAACCATAAACCAGACAGAGGCAGAAAGTGCAGTTAAAATCACACCTTTAATGAAATGGCAAAAATAACACAGGTGAGGAACATAGTCATAAAACAGAAGCTAGGATTTGGATGCCAGAGCGGGTAATCAGATGAGCCGGGGTCAGGAAACCAGAAGTCGGCATAGTCAGGAGCAAAAATCAGTAATGGGCATCGAAGAGAAGCCAGCCAGGCCAAGTCATGCACAGGAAGGAAGTACTTAAACCATGCAAGGGCAAGGAGGAAATGAACTAGACTGCTTAAATAGCAAAAAAGGGCTGGCTGTAGGTTGGACTAATGAGGCAGGGTAATGATAACCAGGTGAGTCACTGTGGTAACAAGGAGGGGCTGGTAATTATTCGACAGCTGAGCAGTTTCTGAGCACAGAAAAAAAAGAGCTGATCGTTAAGTAGCAGGAGCCCATCCCTGACAGATGTAAAATTAAATAAATCTTGGTGCTGAGGGAACGTGACTCCATTTAACATGCATTGCTGGGGGGGTTAGGCTTTTAGGAGTCACCCTTAGTCCGCCTTGTTTTTTGAAGTTGCCCATTCACTGGTACTGATTATCTGCTGATAAGGCTTGTTTTTATTTTGTACAACTTCAATGTCAATGCTCCCAAGCAGTACATACCTAACTTTCCTTCACCTTTCCTCCACTGCTGTTTTCAGTCTTTGTGAGAAAATATCCGGTGCTTCCAGAATTGGAGGAGCATGTTACTCATTACCTTTCTTGTGTGACAGGCTGGTCATTGGCCCAGGGCTATCACATGGAGGCAGGGGGAGAGGCCTTAGCCCTGTGTCATCTCCACTAGGGTTCTCGGAGCCCACACAGGGCTACTTTCCTTCACTCCTCATATCTGAGGAAAATGGTAGGGAAATAAATGGAATGCAAATATTCACAGCAAGGGAAGGGGCCATTAAAGTGAATGTGTTGATTTTCCCTGCATGGCCAAGGTTCTCTTTAGGGCAGCATCACATTCTGCAACACTAGCTGGATTCATTTGTCAACATTTTGAAGGATGTACAGTGTGCCCTGTGCTGTTGTCACTGTTCACCCTCAACTGTAATTTTAAAGGGCAGGATTGAAACTAATAGACTGCTGTGGAAAAATCCTTTCAGGGATACCAGTACCATGGCTGACCTCTTCCGAAAACACTAATTGCCTAGGTGTTATGATGATCTAAAGGTTTCTGAGTGACTAACCTTGAAAAAGTATGCAGATCAGGTATTCTGGCTTCGCTCGGACCTCTGTCTGTTAGTAGCCATGTGATTTCTTCTCTTCAGCAAGATCAAATGACTATAGATCAATGCTTTTGGTCATAGGACCTCCTCTCCTGAGAGAAACATGGAGGCTGGGAATTGTTGTGTTCTGCAAATGCTAGTTGTCTGGCTCTCATTCTCTCCTTTTGGCTTCTATATTTTGGGACGCTGACCTGGAACAAGCATGTAAAAAAGGAAGCCTGACTTTTCCATGACTTTTCTGATTTGAGTGTTTTGTTTCAGATTTTTTCGGATTAGTGACTCAGAGACCATTAAAACCAGTAGGTTAACCAGGGTGGATTTGATTTCAAATCATGATTTAAATCACTAGTAAAAAGTCTTGATTTAAATCAACTTAAATCAATAATTTTTTAAAGAGCAACTGTCAACTGTCCCGCAGCGGCTCCTCCTCTGACCCGCTGTTGACTCACCGACAGTCCCATTCACTTTAATGGGGCGGCTGGTGATGCGGCAGTGACACAACAAGGTGAGGGACGTGGTGGCAGCAGGTGGGTGGATGCCCGCTAACAGGGATTTAAAATGAGAGATGCTCTTTAAGTGTAAGGACTTATTCTTGCTGGTAGTTAGAATCTTTAATATTTGCAAACAAAATGACGGTTTCCTATTTAGAATAATAAGCTGTCAGGTTAGGAAAACAGCGATATCAGAACCGGTTCAATTATACAGTTTTAAGTGTACATAGATTTGCAAAACAATGAGATAAAGGAATATTCCTGAACTTTGTTTTATCTCCTAGTTAAGATAGATTTTTACTCCAAAAGCATTTTATTAAAATAAATTTGATAAAAAATCAAAAAAATCCAATTTAAATCAAAAAAATCTGATTTTATTATTTTTTTTTTTTTTTTTTTTTCTTAATAAAAAAATAAATAAAATCATTGATTTATATCCACCCTGAGGTTAACATAACCAGTTTACTAGCATTTTAATAAAAAAGTGATGACAACAGCCCCCATATTACTCTTGGGATAGGTTTACTTTGTGGTTGGCTTCACACTTATGCATTACAGTTACATGCAGCAATGCGTTGTAAAATGTTCTGTGTTGTGGTACCAATAGATACCAACACAATTGAAGTACAGCACACCACAACATGCACTGCATGTGTTGTAGTGTGCTATGTTGTAAATGTATAGTTTAAATGGGAAATAAAGTCCCAACAATAAATAGCTTCGCACTAGAGTTTTGCAAGGTCCATTTTCTTTATTGCCTGCAGTGCATGCGCAATGCCAAGTACTGATGGCTGGGTACAGAGCCGGCGGCCAGGACACTGTAGCTCCAGCATTTCCAAAAGTGGTGACCTATGTTGGCTGCCCAATGGAAAAGCCTGAAAGACGTTGGACCCAGAAGAAGATGGGCAAAATTTTTTAGTAATGAGTAGGAGCCCAGGCACATCAGAGAGTAATACACACGATCGGACTTTTCGACTGACTAGGTCCGACAGTCTTTCCGACGGACTTTGCAGTGGAGGTCCGCCGGACTTTCAAACGAACGGACTTGTCCACACACGATCACTCCAAAATTCCGACGGATTCGAACGTGATGATGTATGACCGTACTAGAATAAGGAAGTTCATAGCCAGTAGCCAATTGCTGCCCTAGCGTCGGTTTTCAACCGTTTTTTGCGACCAGACTCGAGTCCTTAGGAAAGATTTGAAACAGGTTTTATTTCTAGGTCCATCCGGACTTTAGGGAAAAAAGCCCGCTGGAGCCCACACACGATCGAATTGTCCAATGGATTCCGGTCCGCCAGACCAAGTCTGCTGGAAAGTCTGATCTTGTGTACGCGGCATAAGTGTGCCATTATGTCAAAGTAGTATGCTGTACAGTCTTTCACATTATAGCAATCCCACCCACCCTAAATGTGGTAAAGTTCTACTTTAAAGTGTTCCGCAGCCCTACCAAAATGAATAGGCTGCTGTAACCGACAATAATGTGCATTATGGAATGAATAGGTGTAACGGCACCCTAAAGCAAGACCTTTTCTTTTCTTTTTTCTTTTTTTTTTCTTGCCCGCAAATTATCCTAGTTTTTCATGTGGTTGGCGATATCCAGTTAAATCTATTGTTTGAAGTGGTGTGTGCCCGGGCAGACAGGCTCCTAGGGCTGCTTACTACACTCGGCACCGTTCTGTCCCTCTCATTTTACACAAGGAGGCTCTATTTATAGATGCTGGGAGAAAGCTGTCAAAGGAGTCCCAATGAACATAGCGGCGTTCTGAGAAATATTCCGAGAGCAACTCCCACACAAGCAACTCACAGGCAAGGTCACATGCAAGGGTGGTCCGGCCTTTCCATTGAAAGCATTCTGCTCGGACAGCCTGGGCTTAAGGATACATACTCACCTAAGACTTTGCCTTTGTGCCGGTGAGCAATAAGATCATAAGAAAAGCCTTTTATACATGCTGCTCATCTGTATCTTCCTCTATTACTAATACACCCCGTGCTCAATGTCTGCACTGCTTTGGCCTAGTCACTGTCTTTGCAAGTAGCTGTTGAGTTTATTTTTAACAAGGTGAATAATTTCATGCTGATCATAGAAAGTAGATTGCTATTAAATAATATTGTCTGCGCTTTGCTGCGGCTATGTTGAGTGTACTTTAATTGGAGGTCACCCTGACGCTCAATTTTATCACAGCGTTGAGTAATGTCCGTGATACTTATTTGATTTGCAGTAACAGTTAAACATTTGGAGCCCTCAAATTTTAACTGTTAGTGCAAATAAAAAAGTATCACAGCCATTACTCCAATGTGTTGTTGCAAGTTCACTAATCTGACTATACACTGTAAAGCAGAAACAAATCTAACCAATAAATCTAGAAGAGAGCTGGAGCATACATGTAACACTGCAGACCTTCACGTTTGCAGATGTCTAATTTCAAATTTTTATATGTCTGATTTTCATTTTTATTACCTTTTTGATTACATTTTTAAGTAATTCTTTAAATGTAGTATTGAAGTTTCATAGGTGAAGGCTGGCTTGCATACCTAAAAATTGGTGTATACTAAAGCACTGATATATAATTTAAAAGCCCCAAATCTAATAGAATAAAATAAGATTACTAAATGAAATGCTGCTACCATTAAACGTGTTCCCACACTTGAAAATAGGTGAAAGATATACAAATGGCGTATAAATGGTGCGCAATTCATCCTTAATTATGTGAGCATAGATCTTTAAAAATAATTATTGCCACAATGTCAATTGTGGTCAATAGTGCACAAGTGATAAAAAAAAAAATAAATATATATATACACTCTGTATATATTGTGCTGGAGGTGTGTGAAATAAAATATACAATCCTTGTATATAAATGAATATGTGAGTATGTGATCCTTATTATAAAAGAAATGCCAAACGTGCATCTAAAATCTTATTTAATAGGTGAAAGTATTTGTTGTGTTGGTAAAATGAAAACTTTCAACTTTTTTTCATTTTACCAACACAACAAATACTTTCACCTATTAAATAAGATTTTAGATGCACGTTTGGCATTTCTTTTATAATAAGGATCACATACTCACATATTCATTTATATACAAGGATTGTATATTTTATTTCACACACTTCCAGCACTATATATACGGAGTGTATATATATATTTAATTTTTTTCACTTGTGCACTATTGACCACAATTGACAGTGTGGCAATAATTATTTTTAAAGATCTATGCTCACATAATTAAGTTTGAATTGCGCACCATTTATACGCTATTTGTATGGCTTGTATACCTGATGCAGGCAGAGGTGTGTTTTTTCGAACATAGGAAACCTTGTGGAGCTTTAGTACATTTTTGTTTTATGTGACGATGCCATAGCTTTAGGAGCCCATTGCCATTTTTGCAGTTTGGCCACACGCATTAAGGCAGCCAATTGAAATGGCCCTTTTTCTTTTGTAAAGCATGGCACCACAATGCACTATTGTATATTGTGACAACCTGTGACGCAGGTGTGTTACCTTAAGCTAGCCATACGCTGAGTTTCTTTATCGTCTTCAGGTTCAGCTTGCAGACTTAAAAAAAATAAAAAAAATAAAAAAAGTGAGATTGCTCTATCCCTGCTATACAATGAAAATGGATGAATATGCCACTTTGCCTATTTTTATTTGGCAGCTGGCCCAGCTGGCTGTCAAAATATCTGCACACTGACAGCATCTGATTGGGTACAGCTGGCTTTGGCCGACAATGTTCCCAATGCGTATTCGATTTTTCTATCGAGGTATGTTGGACGGCTGACTAAGCCACCTACTATGCAAAAACAACCAATTTCATTAGGAACCGTCCAAAACTCATATAGTGTATAACAAGTTTAGTGCGTTGGGTTGCGTTGCAAAATGAATGCCAGAGCAACGCATGGGTCCTACACTTCAGCCAAAATTAAAAATGTTCCCTTTGAATTGCACCCAGTGCAGAGGCATCCTGCTCCACCTTTTACTAGTTCCTGATGGCTGTCACCCATGCAGGAGAACAGAGACTGATTTATAGAGGTGAGGATTGCTGACTGATCAGGGGTCTTCTGTGTCTCGATAAGGTTAACCTATTTACACAGCAGCTCCCTGGTGCCCCATTGTAATAACCCTGTCATCACTAGTGTCAGCATACCAGTGCCCTGTATATTAACCCTTGTTCACTATCGGATTCTCCCCTACAGCTGTGTTTAGTGACTCCATTCCACCCTGCCAAACTTTGTCGGATATCCCTAAGTATACCGTTTTACCTCAAAGTGGCTGCAAACCCATCAACTAGCTTTCCTGCTCCCTACATCCCCACCAAAGCTAATTCACCTGGAGATATCACAAGTGCTGGGGTTGCCCAGAAATGTTCAGCCCTTTCAAGAGTTTAGAGGCAGAAAAAAAAAAACAAAAAAAACATCACAAGTGTGTTTTTGAGAGCAGTTTTCAGGCAGAAAAAAATGAATCGAGCATAAAGGTGCCTAAATTAAGCGTTTAGGCGTTCAGCGTTTTCAAGTGTACATTGATTATAGTGAAAAATGAGCAGAGGGGAATGTTTCGGCAAAAAACGCTTATAAAAGCAAATGCCCATAAACTCTCCTAAACTCGTGTGCAATATGAGCCACTATGAGCATTTTTTTCTGCTCCGAGTGTACATGGACCCTGAAAGTACTTCCCACCCTGTCAAACTATGTGTAATCTCTCCAGCATTCCATATTACTACTTTCAGTCCTGCCAACACATCTAGTTCAAATAGGCACCTATGGAAAATGTTTGCTCCAGTAGATATTTTTACTGCTAGATTTAGACCCCTTTCACACCGGAGGCGTTTTTCAGGCGCTTTAGTGCTAACAATAGCGCCTATAAAGCACCTATAAAGCACCTGAAAAAAGCCTCAGCTGCAATCCCAGTGTGAAAGCCCGAGTGCTTTCACATTGGGGCACTGCGCTGGCAGGGCATCACAAAAAGTCCTGCAAGCAGCTTCTTTGCAGCGCTGTAGGAGCAGTGAATACACCGATCCGAAAGTGCCCCTGCCCATTGAAATCAATGGGCAGCGCTGCCAAACCGCCGGCAAAGTGTCGCTGCAGCGGCATTTTGCGGGTGGTTTTAACCCTTTTTCAGCCGCTAGTGGGGGTTAAAACCGCCCCACTAGTGGCTGAATAGTGCCGCTAACACTACGGTAAATTGCCGCTAAAAATAGCGGCACTTTACCGCTGATGCCCGGGCGCTTTCAGTGTGAAAGGGCTCTAAGGCTGCCCATAGATGCCTCTTCCTTTTTTCTTTTTTTTTCCATCAGTCAGTGCGGTGGATGGAGGAATCCTCCCAGATCTGCCATTGTATTCTGACAGTGGGACTCCTTTGCTGTCAGAATACACTGATGGGCTGCTACAGTCTGCCGATTTGAGGTTTTCAGGTTGAGGTTTGACAGAAGTCGATATAACTAAGTTGAGTGGGAACGACCATAGATGGATCAAAATTTGGCCACTCCCTACTAAACCCGACAGATCTCAATCCATCTATAGGCAGCTTCACACTCATGATGTTCCTCTTAAGCTGGTCATACTTTTTTTTTTTTTTTTAAATCGATTTCTCTATCCACACAATGAGGCGGATACCCAGATAGCAGGGATAACTTGCCACAAATTTGTGGCAGTGTTGAATTGTAAGTCTGTTAACTTGCTGCACGCTTTCACTGGCAAGTTGTACACTTGCAGAGCACTTGAAGCACAAGTTGACACTTTTCCAATTTGTAGTACATTTTCCTGGCAAATCTCTAGCAAGAGCAAAGTTGCAGTGGGTAGTCTACAGGAAGAGCTCTGCAAGTGTACAGCATTAAAATTCAGCCACAGTGACCCCTGTGGTGGGATGACTATTGCACAACATAACTGACCCAGAACTTGCAGCCGACTTGCAGAATGTATGCAAAGAAAGTTGATCTGGAATCATGCAATGTGGACTTGCTACAATTGTGCAACAAACTTGTGAAGCCTGACAAGTGTAGCAGTAGCTTAGCAAGCCATTTTCTCTTTTTCACAATTGCTTGCTATCTGGGTAAAGGCACCCCCTCTGACTTTGTATTCTGACAGCTGCACTGGTCACTGGCAGAATACACAGATCAGTCTCTGCAGTTTCCAAATGATAAAAAATTTCCAACATGTTCCTTCAGCAGACGTTGATTGACTTCCGTTGAGCGGTGATGGCCACACAATGATCTAAATTTGCCCAGTCCCTGTTGAACTGACAGTTTGTGTTAGCACTTTTTCATCTTACATTGTGTGTCTGTGTGTGTGTATACGTTCTGGAGAATTGGCTTTGTAGTAAACAGGTTAATACGCAAGGCACTGGTATGCAGACGCTAGTGATGCAAGAGTAATACAATGGGGCACCAGGGAACTGCTTTTTGTTGTGAATGGGTTTATCCTATTCGGACATAGGAGATGTGAACAGTCAGCAGTCCTCGCCTCTATAAATCAGTCTCTGTGCGCTGGGCTTATACTGTATACGATGTACTCCTGACCCCTGCACTCTTTATGATATATTGTACAACAGTTGCAGATTGCATAGTAGCCCCTCACTATGTTAATGAAGTTCTCCTTCAAGGTAGGCTGTGTACAGAAAAGAATATGTAATGCAGAGTTCGCTCGTTGCACAGTAATTTAAGCATATTCTGTGGGTACATGGACTGTCATATGTTACTGTGTACACAGTGGGGTGGATTTACTAAAGGAAAATAGAGTGTCCAATTTTTGAGTGCAGTTGCTTCAGAGCTTAGTAAATGAGGGAAAGCTCTGTTGACCTCCATCATCCAATCATTGGGTATTCTGTGCAAAGTGAAGCAGTATCTCATTTACTAAGCTCTGAAGCAACTGCACTTGCAAAGTGCATGGTCTATCTGCCTGTAGAAAATGAACCCCAGTGAGTATGCTCACTGCCGCCGCTCGCCGGTGTTTCTCAGGCTTACGGTTTCCAGCTGTGCGCCCGAGAAATGATCCGGCGCAATTTTATTTTATTTTTTTGAGGGTAAAGAAGAGATTTGGGGTCTTTTTGACCCCAGATCTCTCAATAAGGATGACCTGACTTTCTATTACAAGGGATGTAGATTAAAAGTGATAACAATCTTTTTAAGGGACAGTGTAAATCAATCATAATAATAATAAAAATAAAGAAAGTAAGCACCCCCATCCCTCCGTACTCACGTGCAGAAGTAAACTCATACGTAAGTCGCGCACACATATGTAAACGGTATTCGAGTCACACGTGAGGTACTATTGCAAACGTTAGAACGAGAGCAATAAGAGCTTTACCTCCTTTTTAACTCTAAACCGGTAATCTGTAAGGGCGTTTTAAAGCGTCGCCTATGGAGATTTTTAACTACCGTAGTTTGTCGCCATTCCACAAGCATGCACAATTTTAAAGCGTGACATGGTTACGGATCTATTTACTTGGCTAAAGTTGTCCTTTCCAAAAAAATTGCATTTGCAAAACCGCTGCGCAAATACTGTGTGACATAAAACATTGCATCGATCGCCATTTTGTTCCCTAGGGTCTCTGCTAAAAAAAAAAAATTATAATGTTTGGGGGTTATAAATAATTTTGTAGCAAAAAATACAGATTTAGGCTGCTTTCACAGACAATGCGTTCAGGTCCGCCTGTCAGTTTTTTTTAGGCAGACCTGAATGCACACTCCAAGGTCTATCGAGGGATGGATGTCGGCAGTGACATGTCCGCCCACATCCGACTCGCTCCCATCTGAAAAAGTGTGACGGAGGAAAAACCTATTTTTCCATACATCATCGGATCTGGTGACGACCGACTCTACGGTCCGTTTTCATCCGGTACCCCATAGGGGAGAGCGGCGCTCTGACAGGTCGGTCCCTGCACAGTGTGCAGAGACAGACCTGTCATCTGCCTGCTCAGCGGGGATCGGAGTGATCCCCCGCTGAGCAGAGCGGGCTCCGTACACGGACACGTCTGTGTACACGGACACGTCTTAAACTTGTAAACAAAAAATGTCAGGAAAAGCCTGGTCTTCAAGTGGTTAACGGTTCTTCTCTGGGTGCCCAAGACTGAACCCCCACCCCGAAGAAATAAAATCATCTACGGCCCTGATACTCTGCCATGGTTGCACTAGAAAGGCAAGCTCCAGTTCCCTTCTGTGGATTTAAGAACACCACCCCCTGTGTTATAGGGACAAGGAAAGGTGCATTCTGTAGTTCCAAGGCCTCATTCAGACAGGTGCGGACACTTGTACTGCATGCATGAGGCATGTTGTTTTCACGTCTGTATCCACCCCAAGCTGCGCGCAGACAGTCTATGGAAGTGGATGCAGTGGCTTCATGGATACAGCTGCTTGTCAAATTTTTTACAGCAGACCCCTCGACCTCATGCCTGTAAAATGTTGGCATGTGGCTGTATTTGTACGTCTGCATCTATTTTATAGGCTGCCTGCAAAATGCCCGTTGAATGAAGCCCAACACACTTCCGGTCCTGGGGTGACAATGCTGCTTCCACATAGGTTCTGTAAGGTGGGTGAGCAATACTACTGGTAACAATAAAGAAAAAAAAAAGCCTAAAGAAAACAAATTTTCTTCTTCGGCTTGAATACATTTTAAGCTGCCCACTAAAGACAGTAGCTTATGACAACTGTAGGCAACTAGCAGCTGCAAGCATTTGTGGTGCCACATTCCTTTTGCAGGACACAAGGCTACAGATTCCAATGTCTTTATACACCAGAGAGTGACATTTAGGCCTCATGCACACTGGACGTTTTTACAGCTGTTTTTGGCAGTAGGCGTTTTTTTCTACAGTCATTAAACTCTCCATCATGTTATCCTATGTGTCCATGCACACATAGGCTGTTATCAGCAGTTTTGAGCAATAAAAAAAAGAAACGGACTACAGCCGTCCCAGACATGTGTGAACCGGCTCCATTGAAAGCTGGTCCAATTCACATGTTATGCGAATTGGATGCGGTTAAAATGCATCTGATTCGCATATATGTGAACTGAGCCTTAATTAAACTTGTGTATGTTTGCTTTGTTTTAAAAATAAATAAATAACTGTTAGGTTGTCACGTTTAGGTTGATAAATCTTTCTCAACCAGGCTTCGACCAGAGGTTTCTAGGGGTTCCTTGAGTAATTTCTGCTACTCAGATAAGTAACTATTAAAACCCATGATCTTTTTAGCTATGTGTAAGGAGAGTATTCTTCCCAATGACCACAAGGCACAATCTTCCTAGTCATCATCCCACTACCATAAAGCCAGCTGTAGATTTAGTGATTATTAGCAAGGGTTCCTTGAGACCAGAAAGTTACTTCAAGGGTTCCTCTATGATGAAAAGGATGAGAAAGGTTGTTCTGGAGGAAGATTTAATAAATGACAAAAGTGAGTACACCCCTCACATTTTTGTAAATATTTTATTATATCTTTTCATTGACAACACTGAAGAAATTACACTTTGCTACAATGTAGTGAGTGTACTGCTTGTATATCAGTGTAAATTTGCTGTCCCCTCAAAATAACTCAACACACAGCCAATAATGTCTAAACCACTGGCAACAAAAGTGAGTACACCCCTAAGTGAAAAGGTCCAAATTGTACCCAAAGTGTCAATATTTTGTGTGGCCACCATTATTTTCCATCACTGCCTTAACCCTCTTGGGCATGGAGTTCACCGGAGCTTCACAGATTGCCACTGGAGTCCTCTTCCACTCCTCCATGATGACATCACAGAGCTGGTGGATGTTAGAGACCTTGCACTCCTCCGTTTTGAGGATGCCCCACAGATGCTCAATAGGGTTTAGGTCTGGAGACATGCTTGGCCAGTCCACCGCCTTTACCCTCAGCTTCTTTAGCAAGGTAGTGGTCGTCTTGGAGGTGTGTTTGGGGTCGTTATCATGTTGGAATACTGCCCTGCTGCCCAGTCTCTGAAGAGAGGGGATCATGCTCAGCTTTAGACCACAGGACATGGTTCCAGTAATCCATGTCCTTAGTCTGCTTGTCTTCAGCAAACTGTTTGCAGGGTTTCTTGTGCATCATCTTTAGAAGAGGCTTCCTTCTGGGATAACAGCCATGCAAACCAATTTGATGCAGTGTGCGGCGTATGGTCTGAGCACATCAGCTCATTCCCCACAGTTAAAACCTTTTGTACCACCTGCCCCACCCTATTAGATTGTAAGCTCTTCTGAGCAGGGCCTTGTTAATCCTCTTGTATTTTATTGTATTAAAACTGTATTGTCTATTTTTTTATATTATAAAGAGCTGCGTAAACTGTTGGTGCTATATAAATCCTGTATATTAATAATAATATTTCCCAAAGACAACCTCTGGATATGACGCTGAGCACGTGCATTCAACTTCTTTGGTCGACCATGGTGAGGCCTGTTCTGAGTGGAGCCTGTTCTGTTAAACCACTGTATGGTCTTGGCCACTGTGCTGCAGCTCAGTTTTAGAGTCTTGGCAAACTTTTTATAGCCTAGGCCATCTTTATTTAGAGCAGCAATTCTTTTTTTCAGATCCTCAGAGAGTTCTTTGCCATGAGGTGCCATGTTGAGCTTCCAGTGACCAGTATGAGAGAGTGAGAGCGATAACACCAAATTTAACACACCTGCTCCCCATTTGCACCTGAGACCTTGTAACACTAACGAGTCACATGACACCGGGGAGGGAAAATGGCTAATTGGGCACAATTTTGGACATTTTCACTTAGGGGTGTACTCACTTTTGTTGCCAGCGGTTTAGACATTAATGGCTGTGTGTTCAGTTATTTATACACGCTATTATACACGTTATACAAGCTGTACACTCACTCACTTTTCATTGTAGCAAAGTGTCTTTTCTTCAGTGTTGTCACATGAAAAGATATAATAAAATATTTACAAAAAATGTGAGGGGTGTACTCACTTTTGTGAGATACTGTATATGTTTTTTTTCCAGCTAAACATGTCATCGATTAAGGTTTTTGTAATTGTGTTCAATGAGTGATTTATCCATCTTTTGTCTCTCTGCATAGCTAAATATTACATCACAGCCTTTTGCTATAGTTTTAGAGCTTCCCATGCCACCTACTGGCCCTTTGGACAATGATTCTTAAACCAAAAGCTACAAAACTAAATCAGGAATTAAGGTTGCCACCCTCCTGGCTACACAGTGTAAGAGTAGGTTCACCCACCCGTGTGAAAGAGGTATGTAAATCACAAGACGGTCTGCACAAATATAGCATCACACAGAAGTTTTTTTTTAACCTTCATGTATAGAATGGATGAAGGTAAAAAAAAACTTCAGCTTTTACAACCACTTTAAATTTTCCTTGCACCTGATCGGGTATTTTTTACAATGTGAAGCTTTACCACATTTACTACACTCTGATGAAAATTAGTGCAACTGCTCTGTCTATTTGGCTTTAGTAAATCCACCCCTATGTGCCCATACACATATAAGCAGGGCGTTTAGGGTCAGAAATAGGAGCGCCCCAAAATCGCGTTTAGGCGAGGAGCTTTTGGGCAGATAATCGCCCAACGAGCTACAACACGCTTGTTTTTTGTGTTTTGTTCCTTGTACTGTGGGTGTGTTTCGGCCTACAAAATTGATTGTGAAAAATGTAGGCCAGAGAAGGACACAAAGAAGATGGTCCTCTAGCTAATGATGGTATTTAGCATCTTGTCGCCTCTGCACCTAGGTGGGCCATTTTTACTTTCAATGTGTATCTCTTGGCAAAACCTTTTTCTTTTAATTTTATATAGAGGGGAGAAAGGTTAGACCCCCCTAAAAGAACCCCCCCCCCCCCCTCTATTTGTGCTGGTGACCATTGTCACAAAGAAAGTAGGGGAAAATTGAAACGTGTAGAGGACAAGAGGCGGGGGGATGTTTTCTAGGGATGCACCGATATATGCTGCCGAAAATAATTGAGGCGAAAATAGGGTTATCGGCGCTTTGCCGATAGAAAAAAAGGTGCCGATAATGGCTGCCAAAAGTAGGGTGATTGACATTTTGCCGATAGAAAAAAGCTGTTGATAATGGGCAAAAAAAAAAAAATGATGATATTAAAAAGTTTATATATATTAAAACTGTTTGTTTTGGTTTCGGCCAAGTGCATCCTGAATTTTTGGTTTCAGTTTTGGTGCAGAATTTTCATTACTGTGCACCACTAAAATCTTACAATGGGGACACTGTCTACGAGGGAATTTCCCCTCACTTTGGTGGATTTCCTTTTAACTTTCTGTTGTGTCTCCAGGGCAGTAAGGAAAACTTTATTTTTATTTTTTTTAAACAAAGAAATTGGCTATAAATACATTTTAACCACTTCAGCCCCGGACCAATTGGCAGCCAAAGGACCAGGCCGTGTGTGTGTTTTTTTTTACATCAGGGGGCGGGGCTGATGTCTGACGTCATTGATTGGCTGTTCCCGGTCATCGGGAAAGCCAATCAATGACAGGCAGAGTAGGAAGCGCGGGGAGAGGTTTGTTTACACATACCTCTCCCCGTTCTTCAGCTCCGTGACTCGATCACGGGACACCAGCGGCGATCGGGTCCGCTAGTCCCGCGGCCGGGGTCACGGAGCTCGCGACCGGGTCGCGAGCGCGCGACCCACGGCTAGGCAATTAAAGGGCAACGTACCTGTACGTGCTTTTGCCTAGCCGTGCCATTCTGCCGACGTATATGTGCAGGAGGCGGTCGGGAAGCGGTTAAAGTGATTGTAAAGGCTCTTTCTTTTTTTTTTTTTTTTTTTTTTTTTTTTAATAAAAAAAATTTCATACTTGCCTCCACTGTGCAGTTCGTTTTGCAGAGTGGCCCCCGATCCTCGACTTCTGGGGTCCCCCGGTGTCCCTCTCAGCTCCTCCCCGCATTGTATAACCCCCTAGGAGAAGTGCTCTACTGGGGGGTTACCTTTGCCGGTGTGCTCCCGAGTCCAGCATTTGCGTCCATAGATGCAGAATGCAGGACTCTGCCCCGCCCCCGGCAGCCGCGTCATTGGATTTGATTGGCAGCAGCGGGAGCCAGTGGCTGTGCTGCTATCAGTCTATCCAATCAAGAGCCGAGAACCCTGTGCAGAGAAGGTGAGCGCGTCTCTGCCGAGGGAACAAACAGGCTCAGGTGAGTAAAATGCGCAGGGGGGGGGGCTTAGGGGCGGTCACTGTCAGAAGTTTTTTCACCTTAATGCAGGTGAACACCTTTAAGGGCTGATTCATAGCTGTGTACCGCTATGCATTTCAGGGCCATTCATTTTCTTTTTAAATGGCATCCCAACGTAACCCAAATGCGTATCGAAAAAATTATGCCATTCCAATTTTCATTGCGTTGGCAGTCTATTAAAATTGGTTGCCTTAATGCAATGCATGTTAATTCCCCAAAATTCTTAAAGTACTGTAAATCCATTCCCTGTGTGGTTGCACAGTATTTCTGCAGTTTCACGTTCTAGTAAGAACTGGAATTGAGATGCAACCTTTTCAAGTAGACCTCTCTGAAACCTCCTTTGTCTGCATTGCTAGATCTTCATCCACCAAGCCATGTAACCAATAGTAAGAAGAGAGTTTGTGGAAGACTATTACCCCTCTGTATAATGGACAAGCCTCAAGATGATGGGTAATATCCAGTGAAGTCCTGCTACATCTTGGCAATTTCATAGACCAAATTTGCCAAGGTCAAAGGCTGTGGTTAAAATGTGCCACAAAAACTGTTAAAGGCTAACTCCACCTTTTGCACCATGTTGTGTGTTACACCTGTATTTAGTGTGCAACATCCATTCACAAAGATCTGTGAATGACTAAACTACAAGTCCCTTCTGACACCGCAGGGGACAGACTTGTAGCTCTCAATGGAATAAAAGAGTGGTAATCGCAGCATAGTCCATTGATACTTCCTCCATCTGAAAGTCCATACCTTATTACAGACAAAGAACTGGGGGATAAGTCTGCAAGGCCAGGCTGAAAAATTTAAAAAATAAATAAGGTGAATTTAAAAAAAATATAAAAGTCAGCTTTTCTAAAAAGTGTGTGTATTAGATTGTAGCAAACCTTCATTTTGGAGTGAAGGTCCACTTTAAACTTTGAATTTTATTTGTATTTAAACCAACTGTATACATTGTAAGTCTTTAATTAGGAGCTTATTTTGGTTGTTAGAGTTAATGGGTAGGGTTGGACGTTGACGCTGCACCTGTACTGCCTGGCATATTGCTTGGGATAGGCACTGTAAATTGGACAGCTGGCTACTGCTGAATGTTCAATGGAATGTATCCAAACTTTAACAGCTATTTGTGCCGATTCCATTACCTTGCAGCAATTCTAAATAGTAAAACATATTCTGCTTAGTTTGGAAGTTTGTACTTGGCCCGTAGACTCACCAGCCCATTGAAATGTGTGTATCTGGCCAACTTAGACATATGCTCCAACTTCTGAATGTCATCCATGCAGTCGGTCAGCCATCTGCTTTGTTCATGTAGGTTATCTCAATAAAAAATATGCTCACCCACTCTGTAAAGAGCTGTGAGGAGTCAAGTATGCCAGTGCAGTATTCTCTTTTACTGACCTTACAATCTGAAACTTTATATCTGTGTGTTAAAGCTGAGATTCAATAATTTTGTTAATTTCTTCCTAAATTAACACCAGGGACGGTACTTGCATAAATTAAATGAAGAGTGTCCCATATGCTGGTGGTTGTCCTCAATCTTACCTCCCCCCAGATACCCTGGCAATGGTGATCTTCTGTTGCCATGGGGGTTATATTGAGCAGCTGCAACTGTCACAGGCACTTGTCAAATGTACCGATTATGCCTGCCACCCCCTTGCGCCATTCATAGAATCCTTAAAATTGGTTCCCATAATAAAGAGTGCTCTATGAATGCTGGAGGAGGACCTTGCTCTCATCCACCCGTCCTCCATTCATAGAGCACTTTTCATTGTGGGAGTTGAGAGTACAACTTCTATGAATAGAGGAGAGGGGTGGAAAGGGCGGGTGGTGGTGGAAATTTTGACGAGCAGCTGCTCATTATACCCCCACGGCACTGGAAGATCACCACTGTGGGGTTATGGGGAGACAGAAGCCACCAGAACAAGGGAAATTCTTCATTAATGTAAGTAACATCCCTGGTGCTTTATTTTTTTATTTTTTTTATTAAATGTTTTTATTTCCCACAAAAGTATACAATTTTCCAATGCACAAACATTTTTCTTTGTTCAGTACAATCATTCCACATATTACATATATAAGTAGCACAGAAAGTTCCTGATCGATTACAGAGACTGTTGCTATGTAGAAGCGCATATTGTTTTCAATTATTTTTGCTTGTGGAGAGTGGAGAGTGGTATATATGACCTGGGCCCTGCTGGATGGTACATGACAGAGGGAGGTGTATTCTGCAGTGCTATATACATGTGTCAGATGCATTAAGCCAGCGGTCCCCAACTTTGTTATATTTTGCAGGGCACCCTCTATTAATGTAAATTCATTTTTTGAAGGGCAATGTGATGCTTACGTCAGTCAAACAGTCAAACAGTCTGGGGGGAGCCTGCCTCATCCAAAGTTTAGCGATTGTTTTCCAGGCAGAGAATAAGGTCTCATGCATAAAAATTTTTGTATATTTCTCGGGGGGCGGGGGGGGATTGTGGGGGCGGGGGCACTTATGCGGGTGTGCTTCTGACCCAGGCTGTTTGTGTCCATAAACACACACAGTGGCTCAGCCATGCCCCCACCCCCTCCTCACAGTATTTGACTGACAGCTGCAATGGCTCCCACTGCCCTCAGTTTCCAGTGAGAGGAGGAAGAGAGAGCAGTGCTATACCCATAATGTATGATATATTTCAAATAAATACATCCAAGGTGAAAAAATATAACCTAAATAAATTCGTGAAATAAATAAGTAAAAGCAATTGTGACAATAATTACTGAACTGTGGAATTCAATAAAAGTGTATAATATAATATATAATAAAAAAGTGTAACAAATTGCGTGTGATAATAAAAATGTGATGGGGGAGTGGGGGGGGGGGGTTTGGTTGTTAATCCTAATAGTGCAAAAAATGCAAAATTAACAAATGAATGTGTAAGCAAGCATGTGGAGACAATAAACACAGCTATAAATGAATGTGAAAGTCCAAATAGTGACAATGTTTACTAAAACGTCCAGTGTGTTCTAAATAAATAAACTACAATAAAGTGTCCAGTGCAATCAAAAGTTGCCAATCAAAATTAAGATCCCATACACGATACAATCGACAACTGTGCAATGATTCCTTCTACCCAGGGTGCACTCCTTGTGTGGTTGTAGTGATCCTTTTCCATGCAAGAAGGTGCCGACAAAATGTTTTCCCCAGCCTCTTACCTTTAGGCGAGAGGGTAACAGCCTTTCAATGACAGAAGGGAAGGAGACAGATCACTTCCATGTGGTTTCTCCAGACATGTATCCTTGCTGCCCGCTTAAACTCTCTCCATAGGTCCCGCAGACATGGGGGCAGAAAGAGGGAGACATTCCATTGTGCAGTATTCAAAAAATACTTTCTATCCTTTGAGAAAGCCACGTGGGCGTGGCGATACGCGTGAGGAGTCAGAGTCAGGTGACCTAAGTGCGATCTCGGCCGGGATACGTGCTGTATACTACCGCTGCTTGTATTTTAATTTACCAACTGTAAGTTCATTTTATCCTTAATAAAAATATTTTTTGAATACTGCACAATGGAATGTCTCCCTCTTTCTGCCCCCATGTCTGCGGGACCTATGGAGAGAGTTTAAGCGGGCAGCAAGGATACATGTCTGGAGAAACCACATGGAAGTGATCTGTCTCCTTCCCTTCTGTCATTGAAAGGCTGTTACCCTCTCGCCTAAAGGTAAGAGGCTGGGGAAAACATTTTGTCGGCACCTTCTTGCATGGAAAAGGATCACTACAACCACACAAGGAGTGCACCCTGGGTAGAAGGAATCATTGCACAGTTGTCGATTGTATCGTGTATGGGATCTTAATTTTGATTGGCAACTTTTGATTGCACTGGACACTTTATTGTAGTTTATATATTTAGAACACACTGGACGTTTTAGTAAACATTGTCACTATTTGGACTTTCACATTCATTTATAGCTGTGTTTATTGTCTCCACATGCTTGCTTACACATTCATTTGTTAATTTTGCATTTTTTGCACTATTAGGATTAACAACCAAACCCCCCCCCCTCTCCCCCATCACATTTTTATTATCACACGCAATTTGTTACACTTTTTCATTATATATTATATTATACACTTTTATTGAATTCCACAGTTCAGTAATTATTGTCACAATTGCTTTTACTTATTTATTTCACGAATTTATTTATGTTATATTTTTTCACCTTGGATGTATTTATTTGCAATATCTCATACATTATGGGTATAGCACGGTCCATTACGTTGCTCTAATACCCACTGGATTATTGACATCAATAAATAGATGCTTCAGTGGAACCTTTCTTTGGAGCCTCTTCCCCCTTAGGATTGGTTCCTTGACCTGGATGAAAGCGCCACACTTTCTCATGAAATTTATGAATTATTTATATCAGGATTCTTTTATTGCTTTAAGCGTTCGATTTTATATTATTATAATTCCTATACCTATTTTATCATTACCCTAATTATTTTACATTATTTAGTTTTAGTATTGTTATCTTTGGCACTGGTTTTCATCTTGCAAGCGCCACATTTTATATATTTATATATATATATTTCTTCATTTACTATTGGTGTGGGAACACTTTAATGGTGGCTGCGGCATTTCTATTTTTATCCAGATTTTTATATTGATCCTCCCCTTTGGTGGTTTGCGCATTTGGTCTTCCCCCCCCTGTACGCAAGAGAGAGCAGTGCTGCTGCAGACAGGACAGCATTGGAGGATCGGTGGAGAAGTCAGGTGTTTAGAGATTGGGGGGGGGGGGGGCGAGGTTATCTTAATGCATTAGTGCAGTGGTCTCCAGACAATTTCATCCACGGACACCCACTAAGGGGTGCAATTCCTCCCAATGACACCAACTAAGGGGTGCAATTCCTCCCAATGACACCAACTAATGGGTGCAATTCCTCCCAATGACACCAACTAATGGGTGCAATTCCTCCCAATGACACCAACTAAGGGGTGCAATTCCTCCCAATGACACCAACTAAGGGGTGCAATTCCTCCCAATGACACCAACTAAGGGGTGCAATTCCTCCCAATGACACCAACTAAGGGGTGCAATTCCTCCCAATGACACCAACTAAGGGGTGCAATTCCTGCCAATGACACCAACTAAGGGGTGCAATTCCTGCCAATGACACCAACTAAGGGGTGCAATTCCTGCCAATGACACCAACTAAGGGGTGCAATTCCTCCCAATGACACCAACTAAGGGGTGCAATTCCTCCCAATGACACCAACTAAGGGGTGCAATTCCTCCCAATGACACCAACTAAGGGGTGCAATTCCTGCCAATGACACCTACTATGGGACACAATTTCTCCCAATATCATTATTTGGACATTGTTTACTCCCACTGATGCTGGAACATTTTCTACTCCCGATGGGCACAGTCCGACTCCCTAAATTCTGAAGGCACTAAATTCTAAACTGGCCCTTTGTTTAGAAAATTTGGAGACCCCTGCATTAAGGTAAAAACTATGACCCCTTAGAAACACTTTAAAGCAGACCTTTAATTAACCCATTACATGATGGGGGGCTGTCTCATGATGGCATATATTTTTGCTTTATTTTGGGGGAGTAGGTACTTTTTTTTTTTTTTTTTAAGTTGTACACACTCCCTCTTCCTTAATCCTCAGACTGGTGAGAATGACGGTCTTAATTTAATGATAGTGCAAATAACATTGATGTCTTTAATTTTTAAAAACTTTATTTCAGCTTCTGAAGCGGCTATCATTATTAATAAGTACCGTATACATTTGCTCTTTTATTTGCTTACAGGTAATTGTTGCTCTAATTAGCTTTTCGTTACAGAAGATTTATTTGCAACATTGCCTTAGGATAATCCTCTGGTCTGACCGGTTTTTGTAGTAGTAATTACTGATCCTTATGAAAAGGTCATTGTTAAATATCTATTTCTTTTAGGGAAATGTTTGACACAAAGTACAGTAAGTAAAACACAATATCATCAATTAAAGCTGGAGTTAAGCTATGCATATTTTTGCATAGTTGCATTGGTCCAGCTTGGGGGTGTTTGCTCGGCATGGCTGCCATTCAGAGAATGACTCGCATCTTCTCAATGATGTGTTCTCTGATTGGATAAAGTGGACGTCACTTCCCCACCTCTTCACCTCATCCAATCAGAAACTGCTTTGCTTTCACTGAGAAAATATAAAGTCTTCTTTAAATGGTGCAGCTGCTACTTAGCACGGGACCCAGAAGCTAACAGCGATCACTGGCGTAGTGGTACCTATTATAGTGATTTCCAGCTTCCACTGGGATCTTCAGGTACGATACAGATACATTCTTATGACAGGCAGTCCCCAGGTTACGAAGAAAATCTGTAGGTTCTGTGAATATGTATGAAAGTTGGACTCCAGCCCAAAACATTTTTTTTTTGTTTGGGATGGCACAGAAAGGGGTTAACTGGCTATGCTTTAAAGTGGTATTGCTGACAGGTCCGCAGGACAGTAGGTTGGCAGCATTTGGTGAGCAGCAAGATGGCTGCCCAGAGGTTTCCAGCCCAGCGCGATGTCACGCTGCCTCCATTGGTCCTAACTGGACTAATGTAACAATGGAAAAATATGCATACCGAAACCTCAGCTTTAACTATAGTTAGCGATACTTATCTTTTTTGCTTTACTATTACTAATTTTACTAATAATCATATTCATTTGTTTATTAAAATGTTCATCTTTGGATATGTTTTGTCCATAAATTGTGTAATGTTTATAAGTTAATGGAATACCTAAATGAACATTTTAAGACTAGACTGCTGTCATAAGTGCAGTAGGAATGCCAACCTCTTTGTTAAAGTAGTAATGAAGCTCTACAAAAAAAAAAAAGTCCCCCTGAAAAATAATAGCATAATGTGCTAGCATGTACGTGGACTGTGGCTGTTTGAGTGGCTGGAGCCACGATGATGTCACTCCTGTGCAGCTTACGGCGCGGTGTTCTGAAGGTCCAGCACAGTATGCCGGACCTTCAGATCGCATGCACCGGTGACATTACTGGCTGCATCCAGGGTGAATATCTCTTGAATGGTGCACGTTTAGGAGACATTAATTTTACCTACGGGTAAACTTTATTATAGGCTTACTTATAGGTAAAAATCAAAAAGTGGACCGCTTAAAAATCATAAAGTACTACCGCTTAAAATGCATTCCAAGGCAAAATAAAGCAAAAAAAAATATTTGTTGCATATCTCTCTAATACAGTACACACAAAGTTTCCCATATTTTGTTCCTTTTAAAATATTGCCAGTAGAGAAAAAATTCTGCTAATCCTGTCAGAAATCCAGTGTACTCCTAAACTTCCTGATTGAGCTGACAGCACAGTGCTTCTACTGCACTGAAATCCTGACAAGTGGTATTATCCCTACCCAGTTTAACCCCTAAATTACAGAACCCCCCTTCCCCATATATTGTAGCGATAATAAGTGGGGTAGGTGTTCTGTAGTCAACCAGCGAGAGTACCGTAATTTTGCTGCAACAGCGGAACTGTGTTGTCAGCTCCAGCAGGAAGTTGCTGGATCATCAGGTGTATTTTTGTACTTGCAGCATTTTAAAAAAAAACAACACATACTAAAATGTGCATGTACTGCAGAGATGTAATCTGTATATATATATTTTTGCCCCGACGTGGTTTTGAGTCAGTAAGCTGGAGCATATATGCAGCCAGAGAAGATGAAACCCCTAGACTACATGGCTGTCTTAGATCCCTGACTTACAGAGGATTAAAGAATCAGCGTGACAGATATTTATATAAAAAATGTCAGACGTAGGGTAGCGCACACATTTTTGTCATACATAGCCCATTGACACAGAGGTAGTGAACAATCTTGTTTTTTGGTGCAATTGTAATGTAGCCTGACAGGGTGATACACAGGCTTTCCATTGAAGTGAATGGGATCTTTCAGTGCATATGTGCAGGTATTACTACGAGGAACTAAAGAACTGTGCAGATTTCAGGCAGAGGCTATGTAGTCCTAGCCAGGCCTCATATGCAGGTCTTGGGTTGTAGACAAATATGATTGCTTCTGAAAGTGCAAGGGGGGTGAAGAGGCAGCAGGAATGGGCAAGTGCAGTAAAGTGTACTTTAAAGTGATTGCAAAGTGTTTTTTTTTTTTCTTTAATAATAATACACGTTCTACATACCCGCTCTATGCAATAGTTTTGCAAAAAGCAGCCTCAATCCTCCTCTTTTTGTTCCCCCACTGGCGCTCCTGGCTTCTCGTCACTTCTGAGTGCCCCCACAACAAGCCACTTGCTATGGGGGCACTCGTGTGTGCTTGATCCTGAGCCGGTGTGTGCCTTGGCCCCGCCCCCTGCTCCCTCTTGATTGACAGCAGCGGGAGCCATTGGCTCCCCCTGTTGCCTTCATGTCCATTGAGGAGAGAGAGAGTAGCGCTGGATCGAGGTCAGGCTCGGGTAAGTATTTAGGAGGGAGCTTGGGTGGGCAAAAAATGAAAGTCCACCCCTCCCCCAATGTATAGACTTCTGTCTTTCTGCATTCCTCTTGCCAACGCTTGTCTTGAGCGTCAATGATCAAGCAGCCATCTCCTTGCTAGCTGCTTTGTCAGACATAGGAGGGAGGGGGACCTGTCTGACCTTGTAGATAGGCTTTCAAAGCACTTAGAAACATGGGACAAAGAACTATACTATGGGGGTTATTTACTAAATCTGGAGCATGGAAAATCTGATGCAGCTCTGCACAGAAACCAATCGGCTTCCAGATTTTATTGCCAAAGCTGAACTGAACAAACTGAAGTTGGAAGCTGATTGGCTACTGTGCACAGCTGCACCAGATTCTGAGTGCACCAGTTTTACTAAATCTCCCCTATATGTATTTATGAACAAATTTGAAGTGAGACTTCTTCTTTAAATATATTTATTTTACGTGTTTTTTTTTTTTTCTTGTCTCAATTTCACTCTATCAGCATGATCAATATTCTGTTCATATTTTGAATCCGTATTCTGCAGTGTTCCTGGTTACTACGGAAAGGTCTTTTCAGTTTCGTCCTTCATCTTAGCGTTAAATGAACAATGGTACATCGGGCTATAAATAGGTTGAACATACTGAGACAATGTGAG
Source organism: Lithobates sylvaticus (assembly GCA_028564925.1). Classification (NCBI taxonomy): domain Eukaryota; kingdom Metazoa; phylum Chordata; class Amphibia; order Anura; family Ranidae; genus Lithobates; species Lithobates sylvaticus. Next base: position 370,296,768 of record CM053030.1, read on the forward strand.
CGGATGTCCAGGGTCTTGCCTGGAATTGGCTGCAGATCAGCATGATCCCAGTGTGCAGTAATGCAGAGAACATGCGACCATAAAGGCTTATTTTGGGGTTTTCTGTGTCTTTTCCATTACGCAGACAGGATATGTGACTTTTGGCATATCTTGTATTAGATGACAAAGAGCAGCTTCATGAAAGCACATCTTTAATTCTATCTTCATTAATGTTTCATTGTTTTTGTTTGCCAAGTTTGACATGCCAGCACAATTTTCTAAAGTATACACAAAGAATGATGTTGTTTGCCTTGGCTCATTGGTGTCACTGCATTGGGAGTGATTTGATGAGTTGTGATCTTGTGAATATGCTTACTGTATGCCTTGGTGTTTATAACTTCTTCTTATAGGCGCCCTCCTATAAATACTGGTTCAGCATCTGTGATGTCAACACATTTCCAGGTCATATGCAGATTTTACAATTCCTTTTGGGCACACCTTCATGGGGTTGCCTCCGCCTTTTCCCCAGGAATTTAATCTATTTAGCATTGTTTTAATATGCAATGCAATTTAACCACTTCCCACCCAAGATACGTCATATGACGTCCTTGACTTTGTGTGGGTATATCTGAATGATGCCTGCAGCTACAGGTATCATTCAGACATCGTATTTTTCAGCTGGCGATTCCCTACACCAGTGATGGCCAACCTTGGCACCTCAGATGTTTTGGCACTACATTTTCCATGATGCTCCTGCACTCTGCAGTGAAGTTGAGCATTATGGGAAATGTAGTTTCAACATCTGGGGTGCCAACGTTCACCATCACTGGTTCACCAAGGTTCACCATCACTGCCCTACACCATAAGAACGATCATAGCGGCTGTTCCGCCGCTTGATCATTCTTATGGCCGGTGAGAGGGGACCCCCCCCCCCCTCCTGCCACACTGCGGTGCTTCTACTGACTCACCGTTGCCATTGGTGAGTTGGAGAACAGATCCGCCAGCCCCGGATGTTTACCATAGTGATTTCCGGCGGAGCAGATGGTCGCCGGGGTCTCTAAGATCTTTCGGAGGCCGGGCGCAATGTTATGAAGTCACGCCCGGCCTCTGCATTCAAACAAACGACACCGCCTCGGCTGTGAAGCCGAGACCGTTTTTTTTTTGTTTTATCTTATTTCAGCTGTCCCAGCCTAGAGGTGAGATGTGGGGTCTTATTGACCCTATATCTCGCTGTAAAGAGGACCGATCATGCCATATTCCTATTACAAGGGATGTTTACATTCCTTTGTAATAGAAATAAAAGTGATCAAAATTTGTATTTATTTTTTTAAGTGTCAAACTAAAAAAGAAAAGCAAAATAAAAAAAAAAAGAAAAAAAAAAAAAAGTAAAGCGCCCCCTGTCCCTGTGTGCTCGCACGCAGAAGCGAATGCTTACCTAAGTCCCGCCCACATATGAAAATGGTGTTCAAACCACACATGTGAGGTGTCGCCGTGAACGTTAGAGCGAGAGCAATAATTCTAGCCCTAGAACTCCTCTGTAACTCAAAACATGTAACCAGTAAAAAAATTTAAAGCATCACCTTTGGAGATTTTTAAGTACCGAAGTTTGGGGCCATTCCACAAGCGTGTGCAATTTTGAAGCGTGACATGTTGGGTATCTATTTACTCAACGTAACTTCATCTTTCACATTATGTAAAAAAATTGGGCTAACTTTTGTTTTTTTTTAAAGCATGAAAAATTGCTGCACAAATACCATGCAAGATAAAAAGTTGCAAGGACCGCCATTATATTCTCTAGGGTCTTTGCTAAAAAAACATATAATGTTTGGGGGTTCTATGTACTTTTCTAGCAAAAAAATTATGAATTTTACATGTAGGAGAGAAATGTCAGAATTAGCCTGGATGGCAAGTGGTTAAGGGACGATGTCACCTGTGAGCAGGTAGGGATGGACCAATAGGATTTGGTGGAATTTGCTGGAAGCAGTGGGGCTCAGTATATTAAGGGCCCACTGTCCCAGGATTCTTGCTGCCGGTTGAGGGATTAGTTTTAGAAAGAGCTACCTACCCCAAACAAAGATGTTATAGCTGCTCTGTGCAATGGTTTTGCACAAAGCGCCTCTTATGGAGCTGCCGCCACTGGAGGTTACCGCTGCACAGGACTAGTTTACACTTGTTTTGAGAATGGGGGGGGGGGGTGATTAGTAAAAAGGGGCAGTTGAGCCACGTTTTTACTGTCCCCAACCATTAAGCTGGGTGTACATATGTGGTAACCACAATGCTTTGCATCGTGGTTTGGCAAAAATGATCCTGCTTCTCACATTCATTGGGCAGTACCACACACTGAACACGACCCATTCAACTGGATGGGGACATCCCACAGCTGCGTCTGATTTAATGCTTCCTCATCACCTTTCAAATGCCCTCTGAAGAGGCTAAATTGCTCTTTTAGAGCATGGGCTTATGTGAACCTACCTAACATAGAGATTAAGATCTGGTATTCTGTGCGGAAGGCTATATTGATATGTGAATGCAACTGGAACCAATTCAAGGTATTATTTTCTAATTGGTCCTTTAAAATTCTTGCATTGGTTGAAGTTGTCTGGTTTTATGTAGAACTCCACTTTGACAATTATACTGGAATGCTGATTGAATATCCAGCTTGTTCATGCAGAGCCGGCCGATAAAGACCATCATACGAATCTCCATGTGGCTCTCTCAATATTTACTCTACCTTAAGCTAAATTGTAGATTGTTTGCCAATAGCAATAAATGTTCAGTGATCAGTCGCCAAATACAATGTGACCCATTAACCCATTAGATCTGGCTTTCTCCCAGCTCTCAGTGCTGTTCCTAATGAATCAGATTGAACGCTAATTGCAGGGTAGCAAAAATTGTGTTTCTTTTTTATTGTGCTAGCAGCAACGCCTTCGCACTAGTAAGGTTTTTTTTTTTTAAATCTTGCTGAAATGTAGCAAGCGTCAACATTTTCCTGACTACTCTGCAACCTTATGTTGATCCGGTGTTATTCTCATATGGCAGCCCATAGGATATGCTCCTGGTTTACCGCCGGGATCCCTGGGCAGAAATGCTCTTTTATTATTTGTATATGTCACAAGTGAAGACAGATTGCATGTTGTAGAGCACTATAGAATCTGTTATGATTTCTTGCTGCCATTGCTGAGTATCGGAGGCAGGAAATCAGCAACTTTGGTATCTATTAAAAGCACAACCTGCATGAAAAAATTACAAAAGTGTGAATGGGGGATAAAATTGGCCATACAGTAGTACAATTTAATTAAATAATGTTTTAAGAATATCCCTTTTTTGAATTTCTAATTTTTGGTGGGCGTTTGTTTTCAACCAAAGTGACAAAGTTTGAAGGAGCAAAATTGGAACTCATTTCAAACGGTGAATGTGGTTTTTGGTTTGACAATTGAGAATTTCCATATTTTTGTTGGAAAATCTACTAGTATATGGCCAGCTTAAGTGTTCCTAGCCCAGGATGTGCTGACCTGCGTTTATGTAAATCAAGCCTTTATTGGCTGTGCGCAAAAGTGGAACTGGGTAGTAATCTCTGAGGTTACTCACATATATGGCAGCATCAGAATACGTTCCTACGCCGAAAGTGCAAGTTTCACTCGCAACTAAATAATATTTTTGGGGTATTTGCTGATTGAGTTGCCTTTATAAGCTCCCAACTGTAGAGTGACAGGCTATTATACTCTGTGGGGGATGCGGTGTGTGATTGGTACTCTGTGGGGGATGCGGTGTGTGATTGGCTCGCTCAAAGACAGTTCACTCTTTACATCTGGTGTATGAGGTGTATTTATTTTTAACCCCTTTAACCACCTCGGGAAGGTTTCACCCCTTCATGTCAGCCCTGTGCTACTTTAACTGACAATTCATGCTCAGTCATGCAACACTGTACGCAAATTACATTTTTTATATCATTTTTTCACACAAATGGAGCTTTCTTTTGGTAGTTTATCACCAGTTTTCTTTTTATTCTTTATTATATAAATGAAAAAAGACCCAAAAAAAAAATCATCATTTCCTACTTTCTGTTATAAAACCTATCCAATAAAATCAAATTTCTTCATAAATTTGGGCCAAAATATGTTCTACATGTATTCTTGGTAAAAAAAAATCACAATAAATGTATTTTAATTGGTTTGTGTTAGAGCTGCACGATTAATCGCTAAGAATCGTTATCGCGATCTTGAAAAAAGTATTTCCCGATTTCTTTCTATGTAGAGAATGTTCTCTGCTCTGCTAAGGCACACTTATACGACTTACACTTTCACACTTATACAACATGTCCCACGATTTGGGACTGCAAAGTAGCATGACAAGTCGTTCCTCAGCTGTCAAAAGAAAGGGAAAAAAAAACAGGCAGTCTGCCAAGAATCACAACATTCTTTAGCAGTGAAACTTAAGTATAAACATTGTAACAAATTGTCCTTTAGATCAAAGGAATACACTTTGGTGTGAAAGGCCCCTTTCACACTGGGGCGGGAGCGGCGGCGACGGTAAAGCAGCGCTATATTTAGCACTGCTTTACTGTCGTTTTAGCTGCGGTATTCGGCCGCTAGCGGTGCGGTTTTAACCCCCGCTAGCGGCCGAAAAAGGGTTAAAATCCTCCGCAAAGCGCCGCCCTAGCGGCGATTTGCCGCGGTATTACCGCGGTGTCCCATTGAAATCAATGGGTAGGATCGGTGAATACACCGTTCCTATACCGCTCCAAAGATGCTGCTAGCAAGACTTTTTTGACCGTCCTGCTAGCGCACTGCTCCAGTGTGAAAGCCCGCCGTCTTTCACACTGGAGTGAATGGGGCCGGATTTTTTCAGGCGCTGTACAAGCGCTATTTTTAGCACTGTACCGCCTGAAAAACGCCCCAGTGTGAAAGGGGCCAAAAGGAGGGACGTTTAACCACTTAAACACTAAACCTTTTTCTGATATTTGTTGGTTTCAAGTTAAAATCATTTTTTTTATTGCTAGAAAATTACTTAGAACACACACACACACACGCACGCACGCACGCACGCACGCACACACACACACACACTTTAATGATATCCCAGTCTTAGTCTGTGGGGTTCACTATTGAGTTGGCCCATCCTTTGCAGCTATAGCAACTTCAACTCTTCTGGGAAGGCTGTCCACAAGGTTTAGGAGTGTGTCTATGGGAATGTTTGACCATTCTTCCAAAAGCGCATTTGTGAGGTCAGGGACTGATGTTGGACTAGAAGGCCTGACTCGCAGTCTTCGCTCTAATTCATCCCAAAGGTGTTCTATCAGGTTGAAGTCAGGACAGGCCAGTCAAGTTCCTCCACCCCAAACTCGCTCATCCATGCTTTTATGGACCTTACTTTATGCACTGGTCCAAATCATTTAGGGGGGGGGGGATTATGGTGTGGGGTTGCTTTTTCAGGGGTTGGGCTTAGTTCAAGTGAAGGGAACTCTTAAGGTGTTAGCATTCCAAGACATTGTGGACAATTTCATGCTCCCAACTTTGTGTGAACAGTTTGGGGATGGCCCCTTCCTGTTCCAACATGACTGTGCACCAGTGCACAAAGCAAGGACCATAAAGACAAGGATGAGCGAGTTTGGGGTGGAGGAACTTGACTGGCCTGCACAGAGTTAAGACCTCAACCCGATAGAACATCTTTGGGATGAATTAGAGCAGAGACTGCGAGCCAGGCCTTCTCGTCCACATCAGTGCCTGACCTCACAAATGTGCTTCTGGAAGAATAGTCAAACATTCCCATAGACACACTCCTAAACCTTGGGGCCAGCCTTTCCAGAAGAGTTGAAGCTGTTATATCTGCAAAGGGTGGGCCAACTCAACTCAATACTCAATAAAGTTCATGTGCATCTAAAGGCAGGTGGCCCAATACTTTTGGGAATATAGTTTATACTGGAGTTTACACCGCTATAGATGCTATACCAGTAATGGCAGTGATCAGTGGGACAGTGATAATGTAGTGGACAATCTGGCACTAACTGACACTGGCTGGAAGGGACACTACCTGACTGACATTGACCTTGCTAGAGACACTAATACAGTGATAATACTGTACACTGTACTAATGACACTAATAGATGACAGGGGCGATCAGAAGGGCAATCAAGGGGTTAAATGTTCCTAACAAGTGTATATGTGCTGCTTTTACTCTCGGGATCTGGCTGTCCTCTTTCCATGAACTCAGTGTTGATTTCAGGGGAAAAAAAACAGCCAGATGGGTGTTCTGTGTTTATAATGCAGAACTCTGTGCCTTCTATATGCCAATGTATCAAACATACCATTATCATGCAACAGACTTCTTCATTCACTGACCAGTTTCAATGGATGATGGCATTCAACTGGAGGTCAAACAACCTATCATGGTCACACGTTCTATCCAGAATGGAAGTGCTTAGACTGTCAGAAAGGATCCCCCACACCCTTTATGACAGTATGCATATTTTCAATAAACAATTGAATTATTGGATCTTACCATAATATGTCTCCCATATAATGTATCCTAAATCAAACCTTCATTTGACAACAAGTTCAGTACTCTCAATTCCCAAGTGATAATAATAACTACCCTAACTTGAACAATCCTTAGATGGTCTTGCTGCTCTATATATCCCACTGTTACCCTCCTTAACACTTCTGCATGAATGATATCTCTCTTAGGCCCCTTTCACATGGACGGAACGTTCAGATCCGCTTGTCAGTTTTGACAGCGGATCTGACCGGCGCTCCATGTTAGTCTATGGAGCGTCGGATCCGACCCGGTCCGATCCGCCAAAAGCAGACGTATGGCCCCACGTCCAGATCCGTCGCTGGCGGATCAGATCGGGTGAGATCTGATGAAAACGGACACACTGTCCGTTTTCATCCGATCTCTCCATAGAGACCAGCGGCGCTCGCAAGCCCCTCCCCGCTCAGTGAGCAGAGAGGGACTTGTCATCCGCCGGCTCAGCGGAGATCAACGGAGAGATCTCCCGCTGAGCCGGCGGACAGAGGCGGACTCGTGTGAAAGGGGCCTTATACTGTATAATTGATGTACCACATTGTATTGTCATATGAAACTTCCTTTATCGCATTGAAAATGTACAAACTTTCAAATAAAACTTTTGTAAACAAAAAATAAATCCGAACTCTGTGCTGTGATTGGGGACAGCCGATCAGCAGGTATACAGCCAAAATCATTGGCTGTAACCTGCTGACAAACTTGTGCTGCGTCCAATCACAGCACAGATCAGAAGGGGCGTACATGTCAGGACGTAAACTGCAACCTACCAGTATGTTGCCATGCCTGGCTGTGCCACCCACTAGCAGTAAATGTACTGTTAGTGGGCGACAAGTGGTTATAGCCAAACTCTAGGCAAAAGCATTTCCATTTAAATATGTTTCTCAATAGCCACAAAGGATATTAATCCACTTTATGTGCATCAAATACCTTTTATAATACTGGGTATTTGTAAAAGCCTTAGTAATGTCATCACTATGCCATACATAGCCTGTGCAGAGCAGAACTGTGGGAAGGACTCGGGCATTCCTTCCACTACAGGCTGCCTGCAGAAAACAGCAGGAGGGGGCGGAGACAGGACCAGTCATCCTGCCCAAGGAAAGCGCGCAGCAAAGTCTGGTCTTTATTACGAGAAGCACCTGCGCAGAAGCACATTTTTACACTTAATTACTGCTACTTGTGTTTAGACAATACTTATGTATCCTGGAGTTCAGCTTTAAATTCTTTGGCCTTGGCCAAGGGGGACTTTGTTTTATTTTATAAAAAACTCTATACATACTCAGGTAATTGGGGGGGGGGGGGGGGGGATTTAAGGAATGTCTGGGAACAAAAATAAAAAAATGCTTCAATCAATTATCATTTCTCATGAGAGCTATTGATCAGGGATACTTAAAGACATGATCATTGTGTAGTTGATATCCACTAGAATGGGTCATGATCATCTTATGTAAGTGGTTACTTAAAGTGGTTCAAAGGTTTAAGTTTTTTTACCTTATTGCATTCTGTGCCACAGGATAACCCCAGCCCCCCCTTTTACTCTCCTGACTCCGATCTTGATCCAGCTCTCTACCCGAGATCAGCATCTCTCCTCTCTCTCCTTACAGGGCAGATTGAGAGCAGTAGGAGCCATTGGCTCCTGCTGTTGTCAATGAAATCCTGGGGGGCCGAGCTGCGCTGTCTGTGTCTATAGACAGCTGGTTTACATTGTTACAGAGCCGTTTATCCTGTGAAACAACATGTACTTTTGTTCTGTGCAAATGCAGGTAAAATCTTATGTTACTGGGCTATCTTCTTTCAGGTTGATTGTGTTTCATTTATAAGAGCTGTCAAAAAAAAAAAAAAAAAAAGGCAGCTGGCAAAAATTGCTCAGTGCTGAGAGATAAAAAGAAACATTGTATCATTTGGTTCTCCTAAATCAAAGGGTTGAACTTTTGGTCTGCAAACGAGGGCAGTGTAACCACTTAACCACCTGAGACCCAGTATACGTCATATGACGTCTTTTTGGTCTCAGGGGTATATCTGAATGATGCCTGTAGCTACAGACATCATTCAGATATTGCCGGTTTCAGCCGGCGATTCCCTGCACCATAAGAACGATCATAGCGGCTGTTCCGCCGCTTGATCGTTCTTACGGGCGGCGGGAGGGGACGCCCCCCCCTCCCGCCGCCCTCCGGTGCTTTTACCGACTCACCGCTTCCATCGGTGAGTCGGACTCGGGATCCGCCGGCACCGGATGATGCACATAGAGATTTCCGGCGGACCAGATGGTCGCCGGAGTCTCTATGATCGTTCGGAGGCCGGGCGCGATGTTATGACGTCACGCCGGCCTCTGCATTCAAAAAAACGGCGCCGCCTCCGCTGGGAAGCGGTGATCGTTTTTTTTTTTTTTTTTTGATTTTAGGCTTCCCAGCCTAGAGGTGAGATGTGGGGTCTTATTGACCCCATATCTCACTGTTAATAGGTCCGATCGTGTCATATTCCTATTACAAGGGATGTTTACATTCCTTGTAATAGGAATAAAAGTAATCAAATATTTTTTTTTTTTTTTTTTAAGTTGTTGAACTAAAAAAATAAAATAAAATGAACAATAAAAAAAAAAAAAAATAAAATTTAAAGCGCCCTGTCCCCGCGAGCTCGTACGCAGAAGCGAACGCATACGTAAGTCCCGCCCACATATGAAAACGGTGTTCAAACCACACATGTGAGGTATCGCCGCGAACGTTAGAGCGAGAGCAATAATTCTAGCCCTAGACCTCCTCTGTAACTCAAAATATGTAACCAGTAAAAAATGTTAAAGCGTCGACTATGGGGATTTTTAAATACCAAAGTTTGGCGCCATTCCACAAGCGCATGCAATTTTGAAGCGTGACATGTTGGGTATCTATTTACTCGGCGTATCTTCATCTTTCACATTATGCAAAAAAATTGGGCTAACTTTACTGTTTTGTTTTTTTTTAAAGCAGGAAACTGTTTTTTTTCTGAAAAAAACGCGTTCGAAAAATTGCTGCGCAAATACCGTGCGAGATAAAAAGTTGCAACGACCGCCATTGTATTCTTTAGGGTCTTTGCTAAAAAAACATATATAATGTTTGGGGGTTCTATGTAATTTTCTAGCAAAAAAATTTGGAATTTTACATGTAGGAGAGAAATGTCAGAATTGGCCTGGGTCTCAGGTGGTTAAAGACCAGGCCTTTTTCTGACATTTATTGCTTACATGTTAAAATCGTTTTTTTTTTTTTTGCTAGAAAATTACTTAGAACCCCCAAACATTATATATACAGTATCACACAAAAGTGAGTACACCCTTCACATTTTTGTAAATATTTTATTATACCTTTTCATGTGACAACACTAAAGAAATGAAACTTTGGCTACAATGTAAAGTAGTGAGTGTACAGCTTGTATAACAGTGTAAATTTGCTGTCCCCTCAAAATAACTCAACACAGCCATTAAAGTCTAAACCGCTGGCAACAAAAGTGAGTACACCCCTAAGTGAAAATGTCCAAACTGGGCCCAAAGCGTCAATATTTTGTGTGGCCACCATTATTTTCCAGCACTGCCTTAACTTTCTTGGGCATGAAGTTCACCAGGGCTTCACAGGTTTTCCACTACTCCATGAGGGAGCTGGTGGATGTTGGAGATTTTGCGCTCCTCCACCTATTGTTTGAGGATGCCCCACAGATGCTCAATAGGGTTTAGGTCTGGAGACATGCTTGGCCTGTCCATCACCTTTTACCCTCAGCTTCTTTATCAAGGCAGTGGTCGTCTTAGAGGTGTATTACTGCTCTGCGGCCCAGTTTCCAAAGGAATGGGATCATGCTCTGCTTCAGTATGTCACAGTACATGTTGGCATTCATGGTTCCCTCAATAAACTGCAGCTCCCCAGTGCCGGTAGCACTCATGCAGCCCCAGACCAAGACACTCCAACCACCATGCTTGACTGTAGGCAAGACACACTTGTCTTTCAGAGGGCAGTAAGCTTACCACCTCTCTAAAAGAACCCTTACGGGATCTTTAGAAATCAGCCACACTCGCGGTAGCAAAGCCTGTCCCCTGCCAGCATTCTGTAGTGAAGAACCTTTCCACTCTGTGTGGAAGCAGTGATCTCTCAGCAGAGGTCCAATACACCCTCTACTCTTGATCCCTGCAGATTGGACAGTTCTAGGTTTGCCTCACCAGGGGGTGTATTGGACATCAGCATAGTGCTCACTGCTTCCACACAAAGGCTGCTTTCACACTGGGGCGGTTTTCAGGCGGTACAGCGCTAAAAATAGCGCCTGTACACCGCCTGAAAAAAAACGGCCCCATTCACTCCAGTGTGAAAGCCGGCGGGCTTTCACACTGGAGCGGTGCGCTAGCAGGACCGCAACAAAAGTCCTGCTAGCAGCATCTTTGGAGCGGTGAAGGAGCGGTGTATTTACCACTCCTATACCGCTCCTTCCCATTGAAATCAATGGGAAACCGCGGGGATACCGCCCGCAAACCGCCGCTGCAGCGGCGCTTTGCGGATGTTTTTAACCCTTTTGCGGCCGCTAGCGGGGGTTAAAACCACCCCGCTAGCGGCCGCATACCGCGGGTAAAACGATGGTAAAGCAGCGCTAAATATAGCGCTGCTTTACCGTCGCCGCCCGCACCGCCCCAGTGTGAAAGCAACAAAAGAGCGTTTTTCTGAAGAAAACAAACTGAACACCTTTTGTTTTGATGCACCTGGAATGCATTTAGGCACTTTCATGTTTGGTTTGGCTTTAAAACCCAGCCTTTACCCTATATAATGCCTACTTTGAAGTCATGCATTGTGTCATTGTGAATTATGCTGTTGTCACAGTATATTAACTCGTAGGTAATTTCTATCTTTTTTTTTTTTTCTTTTTTACAGCTATCTGGCAGCTGGCGGTTCCACAATCAAGTCTGTATTCGTTTATGGAGCACTAGACCTGGGTTCCAATACTGCTTCACCCGATGGCAGTTTGCACATCCCCGTGAAACCTGCCAAGCTGGACCCCACAGCTGTGCACCACGACATCTTGGCCGTCACCGTGCCCGTTCCTGAAGAGAGTGACCATGCAGTCCTAGCCTGTTCCACAGGCATTCATGAAGAGCACTATGTAAGCGAAGCTGTGCTTGTTGAAGATGTGCTGGATCCAAGAGAATACAGAGATGCCGGCACCATTACAGGTATGTTATCTGCTATCTGCGCACTGCCGTAAGCTGTTAACAATGCAGGACCGTCACACTGCATGCAGTACCTTGGAAGAGACCCTACTACCAGTTCTCCTACTCTACCAAACAACATTTTTTTTTTACGTTCTTTTTTCAGTAACTGGAAATTGTTTTATACTAGATATAAAATGTTAAATATTTTTAAAAAATTAACCCTTTTTAAGGCTTTAAAAAGAGAAGGCACTGGTCAAGGCTGGGTTGCACTGAATGAATGAATGAATGAATAACTTGTATAGCGCTACAATGCAAACTGAATCGCCTCAAGGCGCTGTATTGGCGTTTGGTTATCAAGCTTCTAGAAGAGGTAGGTCTTGAGTTTCTTCCTGAAAGCCTGATGGTTTTCTTCCATGCGAATGTCGGTTGGTAGAGCGTTCCATAGCCGTGGTCCCTGGACAGCGAATCTCCGTTCCCCCTTTGATTTGTAGCGGGATTTAGGAATGAGGAGAAGATTTTGATTAGCCGATCGAAGACTGCGATTCGGTGTGTAGTGTTTTATTTTCTCGCGAAGGTATTGCGGAGCGTTTCCATGTGTGCATTTGTGGGTGAGGCAGAGGGTCTTGAATGCGACCCGATTCCTTACGTTTAGCCAATGTAGGTTCCTCAGGGAAGGGGAGATGGATTCCCAGGGTTTTTCCCTGTTATCAGCCTTGCCGCCGTGTTTTGGATAAGTTGTAAGCGCGCAAGTTGATATTGGGGTAATCCTATGTAGAGGGAGTTAGCGTAGTCCAGTTGAGAATTGATGACTGTTCCAACTACCACTGCTTTGTCCTCCTTTGGAATGAAGGGGATGAGTCTGCGTAGCAGGCGGAGCAGATAGTGTGATCCACTGACTACTGCTCCTATTTGGGCATCCATTGACATTTCTGAGTCAAAAATGACTCCGAGACTCTTGGCCTTGGTCCTAGTGGTAATGGTCCATCCAAAGATGGTAGGAGGTGTCCAAGGGATCTTGACTCGGGTGTTATGCTTTGCATGTAGAATAAGAAGTTCTGTCTTTGATTCATTAAGTTTGAGGGAGCTAGTAGTCATCCAGTCGTCTATCATAGTGAGGCATTTTCCTAATTGCTGATGATGGTCTTTTTGTCCGGTGATGCGAAAATATAATTGAGTGTCATCAGCTTATGAGTGGAAGCAGAGGTCTGATCCTCTGATGATGTTGAGGAGTGGGCGAATGTAGATGTTGAAGAGCACTGGCGACAAGGGTGATCCTTGAGGGACTCCACAGGAGATTGCCCGGGTTTCAGAGGTGAAAGCTCCTAGTTTCACCGTCTGAGAGCGATTTCCTAAGAAGGATCTGAACCATTGTAGATCTGAGCCGGTGACTCCTGCTACTTCTGTAAGGCGGATGAGTAGAGTATTGTGGTCCACAGTATCAAACGCTGCACTGAGGTCCAACAGTACCAGGAGACATGATTCTCCGTCATCCGCTGCTTCGAGGGCATCATCCCAAATCTTCAGTAGTGCGGTTTCTGTCCCATGGCCTGGGCGGAATCCTGATTGTAACGGATCCAGGAGTGTGTGTGTGTCCAGGTGGTGTTGTATTTGCACTTTTACATTGTTGCAACAAAGTTGCACTTTTACATTGCAGTAAGGTGGGCCGATTTCTTTATTGTCTTTCCAGTGCACTGCCGTGTGTTGTGGTGTGCTGCATTCCAAAAAAATAACACAAGTCTTTTTTGTTGTGTTAGGCAGCCCAATCATTTTTATAACTGAAAACACAGTTGTGTCTGAGACCTCATTCAAAGGGTTGTAAAAATGTTACCGATGTATTACACATGTGTTTTCTAGGAGAAAGGTTCCTGCGTAGTGATCAGTAAAATACATGCCTATAGATCCGTTTAAACATGCAAAGATGGGCATGCGTACATAATCTGTTTTAATGAGAAGTTATTTTTAAACATTTTTAGACTTAAAGTGGTGGGCCAGCTGAATTTTTTTTTTTTTTTTTAAAAGTCAGCAGCTACAAACACTGTAGCTGCTGACTTTTAATAAGCACACTTACCTGTCCAGGCTGCCCACGATGTCGGCCGCCCGAGGCCGACCCGTCCCTCGGCTCTCTGGTCTCGGCGCCGCCATTCGAAGTAAGGGAAACAGGCAGTGGAGCCTTGCGGCTTCACTGCCCATTTCCTACTGCGCATGCGCGAGCCGCGTAGTGCTTTGTGAATGGGGCGCGCTGTGTTCTGGGAACTGTGTGTGTCCCAGAACACAGTGCACCCCATTCCCCAGAAGACAACGCGAGGAGGAGAAGACTGAAGAACCCTGCGGTGTAGAAAGTGGCAGATTAGGACGATCGGCCTAGCAACAGACATTTCTGGTAAGTTAAAACTATTTTTTTTTCATACTTTTAGGAACAGTTTGATGTAATTATTATTTTTTTTTATTTAGGGTGGCCCTCCACTTTAATTTACGCACTTACAAACGCAATGTTAAAGCGGTAATAAACTGCATTAAAAAAAATTAATAAAAAAAGGCACCGGGCAGTATGTCATAATCGGCTAATATGCATCACATACTGGCACATTATGACCAACTTACCTGAAAACTAAGCCCTCCAGCGGCATGCTGTCATCGCTGAAGGTGCTTCCATCTTCACCCGGTCGTCTTTCCGGGTTCGCAGGCTTCAGCCATATGAATAAGCGAGCCGGCGATGACATCGCTACCGCGCATGTGCGTGGGAGTTGCTGTTTACAGCGCGGCTCTAAAGGAACTGCACAGGTATGCAGCCTGCGGTATTCCTTTCAGCATTCCTGACTTTCGGGAGTGTGCCCTGCTTTGTGATGCATTTCCTTCTTCAAACCCATATGTCATCACTTAACACAGCAATGATGAAGAAACTGACCGAGGCTGCACCACTAAAAGGGGCAGGCCACTGCTTAGGTGAGTATACTACTACTACTTATTCTGGAGAATACTGGCCATTTTGTTATTTGGCAAGGTCTTTTAACTGCTTTATTCAGCAGGTGTTAGTTTTTTTAGAAGTTAAAGTAGAACTATAGGCAAAACTTTTTTTTTCATTTTGGATAAAGGGAGGGTAATAACCCCTGTCAGATTTATTTTTCACCATCTGTTTCCCTTTCACTTCCTGTCCTATAACCAAAACGGAAAGCAAGAGGAAATCCCTGCAAATTAAGGGAATTCCTTGGGGAACCCCAGGTCACCAGAACTAGTGTCTCCATTGGAAGATTTCCCCTCTATTACTTTTCTGGGGACAACCCAAAATTTGGGGTTTTCTTTTGCTTTCACTTTTAATGATAATGTAAACAGGACAACTAGAGAGGGGCAATCTCCTTAACAAAGGCATTTTAATCCCTCTCCGCTCTATCCAAAACTAAAAACAGAGTTTTGCTTTTAGTTATACTTTAGAAAAAAAATGATAGTAGCATTTTTGGTAGAATATCTAGAATTGTAAAGCTGTATAGTGGAAAGACCATTATTTTGCCAAAATTTCTATAAAAAAAATGAAAAACAATAATAGGCAGCCCAGATTAACCCAAACACCTTCCCTGTTTTGTCCACATTTGGAGTAAGGTGCATTTTACTAAAACCTGCCCTTCTAGGGGGCCTGAAAGTCAGGAGTATGTAGCCAATATAGAGATAAATTATAAGATGGATTTGGAATTTGATCTCATTCAGTTAGTCACTAAACTTCAGTGGACATTGGAATTCTCTGGGGGAAGCCAGGATGACTGCAAACCTTAACCTTTGACTTGTGAAGAGAGTGCAAAGCATTACGCCTGAGAAAAATTCAGTTGCTGCTGTCTTTATAGTATTAGTGCATGTGCATAATTTATTGTTACAAAAAACCAAGGCAGGTCACTGTACGAGATGATTCCCAAACAGCTTTTTAATTTTTGTCATGGCAATTAGCGTTATAACGGACATCTAATAGCTCATAAAATAGGACAATACTGCCCTCTAGTGGTTGCCCTGAATTATGCACAACTGCCTGATATATTTTGTTGCTACTATACATTTTCTTTAGTTAACCTTATTATTTGAATGGGTTGAAGTAAAATTCTGCAGCGGAAGTATATTTTTTTAATCACTATTATTTTTTTAGTTGCTAGAAAGTATCATAATGTAACAGCCATAACCCCTGGGGGCGGCTATGAATTTTCTGGGCTTACCAATTACCTCCTCCTTGTAGCTCGTCGTTCATTGTACCCAGTAACTTCAGAAGCTGACACGCAAAAGTCCTTTTAAGGATTTTTATTTGCAAGAGTAACGTTCAACTATAACACAGTCTCTCAATTGGGAACAGAGGGCACCGGTGATATAACTCGGGCACTTCAGAACTGCTGACATCTAGATGTAGTGCATCCCTCTCAGGGTTTTTGTGAGCTCGGGAGGGTCAGGAGGAGAGTCCACCTCTTTAGAAGGCAGCATGTCCTAGTTTATGGCAGGTTGTGGCTGGACGGGCCAGAAAAGTGTATCGAGTGGTACCAGTGCTTAGGGCCATGTAGTTCAGGGACGAAGGTCCAGCTACAGCCAGCCAAAGATTTGACAGACTATCTCCAGCGGGGCTGAATGCTGCATCTGTCCCTCCTGGGTGCACTAAAACGACAGGAGTTACACATTGCTCCTAGACAGTACCCTGTCTGCAAGGGGCCTTAGAGTTAGGTTAAGAGTTAGGTTTAAGGGCTAGGGTGCTAAACGATCTTTCTCTCGAAAGATTTTTCAACATACATCTATGTTCATGGACTTTCATGGCCTGTGAAGGGGAGTGAGTAGTGGTGGCTTGGGAACCCCACCCCGGCCAATGATTAGTTCATCCCCAGAGGTGGCAGGTTGAGGAGTCCTGCTCTGGTTGGGCGAGACCTGAAGTAATCATAACCAGTTTGCTTGGAAAGATGTTTTTCTCTGAAGTTCATTGACAGACACAGCATCTTCATCTTGACCTTAGGGTTATATCGCCCATTTAGGAGAGGACTAGGCAGAAAGTGTTAAAAACAGCAACACTTGCGCAGTACCGCCCAGGAGGCGGTCCTACTGGCTATAACCCCTCACACTGCATCCAGCAGCTCATTTTTTTTCCCCGTACTGCTCGGGTGATTGGTCTGTCTGTGGAATGTGTCCAGCAGTCCCCGCAGGAGGGATAAGTATGGTTCCACGAGGGCTGGGGAAAAAATCGATTTGAATCGAGTTGAAAGGTCAAAGCGATTCAAATTTTCATCAAATCGATTTTTAATTTTACATTTTTTTTTTCACCAGGACCGGCACTGACACCACGCCGGTCCTGAGGAGCTGCGGGCAGGAGTTTTTAGGCGAGGCTGCGGCTTCGACCTAGGCCACGAGGCCAGACGCTGCGGACTGGGCCGAAAAAACTAAAAACTCCTGCCTGCAGCTCCTCAGGACCAGCGCGGTGTCAATCAAAAAAAAAGAATTGTGGGCTGATTTTTTTTATTTTTTTTTTTAAATTGCAGATTTTTTTAAAAAAAATTGCAGATTTTTTTCTGGAGAAAATCGCCCAGCTCTAGGTTCCACCTGTCTAGGCAGGATAGAGCAGCTGGGTATTCCCTGGGAGGTCGATTAGGGGGGCCTCTCACTCTCCCTTTTTATCTTCCTTTCTTCTCTCCCTGTCCCTTCCCTCCTCCCCATGCTATGGGCCGCTGTGTGACCGGGCACATGGGGGTGCGGAGCACGTACCTGGCCGGGGGTCCTCCGCGGGGGGGGGGGGGCTCTGGGTCCTGGCAGGGGGCTGCGCTGGGTGTTGGGGGTCCGCTCATCCTCTTCCCTGTTTTCTGGGCCACGGTGGGGTATTGTGCTGTGTTTGCCATGGGGGGAGGCCGCCGCGCGCTCCGCGCCAATTTTCCTTGGGCCACGGACATTTTTCTGTAGCCAGACAGTTTTTGCCTTTCAGTAATTTTCTGAAAGTTCGGCGTCCTTTTTTTTCGGCGCCCTCAGGTAGTTTTGCCTCTAGCGCTGGGTGCTTGTTTCCTTCTAGAACAGCGCGCTTTTCACACAGACACCTTGTGGATGACACAGGAGAGAGCGGACAGCAGCAGCAGCACAGCGCAGTACCTGGGTCAGGGTGGTGAGTCCTGCGGGGGGGCCCGTCAGTCTGTGGCAGCTAGGAGGGTGGACATTTTGTGTGTTTTGCCTTAGGTCCCTAAGTGGGGACAGGCAAGTGTGGGTCAGCATGGCGTCAGAAGCAGACGCTTCTTCTCCAGACATCCCTGTTATTGCAACTGGTTCCCCTGCACCTGCGGTGCCTATGGACGCTCTGTCGGCAGTCCTGGAGGCCTTTGTTGCCAGGGTGGAAGCGGCTTGCGGGCACAAGGGGGGTAAAAAATGCCCCCTCCCCCCATCGTCTTCTAGGGAAAGCTCTGATTCAGACTCTGGCCCCGCTGCGACAGGCGGCCCCTGTTCTGACGTATCGGAGGATGAGGACCAGGACCGTTCGGACAGTGAGGATGACTCAGTGTTCGGGTCAGCGCAGGAAAAGGCGCTTGTAGGAGCACTTAAGTATGTCAGCCCAGGGTCGCTGGACCCAGGAAGAATCCCGCCTGCCGATCAACGTGCTAGAACTTCAGGCGATTAGGCGGTGCCTCTCCACATGGTCACGGGCTGCAGGGGCGTCCGGTCAGGATCCAGTCGGACAACGACACAGTGGTGGCGTATGTCAACCATCATGGAGGAACAAGGAGCTTGGCTGCAGCTATGGAGGTCACTCACATTCTGCGGTGGGCAGAGCGGCGCGAGCTAGCTCTGTCGGCCGTGTACATTCTGGGCGTAGAAAACTGGCACGTGGACTACCTAAGTCGTCAGATGCTGGACCAAGGGGAATGGTCGCTACATCCGGATGTATTTCGGCTCCTTTGCCTAAGGTGGGGCACGCCAGATGTGGATCTCCTGGCTTCTCGACTCAATCGGAAGCTACAGAGGTTTGTGGCCAGGTCAAAGGATCCCTGGGCGGACGCGGCAGACACGTTGGTGGCTCAATGGGGGCATTATCGACTGATTTATGCTTTTCCCCCACTCAAACTTCTACCACGTCTGCTTCGCAGAGTGGAGGCCGAGGGGATTCCGGTAATTCTGATTGCCCCAGATTGGCCTCGGCGTCCATGGTACGCCGACATGGTACGAATGGTGGCGGATGTTCCTTGGCGACTGCCGATGCGAGTGGACCTTCTGTCGCAAGGTTCAATACTTCATCCTGCTTTACCGTCACTGGCTTTAACGTCATGGTTGTTGAAAGCCAGGTGCTAAGGGACCGAGGTCTGTCGGATTCGGTAATATCCACTATGCTGAAGGCCGGAAGTGTCATCTTCTCGGAAGATTTATCATCGTACGTGGAAGGCTTACATCTCCATGTGTGAGGAGATGGGTTGGCGTCCGCGCACATACTCGATTTCCAGGATCCTGCTGTTTTTGCAGTGAGAAGTGGATCACAAACTTGCCTTTAAAGTGGGGTGCCCCCTAAAAAAAAAAAAAAATTTAAGTCAGCAGCTACAAATACTGCAGCTGCTGACTTTTAATAATTGGACACTTACTTGTCCCAGGGTCCAGCGATGCAGGGGAACGAAGCCCCCCCTCGTTCCCTGCTCCGCTCGCGGCGCCGGCATTCTTACTGTGATACGCCAGCCTTACTGTGATACGCCGCGCAGTCATCTGGGACACGTGACAGGTCCCAGATGACTGTGCAGCGCCGAGGGGAAGTGATGTCAGTGCCCGGGCACTGAAGGTGGCAGACTACGAGGGACCCCCTAGCAACAGGCATTTAGAGGTGAGTAAAACAGTTTTTTTTTTCCAATTTATTTTTTTTAAGGATTTTTAAGCTATTTTAAATTTTTGGGTGGAAACACCACTTTAAGCACCATCAAGGGGCAGATATCAGCTTTGGCTGTCTTTTTTTCAGCAACCCTTGGTGACTCATTCCTTGGTGAGTACGTTTGTTCAGGGGGTTCGACATGTGGCCCCTCCGGTATGACCACCGCTACCTCCGTGGGATTTGAATCTGGTGCTCTCAGTGCTTCAGAAACCGCCATTTGAAAACATTAGGGCTATCCCCTTATTGACACTCTCTCAGAAAGTAGTCTTTCTAGTGGCTATTACATCAGGCAGAAGGGTTTCTGAGTTGGCGGCCTTGGGTGGCTTTGCATTCCTTGGACGTGGTCCGTGCTCTGCGGGTGTATCTGTCTGCTACCGCTCCTTTTCGGAGGTCGGTCTCGCTGTTTGTATCGGTGGCTGGTCCGAAGAAGGGACTGGCGGTCTCATCAGCCACCATTTCTCAGTGAATCAGACAGATTGTGGTTCAGGCTTATGCCATAAGGGGACGGGCCTCCCTTTCCTGTCACGGCACATTCTACCAGGGCAATTGGTGCCTCTTGGGCTTTCCGACATCAAGCGTCCGTTTCCCAGGTGTGTAAGGCGGCGATCTGGTCGTCCGTTCACACTTTCACAAAATTTTACAAGGTTGATGTGAGCGCATCTTCGGATGCTTGCTTCGGCCGCAAAGTTTTGCAGGTGGCTGTTTAAGGTTGCAACTCCTCCGTTGAGGAGCTCTGGTTGTTATAGGTGGAGTTATTTTCTTGCTGTTCCCACCCCTCGTTTCTTTGACACTGCTTGGGGACATCCCTAAGGTCAAGATGAAGATGCTGTGTCCGTCAATGAACGAAAGAGAAAATTGTATTTTGTACTCACCGTAAAATCCTTTTCTCTGAAGTTCATTGACGGACACAGCACCCACCCCTCCTATTTATGTTTTTGTACTGCTTTTGATGAACTGAGCTGCTGGATGCAGTGTGAGGGGTTATAGCCAGTAGAACCGCCTCCTGGGCGGTACTGTGCAAGTGTTTCTGTTTTTAACACTTTCTGCCTAGTCCTCTCCTAAAGAGGCGATATAACCCTAAGGTCAAGATGAAGATGCTGTGTCCGTCAATGAACTTCAGAGAAAAGGATTTTACGTTGAGTACAAAAATCCTATCTTTTTTATTTCTCTAGGCATGTTGGGTGCCAAATACCTGAGATCCATACAGTTTATCATTGTAACGCCTATGCCCAAAAGTCCACAAACTAAATGTAGCATCTCCAGTATCCCAGATCCTGTAGAGACAGCTACGCTCTGGCCGGGACATTTTTCTGACAATTGGGGAACCTACTGATTAAATATTAAATTTATTATTAATATTTAAAACAGTTGTTACCTGTTTACTGGTGCTATTTTGATAGTTTATGTTCCACAATTTACCGATCTTTTGTTTATTGTGCAAATATTAGACATGTTAGTCCTATTTTGGGCAGGAGGTTAAATATTTTAACAGTAGTTATGTCATGTTGAGGCTCTAAGTCTGTCAGTGTTTCCCAATCCTGAACTTTGCTATTTTGAGTTTTGGAGGAAGTCACATAGTTTGTCATCAGAATGCAGAGCTACAGGTATGTGTGCCTACTCTGGTTTTTAATGCTGTCTGGATTTTAGATTGTCTAATTTGAAATAATTTTTGCAGTGACACATTGGGGGGGATTTACTAAAACAGGAGCATGCAAAATCTGGTGCAGATCTGTGAAGAAACCAATCAGTTTCTTAGTTTTATTGTAAACAAGCTGAATGGCTAGCATGCACATTTGCTCAAGATTCTTAGTGTTCCGGTTTTAGTAAATATCCCCCATTGAGGTTGCTTTACTAAAGGCAAATAGACGGTGCACCTTGCAAGTGCAGTGGCTCCAGAGCTTAGTAAATTAGATGAAGCTTCAGCTTCACTTTACAAAAATTCCCAATCACAGGCAAGGAAAATTATAAAAAAAGGCATTTTTGCTTGCACATGACTGGATGGTGGAAGTCAGCAGAGCTTTATCTCATTCACTAAGCTTTGGATCAACCGCACTTGCAGAGTGCACAGTCTATTTGCCTTTAGTAAATTGGCACCATTGTCCCATTACTTACAGCACTAGTAAAGTTATGTGTATTTTTTCCAATTTATTATGTGCATATTTCTACTTTTTAAAATATTTTTGTAGAATTGAAATCATTGCAGGAATTCTATAGATTGTGAACACCAATATTAACAATGCTGTCCACACCCGATGGAGCAGTCTCTGTGATTTCATCTAACTTTGTAACTGTGGCCTGACTTCATGGCTAATCCTTGTCAGCTGCCATTCCATATTTCAATGAGAGTGTCTTGCAAATAACTGACATAAAAGCCGGGATCTTGGGTTGTTTGGTATCTTGGGAAGGACTTTAGCTTTCAAAAATTATAAATGGGGTACAAATTCACTTTCATCTCTTTCCAGCTCCAAGGGGCACTGTACCTAACAAAGAAAGAACAAAAAAATCACTTGTTCTTGCTTACTTATATAATTTTATACCGTTCATTTGGATAATATCTTATACACTTGGTTCTACGCCTTCTAATTTTTCCATTTCTGAGATGGATTCTTTCTGTAGGGCTTTTGGTTGTTTGTAATTGTTTTTTTGTTTTTAAACGGGGAGGGTTGATATTTTGTATACTTATTTTTTGTTACATTTCGAAATATAATGAAGTATTTTTTGCTTTTTCTTTTGCATGTTGCTACATTTTATTTATGGCTTTGCCTTTTATTAACAAAAGGAGGCAAATAATGTACTTGACAGGAGCTCTGTTAGCATTCTGAAAGACCTGGGGCATCCTTGGACATGCCAAAGGGAGTAAATGGTGCAAGTAGTAAGTGTGGCCAAATTCGGCTTACAATGGGAGGAACTTAAAAGTAGTACAGTTTATATCAGGTTTATTTTAAGCAAAGGTACACCTATTCTTCAGCTTAATACATAGAAAATGAGGCCCCCGATACAGTGAATGAGGGTGCAGCTCAGTCCCCAATTATGAGACCTCTCAACCAAAGAAATTGCCTGTGGGGCTTCTGAGAAGCTGCACCAAACACCAATAACTCACTAATGAATAATCAAAAAATAAATTAAAAAATGGGTAGACTCGATGGATTAATCAGGTCTTTTTCTGCCGTCACTCTTCTATGTTTCTACTTTTATTCACATACAAAAATGAAAACCATGAATAAAATTCCATGAAACATAACAGGGCATAGTAGATGATTGCATAATACCATGTATAGATATTGTGATAGCCAGTTGGTATCCTTGCACTTGACACGTATCGTAAAACAACGTTCACTTCTTCAGGAGTGAATGATATTTCATAGAATATCTATGGAGAGGCCATGTCAGTAACTACAAAACTGAACAGTTTGTTTCCCCATATATTGTTACGTTTTGTGATTACTGACATGGCCTTTCCAGAGAGATCCTATGAAACGTCATCATCTCCTGAAGAAGTGAACATTGTTTGACAAAACGCGTTGAGTGCTAGGATACCAACTGTCTATCTTGATATCTATACATGATATTATATAATCATCTACTATGCTCTGTTATGTTTCATGGAATTTTACCCACAGTTTTCATTTTTGTATGTGAATAAAAATTTGACTTTTTTAAGTAATTGTTGATTCAGTGATGTTTGGTGCAGCTTCTGTAAAGTCCCTCAGGCAATTCCTTATGTTGAGAGGTCTCCTATTCTTCAGCTTAACCACTTCCTGCCCGGTCAATAGCAGATTGACGTCGGGGAAGTGGTTCAGTTATCCTGACTGGGCGTCATATGACACAAATGGGCACTGACTGAGACCATGATGAAACAAATTAAATCAGCAATGCCACCACGATGAAACAAATTAAATCAGCAATGCCACCACGATGAAACAAATTAAATCAGCAATGCCACCCTTCAGTGCCCATCAGTGCCACCCATAAGTATCCATCAGTGCCGCATACCAGTGCCACCTATGGGTGCCCATCAGTGCTGCCTATCAGTGCCTGTCAGTGCCACCTCATTGGTGCCACCTCATTAGTGCCCATTAGTGCCACCTTATCAGTGCCCTTTAGTGCAGCCATATCAGTGCCCGTCATTGAAGAAGAAAACTTACTTATTTACAAAAATTTTTAACAGAAACAAAGAAAAAATGTTTTTCACAATTTTCGTTCTTTTTTTATTTGTTGCACAAAAAATAAAAATTGCAGAGGTGATCAAATACCACCAAAAGAAAGCTCTATTGTGGGAACAAAATGATAAAAAAAAAATTTGGGTACAGTGTTGTATGACCGCGCAATTGTCATTCAAAGTGCGACAGCGCTAAAAGCTGAAAATTGTCTTGGGCGGGAAGGTGTCTACGCGCCTGGTATTGAAGTGGTTAAATATTGATGGAGGTAACAAATGAAAACAGTACTACCAATGTATCAGTATATTTTTAGTGAATGTTATTGTTATGAATATTGTATATGCTGTTAAATATATACTTTATGTCAAGCCAGAAATGTTTTGTTTTTTAGCTTTGAATACAGTGGAGAAGTATTACATCTCCTGTTGGCTTTTTACTGCAGTCTGGGATTCTGTTAAAGAGATTTACACTCACTTCCTGTCCTGATGACAACGATTTCCCTGGACAGTTGAAGGTAGTAGGAAAAATCTGCAGTAGGGACACACCAATAAAAGTTCCCTACTATACTACTAAAACATTTTTATTCAAATTGGATATCTATTGGAGGGCTCCAAACTGTTAAAGCATTGTCAGAAAGACAGGAAGTGAGGATAAATGTCTCTTGTGTAGGAGTAAAAACCTAGCAGATTTCAATCCAAAACTAAGACGAAACATTTTAGCTGGACATAGACTTTTTTTTTAACACTGCTTATTGTACTGTAGAGATTTCAAAGTACAGGCCACAATTATTTGTAATGTAAAAAGAAAGGTACAGAGGAACTGGTACTGTTTTTCTCTATTTATTCATAATTAAAGTATATCTAGAGCCCATCCTTTTTTTTTTTATTTAAATGTTTGATTGAGTATGGTATGGTTAAATTCCATGTTGAGCTTTTTGGGTTTGTTTTTACCACCCTTATCCCATTGGAGAGACATCCCTTTGCTTCCTCATTTTGTAGATACAATCGTTGTCTACAAGTAAATCTCCTTTAAGACTGTTGTCACTATAACAAGTGTCCCCAATGAAAGATTTCCCTTCTATTCCTATTCTAAGCGCTGTGCAAACTGTTGGCGCTATATAAATCCTGTATAATAGTAATAATAATATTCCGGTGGTTACAAAATTTTCTCTCATCTGTCCCAAAGACCACTGTCAGCTGGACTAAACCCCCTCGGTGGTGATAAAGGCAGCA
The DNA here is from genome assembly GCA_028564925.1 of Lithobates sylvaticus. Classification (NCBI taxonomy): domain Eukaryota; kingdom Metazoa; phylum Chordata; class Amphibia; order Anura; family Ranidae; genus Lithobates; species Lithobates sylvaticus. The sequence continues at coordinate 370,321,650 of CM053030.1, forward strand.
ATAAAACAGATGTTTTGACCACTCTATCCAAAGCAACAAAGTTTTGGCTTTAGATCGTTGGTTTCACTTTAATGTGATGTATTTTTTCCTTAATAATCCAATACATTTTATTTAGATCAGGGGTCTCAAACTGGCGGCCCTCCAGGTGTTGCGAAAACTACAAGTCCCATCATGCCTCTGCCTGTGGTAGTCAGGCTTGTAACTGTCAGCCTTGCAATGCCTCATGGGACTTGTAGTTTTGCACCAGCTGGAGGGCCACCAGTTTGAGACCCCTGATTTAGATGATGAAAGTGACTATGAGGTAGTAAGCATTGCTTGCCACTAGATGGCACATGGAACCGTTGCTCATATTCCTTGTATCAGGTTATGGAATTATGTGTGGTCATGTTTGGCTATGCAGACACCAGTAATGATTTAAATCTTAGCAAATGTTTGAAATCTCATAATTTTTGAGTTGTGAAAGCAATATTTTTCCTGACTGCTTACTATAAGCTTGGTTGAATTCTATGGATCCAAAAAACAAGAATAAAGGTGCTTTCACACTGATGCATTTTTACCTTGCTAAAAACGCAATATAAATATTTCCCTTTAAATACTTTGGAACACTTCACACCACTGTGGATTTAAAAAAAAGTCCTGCTTGAGGCATGTTTGGTGTGCTTTTAAAAAAAACACACACAAAATGCACAGCGGTTGCTTTTTTAGTACATTATGAGTCACATGTCTATGTTTTTAGGTGCATGCTGTGAGTCTTGCACCCAGAAAATGCACTGGAAAAAGGTATATGTGCTTTTAATGCATTTTTTCAACAGAGCAGTGTGAAAGCACCCTAAGAATTCATTTCTCAAACAGTAACATAATCGATTAGCTATTTTTCGATAGTAATCTTGCATGTAACATCGTAAACAGTGAGCAAGTTAACAAAAGTTTGATGTATGCGATTAAGATGTATCTAAAACCAAAAATAAACCTGTAACATTTGCAGTTTACCAACATTTAGATGTTGTGGCATTAGTGTCCTTTTTATGGCCCGTTCACACGTGAATTCATTGTGGGTGAGCCACGTTCCTGCACGGCTTCCTACACTGCATTCCGATCGCAATGCTGTTACAATCTTCTGAGGGGGTTAGTTTAATGTTAACGACAGAGCCCATCTCAGGTCACAATCTGGCTGCGTTTGCCCACATCGGATCGCATGGTACTTTTGTACCTTGCAATCCAATGCGGGTAAGCGCAGTGAGTGGCCAGTGGCCGTTTGTTTAAAAGAGTATTGCATGCACTACTTTTGGTGTGGTGCGATTTTCAGCTCTTTCAAAATGAATGGTCTGAAATCGCACTGCACAGAACTGTGTGTGAATCGTACAGGAACCGCACGGCATTCCTGTGCGACTCGCATGCAGTTCCTAGTGCAGATCGACCTTTAGGCATTTTATCTTTTATTTTCATATTGTGATCTAGCCAGTAACACACCTTCTGTCTTAAGGCCCATTCACAGCTTATGCATTGGGCTGTGTTGGGCAGTATTGCCCAACTTAATCCCAACACACAGACAATTTCCCTTTGTCCTATTCTTCACACTAACACATTGTAAAAAGGTAGGACAGAATGCATTTTTACTCAGTGCAGTGTGTTGCGACATGATGCACAACATTGAATGAAATGTCATTTTGCGTAAAATAAGGAGCCATCCGCACTATGTGCAGTCACTGGTGTTTTTTTGCACCTGATCACAAGGGCACATAGTAAACAATTGTTTTCTACAGTATGTGATGCCTTTATGTCACAATGCGGAATTAATGTGGAATGGAAAAAAATGCAGACATGTTTCAGTTTTCTGCAGTGCATCAGATGGAGCTGCAGTGCAGAGACTTGAATGTGGTACTACTTTTGTACACTCTTAATAAAGTTAAAACAAAACATAAAATGTAAACAGTACGATGTGCTGAAAGTGCATCGTACCACCCAGCAAAATGAACATCAGCCATTAGAGAGGGATCAGAGCAGAGTGTTTTAGCATGCGGCCAGTGTGAACGGGCCCTAACAGACTTACTAGTAACATCAGTAGGTAATATAACTGTGTTACAGGTAGGGATGCACCGAAATTTTGTCGGCCGAAAAGTGTGTTTTCGGCATAGTGCCGAAAAAACAAAAAGTGCAGATAAGACGCCGATAATTGTGCATGCGCAGTAGAGGCGGCCACGCCGCCTGGTGCCGCCCATTTTGGGGTGCCATCCTGGCAGCTCAAGGTCCTGTCCTCCCGATCCTGTCCTCCCCTCCCTCCTCCTCCCCTTGCAGAGCGGCGATCTCCCTGTGTCAGTTAGCTGAATTGCCCAGGCCGCAGTAACAATGTCCCACCTCCTGTGATAGATGGCGCACTGATTCAATGCCAGGACATTAAATCAGTGTGATGTGATCACAGGAGGTTGGACATTGTTACTGTTCTAATCCTGCTCCGTGACACAGCTCTGATCCGGGCACAGGCAGGCTGCATCTGAGAGGCACTGGTGAGAGGCTGCATCTTATGGACACAGGCAGGCTGCATCCACATGCACTGGGGAGAGGCTGCATCTTATAGGCACAGGCAGGCTGCATCTTATGGGCACAGGCAGGCTGCATCCACAGGCACTGTGAGAAGCTGCATCGTATTGGCATATGCAGGCTGCATCCACAGGCACTGGTGAGAGGCTGCATCTTATGTGCACAGGCAGGCTGCATCCACATGCACTGGTGAGGCTGCATCCACATGCACTGGTGAGGCTGCATCCCGCAGGCACTGGAGAGGCTGCATCCCGCAGGCACTGACGAGGCTGCATCCCGCAGGCACTGGCGAGGCTGCATCCCGCAGGCACTGGCGAGGCTGCATCCCGCAGGCACTGGCGAGGCTGCATCCCGCAGGCACTGGCGAGGCTGCATCCCGCAGGCACTGGCGAGGCTGCATCCCGCAGGCACTGGCGAGGCTGCATCCCGCAGGCACTGGCGAGGCTGCATCCCGCAGGCACTGGCGAGGCTGCATCCCGCAGGCACTGGCGAGGCTGCATTCCGCAGGCACTGGCGAGGCTGCATTCCGCAGGCACTGGCGAGGCTGCATTCCGCAGGCACTGGCGAGGCTGCATCCCGCAGGCACTGGCGAGGCTGCATCCCGCAGGCACTGGCGAGGCTGCATCCCGCAGGCACTGGCGAGGCTGCATCCCGCAGGCACTGGCGAGGCTGCATCCCGCAGGCACTGGCGAGGCTGCATCCCGCAGGCACTGGCGAGGCTGCATCCCGCAGGCACTGGCGAGGCTGCATCCCTCAGGCACTGGTGAGGCTGCATTGATCTCTTGTATCATTTCTGCAGTCTCTGACCATCTCATGTATCATGTCTGCTAGAGGCGCACCAAATGGTAATTTTACTAATACTATTAGCAGTGTGTTTAAGTTTAGTAAGAGATTGCAGGCATGATACAATAGATGGTTAGAGACTATAGACAGGATACAAGAGATGGTTGATACAAGAGACGTTTAGAGATTGCCGACTCCATTTTTCTTGAGCTTTTCTTGCACTAAATGTGCCAATAATGGGCAACAATAAATTCATATTAATTTAAATTGATATTAATTAAAACGTTGTATATAAAAATATAAATATTTTTTAAAAACTGTCATTTTTGGTTTTCGTCAAAGTGCATCCGGCATTTTCAGCACCAAAATGTCCATTCAGTGCACCAGTAGTTACAGGGGAGACTCAGAAAAACAAAGAGTGCTATGTCAATTTTGTTGATAGACTCCATCATGTGTCTGTTTTGCCTATAGTTTAATTTAAAGCACACTGTTGGGTGAAATGTGTCGCAGTGGGAGTATCCAGCGTCGGTCTTGTCTTGACCCTATGGAACAATAAAGTACCAGGTTCCGGCAACTTCCTCTCCCAAGCTGAGTGCTGCTGCACAGGGGACTACTAGAGGATGATGTTAAAGCAGCACTGAACCTATCAATTTAAAGAGGAGATCCGCCCTCCCCCCTCAAAAAAAAAATTAAAAGTCAGTAGCTACAAATACCGTAGCTGCTGACTTTTACTATTAGGGCATTTACCTGTCCAGCCATCCAGCGGTGTTCTCACCCGAGCCGATTCCTGAGTCAGCTCTTGGGTGCTAGCGCCGCCATCTTGGCTGAGGAAAACCGTCTGTGAAGCCTTGAAGATTCACAGCCGGTTTCCTATTGTGCATGCGTAAACCGAGCTGCGCTTTGTCAATGGGCCGGCTGTGGGGGGAAGGAGGAGGGATCAAACTTCAGGCTTACTTCGCCGTGGCCAAAACCGGGTACCCGCTCCCCTCACCCCCCCCACCCCAAAAGGTGCCAAATGTGGCAGCGGAGGGGGGGGGGGGGGGGAGGAGGCAGACAAGTGGAACGTTCTATTTTGGGTGGAGGTCCACTTTAGCTGTTTTTCAAAAGAGTTCCATTCAAGGCATGCCATGCATGATGGCTGTCACAGTTGCTTGTGGCTTGACTGAACTGTCAAGCCATCAAATGGCTGGTGTCATAACTGATCACATGTGCAGCACCATAGCAACTGCAGATCAATATAAGAGGCTAAGAAGGCAGCTTGTTTGGCTGTAAAGGAAAGGAGGGCTTAGTTCTGCTTTACTGGTAAAACGGTCACATTTACCTGTGTGCTTATGTCTGCTCTCAGCCAAATGTTCACGCCCTCAAATGACTGATGTCATCGCTGATCACGTGCAGCACCACGGCAACTGCAGATATAAACAGAGGCGCATGGTACGTTCCTCAGCTGTAAAGGATAGGAGGGTTTAGTTCTACTTTAAGGAAAATTCAGGTACTTTTGCCAGATTTTATGATATTTTAATAAATCCAAAACCATCTTAAATTCTCCATTTGCCAGGAGTTGCTCCCATAAGAGCAGCGGTCATAATGAGTGTTTGTTATTTTCATTGTTGTTGGATTTGTGTGCGTGTATTTGCTGTGACATTACAGTAGAACGTTTTGCGTCTATTCTTATAAAGCTCATCTATCTCTGCCTCTGTAACCAGGTGCACACATGGCAGGGATAAAACGAATTACATTTGTGGCCAGTGTCCAAGAATAGATTGAGTTTTTTTTTTGCAAATTATGCTTAGTCCTCCGTACTTCCTGCTTCCTCCAAATGGTGCATGACAACAACATAATTTGTAATAAAATAACATTTTTATATGGTGAGCATATGGGAGTTGTTATACTGGCTACAAAGAAATATATAGGATTTGTGAACAAAAAGCTATTATGCAATTGAAATTCAGCCTATTTTAACTAATGAAGGAAGGTAAGTAAATGGCAATAGTAGCAATTATAATAATTAAATAAAAAATTACAGATGAGGTAAGAGGAGAAATGCAATGTACAGTACTTGTTTTTTTCCAGTGACGATGTTAAACTCTTTGTTTGAAAGTTCTTATGTTTAAGGCCTTCTGTGGAAACAGCAGGATAATGGAAGATGTGACGGGCTCACATTTTAATTAATGTAACACAAAATTCTCTTTCAACTTCCCTTCCTTACTCCTGAGCCACAAGTCTGAAGTTTGCAGGACATTTTTACGACATGAAAATGGTTCTAAAGGCTGAAGCATTCTATGCATGAAGGTAAAAAATCCTTCCGTATGCAGCTTCCCGCGCAGACCCCCCTAAAACTTATCCGAACCTGATCCAGCAAAGTGCACGTGAGCCTCTGCTCTCCCTGGTCTCTTTCCTCCTCATTGGCTGAGAGACAGCAGCGGGAACCATTGGCTTTCGCGGCTGTCAGTCGCAGCCAATGAGTGAGCAGGGGGCAAGGAGGAGCCCCATTCAGGATGGACACACAGAGTGGGGCTCCGGAGCGAGCATGAAGGAAGTGCCCCCATAGCAAGCAGCTTGCTATGGGGGCACTTGCAGAAGAGAAGGAGTGGGGAATCTGAGAAAAGGAGGATTGGTAGTAGTAGTAAAAAATCTAGTAGTAGTAAAAAATCTAGTAGTAGTAAAAAATCTAGTAGTAGTAGTAAAAAATCTAGTAGTAGTAGTAGAAAAAAATCTAGTAGTAGTAGTAAAAAATCTAGTAGTAGTAAAAAATCGAGTAGTAGTAGTAAGAAATCTAGTAGTAGTAGTAGTAAGAAATCTAGTAGTAGTAGTAGTAAAAAATCTAGTAGTAGTAGTAGTAGTAAAAAAATCTAGTAGTAGTAGTAAAAAATCTAGTAGTAGTTAATAATCAAGCAGCGTCAATCAAGTCCTGATGTTTAAACTCTGTCTAGCAGGGGAGGGAATTTTCTCTGTTGCAGCATCTATTTCACTTCCAAATCCCCTCCCAACCCTGTGGCTGGACATTGAAAGGAAAAGCAGCAGACTCTGAGCTGATATCAGTCACTCTGCTCTCCCCTCCTAACAGCTTTCTCAGTGCAATGCAGCGCCTTACTGACTCATTGTGCTCTTCTCCCCGCACCCGCAGGCACTTTTCAAAAATGGTTTGGCTGAGCGGTACTCTGCCCACACAGCCAAGCCATTCATCCACAGTAATCTCTGAATCAATAAACTACAGGTCCCATCTTCCACCGCGGCAGAGAGCTTGTAGTTCTCAGTGAATTGCAATGGCGCTGACGTGCAATGTAGTAGTTCATTGACACTTCCTCCAGCTGTGTAACTGTCTGCCCATATGGAGGTACAAGCAGGCAAGCTGGAAAGCGGTGGAGCCTGACATTGCACCCGAGATTTACTGATCTGTGATCAATGCTCTGCAGGCTCATGAGAAAACAATGTATAAATGCAAATTTTTTTCCTGCAAAAATATGTGCATTTATTTTTTTTTTTCTTAAAGGTAAAAGTAGCCTTTCAATTCTGGTAAATGGTTTTCATTAAAAAATAAATAAATATGTTGATTTTACAAGGTTGCATAAATGCGTGTCTGGAGTTCAGTTCAGCGTTAAAGCTTACTGTTTTTTGCATTCTTAGGCCTCATGTACACTGCTGCTGGTAAATGGAAGTTTAGGAGCAGTTCTCCTCCATGTGTTTAGACGCATTTCAAGTACCAAATGCGGCTTAACGTAGTAACTCACGCTTAGCAGCGTTTCGTTTACAGACGTTTTTAATATATATATATAATTTTTTTTTTCAAACACTTCTAGACGCAAATGTGGCTCGTAAACGCAGCTAAACGGCCATTTTTAGATGCCGGTTTCTAGCTGTCAAGTTAAATAGTTCAGGGCAGGTTGAACAACGTCCCGTGTACATGAGGCCTTTATAGTTACAGAATATCATATACCCTGTTTCTTAGTTCAGATATGCAGCTTCCCTTATCACCCCTGTACTAGACATGGGCTGGTTGATTTTGGCAAAAAGATTTTACCATGAAGTTTTACCAAAAGCAGAAACTATCATTTACTCTCATTGTATTTCGACGGATTTTGTGGTCGGAATGTCCTCGTTCGGAATGATCGGATTTTCTGACAACTTTGTCCGACCGTGTGTGTGCAACACAAGTTTCGGACAAAATCTGTCGGATTTGTGGTCGGAATGTCCGACCGTGTGTATGTGGCATCAGACTGGCATCAGACTGGCGCGAAGGTTCATCTTCCAACAGGAAAATTACCCTAAGCACATAGCCAAGATAACAAAGGAGTGGCTACGGGACAGCTTTGTGAATGTCCTTGAGTGTCCTGGTGAGAGCCCAGACTTGACCTCCTGCCAAGGAAGGGGAGAAACTGCCCAAAAATAGTTGTGCCAAGCTTGTAACATCATACTCAAAAAGACTTGAGGCTGTAATTGGTGCTAAAGGTGCGTCAACAAGGTATTGGGCAAAGGCTGTGAATACTTATGTACATGTGATTTTTTTTTTTTTTAGTTTTTTTAATGAATTTGTAAAGATTTCTAACAAACTTCTTTCATGTTGTTATTATGGGGTATTGTTTGTAGAATTGTGAGGAAAATAATGAGTTTAATCCATTTTGAACTAAGGTTGTTACATGACAAAAAGTGAAGCGCCGTGAATACTGAATGTTTAAAAATAAGTAAAATACTTTGGGTAGATGGAAAACAGCTACATCTGGCAAAGAGGCCAGTCATCCATTCCATGCTGATGTTACTTAATAGTCACAGGAGATTCTGACATCATAAGTAACCATCTGTCAGATGATACTCCTGAGGGGCCGCTGCCATTAAGAAATCATCTGTGTGGGTTTAAATTACTGGAAAAATCACAGTCCATTTTCTGCTACAAGCCTTTCTAATTCCCGAATATGCATGGGGGAGATTTGAAAATAACACTGCCCAAATGAAATGAGGTTTAAAACTGAGCTAGATTTCTCAAAGTTTAAGCTATTGTAATGCTGTTAATCCAGAATGATGTAAAACTCGGCTACAGACCGCTATCAAAATATTTCAATGGGGAGGAAAAATGATTCTTGTCCGTGTCAGTTAGAGGAGTAGTACAGATTTACTAAATCAATTTCTCTGATGTTAAATCTTTAATCATTAAAAGTGTAAAGAATCAAGAGTCACGTTCTACCGAGAGATTTCCTGGTTTAGTACATTTATTATTTTGTATGAAATCTGAATCTTTCCTTTCACGATAAAGAATTCTAGAAATTGAGTAATAATGCCATTATCAATACATTCCTATTACATTGGAAAACATGATAAGTATTGTAAGTCTATTTCTGTTACCATGTTTGGTTACATGCTGAGAATGGTGTATGTCCCACTGTCATTTTTATCCATTTACCGTATATACTCGAGTATAAGCCAACCCGAATATAAGCCGAGGCACCTAATTTTACCACAAAAAAATGGGAAAACTCATTGACTCGAGTATAAGCCTAGGGTGAGAAATGCGCAGCTACTGTAAGTGTAAAAAAGGGTCAACAGTGCCCATTTGCATGCCTCACTGTGCCCATTTGCATGCCTCACTGTGCCCGTTTGCAGCCATAGACAGGCTGGTTGTACAGAAGTCGATTGGTAGATTGACTTCTGTACAACCAGGATGCCCATACATGAATCCAAAAATACAACTAGTCCCTGCTAATTGTACAATGTTTGAGGGAAGAGTCACTGATCACACATATGTACACATATGTTTGCAGTCATAGGTCCCCCGAACTTCAAACTTGGTAGTTAAGGGTTCCTAGATGCCCCCTAGCTGCAGCCAAAGGGTCCCGAAATGACATTGCTGCAGATGGACACAGTTGACCGACTTTGGGGCCCTGTATCTCAGGGCCACTTGGTGCTAGAAACCTTATCTTGGATATGTTGTAGTGATAGTTCCACTGGGTTTGCACACCAAATTTGGGGTTCCTGGCACTAAGTGGCCCGGAGATATGGGGCCCCAAAGTCGAGTCGGAAAATGTCAAGCACTTTTCTGCAGCAGAGAATGACATTTTCCAAACCGACTTTGGGGCCCCATCTCTCTGGGCCACTTGGTGCTAGGAACCCCATCTTTGGACATGTTGTAGTGCTAGTTCCACTGCACACCAAATTTGGGGTTCCTAGCACCAAGTGGCCCCGAGATACGGGGCCCCAAAGTTGGGTCGGAAAGTGGCATTCTCTGCTGCAGAAAAGTGATTGACTCGAGTATAAGTCGAGGGGGGCACTTTCAGCACAAAAACTCGGCTTATACTCGAGTATATACGGTATTTGTCTGTTAGGCAAGCAGAGTGAAATAAAGCAGCTTTGTTGCTGTTACACGTAGGCAGGCCATACATACTTTTTTTTTTTTTTAACCAGCAGGTTCAAAGAAAAATGATCGTATTCCACCATCCATGAATTTAATGTGGTAGGGGAATCCTCCGGACAGTGGGAAGACTTCCTCCCCATTATAATATAATGGTCAGTGCTGCCGGCTATATCCAGTGGCACCGATTGATCAGGATAAACCAGACAGGCTGGTTGTACAGAAGTCGATTGGTAGATTGACTTCTGTACAACCAGGATGCCCATACATGAATCAAAAATGCAACCATTCCCTGCTAATTGTAAAATGTTTGAGGGACGAGTCGCTGATCACACATATGTAAAAGGGAAGCGTTCATGCTTTTAGCTGCAAAAAAATAAAAATTCATATCAAAAATTGTTCTTAAAAGTAAAGTACATAGATATGAATTACAGATATTAGACCAGGGAATCTCAACCTTTTTAGCCCAGAGGAACCCCTAAATGAATTTTTGGGTCTTGAAGGAACATTTTATAAAACAAGTTAATCGTGAGTCAATGGTCCCTGACATTGCTGGTTGGAAGAAATAATACAACCCTTATGACAGCTTAAAGGATAATTGATGTCATTCTGCTGTATTTGCCAAAAGCTGTTGGTCCTTGAATAATGCTAGTTCCATCAAGTTGAAGGTCAATCTACAGCTCAAGGAACCCCTAGCAACCTCTCTGGAGGAACCCTGGTTGAGATTGGTTGTATAAGAACGTAAATAAAAGTGTTTCTGTACCACAAATTTATTAGAAACCCTTTTTGTTGATACGTTTCACAGTGAGATTTGCTTCCTCGGGACAGTGCAGAATGCAGTACAGGAGGGAGTTTCCTATATATGACATAGGACAGTAGGTCTAGGCCAAACTACATATAGAAGAAACTTTTATTAACCACTTCCCGGCCGGCTCACATACATATACATATACACACATGTTCGCTATTGCTTGTTGGTCTTATGGCAGCACCATCTTGAATTTAAACGCATTGGTGAGTGCTTCCCAAATATGTTTTTGTATCACATACATATACGGCGGCAGGTTGGCTCTCCTGCACGAATTGCCGTATATATATGGCAGCTCCTTTAAGAGCCATAGCAGGTGCGCGCGTGCCGTAAGCCACCTGGGATCGCGGACACGAGAGCCAGAACGGGGATTTGTGTGTGTAAACAGGAGAGGAGAGACCGATTTGCTGTTTGAAGTAATTGCGAACAGCAATATGTCTCCTCCCACAGTCAGTCCCCCCCCCCCCATAGAAACACTAATGAAGGAACACATTTAACCTCTTGATCGCCCCCTAGTGTTAACCCCTTCCCTACCAGTGACATTTACACAGTAATCAGTGCATTTTTATAGCACTGACCGCTGTATAAATGTCAATGGTCCCAAAAAAGTGTCAAAAAAATCGCAGATCACCGCCATTACTAGTAAATAAAAAAAAAAATAAAAATGCCATAAATATAGCCCCTATTTTGTAGACGCTATAACTTTTGCGCAAAGCAATCAATATACGCTTATTGGGATTTTTGTTTACCAAAAAATATGTAGAAGAATACTTATTGGCCTAAACTGATGAAGAAATTTGTCTTTTAAAATGTTTTTTTTTTTATATATTTATTATAGCAAAATGTAAAAAAATATATATATTTTTTTTTAAATTGACGCTCTTTTTTTGTTTATAGCGCAATAAAAAACGCAGAGATAAGCAAATACCACCAAAAGAAAGCTCTATTTATGGGGAATAAAGGGACGTCAATTTTGTTTGGCTACAACGTCGCTCGACCGCGCAATTGTCAGTTAAAGCGACACAGTGCAGTATGGCAAAAACTGGCTCTGTCATTAACCACTTCCCGCCCAGCCTATAGCAAAATGACGGCCAGGCGGTGGCTCAGTTATCCTGATTGGGCGTCATATGATGACAAAGGCTCTTTACCACGTGATCAGCCGTGCCCAATCTGGGCTGAACATGATGTAAACAGGAAGAGCCGTTGATTGGCTTTTCCTCACTCGCGTCTGATAGATGCGAGTAGAGGAGAGCCGATCGGCGGCTCTCCTGATGGGGGGGGTTTGCTGATTGTTTATCAGTGCAGCCCCCCTGCGGATGCCCGCCCAGGACCACCAGGGTTGCCGCCAGACCACCAGGGATGCCCACAAAGGTACCCCAAAAGGTATGCCACCCTGGACCATCAGGGAGATGGCAATCGGTGCCCAGGCAGATGGCAAGCAATGCCTGCCAGTGCCATCAGTGATGCCTATCAGTGCCACCCATAAGTGCCCATCAGTGCTGCATATCAGTGCCGCCTATCGGGGCCCATCGTCAGTGCCCGTAGGTGCCATCTCATCGGGCTGCCTTATCAGTACCCATCAGTGAAGGAAAAAAAACATACTTATTTACAAAATTTTATAACGGAAACAAAATAAAAACCGCAGAGGTAATCAAATACCTCCAAAAGAAAGCTCTATTTGTGGGAACAAAATTATAAAAATGTTGTTTGGTTACAGTGTAGAATGACCGCGCAATTGTCATTTAAACAGCAACAGCGCTGAAAATTGGAGTGGTTAAGGGGGCAAATCTTTCCGGGGCTAAAGTGGTTAAAACCAGTTAATCGTGAGTCTCTTCTGTCATATTAAATCCTGCATGTCAGACATTTTTTTTTATTTTTTTTAAGTTTAATTCCACTTTAAAAAAAAAAAGGGTTTTGCCCAAACAGGTGCCAACATATAGATACTGTACTTGTACGTACAACTGCAGTTTAACCATTATGTGTAAACTATATCAATTCTTATAGTAATAAATGGCTTAGTTACAAATTATAAATCCAATAGAGGTAAACATGAATATGTCACAAGGCCACTTCAAATATGGACAAAGCCAAGGTGCAGGTATCCACCTAAAAGAGCAAAAGATATAAAGAGAAAGGACCAACACAACCAGGAGTAATGGAACTGGCACTGTCTTCACGGAACTGGCACAGTCTTCACGGATGTGACATCTGAAATACATGTTATAAGTGACTCGGATGTGACATCTGACACGGTGACATCTGAAATACATGTTATAAGTGACTCGGATGTGACATCTGACACGGTGACATCTGAAATACATGTTATAAGTGACTCTTTCCTCGAACATTGCACTAAAAATCCCCTTTTCTGCCTTGCAGTCTTACTGTACATTCTATACAGAGGGCTATTTTATTCAGCACTTTAGACAGGCTGTGACTTTGTCTGCCAGGCAGTGTAATTGGCAGAATGTGAAAGGGCAGCCATTTTTAGTTGATGTGAAGTATCAGCAGGGCCCGGCTAGTGAGCTGGCTTTGTTTTTAGCTATGTTTAGTCAGGAAATTCAGAGCACCATGTGACAGCCGGCCTGGGCACCAGCAGCGCCCTTTCCATGTGTTGCTTTAGGACAAGCAGCCGTCAGGACAGCTGGAGGGAAAATGTGACCGTAGGAGAGAAGGGAACGGTGGGGAGACGGGGAAACAAAATCCACACACAAAATGAGTACGTAGAACATTACTAATTCTATTTTATCCATAGATAAATCCGGGATCTGTGAGGAAACATTTGCCCTGTTCTGTCTGAGATGCACATAACATCCAGGGACAATTCTCCTTTTGTAGTTGTATGAGAGGAATAAATGGATGGATTGCTATCTGTAACCACAGCTGTCGATTCTGAAATGTCGACGTGTAAGGCCCAGTTGAAGTACAAGCACATAATTAGTTAATTAGAACACAATGACAGAAATGACAGGCCGTTAGGTGTTTGTGTCTCTGAGCACATGGATGGGTGACTACCTCACCCACAGAAGAACTGCTACTTCCTCTTCCCTGATCAGCACATTTTAATGTCATTGTAGGGTTATAGGGTGACAATGCTCTGTCCCTGCCTCCCAGTTGGGCTTCTGTGTTGTCACCCTGTCATGCAGATTTTTGATAGAGATTACGAGTGGCCTTCTTCAACATGCCATACACAAGTGATTTAAATCACGATTTAAATTATGATTTAAATCACTAGTAAAAAGGCTTGATTTAAATCGACTCAATTTAAATCATCATTTTTAAAGAGCAACTGTCATCTCTGTCCCATAGCGGCTCCTCCTCTGACCCGCTGTTGACTCACCAACAGTCCCAGATAGTCTTTAATGGGACGACTGGTGATGCGGCAGCAGGTAAGTGGATGCCCGCTAACTGGTGCTGCCATGATGATCTAAAAAGACAGATGCTCTTTAACCTGTTCCCGACAGGCTTCTGTACATGTACGTCGGCAGAATGGCACGGCTGGGCAAAGTAACGTACCCGCACGTTACTTTGAATTTCCCGCTGTGCCTGCCGCGAGCTCCGTGACTGTGCCCGCAGGTCCCGTGGAATCGATCGCCGTGGGGATACCCGCGATCGTGTCACGGAGCTCAAGAACGGGGGGGGATGCCGATGTAAACAGCATCTCCCCGTTCTGCCTAATGACGGCACACTGATCGCTGACAGGGTGGTGTCACACACAGCCACGCCCCCAGACATTTATAAACACGCCCCTAGGATACACTTGACTCCTCCCCGCCCCCTAGTGGTTAACCCCTTCACTGCCAGGGACATTTTTACAGTAATCAATGCAATTTTATAGCTTCGCTGTATTAATGACAATAGTCCCAAAAATGTGTAAAAATTGTCCGATGTGTCCGCCATAATGTCGCAGTCATGATAAAAATCGCTGATCGCCGACATTGCTAGTAAAAAAATAAATTAATAATAAAAATGCCATAAAACTATCCCCTATTTTGTAAACGCTATAACTTGCACAAAACGGTCAATAAGCGCTTATTGAGATTTTTTTTTTTTACCAAAAATATGTAGACGAATACATATCAGCCTAAACTGAGGGAAAAAAATGCTTTTTTTATATATTTTTGGGGGATATTTATTATAGCAAAATGTAAAAAATAATGCATTTTTTTTCAAAATTGTCGCTCTTTTTTTTTTTATAGCGCATAAAATTAAAACCGCAGAGGTGATCAAATACCACCAAAAGAAAGCTCTATTTGTAGGAAAAAAAGGACATCAATTTTGTTTGGGAGCCACGTCGCATGACTGCGCAATTGTCAGTTAAAGCGACGCACTGCCGAATCGCAAAAAAAGGTCTGGTCAGGAAGGGGGTAAATCCTTCCGGGGCTGAAGTGGTTAAATGTAAGGACTTATTCTTGCTGGTAGTTAGAGTCTTTAATATTTGCAAACAAAGTGAAGGTTTCCTATTTAAAATAATAAGTTGTCAGGTTAGTAAAACGGCGATATCAGAACCGATTTAATCCTACAGTTCGTAGTGTACATAGATTTGTAAAACAATGGAATTAAGGAATATTCCAAAACTTTGTTTTATCATGGTTACTGTGAAATTGTGTGAATACATCAATGCAGTGCATGTTATCTCAGCTTGCAGATCTTGGATTCATTGAATGAGTTTACCAAAATTTTTACTATTGCAGAATATAGCTCGTGCTACATAACGAAGCTACATTTCATGCCGAATAAACTAAATTATTAATGTATCTTAAATAGAAAACTATCTTTAGATAGATTTTTACTCCAAAAGCATTTTAATAAAATAAATATGATAAAAATCAAAAAAATAGATTTTAAAGTGTGAAATTTTTTGGGACACGTCCCAGCTCCCAGAAGATTGCCCAACCATTCATTGTGTGCAGCGTGGCTTGCGCATGCGTACCTGGCTGAGGAGTCACAGCTGGGCGCCCACAGTTAGAATGTCAGCGCCTCCGAGAGGAGGGGGAGAGGAGTGGGGCTTTGTGAGCCCACATCACTGGACCGGGGGACAGGCGAGTGTCTGATTTATTAAAAGTCAGCAGCTACACTTTTTGTAGCTGCTGACTCTTAAATGGGTGGAACTCCGCTTTAAATTAAAAAAAATCTAATTTAAATTAAAAAAAATCTGTTTGTTTATTTTTATTTTTATTTTTTTAAATCATTGATTTTTATCCACCCTGCGCATATGTGAGGAGCAGAGAGGAGGGGGTGGAGAGCTGCAGTTACAGCTCTTGTACACTGTGTGAGAGATGATTGGTAGATGTGGGGGTGTACACATGCTGTTCTTCTAGGCCGCCGCAGGAGTTCTAAACCCTGCCACTCTCAGGTTTGAATGGGTTTGTGTTGTAACCACTCCGTAATTCGGGCATTTAGGGGGTTAGAACAGGCAGTAAGGAGGCTATACAACGCTTCTTTACCGTCTATCAAATACTCTCTGAAGAGCGATCCGCTCAAGCCACAAGTGCCAATAGTCAGTGCCTTTCAACGGAGTCAGCTGGTATCATTTAGCCTGGTTTCACACTATAGCGAACACAGACATTCGCATGTGATTCACTCTGCATTGCTGTGCCGATCACATGCGATGTCTGAGCAATGCGAATTTAGCCATACAGTTGTATGGCTGAACTCGCATTGGGTTTGCACGAAAAAAGTGCAAGAACATTTTTTTTTTCCCTGCACTGGAATCAGATCGCATGGGTGTCTGATTACTGTCCCAATTCACAGTTCGCACTGCGATCTGCGAACCGATCTGGGGGTTTATTAACTTTGTATTGACACCCGCAGCAGTTCACAAAGAGAAGTGTGAACTGACTGCGGGGGAGATGCGATGCAGGAACCAGCACTGGAATTTCGCTGGTTCCCCTATCGCTATAGTGTGAACCCAGGCTAAAATAACACATCTTTCACATAGGCGCGCAATGTCTGTGTTCAAGGCCATTGCACCCACACGCCTATCAAATTGGGATCAGCAGCTGTGTCTGTGCAGCCGCTGTGTTCCAATTGAGATGAATGTGCGTCACTGTGCAGGCAAATACGGCCCTTGCATCGATGTATGCTTTGGGTCTGCCCATGTGAACAGGGCCTAAAGGGAAATGATTTAAGTATAAAGGAAGCGGAGCCAACTGTAAAAGGAGGATTATGCTCACTATATAAATTCTTACAAATTTTTTGTGTTTGTTTTATTTTTTTCCCCACACTACCTGTAAGTACTTTAGTGGCCAAACCCCAATCACCTGTGCTGTCATGTGCCAGAAAGGGGGTGAGTCACATGTTCCCCATAAGTAGAATTCCTGTGTTTGCTGCCAGCAGCTGAATAGAGTGGTAGGGGAGTGAAGGACGGGTGAGTATGCAGCTGTAGAGGGTAGTAGTTAAAAGAGAAGTATGGGATTTTTTTTATCCCATAATCACACTTACCTAGGTGGATGCAGCATCGATCCGATGCTGCATCTGTCCCCCGTCGCTTCTCTGCACTGAGAGCCGAGCGATCAAACACCACTGATGGCTCGGTTCTCCCACCTCCCTGAGAGGAGAGATGCTGCCTGTCAATCATCACCTCCCCTGCTCTGCTCCGCCACACTCACTGGAGTGCTGAGCTGTAGAGGGGTGGGAGCGTCCGTCTCAGGCTCTCAGTGACTCTCTGAGAGTCTGAGACGACAGGTATCAGTCCAGGCACCTGGCGGATCCAGACTTTATTGTCGGGATGGCGCATTCCCTGGACTGATTCCTGTGACGTCAGCAGAGAGCAGACTTCAGACCGCTCTCTGCTGAAAACGGGTCATAGGAATGCAAAAAGAAATGAAATCCTGTGGACCCATAGGAGAAGCCCAGCCGAATGAGCCCAGGCTTGACTTCTCCTTTAAAGCGGAGCACCACCCAAAAGGGGATGTTCTGCTTTAAGGCCCTGCTCCTCCTCTTCTTTAAAAAGTGCTCCCACTTCCTCTTGAATTGCCCAGGCAATCTGACTGGAAGTTCTCCTCTTCCCCCTCCCCGCAGTCATCTGGGACAAGTCACAGGTCCCAGAATGTGCACCCATTTACAATGTGCAGCGCGGTTTATGGCTGTGAAGTTGCAAGCTGTCACAGCCGGGTGCCCACAGTTGAGATGCCAGGGACAGAAGGCAGAGGGAAAGGGCGGCTCGGGTAAGCACATCGCTGGATCCTGGGGCAGGTGAGTGTCTGTACTAGGGCTGAAACAACTAATCGATTAATGGACAACTAATCGATTATGAAATTAATCGATTACCATTTTCATAATCGATTAATCGGCCAGTAACATAATGGGGTTAAAAAAAACTAGAATGAGCCTTTTATAGTACAAAAAGAGCAAATAATCGCTAATGTAAATTATACTGTCACAGTTCTACTGTAAAAAAAAATTAACCCCTTACAGTAGTGATTATATGCTTTTTTTTTGTACTATAAAGGGCTCATTTTAGTTTTTTTTAACCCCATTATGTTACTAAATGTCTTAGACCTGGTTCATATCTATGTGTTTTTTGGTGCTTTTTGCAGAAACGCACTACAGTTCATTTAACATGGTTTCCTATGGGACACGTTCACATCTACGCTTTTTTCAGCTGCTGCATATTTGGAAAGGGTCAGGGGCTTTTTCTTTTTAATGCAAAATGGAGCTTTTTTGGTTCAATATACTTCAATGGAGACGCTGCAGAAAAGCATGTAATACGTTTTTGCAGCAATTTGTGTTTTTTAATCTGCCCAACAACAAATTGGCCAAAAAACAGTATGTCTCTTCTAATAGTATATAGAGTATATTTCCTCTAATAGCGTATATACAGTATATCTCTTCTGTCTGTTATTCTCAGAGTGGATTCGATATTTTGCTCCCTAACCATATAGTTGGTTGTTTATATTTACCACTGCATAGAGATATTTAAGAATAAATTTCTTTTTTTTTAAACTTTATATTTGAACTAAATTATACACCACACTTTTTTTTTAAGGTTATTAACCGATTAATCGAAACAATAATCAGCCAACTAATAGATTAAAAGTTATCAGCTACAGTTTTTGTAGTTGCTTACTTTTAATTAACCCAAAAATGGCTGGAGCTCGAATAAATAATCTTGTTGCTTTTGCCCCCACATTAGCAGTGCAATGTTTACTTTAGGTTTTTACTTTTCATTATAAACTAACAAAGTTATCCTTTTGCAGGTAAGCAAGTTAATTATAGAGGCAAGTAAAGCCTAGTACACACCTAGCAGTTTTTTGTCAACCCAGCAGGATTGAACGAAAAAAAACCTGACCACTCTGGAGGAGTCGCTGTACTAACTATCCAACGTTAGTACAGCAACCTCCCCTGCTGTGCTATTGTGTTCTGACTGGGGGGCGCCCCCCCCCACCCCCACCCCTGCCAAAACACTCCGGTCAGCGATCTCGGCCACTGGCTGGGAGCATTGATCGGGAGTCGGTCTGCAGACCTTTTTTGGCCATGCCCCTTCATTGTCTCGTTAGGTTGGCTTCTGTCGGACTAATTGCAGCACACACGGGTTGAATGTCGGTTGGCTTCTATTGAACCGGCCAATGCCGTCTGACATTCGCCCCGTGTGTACTAGGCTTAAGTAAACGGATGTATGCTGAAGTTGCTAAGTTTAATTGGGCCTCTAGAATTGTGTGACCTCAGGTCATGAAGGGGTATTACAGTTTGTGATGAAATTAGTGTTGACTCTTTATAAAAGGAAGATATACTGTATATCCACTGTAGACCTTTTTTTTTTTTTTACGAAGGGTATAATTGTTGTTTATAAATGACTGCTCTGTGGTAGAATGTGCTGCCAACATTTTGTGTATCTGAAGGAGCAGTGTGTTGGCCTTGTGTCTGTCATATGATCTGACATTCTTCAGAACAGTATTTTTCTCATCTCTCTGAATGAAGCCAGTGACTGTTATCAGACAACTGTATTTGTCTATAATTCAAATCGGCACATTTTTGAAAGACCAGTTTAGGACCCCTTTCACACTGGAGGCATTTTCCAGGCGCTTTAGTGCTAGAAATAGCGCCTGTAAAGCGCCTGAAAAAAGCCTCAGCTGCAATCCCAGTGTGATAGCCCGGGTGTTTTCACACTGGGGCGCTGCGCTGGCAGGGCGTCAAAAAAAAGTCCTGCAAGCAGCTTCTTTGCAGCGCTGTAGGGAGCAGTGAATACACCACTCCTAAAGCACCCCTGCCTATTGAAGTCAATGGGCAGCATCGCTGGCAAAGCTACAATGGAGCAGCGTTTTGCGGGCGCTCTTAACCCTTTTTCAGCCGCTAGCGGCCAAATAGCACTGCTAAAACAACGGTAAAGCGCCGTTAGTAATGGAGGAGGGTGGACCTTTACATGGGTATAGACCATTTTGCGTATAAATCCCAAAACGCAGCGGTGTGTGTTCAGGGTCTTTCCCCCTTATTGCTTATGCAAGTTTGGCCTATACCCACGTACAGCTACACATTGCCTCTGTGGCTCTCAGGCATGTAAATATGCCCATATTTTTCAGAGTATGGCCTCATGAGGCCTAACACAGCTCAGTCCCATGTTTCAATCTCTCAATTTGTGACTTGCTACAAAGTTACAGTGTTGCAGTGTGACTAATTTCTGGAGAATTGGGAGGAACCGAGGAAGAAATGCTTTCTCCTGCTGGCAGCAGAGTTATTGAATACTCTCATGATTGAAAACCCACTTATTATATTATTATTATTATACAGGATAAAGTGCCAACTTATCTGTAGATCAAGGACTGCTTTTTAGTGCTAAAAGTACAGCTTTATACTGTTTCTGTATATTGTACCATGTCAGGAATATATTAATGCAAATTTGTATTTACTGAAAGATCTCGAGAACTAACCCTGGAGCTTAAGACTTAATAACCTCAAACAATATGCTACGATTTCTTTCAGATGTGTGCAATAGTACTGATCTTCCGGAAGTTGAAATCATCAGCCTGCTGGAAGAGCAGCTGCCACATTACAAGCTAAGAGCCGACACCATCTATGGGTATGACCACGACGACTGGCTCCAAACACCGCTCATCTCTCCTGATGCCAACATTGACTTGACAACTGAACAAATTGAAGAGACCTTGAAATACTTCCGTAAGTCAATGTACTACTACTTTCCATCCAAAGCAATTGTCACTATTTTCATAATTGGACGCAGGAATATATAAACGTCTTGTCCTAATGGTCGTCTTGTAGATAAATCAAATGTAACCATGTGTTTAGAGTGTAAAAGGGTTAGAACCTTCTTCAGGTTGTTTTTATTGTTGTCTGTGTTCCCACTGAGAATATCATAATAAGAAAATAGGGGAAGATCACTTCAACAGACACAAATGGTTATGACAGCATCCTTTTGGTTATCTAACCCTTCGGCCCCTTTTACACCAGCTGACCGATTTGGGTCCCCTGTCCGTTTTTCAGGTGGACCCAATCGGACCACCAATTGTTCTCTATGGGGCGGCGGATGTCAGCAGACATGTTCGTTGTCACCCACCGGCATCCGATCCAATCGGGTCAGTTAAAAACAGACTTACGGCGATGCGTTCGACATCCGTTGGTCGGATGACTATCGAATAGGAACCAACATGCAGTGCATTTCCATCTGACCGCCCCATGGAGAACAGTTGGCTGTGTCTGTTCTGCATAGCGGAGCGGACACGGACCTGTCATCCACCTGCTCAGCGGGTATGAGCGGAGAGATCCCACTGAACAGGCGGATCCGCTTGGATGGATTCCGCCCCATGTGAAAGGGGGCTTCTACTCCTATCCAAAAGCAAAAATGTTTGACCGGAGTTTAGCTTTAACCTGAATTTTGATATTATTATATTGGATTTTTATAGTGCCAGAAGTTTGCGCAGAGCTTTACATTGTGTCGAGACAGTACTTTCACAATACAATTTAATACAAGAGAGCTTGGAGGTAAAGCGATAGAAAGAAGTCATTGTTTCATAACAGAAAGTTTAGTTTTGGCACTAGTTCTCCTCTCCTGATCATCCTACTGCTCCGCTCTCCAGTGGCTGTTTGCATATTTTGCACTATATGCAAATACATGGGTTTCAATTGCTTTAAATTTTACAGTAAATGCTGAATTCAAATGTTTATTAATGGAACCTGCTACAATCCATGGTTAGTTATAGACAGCCATATAATACCTCGATTGGTCATGGCTATCAGACGTTTGTTTGGGTCACATTTATTACATTTGCTGCAAATCCTATGACAAATTGCACTGATTTTATACATTACTGGAAAATGTCCCCCATGTAAGGCTGTATTCACCCATCTGTTTTTTGCAGCACAGGTGTGGTGCTTTACAAAATAAAATCCTGCATGAAAAAGCAGAAATATCAATGTCGACGAGCAAAGGTCTTTTCAAGGATCACTTTAGGTGCCTGTAGATAATTCTTTTAAGGTGGATCTGGAGGCTGAAACGTCTGACCCTCTTTGTGAAATGCTGTTTGCTTGTATTTTAGTCTAAGGCTGACCATAGACTAAGCTAATTTCTTACCTGCAACTACAGGCTTGATTCCCCCATTGACACAGACAATGTTGACAGGGGAATCACTCCTGCCGAGCCATTGTGTGCTCCCGACAGGGGAAGCCACCCCCGCCCGGAGAACACAGTGATTATTTCTAGGGGCTATAACAGCCCCTAGCGATAATTGCATATAAAATTAGGCAGGCTGGTTGTACCCAAGTTGATCAATCGATCAACTTGAGTACATTCAGCCTGCCCATGCATGGTTCGAATCTTGGACGGTTCCGGCTGAATTGGCCAAGGTTCAAACTGTTTTTGGCTGGCTTAACTGGCTTTAATACGTATTAAATTGACAATCTGCAACAAGTATGCCAATAGGGAATTAATGTGGAGTAATGTCAGAATTTGTATCTGTATACCTATACCAGGTCAGTAATTCCAATTGTGAAGCCAGGGGACCAGCATGACAGTCCAGCACCTAAAATTTGCAGAAGTCAGCAATTGTATTTTATATGTCTGTCCCAGGAAGTCTTTTGTTAAGAGACTTCATCACCAGACCATTTGATTAAACAACATTCTTCCCATAAGATTATATGTACTTGTAA
The DNA here is from genome assembly GCA_028564925.1 of Lithobates sylvaticus. Lineage (NCBI taxonomy): Eukaryota > Metazoa > Chordata > Amphibia > Anura > Ranidae > Lithobates > Lithobates sylvaticus. The sequence goes on from CM053030.1 coordinate 370,344,218, forward strand.
CATGTTATTTAGCTGAAAGAGCATCTCAAAGACATTAAAAGGCTTTGAGATTGCTGCTGGGTGCGACCATCTTGGATGCGATGTCAGCAGCCCCAGCAGACTCAGAGCTGTCATTCAGAGTACACTCTTTAGTATTCCACTTCACCCCCCCTGACTGCTACATAAAAGGTTATGTAGGAAGGTGAGGAGAAGGACAGAGAAGCCAGGTCAGGAGGGAACAGACTTTCCAGAAAGGAGATCTATAGTCACAGCATACACTTTCATTTTATAACACATAGGGGGTTATTTACGAAAGGCAAATCCACTTTACACTGAAAGTGCACTTGGAAGTGCAGTCGCTCTAAATCTAATGGGTAGATCTGAAATGAGTGGAAGCTCTGCTGATTTTATCATCCAATCATGTGCAAGCTAAAATGCTGTTTTTTTTTATTTTCCTTGCATGTCCCCCTCAGATCTACAGTGACTTTACTTTCAAGTGCACTTGCAGTGCAAAGTGGATTTTCCTTTAGTAAATAACCCCCATAATATACACAGCATTGTGATAGCAATACAAACATTGGTCATTTTTCACAATCCAGTATAAGCTTACTTACAAAATCTCCTTTTATATTGTAATTGCTGCCTGTCTGCTGGCCATCTCTTTCCACATATTTCTGGATTCCCTGCATGATTTTCAGCTTCTCCTCTGCTGTTTACATTCAATTTCTAAGGACTACATATCCCATGGTACCCTGCTGCCTGCCAGCAGTGATTCCTGTACTGACCCCAGCTCCTGAAACACCTCCTCTCATTTCTGTGAATTGTGTGACACAGCAGAGGCTACTCATAGGGCATCATGAATTTGTGTCACAAAATTCAAGGAACTAAATGTGTGGGGATCTTCACAAAGTACGTTTACAGACTTCAGGTTTGTTCAGATTAATGTCAATAGGCTAGAAATAACGAACCTCTGTGAACAAGCCCCAGTGTGCGGGGCGAAACAGGTCATAGGACCAGCACTGGCTGGGGCCACACTCATTCACATATTCATGCACTGGGTTGTCAGCAGTGTTCCTTCCTTTCTCTGTTGATGCTAGTACACCCCTGAATGGTGCATAGGTGCCTGCTTCATTCACTGCAAGTTATACCTGGATCACTAGAAATAATTGAAATACAATCTACAACCAATTAAATTCTATAACCAATCTTTATTATTGTTTCTCAACCAAACCTTTAGAAAGGCTGTTTACCAAGTACTGCTAGCGTAGGTCATCTTCTCTCAAGTACTCATTGAGACGTGTGTTAATGTTTCCAAACAATCTATGTGTTTTAAAATATAAAAATGACTTATTAGATCTGTTTTACGTGTAAGCTGTTAATCATTAAAACTCTTAAGTGTCAGGATGCATTTACTTTAACAAGCTGGAACATCTCCTGAACCCATCAAGGAGGCCCCTGAGGATAAAGCACTTGTTGACAACCTTGGCATATATGGTCTAGCAAGGAGAGCAGATGCTGTTTCATGTATAATGACCACATTTAGTAGAGTTTGTGCTCGTTCTAACTGCGTTTGTTTTGGCTAATTAGTTATTAATTAGCATTAGGCGTTTGTTCGTTCTTAGGTTATACAGAAGGTATCTGCTTTATTAAAGTGGATGTAAACCCTCACATATACCCAGTAAAGTGAACAACCTAAGATGATACACAGGAATGAAACAAATCTTCCTACCTAAGTTCTACATGTATTGTATAGCCGCAGTCTTCATCTTTATATATTCTTTAGAAAGTTCAGATTGTGTGAGAAGATTTTCTCTTCCTGTTCAGCGCTGCAGTGAAGCCTGGGCATACAGCCAAGACAGCCGATTGGAGGAAAGGCACACACTCCCTCTTCACATAGGTAGAGACTTTCAGAACTGTTCATTGAATAGTTCAGGGCTCTGCTAATCTATTTATAGCATCCTTCCCAACACAAAACTCGGGCTGCTTTTATCTCAGTTGATGGAGAACTTATCAGGCTGATAACAGAAGAACGGAGACAGCTACGAGACATAGCGCTTTGAAGAGAGATAACAAAACACTGCAGATATATGTGCCCAGCTCAAATTTCATGAATCTGGGTTTACATCCACTTAAAGGTTTTGTTATGATGCGGTTTGTGATGAATCATTCAACATGCATTAAAAGATACAGATCTATAAAAAATGTTTACCTTTATTATTTTCATGATATATATACCACATATGTCAAACACAAGGTCCACAGGCCGAATCCAGCCCAGCAGCCGATTGGGCTTTTTCTCAGCCGGAACGTGGCAGAACTTTAGTCTACCTGTTCACCACTGTCGCTTGTTAACTCAGAAGCCTTCTACAGATGCAGGTGCAGTGTGAAATGGGGCATCACGTGGTAAGCTGCACTGTGATCCCCATCTGTGCCCGGGTGCACAAATGCCAACCTATGATCTCCCTGCTAGTGAGAGAGAGATAGGCAAGTTGCCTACACTACCTGGAGGTACTAGAGCCATGCCAAGTAAGTGAGATGCAAGGAAGCTTTGGGGGGGGGGGGGGGGATTAGGGCTGTGGAAGGAGATTTGTGCAGAGGTGGGGGATGGGGGAGAGCCTGTGATAGAGCAGCCTGTGGAAGAGAGCTAAACCCTTCACGTTATGCATAGAACACCCCTAAACCCTTCACTGTATGTAGCACACTCCTCAACCCTGCACTCGGTACGTAGCGTACACCTGAACTCTGTATGTACTGCAGTTCTGATATCTGCATTATGTATGTAGCACACCCCTAAACTCTGCACTTTGTGCATAGGGCACCCCTGAACCCTGCAATCTCTATATAGTGCATCCCTGAACTCCACATATAACGCACTCCTGGTATTTATTGACCCTTTAAGATCTTACCACTGTGCAATTTGGACACACCCACCATTCGATGCAGGTGGGCATGGTTGAGTTCTTGCACCTAGCAGATACTAAGACAAATATGACAGTTTCCATCCCTTTCTTACTCCTTTTAAAATACATGTTTTATTGTTGTGTATTTCCTCATTGGAGAGACCACCTATCAAAGGGACCACCATCACTGATACAGGAAGTGAGGGAAATTCCTCTCCAATGGGGTCTTCAACAGAAGTAAGAATCGGAAATGAGGTTCTCTCTTCTCCAGTAAAAAAAAAAATGTTTTATCTAGAGTGCTACTTTTACGCCTTGATCCTGAGTTTTCATAAATATTTTCAGCTGGGTGCGAAGAGGTAGTAGTCAAAGGATTATGAAGTCATTAAGTAATGAACACCTTCCAATAAGATTACTCAAGCTTAAAATTCTATTTAGAAATTAAATGGTAATTAAGCATCTAAAAACCCATCTCCAGGCAAGTCTTTATTTTTTCTAGAGTAGCGTTAAGTATCCTTCATTTTATTTTTATTTTTTATTTTTTTTAACGTTACCTTCTTTGGAAAATCTTTGAATTCCAGGCTCCATCATTACCCAGCTTTAGCATCTTCATCTTTCAGTGGTGCCAGGGGTAATGTGCATGGCATTGTGTGACAAAGGTCCACCCTGTAGAGCTAGAGGCGGGTGCTGAGATATCTGGTTGAATTAACTGGTGGTCTCAACAGGAAATGCTGCCTCAAGCACAGTTAGGAAGTAGCATGTCATGATTACTTGGAGACAAAAGAGCCAGGGGCATCTTAACGAGAAAGTCCCATAGTAAACCTGTGGCATTTTTACTTTCAATGCCCCAAACACAGTAGGATGGTACTGTAATATTAGTTATCCTTGACTTGTAAAGAAACCAAAAAAATAAAAACTTGGGCGTGTGTAGGTGTGTTTAGATACTGTGTATAATCTGAAAATCCCATAAACCATTAATTTTATATCCCGTGTTATATGATTGATGTCACAATGATAATGTTAAATGATTGTACACAGGAGAGCTTCTGGCTGCTCTAGCAGATGGGTGGCTAATAAAATAATTTTGCAGTAATAAACCACCTGGGGGGTGGGAAGGTTCCTGGACATACCCAGGAAGATCGGTTTCTCTGCTTTCCTCACTTAAGCCTAGTACACATGATGAGAATATCAGAAGAATGACCGTCCATTTTTTATTTTTTTGCATGCTAGTCCCCTATCGAAAATGAAGAGGTCACTAAAGAAAATTCTCGTACAACAAAATACAACTTTGAAAATGATGTAATGTGTTGTATTGTTTTGTAATGTATTGTTTAGTTTCTGAGCATGCATGGTCTTGCTCTTCTGTTTTTTTTTGTTTTACTGTGCTGATTAAACAAAAATCATACGATCTGTTCTCATACGAGAAAAATTTTTCGCGTTTGTCCCTCCAGATAATTTTGGATGAATAATTTTCGGCTCTTTAAAGCTGTGTACTAACGATCATATTATCCTACGATCACTTAGAAAGCGGTATTTTTATTCAGAAAGCGGTAATTCTGCAAATTGGGGGCCTCTCACCTGCTGCACAAGTGATCTGCAGCAGGTGAGAGGCCCCCCATTTGCAGAATTGATGTGCGGGCAGGGTGCCCCCCTTTTGTCCTTGGGCATTATATCTATTCAGCTGTTGGCTTGTTACCAGAGCTACCCTGGACTTCACTAAGGCCCCTTTCACAGCAAAGCTTTTTTCAGGTGCTACAGCGCTAAAAATAGCGCCTGTATATCGCCTGAAAAAAAGCGGGTCCTTTCACTCCAGCGTGAAAGCCGGAGGGCTTTCACACTGGAGCGGTGCGCTAGCAGGACGGTAAAAAAAGTTCTGCTAGCAGCATCTTTGGAGCGGTGAAAGAGCGGTGTATTCACCGCTCCTATATCTCTCCTAACCATTGAAATCAATGGGACAGCGCGGCAATACCACCGGCAAAGTGCCATTGCAGCGGCGCTTTGCAGGGGGGTTAAAACCGCCCGCTAGCCGCCGCATACCGCGGCTAAAACGACGGTAAAGCAGCGCTAAATATAGCACTGCTTTACCGCCGACGCCCGCACCGCCCCAGTGTGAAAGGGGCCTAAGAGGGATGCTGTTTATGAGGATAATAGCACATATCTGTGTAATGGTAATTCTCAGCTTGATTCTCAGCTTGATTCTCTATAGAGTCTTATAGTAATGTTTCTCTGATTGAGTCATAATGACATTGCTGTGAAGATTTCATGTTTTGTGCTGCTTTCATGGTCTGTTTTGTATCATTTTGCATTGTATGCCTGTTTTTTCCATCTCAAATCTGTTTTGCATTATTTACCTATCTTTGCAGAAGTTAGTTACTCGCTGTGTCATCATTCAGCCTATTACACATCCCGTTACAAGAAGTACTGGTAACATGCTTTGCAGTACCCTAATCTCACATTTCTACGGATGCCTTAAAGTGGTTGTGAACCCCATTCATGAAATCTGACCTGGGCACTTATATCTGTAGTGTTTACTTATCTCGCCCCAAAGCGTGTCTTTCATAGTTACATAGTAGGTGAGGTTGAAAAAAGTCCATCCTATGTGTGTGATTATATGTCAGTATTACATTGTATAACCCTATATGTTGCGGTCGTTCAGGTGCTTAGCTAATAGTTTTTTGAAACTATCAATGCCCCCGCTGAGACCACCGCCTGTGGAAGGAAATTCCACATCCTTGCCGCTCTTACAGTAAAGAACCCTCTACGTAGTTTAAGGTTAAACTTCTGATCTTCTAATTTTGCTCCTAAATTCTTCAAATTTCCATTCTAATTTTGCTGCTCCGTTCCTCTGCTATCAGCATGATAACTTCTGACAAGCTCTCCGACACACATAATAAAAGCAGCTGGAAATTAGTGTCAGGGAGGGAAATTAGAGATGGATAAGCAGAGAGCTTGTCTATTCATACTACAGCTCTGCAAGTTTCTTTGCTCCTCTGCCTATGTGGGGGGGGGGGGGGGGGGTGCCTTTCCTCCAATCGGCTCTCACACAATTTATGCCCAGACTCCACACCCACTTCATCTCTGTGTATAATCTGAGGATATTCACTTCACTGGGTATAGGAGAGGGTTTATAACCCCTTTAAAGTGGAACTTAAAGCGGAGTTCCACTCATAAAATAAATTTGGCATTATTCAGCTGCATTCAATACAATTAACAACATTTTAGAATTTTTTTTATTTTTTTTTTACAGGTCTGTTGCTAGGGGGTCCCTCGTAATCTGCCTCTTCCTCTCCGCGGCGCCTGAGGTAATTTCCCGTACTCACTAGTGCTCCTGGGAGATGTCTGTCGTCATTTCCCAGGAGTCACTGGGCAGCGCTAAGGGCTTCGTTGCCATCACAACTGGGGCGGGCACTTCCGATGACGCCGCCCGTTGTGATGGCAAAGTCAGAAGTGTACGGCGCTGCGCCGTACATACTGCGCATATGCGAGAACGGGCGGTGCATGCTGGTCGCTCAGCTGCACTAGAGCCCGAAAGATAGTGCTTGTGGACTTCACATGCCCACAAGCACTATTAAAACTGACAGGAAAGAGGAATATAAGATATATTCCTCTATGAAATCGGCAATCGAGCGCCGATTCAGCACAGAAACATGAGTGCTAAAAATAAGCTTTAGAAAAAAAAATTATTCCTCCTAAAAAAAAAAAAAAATATTAACAGTGGGAACTCTGCTTTAACTGTATCTAAGCACCGCAAATTGAAGGCGCTATTTAAATACATTTTGATATTCAAAGCCAACTCCCCCATCCATTCATGTCACCAAGCTTTATTTTGGGAAATCACTTTGAAAAACACCCCTTTAGTGTTTCTAGCTGCAGCCATCTTGAGTAAGTGCAGATGACCCATGAAGCATTTACTTTCTGAAATCCATTTGCCCTTAGCTTAGGTGTGTAGGCAAAAGGGTGTGCTTGGCTGAAAGAAGCCCCTCTTCCCCTCCTGAAGACTTCTGGGATGTATGACTTCATTTTAGCCAAGATCAAAACCAGGAAGTAACAAAATGTAAAAAAAAAAAAGGTGAAAGTAAGAAAATATAATCTACCTTCTTATCCATTCCCTTTACTAATGCTATCAGAATAAGGATTAAAAATAGCCACTTAACGGCCACCTCCTGTAGATTTACTGCTACAGGGAGGCCGCTGTACGCAGAATTACTTATATATACATGATTCTGCATTTCTGAGTAGGGGGCGCGCACGCCTGCCGGCCTGGCTGTGCTCCGATTCATCACAGCACATGTCGATCACCGGGTTCCAGCCAATGATTGTCTGCCGACACCCAGCCATCAGCTCTGAGCCTCACCAAACACAGCTCTGCGAAGGTAAACAACACAGAGCTGTCTTCAGTGATGGGGGATTTCGTTGTTTGTTTATTCCCTGGTAAGCAGGGAATGAAAACCACTAGATCTCGAGTAAAAGCAGCACACAGTATACACATAAACACTTGTTGGGCACACATTTAACCCTTTGATCTCCCTGCCCACTGTCATTAGTACAGTGACCGTGCATATTATTAGCACTGATCACTGTAATAATGTCACTGGTGATGTCAGTGGCAGTTAGTTCTCCCCAGTGTCAGATTGCCTGGCGTCCCACTATAAGTTGCTGATCACCACCAATACTAGTATAAAAAAACAAAACTAATTCCAGCATATATCCCATAGTTTGTAGATGCTATAACTTTCACACAAATCAATCAATATACACTTATTGGTTTTTTTTTGTATCCAAAGACGTAGCAGAATACATTTTGGGTTGAAAACGTTTGATCGTTTTTACTTCATGACATGCTCGTTTTTAACATATGGAATGTGAGTATTTTCGAATTCTTATTGGAATAAATTCATATTGGCTTGATATACTACACCATGATGAGTCGTTTTCTCTCATTTAATGTATGAACCTGCGGATCTATCACATGTGAGGGCTGCACAAGATCTAGGTGCTTGTTACCTTTGGTGGAGATGTGATCATCTTGTGGGTATACCATGCTTTTTTGACCACCTATAATCTAGTGGTCCACTACTTGCGGTAAGAGGCCTGGTGTGTTGATGTTTGGTGGAGGAAATCTTTATTAACTCTAGTTGTCCAATTTACACCCTGGGTGATTCCAGAAAAGAAAGATGGAATTTTTGTGTCAGCATTAGTTGACTTTTTTGATTAGAATTTATTTTTTATTTTAGCGCTGCATATACCCATTTTCATCTGTGTTATTGTTACCAATATTTTTACGCTAGCTGCTCCCTAGGATCCAAGCACAGTGAACATTCCTATTCCTCAGAATACATTATTTTTTTTTTTTTATGGGATATGTTTTATAGCAGATTCAAAATTGTTGGTCTTTTATATAATAAAAAATGAAAAAACCCAGAGGTGATCAAATACCACCAAAAAAAAGCTCTGTGTGAAAAAAATGATATAAAAAAAATAAAACATTTTGACCAAGAAAATCCAGATTACTGAATTGTCCTGAATGTCCCATGTGCTGCTATCTGAAGCTGAGAATGATTACTGTACACACAAGACTCTGTTTATGATACAGTCTGCAGATTACCCGGGGGTGTTTTGCTCAGTAGTCAAGCTAACTTAAATTTTAATCCATGTATTTATATTTGGTGAATGTAGATTGCGATGTACTGTGTAAGGAGCATGTTACAGGGTTTGACTCTGGGAATGGTATCTGCAGATTTTTAATAAAACTAATGGCCTGTATTACTAACCTTTGTATATACAAATGTACTGTATCTACCCAGATGTATATTGTTACCTCTGGACAAATTGTCTAGTGAAACAGGTGAACATCTTATGTTGAAAAAAATAGAATGGCAGAAAATCTGAGGCAACTGTGGATTTTCATGGTACGGTAAGGACTTACATAGAGTTTGATAAAAGAAAATATAAATTTATTACAAAAATACAAAATACAACAATTAATTGAAAATCCTCGAAGAGAGGTTTAGACAGTACATAGCAATAAATCTCTATAGCAGAACTAACCGTGAGGCACATATTCATTAATCCACAATAAGGGACAGAACGAAATGACAGTCAAACTGGTTCAGATTGAAACTCGACATGTTTCGTGGGGTGACCGCTTCTTCAGGAGTATATTGCATAGGAGATTTAAATGTAGTTGTCTCTATAAAAGATATTACAATAGTTAATATCAAAAACGTATAGTTAGTATACAAATATGCATAAAACCTGGATAAGCACTATGACCGCCTCATTAATCTGCCATAGAGGGGGGCATAGACAGAAAGTCCAGGGGATGCATATATAGTTAGACAAAGTTACCGCTCACAGATATAGGTCGGTGGCAAATGATGCTTACCATCAAAAGATCGAGTAGTTCAGATGAGGTATAGCAGCCTCAATGGGGGCAGATGCCTGGGCAAGTATGGGAGCCAGAGCAAGGTACAACAAGAAATCACAAAAAATATATAGACACTGTCAAAAATAAAGATAATAAATTAATATAGTAAAGGTGTTGTTCAAAATGACACCAGCTAATTTTGAACTAGGGTTTAAATGTACACATATATGTAAAGGAAGATATGTGTATGTAAGAATAATTGATTCTTGATACATACCAATAATATTAAGATGAAAAAGATAACACGTATGGTGGCATAGAAAGGGCGGGTCTCTCCCATGGGTTCCTGATGGGTTGGAGAAATTGACAGAACACCGGCATCAGAGGATGCTCCACCTCTGCTCTGCACCGACATCGGAGGATACTCCACCTCTGCTCTGCCCCCCCCCCCCCCCCTTAAGTCATTGGCAGAGACTTTGGCTACACAGCAGCAAAAGCCCTGCTTCTGTTCCGCCTCCTGTGCACGGTAATTTACAGCAGCTCCAGAGATCATAACACCAGCTACAAATGAATGGGAACCACATGTGTGGTCCTGCAAAGCCCACTGGTACATGTAGTCCCATCTCCCTGGCCAGCAGCATATAAGAGGTCGTAATATATGATGTTAGGCAGATTATTTTAAAGAAATCGTCACGATTGTATGTTTAGTGTAGCTAATAAATTTATATAATGTAAATTTATATGAGGGTTTAGAACCACTTTAAGTCCTAATTTTTTATATTTTAAAAATATTTTGCTCTTATATCTTATTATTCCAATGGGCTGAACTGGGCAAAGAGTGACGGATACAGTAATAATTAATAAAATAAAAGTCCCAATTATTCAAATGAATTATTTGGGTATGACTACAAATAATTAGTTGTGTGGATGACCTGAAGTCACAGGATAAATATAATTTGTACCTGTAAGTATCTAGATCCATTCTTCCAGGCAGCAGTTCTTTCCAAGCTGCCTGCAATGCGTCTCACTCGCCTCTAACCTTGAGGCTGGTAAGGTTCAGACTAGCAGGAAATTTCTGTCCCTCTTATCTGATGGCCTTATGCAAGTGTATTCAGTACTGTACTAGGTATTTCATTCTTTTAAAAAAATACACGTGTGAGCTTATTTACAATATGCAGTAACCTGGGCAAGCAGTTTTAAAATGACTGTTATCAGTTCCATAAACTATATAAAAAAATAATGATTGCTGTGAGTTACTTCATGCACATTGGTCTTTGCTATATTTAATATGTTGAACGTCGGAAGGATCCATTACTTAAGCGCTCACAGACCATTCATCCAAGGGAAACCTTAAAGTGTTACTAAACTCGCAACAGTAAAATCAGTGTGTATATGCTGTATAGCATGCTTGTTATACTCACTGTGTTAACTAGGGGGTTAATCCACCACATTGTGTAAAAAAAAGCTGTTTGATCTTGTCTTCTCTGAGTATGCCCTACTTTTACTGTCCCCAATTCATCTGCTGATAGTTCAGAGCCTTTGGAGGCACTTTGCACATGCTCAGTTTGGTGTGTATTGCGTGTATTGTATAGGGGTCATGCAGCCTCATAGGACAGTCAGAGGAGAATGAAAACACCTCCTACAAGCTTTAACCAGACACTGATAGAAGTCACAAGACTGCTATATACTGCTGATGAGAAACGGTATTTAGCCATTTATATTTACTAAAATAATTGCATTTCCATGTTCTGTGTACTGTGGGAGACCAGATATATTGAATTCAGAGTCCTGAATTTAGTAATACTTTAAAGAGCAGTCACACATTTCAGAAAGTTTGTAAATAATCCATTTGGGTCTCTTTCATAAGAGCACCCTCTATTCTGTCTCGGCAGGGAATCTCGAACTGATCCCCTGCTGTATCAGATCAGGACAGAAACAGATGTCACATATATGACATCCATGTCTGTTCTGATCTTTCCTCCATCTTTTGTTAACCTATGTAATCCCTATGGATGGCTGGCTGAAAGTGGATGTGCTTCCACCCATGTTCACATCATCTGGTCAGGTCATTAAAAGTGGAACTGGATGCAAACTTATTGCATTTGGGCAGAGGGACCACCCAGGATGTTGGTGGATATTGGCAGACGCATGTCCACTTACATCCAGCCACCTATTGGTTTACATTGCAACCTGTTTTTGATCCGTGTAATCACAGATCAAAAACTGAATGCTTGAGTGCCAATATGAAAAGGGCCTTAGACAAGATCGCTGATCACCCAGGAAATGCAGCAATTCAACAAGACGGCTTCTGCTCACAGCCTTGTATAGCAGTTACTTGTCTGCAAGGCTAGGCAGGATGTCAACGAATTAAAGTGGTTGTAAACCCTTACAAACCACTTTGGCCTACAGGAAAGCCTAGATTAAGGCTTACCTGTAGGTCCAATAAATATCTCCTAAACCTACGCGGTTTAGGAGATATTTACAAAAAGACAGGCACCGCCGAGCAACCTGCAGATCACGGCGATAAGCCGCTCTTGGCGGCTCCCGTGCGCATGCGCGGGAGTGACGTCATCGCGACTCCGGCGAATCACAGTGCCGGAGCAGCGAGACCCGGAAGTCACTCCGGGATTGATGGCGGCGGAGGAGGACGTGGATCAGGGTCGCTTCGGGGGCTTCGTTCTCAGGTAAGTTATTCATAATGAGCTAGTATGCTATGCGGACAATTCGACGGACTTTGCAGCTGAGGTCCGCCGGACTTTCAAGCAAACGGACTTGGCCACACACGATCACTCCGAAAGTCTGCCGGATTCGAACGTGATGACGTAGAATAAGGAAGTTCATAGCCAGTAGCCAATAGCTGCCCTAGCGTCGGTTTTAGTCAGTCGGACTAGCACACAGACGACCGGACTTTTTTATTCTAGGTCCGCCGGACTTTTGGGAAGAGAAAGTCCGCTGGAGCCCACACACGATCGAATTGTCCGACGGACTCTGGTCCGATCGTGTGTACGCGGCATTAGATGTTGTGGCAACATTAGTTTTCTATTTTTTTTCCTTTATTTTCACCTAGTGATCCTGCCAGTAACATACTTCCTATCCTATGGTGGCAAGGCTGCTCCTTCAAAGATACAGTGCATGAGCATTGTCGCCCTACATCAGGTTAGGGATTCTGTCCTGGTTGCGTGTGCCAAACTTCATCGTCAGTTATGAAATATAATTGCGAACTTGGTGATCAGATGGAAAGGGGTAGCTCTTTCAATGTCCCTGGCAAATCACCTTGGGAACTGGGACCACAGTACTGTATTCTCCTTTTCTCCGTGAGTGGTTATCATAGTACAGTGTAAATATGTAACTCTTCCCGTTTACTAGATTAGTTGCCTTGCCACAAGGTGATTGTGACTTTGACAAATAGGAACAAGTGGTGCTGGCACAGTTCCCTGTCCATTGTAATAGCTTGGCAGGCTCCTGCATGGTGTTCCGAAGCATTGACTCACTGAGGAACTGGGCCACAGGCAAGTATTTTTCCTCTTCACATCTCAGCAGAGGTTTTAGTGCAACACATAGGATATGGAGATGAGCAGTAAAATGTATACACATTAACGTATTGTTATAGAGAGTATTTAAATAATTGGGTAATTTTTTCGGCTCACTTTATTGTGTTTTTGCTGCTTTCTAATTAAACTTCATACACTGTAGTGAAAAAGTTTCATGGAGATGGGAGCTTTTTGGTGCAGATTTGAGCTTTGACTCGAGGAATAACTTTTCAAATTGTGATTCTAAGTACAGTATGATTTCAGAATTACTTTTTATGATGATAGACTTGATATTCTTGTTGTCTAACTAGCTTCCTTTTTTATTTTGCAAAGATGAAATTGACCATAAGGGTGGCCGCAACATTGGGCCAATAAAACAAGATGGCAACAATGCACATTTTGTCAGTACAACTTGGTGACGAGCTAGCAGTGCTTGGTCCAGGGGTGAATCGTAAGAAGCACTTGGATAAGGGTCGATCTTGTTGTTAACAGGTAGAGAAATGTGGATGAGGCCTCAGTCAATAGATTAGAAAACATATTACAGGTTAGATTGGGTGTAAGATATCAATGGGAGGGTCATTGGTTAATCTAGTTTGGTACCACTGGGTGTATTGGAAATTTTGTACTATAGATGGTTGAGTACCTACAAGCAAGGTTTGAAAAAAAGATTCCCAAACCTCGAAGACATTTTTGGCCCATGTGTCTTTACTAAAGGAGGCCTCCACCCATTCCATGGGGAAAACATAAGATAATTTAGCTATGAACAGAGAAGTGGTGGGGGTTTCCAGGTAAATTAACTGATGAAGAATCGCTTTCCTTGCTACAAGGGATACAACAATAAGAAGTTGTTTACAGCCTCTCGATAATTGATACCTGGGATAAGGATTAGAACACTAGCTACCTCTTAAAATGGACCGCCAAAGACCCCTAGGTGATGGTGAAATCGTAGACCTTTTGGTTAGATCCTGTAAATGCTGAGGATCCCAGTGCTGACGTCTGTTAACTTCCCCTTGCTTAGTTGCTGATGGCGAAGCTGGGGTGTAAATTAAGTATATATATTTTTCCCATAGTGTGTGTGAGTTTAAGGCAACATCCTGGGGGTTCCAAACCTTTTTCAGTTTTTTTATTGCTGTCTTTGTCCCTGTTTGGGAATATAGACCTCACCTAATGCTACGGTGACTGTGATCACAAATAGAGAAGGTCAGATAGGTAAGAAAAGAAAGGTAGGATATGATTAGAATCTCTGTCTGGTTTTTAATGTTGATTTAAAGCTTAACTCTAGCCAATCATTCGATTTTCATAGAGTGGAGGATGATAAGAACCCCTATATGTGCCCCCCACTGGGGAGATTTTCACTTACTTCATGTCCCTGTAACACTAGGACTTGAAATTCGAGGGAGAGGTATCCTCAAGCATTAAGAAGCAGGCAGCAATAAGAACTTGATTCTAACCCCACTCCCTTCCTAATTAAAAATAAATAAATGTGCTGCTTGTTTGGAGAAATTTCTCTTTATCCTCTGTCCCTCTGATTCCCCATAAAGTAGTGGAAATCTCTTCAATGAGATCACAGTCGGCAACAGAAACCTAACATACTCCCTTTGACTGAAGTCCTTGCAAGCTGCCTTTTTAGCATTTCTCATAATAGTCAAATAATATATATTTGTGATGGATCAACAGTAGAGCTGCAGTGGAAATCTGTAGGAATGAGCTTGGGCGCATTTGGATCCAGGTGCAAATCTGCTAGGAAGCCATTACTGTACTGGGCCAAACATAAGCAGCCAAAGTAATTCCCGCCTCACAGCCGCACACATGCAATGCCCCTTGTAAATGATTGGACCAGTACAGATAACGGCTTCCTGGACACGCCCAAGCTCATCCCTAGAAATCTGTAAAAGCAGTGGCCTGTACAGAACTTGTGAGCCATGGCGGTGAGCAAGAGGAATTCTAGAATATCCCGTTTCAGTTAGTGGTTCACTCATTGTGCTTTTCATATCTAAGCGATAAGATTGGATTATACAGTTAGCCTATGAAAACTTCTGTAAGTTAAAGTGTACCTAACCCAAAAATGTTATTTATTACAGCTTACCAGTCCTTAGATGCGGTGGCTGTATTGGCTTTCTTTTTATGGGCTTTCTTTTCTCTATTTACACCTGGAAATTCTGCAAATAACATACATCTTGTCCTAGGGTACTACTCACTAACTTCACTGTATCTATGGAGGGAGCCATGATTGCCACCCTAGGATAGGACTACAAGTACACATCATCCTCTCTTCAGCTCCATTAAATTTGAGGGAATTATTAAATAGCTAGGAAGATAGATACCATTGTTTGATATATCTATTCAGTTCACAAGAAGTTGGGTTAAGATCTCCTTTAATTGTCTTAGTAAGTAAAACACTTTGTCAAATTGTGCGAATACATAAAAATACTACACATTTTGTATTCCAGCTCTGGGTGGGGAGTTTCATTGATATCTACACTTATTGATGCACTGCGTAGTTGCTGGTATCTACTCTTAGTTGTTATCAGTGCAACTCCACTTTCCATTACATATACACTGTATGACTGCAGTACTTTGTACACCAGGTGGTGTGATGTATCTACCCACTCAAATTCTATATTCCTCAGCACCTTACCTTACTTTAAAATTGTCTAGTGATCAAAGTTTAAAGCTGAATTCCAGGTATGGTATTTTTACATAGTTATGTTGGTCCAGTTTATGCCAATGTAACTATGCATATGCCATTCCTTGCTGATGCCCCTGGAGGCTGGAAATTACTTTGGAGTAGTGGTGTCTTCTAATGACAGTGATCTCCACTTTCTTCCGGGTTTCGTGGCAGGGGACTGCCCTGCTGCATTGTGAACATCGGAGGTCAGCCGCTAGGCAAGAGGGCTATTCGGAGAATGCTTCAAAGCGTTCTGTGATTGGACAAGGTAGACACCATGACCTGACTGGCCCCGCCTCTTTACCTTGTCCAATCAGTGAAATTCTTTGCATTCAACCAGCAAATTCAAAGCATTCTCTGAATGGCATCCATGCCGAGCAGCCGACCTCTGGTCTTCAAAAAGTGACTGGGGAAGCCGCTTGGCGCAGAAGTAAGTGGAGATCACTGGAGTAGCTGTGTCTACTTCAGTGATTTCCAACTTTTAGGGGTATCTAAGCTGGTCCAATGTAACTATGTATAAAATATCCATACATGGAATTCCTCTTTAAATGGGATGATCAGACAGTTCATTTGTGCTTTGTTTGTATGATGAGACCTTCCTGTGCACAACCATGGGCCATAGGTAGGGTTGCACTGATACCGGTATTGGTGCCAATACTGAGTATTTGCTCGGGGTACTTATACTAGTGCAAATGATACCCGAAACCGATACCTCTGCGGTGCAATTTGAGCCCATACAAAATGAATAGGCTCAAATAGTACTGCAAAGAATCACATGCAATTTGAAGAGGAATGAGGTGCGATTCCTGTCAGAATTGCATGCAGTTTCCCACACTGATCCTGTGTAAATCCAGGCTTGCGTGACTTCAGCCTGGGTTCACATAGGAGCGGCGTGAAAAACAGCATGTCATTCGGACAGGAATTACACCTCATTCCTCTTCAAATTGTATGCGATTCTTTGCAGTGCGATTTGAGCCCATTCATTTTGTATGTGCTCAGATTGCACCGCAAAGGTATCGGTACTCGCTGGTTAAATAGAGAGGGTGAATCAACCTAATGGGGGCACAGACCACAAACGCAGTCTGTATGAGCTTTAAAACAATAAGTTGTAGCTGCCCCTCTTGCAGCTTGTACAAAGTGCATTCTGTACATAGCATACTCTGATCCCTGTACATAGCTCACTCCTGGGACCTGTACGTAACACACTTCTGAACCCTGTGCCCTGTATATAGTCCTGCACCCTATATGTAGCACACTCCTGAGCCTTTGCACCCAGTACATAGCTCACTCCTGAACCTTGCACCCTGCACGTAGAACATTCCTAAGCCCTGAACCCTGTACAAAGTGCACTCCTGAACCCTGGTCATAAATTGCTCCTGGGCCCTGCACGCTGTACGTAGCATACTCAGGAGTCCTGCACCCTGTACATATTACACTCCTCAACCCTGCACCCTGTACATAGCACACATCTGAGTCTTGCACCTTGTACATGGCACACTCCTAAACCCTGCACTCTTTACGTAGTGCACTCCTGACCCTTGCGCCCTGTACATAGCACACTCCTGAACCCTGCACCTTGTAAGTAAGTGGGCTGTTGCTTTGCTGGATTGAGGATGCCTCTTTGCTGGATTGAGGATGCCTCTTTGCTGGATTGAGGATGCCTCTTTGCTGGATTGAGGGAGCCTCTTTGCTGGATTGAGGGAGCCTCTTTGCTGGATTGAGGGAGCCTCTTTGCTGGATTGAGGGAGCCTCTTTGCTGGATTGAGGGAGCCTCTTTGCTGGATTGAGGGTGCCTCTTTTCTGGATTGAGGGTGCCTCTTTGCTGGATTGAGGGTGCCTCTTTGCTGGATTGAGGGTGCCTCTTTGCTGGATTGAGGGTGCCTCTTTGCTGGATTGAGGGTGCCTCTTTGCTGGATTGAGGGTGCCTCTTTGCTGGATTGAGGGTGCCTCTTTGCTGGATTGAGGGTGCCTCTTTGCTGGATTGAGGGTGCCTCTTTGCTGGATTGAGGGTGCCTCTTTGCTGGATTGAGGGTGCCTCTTTGCTGGATTGAGGGTGCCTCTTTGCTGGATTGAGGGTGCCTCTTTGCTGGATTGAGGGTGCCTCTTTGCTGGATTGAGGGTGCCTCTTTGCTGGATTGAGGATGCCTCTTTGCTGGATTGGGGATGTTTCTTTGCTGAATATATGGAGATGTCTCTTAGAATATTTTGGAATTTCTCTTTGCTGGATTGGGCTGTCTCTTTGATGGATATATGGGGTGGGGGTGCTGTTTATTCTTGCTGGATAGGGGGGAGGTTGTCTATTGTCACTAGAGGAATCTATTCTTGCTGTAGTGGGTCTATTATTGCTTTTACTTCAATAACAAAATCTTAGGGCTCATGCTAGCCCCCTAAATTATACTTGGTTCCCTATTCTCTAAAGGGGGCGGCTCTAGGAGCAGAGACAAGTGTGACCTAGGGGAAGAGGGCGAGTTCCTGCACCTTTTCTCTGGGGAAAAAAAGCCCTGGGCATACTCATGCTGTCCCTCCAGAGCTCTGTGCTGTGGCCCTGACTCCCGTGCACATGCACGAGCGATACATCATCGCGGCTCAGCCATTTAAACAGGAGCCCACGGGGGGGGGGGGGGGGGGGTCTTAAGGCATGCGATGCATACTAACACCTTCTGGCATGAACATGCAGGGTGTCCCCCCCCCCCCCCTTTTTTAAAATTTAAAAAAAGAATGGTGTGGGGTCCCTGCCAAAATCCCGCTGACAGCTGACAGCTGATGACTCATCGGTTGCTAAGGATGCGGCACCCAGCTATATACAGTGAATGTAAAAAAAAAAATGCCACAAATTGCAAAATGCTAAATTGTGGTAAAACGCAGAAAGCACAGCAAAAAGCACTGCAGAAATGCTCAAAAGGAACATGCATAGATGTGAATCGAGCCTTCGCTTCTTGTCTAATGCCCTGTACACACAGTCGGAAATTCCGACGGAAAGGGTCCGATCGGATTATGTTGTCGGAGAAAATGATCGTGTGTGTGGGCTCTATCAGACTTTTTCCGTCGGAAATTCTGACGGAAAAATTTTGAGAGCAGGATCTAAAATTTTCAGACAAAAAAAATCCGATCTGACTTTGTCCGTCGGAATTCTCTACAAACGATCAGAAAAAGCGCTCAGATCAAATTACGAGACCAAAGCTATTGACTACTAGCCTCTACATAGTTCAGTCGCACGCAACAAAAGTCACCACGTTCGGACAAAATCCGTCGGACAAAATCCGTCGGAAAATATCCGACGGATTTTGTGGTCGGAATATCCGACTGTGTACATGGCATAACATAGGCTTGATAAAGGCTACTTTACCTTTTCTTCCTTTTGATTGCTTTAAAGCTGTCTGCAGCAGCGAGACCTAGCTGGAGGGTAGTGTGACGTCACAGCATTGTTGCTGCCCACTCAAAGAACAGGTAGTGAGAGTCCTGCAACTCCTTCCAAAAATGTTTTTACAATCCTTTGAAAATGTTTACATGCACGTAATTCGCTAATGTAAATCTTGCACTTTAAGAGCATATACATTTTAGGTATGCATGATGTTTATTAACTCTTGAATTAACTTTTACTGTCAAAAAAATATCACAAATTTATAAAGTACCATGTGTATGTATAGTAAAGATCAGCAGATCCAGGCAATATATTACTTTCAATCATAAGTAATTATTACATAATGCTCAGTTATGTAAATATAGCATGTGTTATACCTGGGGTGTGCAACCTTCCTGGGCCACACTGGAAGAAGAGGAATTGTCTTGCATTTGCACATAAGATACACTAGCAATAGGGATAGCTGATGAGCATAAAAAGTTGGGCAGATCACATGATATAGATAATATACCTATCTGAGTAATAGTTTTGTAACATTTATTATAAAAGTAAAAGAGGGCAACATAAAATGAGTGTGATATTTGACACAATTTTTGATAAAGGAACGCATCAAGATCTGGTTCGATGGATGTAGTAGCAATTCTCAATGTATTTCTCAAGGTGCTCATCAGATATTTTGGTTCTAATTTTGCCATTTCTGTGCTTCATCCTTGATAATAGTTGCTCACAAATATAGGTGCTGACGAAAACTGATGACATGAAAAAGGTGTGATTGTGAAGAGTGGGGTATTTTTCTTTGGGAAGATAAAACTTATAAAAGTCCAGTAAAGAGACATGATCAAATTTGTCTTCAGACGGATGTGTTCGCTAAGTGTAAACCACAACATTTTGCAATACGTTTTTGACTTTGTGTTGCCGCATTCATAGTCACCTTGGGCCGCAGGTTGGACACTCCTGCGTTATACTTTGTAAATTAACCCTTATGTTTGCTTTAGAACTTTTTTCTGTATATTTGTTGACATTATGGCCTAACTACTTAAACATACTGCAGTGTTTTTGTAAGATTATTACATGTGCTTGTAAAATTAAAAAATGTAATTTTTAACTAGATTTTAATGATTTGCACTGTACCTTTTTTATAAGGCCTCTTTTATTAAAGTAAAAGGTAAAGACAAGCTGAAAGAAGTAAGGTGGTCATAGAAGCCTACATCCTCCAACTGTTTTCTGTGTTGTAATAAGGGCGATCATTCGACTTAATTTCCCATAAGCTTCTTTATAAATCAGATCATGCTGGAGACCTTCGCTGCATCCTCGGCATCATTTCTCGGCCAGTCTCCATGGAAACCCCTAAGAGAAGTGATATGCAGGGACCCGAGCGGAAGGCTGTACAGCAGGCAGTGGTGGTGTGTGGCCCTGACGTCAGCATCTCAGCTTATTGATAGGGCGATCGTGTCAACTCCCATACAGGATGCTTCCACAGTGCTTCTTGATCAAAGCATGCTGCCTACTGCAGGATTTTGAACTCGTCTCTTGTGATTTTTCTTTTTTCTTTCTCACCCTTTTTTTCCCCACACGTTTCTTATTCTCTTGAAAGATGTTTTTTTATGGTGTCACAGTCCTGTGAAGCTTTTCGGACATCGGAGCATGGTGAAAACAGACAGGCCTGGTTGTGCTTCACCTGACCTCGGAAAGGCACTAGACAGTCGATTAATTGATGCGATAGGGAACACTGACTATGCAGAAATTTATAGAGCAGGATTACTACGAGCTGGACTGGTGCTACGACGACTGTGCAGATGGTAATAAGGCTTTATGCTGGCGATTTGGGATTGTGCGTCTGCTATGTAATGCATGCTGTTCTGTAATAACAATGGATTGTAAGACTGCACATCATTTATGATAACAGAAGCGGGGCTATCTGTATTACTGTATCCATTGATGTCTTCCTTACTGGTACTTGACGGTGTAGTGTGGCACAGAATGGGTGATCAACTGATCTCTATGTGGTGATGAGGGGATCTAATTTTAACCCATGTGAGGTTGTTTTAGTGGAAGATTGATAAATACACACATAAATAGGTTCAGTATATCTGCTTGATGCTACGCTAGTTGCTTTTTTGGGTGTTTGGCTTTTAGTAACAAGGAATTAATTTTATCTTTCATCCAACGTGGGTTAAATAATATACTATACCGATGTGTAGCAGCCCTAAAATACAAGCTGTTTATGAGATGAGTGCTCTATGAGATGAGCTGAATGTCATTTGGCTTTCGATAATATGGTCCTCCATGCTGTCATCCTGCATTTGCTGATCTGATGTAATATCTTTGTGAGTTGCAGGAGCATGCTGCAAACTATTGCAGATGGGAATTAGCCAGTGCTCTTAAACATATAGGAATTTTCACACAGACTTTAACATGTATTTTTCATGTAATGTAGATATTCTGTTTTATAATATTTGTGCTATATGAGCTTTCCATGGGACTCCAGTGATGGTAACCCCTGTGGCATCTTTCTGCCATTTAAACATCCATAAGATGACCCACACCTTACAATCTGATTGAACAATTTCCTTTATATACCAATACCAACAGAGAGCGTAGCCCACCTAATCAATCCATTAATTTATATTACTCAGAGATGTCCCCCTGCTTTGCTATTTCAAAATGACCACATCAGACATGTAAGCACATCCATCCCAGCGTGGTCAGTTTGTGTCTTTCTCCTTGGGAGCACAGCCTGCCTGTAATCCAGTGGTCAGGCTTTTGCTGACACACCCCCCCTGCACAGATTCTTACTGGGAAGATCAGTGTGTTGCTGTTTCTTTGGCTTCTGCTGACATGCTTCCCTGCACAGCTCACGTCAGTGCATTTCTGTCTGCAGTTTACACTGAACTTTGTCTGTGTCTGGTTCAATCTGCTCATGTGATCACTTTTTTAAAAAGAAAAAAATGATATTTAGAATGTGTGTGTGTGTATATGATATACTGTGAGGGAAAAAAGTATTTGATCCCCTGCTGATTTTGTACGTTTGCCCTCTGAGAAAGAAATGACCAGTCTATAATTTTATTGGTAGGTTTATGAGAGAAAGAATAACTAGAAACAAATCCAGAAAAACGCTTTTCAAAATATTGATTTGCATTTCAATGAGTGAAATGAGTATTTGATCCCCATCAGTCAGCAAGAGTTCTGGCTTCCAGGTTTCTTCTATACAGGTAATGAGCTGAGATTAGGAGCACTCTCTTATAAGGGAGTGCTCCTAATCTCAGCTTGTTACCTGTATAAAAGATACCTGTCCACAGAAGCAATCAATCATATTCCAATCTCTCCACCCTGGCCAAGACCAAAGGGTGTCAGGGACAAGGTTGTAGATCTACACAAGGCTTGAATGAGCTACAAGACCATTGCCAAGCAGCTTAGTGAGAGGGTGACAACATTTGGTGCGATTATTCGCAAATGGAAAAAACACACAATTACTGTCAATTTCCCTCGGTCTGGGGCTCCATGCAAGATCTTGCCTTGTGGAGTTTCAATGATCATGAGAACGGTGCGGAATCAGCCCAGAACTACACAGGAGAATCTTGTCAATGATCTCAAGGCAGCTGGGACCATAGTCACCAAGAAAACAATTGGTAACACACTATGCTGTGAAGGACTAAAATTCTGCAGAGCCCACAAGGTTCCCCTGCTCAAGAAAGCACATGTACAGGCCCGCCTGAAGTTTGCTAATGAACATCTGAATAATTCAGAGGAGAGCTGGATGTAAGTGTTGTGGTCAGATGAGACCAAAATCGAGCTCTTTGGCATCAAATCAACTTGCTGTGTTTGCAGGAGGAGGAATACTGCCTATGACCCCAAGAACACCACCCCCCCACGTCAAACATAGAGGTGGAAACATTTTATTTTGGCTGTGTTTTTCTGCTAAGTGGACTTGACAACTTCACCACATCAAAGGGATGATGGACGGGGCCAAGTATGTGCTCACCTATATGGACAGAGCGCCGTGAGATGTGCGGGTCATCAGAGCCGTCGCAGCTGTGTTTACCCCCCTGGTGGAGTGCGCATGCGCAACGGTGAGGTGACGTCACACGCACATATGGCGGCGTCACACAGATCATCGGGCATGCGCAAAAGCCATAGTGTACGGACCAACTGTCCTCAAAGCGCAGGAAGCCCTGCCCCAAAATGAAGTGACAGGGCCCTGCGATAAGGGGACACCGGCGCATAACCAGGTGCGGAGACCATGACCAGAGCCCAATAGAGCCTGATCAAGTCAGAGCACCTGGACTAAAAAAGGGGCATCTCAGCGCTAGCATGGGCCGAATATCCCCTGAGGTGCATGCTGGCTTTGAGATGCCCCTTTTTGATCTATGTGAGCATGTAAACACAGCTGTGACGGCTCTGATTACCCGCACGTCACACGGCGCTCTGTCCATATAGGGGAGCACATACTAGCCCTATGCTTTTGGGTTTATACTTTTCATACAATTGGTTGGCTTACCAAATATTTATTTATATGATTATATGTAACATTACAGGTATACTGCCTGAGCTGGAACTATATCATAGATTTCTCCAGCTGCTACATATATAATGGATGCGCACTCTCTGTGCGGTAGTACTCCTGATATACCATCCTCCTGGGTAGGAACTACTTTTATGGGTTTTTTTTGCTTTTGATACCCCTTTTTTACATAGTCTTATCTCCACAACTTATTGGTGTATACCTATTTTCATTATTTTCAGATCTATTGATCTGGTTCATACCCATGGTCCGTGAGGACCCTTGCTGGGGGATCTATGTTGGGCGTTTTGGGGTCTCATGCAAGCAACCTCTTTCTGTCATTTTATAAAATAACTTTATTTCCTAATCGTGTGGATAAATACTATCAACTGGTATGTTTTCCTTGTGTGGTGTATAATATATGTATTTTTGTGTATTTTGCGCAACTTCTTACTGTCTTGTTAAATATATAAACAAATATAGATATAATTCATTGCTGGTAATGTGTATATAAATTATTAAACATTTTCTAAATGTACATATATTTTTCTTAGTCACCTGGCTCTGGATGGTTAAAAAAAAATCCCTGAAGTAGGGCAACTAGCCGGAAACGTTGGGTTCATCCTATCATAGCCTATCTGTGTCTGCACGCATTATGTAATAACAATTCTATATGTACTCCATTCATGCATCTTTTGTTGCTTTTTGACTTTTTATTTTTGTGTTTTTCAATAAATTACTATTTTTGATTAAAATTTCTTGTTCCTGGTCACTTTTAAAGTCCAACCCACCTATGGGGGGTTCTCATTTTTTCTACCGTTTTGGGATGTGGTGACCTTGAACATATGACTCCATAGATCTTGGAATTCCCTTTTTATTTACCTCTGATGGGTGCTTTAATTTATTTGTATAAATCCTTTACCATAAATAAACCATTTACCATTTAAATAAACTGTTTGCTATAGGCTCCTTACACATAGGACGGGCTCTGTTGGAGTCTGCCTGCTCAGCATGGAATCTGTCCGCCACTGAGCAGACAGATGGCTCTGCTTATGCAGAGTGGACACAGACACAGCCAGCTCTCCTCTATGGGCAGTTGGATGTAAATGGACCGCCTGTCTATTTACACCCCACTGCCAGATGGATTGGGGATGGACTCCCATCCGTCTGTTTTTAGCAGATTGGATGTCGGCGGGTGTGATTGAACACATGCCCGTTTACACCCACCGTTCCATAGAGGATATTGGAGAGTCCAATCTGGTCCGCCTGAAAAACTGACAGGTGGACTTGATCGGTCTGCCCATTTAACTGCCTAGAAAGTGTTAGCTAAAGTTCAGCTTTGGTTTCAGTGTATCTAAATCTGTTTGTACATCTAACACTCCCCTTCCCCCAGTTTAACAAAGCTGCGGTCCAAAGGTGTCCCCTGTGCTCATTCATCTAGAGTGGAGACACCAATACTGGAGATGTGTTACTGGCCAGATGATCAGGTGGAAACAGAGGGGAAAAAAGTCTAAAGGAAGAAATCGAATGCAGCCACCACATACAGTACAATGATTGGTAAATTGCAATATATTCCATTTTTGGTTTTGGATTTACCACCACTTTCATTTCGTCCTGCTCATAAGGTTCCAAGCACTTCGGGGTTCCCCTACTTGCTTGTTTGTGAAGTAAATGTATGTCTGTCATTATCCCTGATGAAGGAAACACAGATTTCTAAAATGAGCTGGTTCTTGTTGAACCTTCAATAAAAGATTGCCCTGGTATAGAAAATGTGTTTTGTTTTGACACGGGCACTGCCTTTCCTGATGACGTGGAGTGCAGTGATATGGGTAAAATGGAAAAAGCTAAACTAAGTTTTATATAACGCAACAGCATTCAAGCACGTAGGACACCCAACATTAGAGGTGATTTATTATTAGAATGCACACTGGTACTGACTAGTATTCCAGTGTTTCCTTTCTTGCTCACTCAGCTAATATGACCCCAGTGCTGACAGAAAGGTAAGGAGCAAAGAAGGACGCTATGCAGGTGTCTGACGTCCTCTATCAAACAATGACGTCATTGGTTTTTAGGACGTCAACGGCTAGAAAGTTGCAATGATGCAGAATGAAAAACTTCGGCTTTGCAGAACTATCATCCACCCACTGGCTTGTATACAATTTTGGGACAATAGGCATCTTGCCAAGGCACCCCTGAGGAAACTTGAAGGCAACCTGGTTGAAAAAGGCTGTTCTTGGAAATGCAGTATTGGTTGCAAGAGCATTTTCTACCTGTCAAATCTGTTCAGCATCCCAGCCAAAACATCCACTATATTGCAAAAGTCCCAGTTACAGGTCAGCTCACCCAGCAGGTTCAAGACAGTGCAGGGAGGCTTTCATGCAGCATTTAGGTCTCCTCGGAACTGAGCAAAACAGCCATCAGCCAGCATATCTGACCAGCTGCATAAAAAACAGGTCTGTTATATAGGGAAAGCATCTGCCCTCTTCATTAATCCCCTCTTAACCTACCCCAGGCTGACTCTCTACAAAGCACACTTACCTCCCAGGGATCCAGCGATGTCCTCACCCTCAAGTAATTCTTAAATTGGCTTTGGGTCCATGCGCCGGCATCTTAAGTAAGCGGGACCAGCAATGAAGCTTTGCGGCTTCACAGTCGGTCTCCTACTGCACATGCGTGAGCCGTCCTACACTTTGCAAATGGTCACGCGGTCTTCTGGGACCTGTGATGTGTTCCAGAATACTGCGGGGAAAAGGGGGGGGGGGCGAACTTCAACTCAGATTGCCACGTCGATCTGCCCGGAAGTGGGAGCTGGTACCTGTCAAAGCCACTTTAATCTTAAAAGATTGCAGCCTGCCTACACCAAGTGTTGTACTGCATTTCGGTGTGCACTGTAATGAGTGCTGTATGTGTGGCCATAAGCAGTTGCACATGCTCAGACTGCTGTGTGGAAATGCCAATACAAGTTGCAATCCAATTATGATTTGTTTTAAAGGTTAACATTTTAATTGGGTTAAATCGCAAATTACGGCAAAAATGCAGCATACGGGGCTTTTCTTACAATGCAGAACAGGTTTTATTGGAAACTTTTTTGGAGAGTACAGCATAATGTATGACAGTGCATCCAGTACTCTCAAAGTAGAAATACCTAGTGGGATCATAAATTGTAATCATTCCAATCGTTAGAAGTAACATATACATTATGGAAGAAACAATGTGGTTCCCATATCATCCAAGACTCGTTAAAACTGAACTACACTGCATTTGAGAACCACAAACCAGAAACGCTATTTAATTATTTTTTAATATTCAAAGCAAATTCACCATCCATCCATGTCTCCTTGTTTTTGTTTTTTTTGCTGAGAAATCACTCTGAAAAACAACCCCTATATTTTCATTTCTGGCCGTGGTGGTCTTGATTAAGGGTAGATGATTTGTGTATTATTTACTTACTGAAATCCATTTGCCCTTAGCTCAGGCATGCAGGCAGGAGGTTGGTCTTGGCTAAGAAAGCCCCTCCTCCCCCCCTGAATACTCCCGGGATGTTTGACATAATTTTCCCAGGCAAGAAACTAGGAATTAACTGAAGAAATGTAAAAAAAAGGGTCAAAACAAGTATGTATAATATATATATACCTTCCTATCTATTTACTAATGCTAGAAGAATAAGGATTACAAATAGTAAATGTTGATTGCGAGAGTGAAATTCCACTGAAGGGGAGAAGGTACACCATTGAACAGCAGATTTTTGTACAAAATGCCACCAGTTTGGTATATGAATGTGTGCCAGACAGTTACCCACAGGTCAGGCAAAAAAAGTATTATCTGTTTTTTGGTAAATCTAAAGGAAAGTTGTAAATACGTTTGTAT
Organism: Lithobates sylvaticus; assembly: GCA_028564925.1. Taxonomy (NCBI): domain Eukaryota; kingdom Metazoa; phylum Chordata; class Amphibia; order Anura; family Ranidae; genus Lithobates; species Lithobates sylvaticus. The sequence goes on from CM053030.1 coordinate 370,371,388, forward strand.
AATGTACGACCAGTTTAATTATACTGTTCATGCTAGGACTTTTTTTTTTCAATTACAAAACCTTGAAAATAAATCTGCTGTATCTTCACTTTAAAGCTGATAATATATAGAGTACATTATTCTGTGTTACAATCTCCTTTAGATTTTCCAATAACTATGTGGTGTGTTGTCCTATCTGATTGGGCATCCAATTAAATGCATTATTTTGGTAGCTATTATTATTATTTAGTCCATACATGGGTAGAAATTCAGGTTTTTAGAAGGTTTGTTCATTCTTTCAATCATTAGTGGGTCAAATCGATGTTCAATTTTGACCACAGTTATGAGAAAATTCAAAGGAGCAGCATGGAAAAATTTTCTCCAGTGAACAGTTTTCTAACAATGTATGTGTTTTTTGTTTAGTAAAGTCCATTCAGTCTAAAATCAAATGTTTAAGGCTAACAAAATATTTTGAACGACAAATGTTTTGCACATTTTCCTAAGACCTTTTCTTAAGTATTTTAGCTTGAAATTCTATCTATCCATGACCAACTTTACACTGCATGGTATTTAAAAATGGGGATTGCACAGAGACTGTATAATCAGATTGTAACGTCCCAACCTTACCCTCGTTCATTACTCTACTTTAAGGCGTATGTTTTACCTTTTACAAAGTTTCAGTGGTGCGTTTTTTTGCAATACATTAGTAATCCTTAAGGCTCTGTTCACCTCTATGCACTGTAGTAGTAGTGAGTGCATTAATACATGAAAATGTGCGTATTGTGTTAGAGTTCCAGTCATTTATAGTGGCACACCAACACACTTTTCCCATGCACGTGTGTTGTATCACACCACAATACATGGTATCGCTCTACCGTGAGTTGTGTATTGCAAAGAAAAAGATACATGCACCTTTTGGTGTTATTTTGATGCAATAGGCAGCTCATTCAAATGAATGGGCTACCTTAAGGCAATGTGCGTTAATGGGTGTTAAAAACATATGTAACATGTGCATTACAGGAGCTCGTAGATGTGAACCTAGCCCAAATATTATACATATATGTCTATTATGGTCATGAATCTAGGGATTTAGTAACCATGGAAACAAAGCACAGACCTAGGCTGCTTAGTCATATTGAAATACAGTACTGTATATTGATGAGTATAAATTGTTAGTGTAAACCTCAAGTACAGTAAAGCTGATCATAGATGTTTGGATCCCTGCTGAACAGGCTGAGAGTCTAACTATGTATGGGCAGGGGACCTCGGCTATGGAATGCTCTACCAAACAACATCCGCTTGGAAGAAAACCATCAGGCCTTCAGGAAAAAACTTAAGACCCATCTCTTCTAAATATTGCATGACAACAAGAGCAGTCAAGCGCCTTGAGGCGATTCAGTTTGCATTTGCAGCGCTATACAAATCATTCATTCAGGCTGATTGTATCCAAGTTGATCGATCAGTTTTGGTACAACCAGCATGCCTGATTTTTCTTTTTTGCTATAGCCGCTAGCAATAACCAGTGTTTGTTCTCCCAGCCTAGATTGCTCCCCGTGCCCCCCCTGCTGGGAGAGAATAATAGCTCTGTGGGAGGGAACCTGAGCGGTCTGTTTTCCTGCAACCCATGGTTGCAGGGAAAAAAATTGCTCCATCTATGGCTGGCTTAAGAATCAGCTTTTTATTTTATGTAGTATATCATTGGTCTCCAAACTGTGGCCCAGGGACCAGATGTGGCCCTTTGGTTGCCTTTATCTGGCCCTTGGGGCACTATTCTATCAACTGACTCCAATGATGGGGCACCATTTCTCCTGACATCATCAATGGGGCTCTATTCTTCCATTTGATACCAACAATGGGGCACTATTCCTCCCAATAAAACCAATGATGGGGCACTGATGCTGGGGCATTTTCTTCTCCCACTGGCCACAGTCTGCCCCCCTAAAGCCTAAAGGATGGTAAACTTTCCTTAGAAAGTTTGGAGACCCTGCAGTATAGTAGGAATTAGTCTTACTAGGTTCTCTGGGAACAAATTCATATTTTCCTTCTTCCAGGGGCTGATCTGTGCTTTTCGAGCCCTATACTTATTGTAAAGTAATTATTCAAATAAAGAAGTGTAACATACCCAGCTCATGTTGCTTTGGTAATTCATAAACATGCTTGTAGTCAGTTCAGTAAAGATTTTTAATATGTATGTACTTTAAAAGCCACATGGTTTGCCTGAGGATTTACATAGCTTATCCAGTAATCCTCTTCTTGCACCTCTTAAACATTAAGCTACTCTATTAAGTACTGCATAGTATTCCAGTGAGTAGGAGACCGATCCACCTAAGGACTGTACTGACACCCACACCCAAAACAACATTAAGGAAAGCTCACTGGATTTAAACTAAATCTTCCGCAAAACTTTTTTTTTTTTTTTTGAAGCTTCAGACCGCAGTAAAAAACTTCCACCTTCACACTATATCCAAAACAAAAGGAAAAAGCTTTGTCTTGAGTTATACTTTGAATCACCAAGGGAATGATGATGCTATGGTAAATATACCTGCTTTCCGTAGTCCTTGCACCTACAAAATATGTCTTGATTACGATGTCTCACAGGCTCAAATGATAATTTTAAAATAATAAAACTGAAGTTATGTGCAGACATTGTTGGGCAGGAGACATGCAGCCATTACCAGGTTTTGGAACAAGTGTTCCAGTGGCAGTAGGACATGTTTGGACACTGGGATTTGGGTGAAATAGGACAGTCCCTCAGAATTCTGGACAGAGGGAGGGGGCACGGTTTTCGGCAAAACAGAAGGGCTTGTTTGATTCACTGGGGTTAAAGGAGAAGTACAGCCAAAGCTCATTTGGCTATACTTCTCCTGTGGTGGATCACAGGAGTGCAGTTCGTTCTGCACTCCTGTGACCCGTTTTTCAGCAGACAGCGGGCTGACATTACAGAACTGGTCCAGGCTTGGGAAAGATCACGACCATATGGTCAGGATCCACCCAGGAGCCTGGACCGGCACCTGGCTCAGCCTCTCGGTAAGCTGCTGAGAGCCTGAGCCGGCTGATCACACCCTCTCCACAGCCCAGCGCTTCAGTGAGGGCAGGGGGCAGAGCAGAGAGGCAGTGACTGATAGTCACCGACTCTCTGCTCAGGGAGCTATGAAAACTGATCGATCGACAGTGTTTGATCTCTCAGCTCTCAGTGTTGGAGCCGACGGGGGACAGATGCAGCATCAGACCGATGCTGCATCCACCTAGGTAAGTATGATTCTAAAGTAAAAATGAATCCCATACTTCTCTTTTAAATTGCAAAAGCTTTACCATAGGTGCGGTGTGTTTTACAGTGTGTTAATTTCAGTTATCAGTGAAAATACCACAAAATCCATCGGATTTTTTCCGACATTTTGTCCGACACTGGTGTTGCATACACACGGTCGGACAAAGTTGTCGGAAAATATGAAAAAGTCAGATGGAGCCTACACGGTCGGAATTTCCGACAACATTGTCCGATAGGACATTTTTCGTCGGAAAATCCGACCGTGTGTATTTTTTTTTTTTTTAAAATAACAAACATGTCATTCTAACCTGCTCTGTGTAATAGTCTTGCTCAGAGCAGCCCCGATCCTCTTCTTAGGTTCCTCACTGGCACTCCTGGCTCCTTTCCAGCTCCAGGTTTAAAAAAAGTTGCATGGCATAAGTAAAAACAAGAAATGCTCTTATCCAACCTCCATCTCTGGTCATAATGCACCTCTGGTGGCACTGTCCTCTGCAGACATCCCTCCGATCCATCATTCATTGCTGGTCATGGTAAATCTCTGGTGGCATTGTACTCTGCAGACATTCGTTTAATCCATCATCCATTGCTGGTCATATACACCTGTGGTAGCACTGTCCTCCACCGGCATTCTTCGGATAGATCCACCATCGCCATCTCTGGTGGTGCATCATCCTGCCATTCTGGGCTCACAGTGTATTTCTGCAGAGAACAGGCCCACATGTCACTACTTTCATGCCATTCAGTGCAGCAATAGAGACCATTGACGGTAGACAAAAAAGATGGACCCTGCTCATCATGTGACCATTCTAAGACACTTGAAAATAAGGTTATGTATATTGTAGTGGCCTGGAATGCATACAGGAGACACAACCTTTAGGCCTAGGACATGCTTGGGTTTTTGTTTTTTGGCTTATTTTTGTGTTACCTTTTCCTGAAGTCTTCTGGTTGATCATGGCGCACTCCTTTTCTAACCCCTCTTTTTTGGTGTTTGTCAGTCTTCAGTTGTGTTGTGTGGCATTGATAAAACAGTGCATGCACCTTTTTTTAGTGTATTTGTATATGCTAACTTAATGCAGCGCACATTAGCACACCACGCAATGTTTGTGCCCAGAAGATAATGCAGTGTAAACTGGCCCTTATAGACAAACGTCTTTTCCTTGTGATTTGTTAATGGTTTGAATTGCAGTGTCAGAAGAGAGGGGGCAGTTCCTTTGTTGGAATAGATCAGGATGCTGCTGAATGTAACATAACACCCAAGACACATAAGGTCTCTGTTAATTTGCTTAGCCCTATGCTAATGCAAAAAGTACATTGTGCCAAAAGAGGAACACCCCGTACTGCAGTTTTTCATTATACTGAGATGGTGTTGATTTAGTCAAAGCAATTCCATATTCGTGATGACGCACTTCTTTTTCTGGATGCTAAATGTATTTTAGAATGTACTACAACCAATAAAAGTTCACGTACACATACAGGTATCCTGATCCTATAGCTGGGGATAGATTTCAATCGCTGTCATCCCAGGACCCTTTTTTGTTGTTTGGAAGCAGCATGCAGGGCTGGTGCAAGGATTTTTGACGCCCTAGGTGAAGCCTCATTTTGCCGTGCCCCATTGGCTCAATCCACTTTGCCCTGCCTATGTAGACCCCACCCTTTTAACGAAGCCCCCATCAAATGCAGATTGGCCAGCACCCATCAATGAATGTTTTCTTGCTTCCATTTATTTGGGAGTTGGGACACACACAGTCCTCCACCGCCTCTGACACTATGTGCGAATGGATCGGCGGCTGCCTGCTGATGCTGAGACTTAGTTGCTTGCTGCAGAGAGAAGAGAGTAGGAACATCAGTGGCTGGGCGCCCTAGGCAGCAGAGCGCCCTAGGCGGCTGCCTAGTTTGCCTAGTGGAACCACCGGCCCTGGCAGCATGGTAAAATTGCTGTTGTACCTTCCATATGAACTTAATATATACTATTCACTATTTGCCTGTTTTACAGTACTTTGAACTAGCAAATATGTGCCTGTGATAATGATTATAATAAGAGGGTTGGAAAGTCAGAGGAAAAAACTGACAATGGCATGGAAAATACGTCCTAGCATATACAGCAGAACAGTGTGGCGTAATGAATCTACATCAGTCTCTTAAAGCGGAGCTGCACCCGCACAAAAAATATTTAAAAGTCAGCAGCTACAAATAGTGCAGCTGCTGACTTTTAATAAATGGGCACTTACCTGTTCCTGGTTTCAGTGGTGTAGGCAGAATGTGACGAGAGACCGCTCGTCTCTCGCTGCCCCGCCGTCAGGGAATCAGGAAGTGAAGACGCAACGTCTTCACTGCCCGGTCCCTACTGCGCATGCGCGAGTCGCGCTGCGCGCCCCTATTGGTCCCCGCTGTGTCCTGGGAACTGTGTTTCCCAAGACACAACGGGGCATTTCTCGGATAGAGGCGGGGCTCTCGGATAATGCGTCCCGGAAGTGGGTGCAGATACCTGTATTATACAGGTATCTGCAGCCCCCTCCCCCCTGAAAGGTGCCAATTGTGGCACCGGAGGGGGGAGGAATCCGATAAGCGGAAGTTCCACTTGAGGGTGGAACTCCGCTTTAAGTGGTGTAATCATATAATGTACAGAATAGCATGTGTGGGGTATAGAATGTCTTGCACAGTGTACAAAGGGGCGTGTGTGTTTTGCAAGAGTGGAGCAGTGTTAAAGAAGAGTTCCACCCACGTTTTGCTCACCTTGCAGCACTAATGTGCATCCTTAAAATGAATTGGCAATTTATTTACATTTTTTTTCTGTTCACTTACCTGATTTATGCCTATATCTAATTTCACTTCCTCCTCTAGGGGGCCTCGGCCGCAGACGTCATTTCGGGTTTTGCATTGGCTCCTGGGAGATCTTGACCAGCTTGGCATTGCAAGGCTTTAGTAACATTTAACATTGGCGTCTATGGAAAATTTTGGTCAGCTTGGCATGGCTGACCAAAATTGCACCGCACTGCATATGCGGGGTAGCCAGCATGCACAGAGTCCAGGAAGGACACTGTAGCTTCAGATGCCCACACTAGAGATGGCTGCGCTGTGCAGAAACTTTACAAAGTAAGAAAACAATGCTGCACAGATAGAAAACTGGGAATAGTTTACAGCATACCTTTGTTACATTGCAGGAGGCATGAGTATTCTTGGGGTATTTTTTTTCTTAAGTCATGTGGGCCGGAACTCCGCTTTAAGTACATTTTGAAAAATAGAAATTTTAAAGACAATGTAAAGTTTTTAGTGTGCAAAATGGGGTGGTGTGGCTTATAGGATGGTACAACATTTAATAGTTTTCCCTGGGGCTCTTGCCCTAATGGCATATGCCCCTGATCACATTTATGACAAAACATGTTGGGTGGAGCAAACGGAGGTCTGGAGTGAGAAGGAACTCTGGGAGAGAGTATATTGGCTCTGATGCCTGTGTAGTGCTGACAGACACACAGCTTTGCTCACCATACAGCTTCCTGAATGGTATATCTCATATTAAAAGCCTTGAAGAGAGAGTGCCTTTTTCTTTTTTTTTTTGTTTACATGTACCGTAAGTTAATTCTACTCCATTAAACAAATACCAGCTATACAGTGAGCAATTTGTTGTTCCTTTTGTGTTTTCCTTGAGTTTACCAAAGTGGTTTTTATTCTGGAAGCTTCAACGTCTACGTATACCATCATTCTTGGCCATCGTGATTGGCATTATTAATTTTTAATAAAGGGCTTTTTATTTTTTTAATAAAGTTAAAAACTGCCTCCTGTTTTTTTTACACTGCACTGTTTTTTTATTTTTTTTTGGGTAAATGGGTATAGGTACTATGTACACCATACTCATTCACATGTGGGAGGAGGCGTGATCTGGGGGCTTCCAGATTCAGATAAGCCCTGTGCCTGCAGACCCCAACAGCCCAGGGTTGTGGGGAAGAGGCCCTTGTCCCCATCAACCCAGGGACAAGGTGCTTTGAGGTGGGGGGGGGGGCTGCCAGGCTGCATGCTCGAATAAAGGGTCTGGTATGGATTTTGGGACCCCACGCTGGGCCTTAGTTGGATTTTTGCCTGCATACAAACAGTATGAGACCCCTTTCAGGCTGCTGCAGTTTCAACAACACACGTTTCTGCATATGTTTGCAACAATTGGGTTTCAACAAGCATTGAGGAGGTGTCGCATCGCTTCTTCATCGGCTGTCAGTAGCCTCTGGAGTGCAATCTGGAAGCGGATTGGGCTTCAGAAGCAAGGGACATTTTAGATGCATGTCTAAATCTATTGTAATTGTTTTGCTATTTTTACTGACGGTATGTTCCAAAGACTGAGCTCTCAAACAGAAGTAGTAGTACCATGATACAATTTACGAATGACAGACACCCTTTCATAAATAGATTTCTAGGTACCATGAGGACCATGTTTTGTTTATGTTTTGGGGTGGGGCATAGGGAGGCACTCTTACTAACTGTATAAATAAATCAATAAAGAAAGTAGGTTGATGAGCATTTCTGTGTGTTCTGCTTTTTCTATTGATATCAAACATTAGTCACCAGAGATAACATTTCATTCTATCTCTAGGTGCAGCAAGCATGTGTTGGCATTAGCAGTATGGTAACCTGACACACATTACATCTGCAAAGAGTGGTTGCTTCATAAATCCAGTGTCATCTCTGTAACAGGAACATTTATCATTGTAACCTCCTGAGCATATACCTGTACCAGAGGCACATGCTTTAGTAGATGGATACCTCTTTGCTTTGTATATTAGTACATTCTATATCTGTATGCTTGAAATAGTCAGAGGAATTAAATAAAGCGGATTTGTGGTAGTTCCCTTAAGAACTACATGCTTCTAATTGAGGCAAGTATTTGCACCAGTGTCGGTAACGTTACTGACGTGTGTCAGGCAGTTTTTCAGGTAGCCACTTTAAAAAACTGTCTATTGCAGCGACAAATTCTTAAAGAATTACAACCAGTTCTCAGTTTAGGAAACCATCAGTAATTAAGAGAAGTATGGCTTTTTAATAACATAACCAGTCATACTCGCCTAGATGGCTGCAGCACCGATCCCAGCTGCATCTATCCGTTGCAGCCTCTAAGACTGAGAACTGAGCAAACGCCTCTGATCGCTAAGCTCTCAGTCTTCAGCCTGCAGAGAGACAGCAACTGTCAGTCACCGGCTCTCCACTCTGCCCCTCCAGTGCTTACTGGAGCGCCGGGCTGTGAAGGGTGTGGCTCGCGATAGGCAGAACAAGCTGCCGGTCCAGACATCTGGTTGGATTCCAACTTTAAAGTGGGGATCTTTCCCGAGTCCGCTGTTGGCTGGACACAGGTCACAGAAGTGCAGAACAAACTGTTCTTCGTGATCCATAGGAGAAACATAGCCAAAATGGCTTTGGCTATACTTCTCCTTTAGGACCAGCTCTGACCTGGCATACAGGAGTGGGCCATGCCTGTGCTATGAAGCTGTCAATTGTATGACCGCTTCCCACAAGTGGGCTGCATCACCTGACTCATTTATATTTTTCATGGCCGAAAGCTAAATGTAAAGTATAGGGTTGGGAACACAGCCAATGTCATTACCGAAATATGGGCAATGCCCATATTTGGAAAATGATTCATCATTGAGTGAGAAGAGCCTGATGGGGAACTGGGAGGCTAGTTCCCCATCAGATCCGCTTCACTTGTGATTGATAAGATTGAGCTTGGGCGTGTTCGCACAGCCCATGTGCAGAGCCCGCCAGGAAGTCAGCACTGCGCTGCGCTAATCACAGGCAGTGAGACATTTCCCGATCTCTGCAGCCGCGCATCGGGACAACGTCTCACTGCCTGCGATTAGCGCAGTGCAGTTCCGACTTCCTGACGGACTCTGCACGTGGGCTGTGCTAACACGCCGGAGATCATCCTTAGTGATTGACAGCGCACAGCAATCAGTGAATTCGAAAGCAGATACTGAATGTTTCCTTTTCGCTGCCAATCAAGAGTGAAGTAGTCTTGATGGGGTGCAAAAATAAACAGGAGGGCGCAACCACCCCGTGCATTACCAATGATACATTTTATTGAATTCATATAGACAAATGGATACTCGCATGTCAATAAAAAACATAAAGTAAACATGATCTGCTCAACTTGAGCAGATTGTGTCTCGTCCTAGGTACAGAAGGTTGGCTGGCTGATGCGTTTTTAGAGGTCATGCCCCTTTCCTCAGAGCTCTGATAGAAGCGGGACCAAATATTCCCCTTGGGTTTAGCACTAAAGTGTTTTGGACTACATTGAACTTGATGGGAAATTAGTCTTCATCAGACTCCACCACCCCCAGTATAAAACTCCTCTATCAGCATGACAGACGTAGTTGCTGGTGAGGTGAGTGCACTGAGGAAGAGGTGTACAGTTTGCACACTCCTTCCTCAGTGCAGACACGGACAAATGTGTGTACCTGTCTGTGGCAGGTACATGAATTGGGCACAAGCACCAACATTTTTGATGCTCTGCCCCAATGGTGCTCTAAAGGCTATGACAACCCTTTATGAATCACCCCAAATATGTTTAATTATTTTTGACATTCTTATGCTGCCCTTGTAAACCATTACATGACCAGACAGAAGAGATGAGGTTTTCTGAGATTGGGGCCCATAAAACACTTGCTAGAGTAAAGCAGAATACATGTATCGAAATTTGTCTGGTTCAGTAGGAGCCAGCTGAATTTCGATATGTGTGTACCCCTCTCTGTTTAACCAAAGACTGTTGTTAGACAGGCTTCTGTCGAATGGTCCAGTGGGAAAACCAGCATTTAATCACAGCATGCAGCCAATGACTGCACCACTGATCTGTGTATTCTGACCAGAGAGGGGAGTCCCTGCTGCCAGAATACAGAGGGGAGATTCCTACATCCACATTGCTTGTGTGGATAAGGGAATCTGTCAATTTTGTTTTCGTTCAGTTCACCGATTGAATGAAAAATAACTTAACATGTATACCAAGCTTATATACCGTATTTATCGGTGTATAACACACATTTTCCCCCCCTGAAAATAAAGGGAAAATCGTGTGTGCATTTTATAAACCGGTATTTTATCTGGGCTGCCTCGGATGGGAAGGGTCCCGCCTGCTGGACTGGCTCCTAAGATCGACGTCACATATCCTGGCATTGGACCAGTGTTTTGTCTATTAGAGGACCCGGTCCAGGAGGCAGGACTGTGTGCGACTGCGAGCACCAAGTAAACAGGAGATCCCTCTGTGTAATCCGGCACTGATCAAGCTGCATTGGTGGGCAATGGCGACGCTGCAGATGGGCAATGGCGACGCTGCAGATGGGCAATGGCGACGCTGCAGATGGGCAATGGCGACGCTGCAGATGGGCAATGGCGATGCTGCAGATGGGCAATGGTGATGCTGCAGATGGGCAATGGTGAGGCTGCAGATGGGCACTGATCACGCTGAATTTATGGGCAATGGTGAGGCTGCATTGATGGGCACTGACCCCTATTTTGCTTCAAAGTTCTTTATTTAAATTTTTTTTTTCCCCTAAACTTCCCTCTTAAAATTGAGGTGCGTGTTATACGCTGAAAAATACAGTATTTATTAGAAATCGCTATTTAACTATTGAAGCTACTGAAACCTACCTACTTCTTTCCAAAACAAAGGAAAGTTTGGAAAGAACAATACCGTAGTGCTCTCTCCTGCATTTCAGGCACTGGATCCCTTTCAGTGGTGTTGAATTGCTAGTTGATGTGTCAGCTGTCATTTGATCACAACAGCAAGCGAATGGCATAGGGATACAGAATATCTTCAAGAAAGTCATATGATGGAAAACAAATTCCTTTTTTTTGTTCTTTATTTAACATGAGAGTTTACACGACATCACATTGACTTGCCAGGTTGCATTTGTACATACACATCTATATTTTCCTGCTCCGGTATGAAGGAGCCCTTAAAAGTGAGTTGAAGGCCTCTCAATGACAGGTCATGCTTCTAAATATGCTTCTATGCTTCTAAATATATCCTAACTAAGCAGATCTGATTCGGAGTTGGGGGGGAAAATAAAAGGTTTTACAACAACGTTTGCATGAATATTCATATAAACACGTTCGATGACTGGACAAATTTTGCTCAGAATTACGTTTTCAGTTTTGGAATAAATATAATTTCTAAAATGAAAAAAATGTGCACAGTAATGCCGCGTACACACGGTTGGAATTTCCGATGGAAACAGTCCGATGGGAGCTTTTCATCAGATTTTCCGACCGTGTGTATGCCCATCAGTCTTTTTCTGTCGGAATTTCCGACGGACTTTGGATTGAGAACCTGTTCTCAATTTTTCCGACGGAAAACCTTTCTATCGGATTTTCCGATCGTGTGTATGCAATTCCGACACGCAAAATTCCGACGCATGCTCGGAAACAATTCGATGCATGCTCGGAAGCATTTAACTTCCCTTTTTATAGTGCTGTCGAACATGTTTTATGCCGCTGTGTTACTGACCGTCGGAATTTGGTGTGACCGTGTGTAGGCAAGACAGTTTGAGCGAAATTCCGTCGGAATTCCGACGGGAAAACCATCAGAGCTTTTTCCGACGAGAATTCCGACCGCATGTACGCGGCATAAGAAATCCATTTTGTTTAAGAAAAAAATTCTATCCTGCTCCAGTTTCCAAATTCCATCCTGCTTCCATCAGTTTGACCCCACTACCGATTAGAGAATCCAACAAAGAAGAAAAGTGTAAATCAAAATTGATTAATATATTGCCAGGGAGTATCATCCTTCCTTTATTTCACAAAGCTGCTGCAGTAAATTACACTGGGGATAATTTACTAAAACTGGATAGTGCAAAATCAGGTGCAGCTCTGCGTAGAAACCAATCAGCTTCCAGGCTTTTTTGTGAAGCTTAAACCCAGGTTCATTCCCCCATGTTAGTCCGACTTCGGGGCGATTTCAGAGACATCTGCGTGGGTTCCTGCACAGATGTCTATACACATCGCATACCGAAGTCACCAAAAGTAGTACAGAAACTACTTTTGGGAATCTGTGCGATGCCGCATCGTTTCGAACTATGCCAGCAATAGCCACCGAATTTGGCATGCAATTGTCCAATCGCATGCCAAATCACATCATTGTGAACCTAGGATTACTGAGCAAGCTGAAGTTAGAAACTGATTGGCTACCATGCAGAGCTGCACCAGGTTCTGAATGCTCATATTTTAGTAAATCAACCCCATTGTTTCAGATCCTTATCATGGCTGATCTTGTTTTTTTCTAAACGGTCTTAAGGGTTAAAAGTCCTTGCGCTGCTCTTGAAAGATGTGTGCGGTTGCCATTTAGCCTGGGTTCACACTAGTACAGCTGCTTCATGATGTGATTTTCAGTGCATCTTTGTAGTGTACCATTCAGTGTTTTTGACGCATTTATCATGCTTCATGCATGTTTCTGTAGAAGAAGACTGGATACACAAAACTCTGAAAATGCATGTATGGTTTTCACGCTTTTCTGGTGTGTTTTTACATTGAAGTTTATAAAGGTGGAATTGCTCTGCAACTGCATCGCTCATCAGTTGTTAAGGACGTGGCGGCCAGTTCAGTCCCATTTTTTTTTTGTGGAAAACGCATGTCAGCGGACATTAAAATGAATGTAAAAATTGGCATCCGTATCTGTTTTTTTTACAAAAATAAAAGTAACTGAACTGAACTAAAAAAACTGAACACCCGTGTGAAAGGACCCAAAGAGTGAACGGGGGCTAAAGGTAATGGCATCCCAAATACAAATTGCAAACGCAGTGAGTTTGGTATGCCTCAATTTGTAAAAGTAGTGCTATTTTCCCTCAATAACGACACTACAGATATCGGTAATAGTTACCAAATAGTGCAACTTTTTTATGATCTCCAGTAACGTGGAAGCATTCAGGTTTTCGAATGCAGAATAGTGTGATAAGGCCACCAGGCTGAAGATCTCACAAACAAAATACAACAACCCATACATTTAAACACAGAGACCTGGGAAACACAGGGGGTTAAACTGTGCTATCATTAGTAACCTGTTATCTTATGACCCGTATTTAGCAGGGCTCCTTTATATATACTTCAGTTATGCTTTTGTAGCGCCGACACTTTTCTGAAGTGTGCGCTATTCTCTAAATTTAGTTTTTCCAGAACTGTAACCGAGTTCTGGGGGTTAATTGTTCTAGGTTTTTTACTTTGACATCAGTTTGGCCGGGCTATACTGGAGTTCTGCCTGGTCATAGGTGAAGTGAGCACCTGTGACAGGCTGAGAACGCAGCCTGGTTGGACGTGTTAGGTGCCAATCTTTTTCAGAGCCAATCAGTGGGCGCGCCTGGCCCCGCTGTGTATTCCGGGAAGGGGTATTCAAGATGCTGAAGTCACGTGTTCTTGGTCTGTGTGGTTCGGCTTGCTCTCGGATTCCTGGTTCCGGTCCGGACTGACCCTGCGAGGGGTCCCGGACCCAGGAGTGTCTGCTGCCCCCGTAAGCCTGGTCACCCTGACCAGCTGCAGAGGCCCTCATGGTCTGAGGTGGGGATCCATCCGTTCCCGAGCTTTAGAACTGGCTAGTTCAAGGACCAGTAACTGAAGGAGGATTCTGAAGTGTCCCGGTGTCCTCTCGTATAAGAGACCAGGGGAGGACTCTTCGGAGGAAGGCCAAGAAGCTGGATGCTCGGTAAGAGCCTGGGAGCTGAGATTGCATGGACACTAGTGAATCCGCATTTCCTATGGTATCGCCAAAACGGCTGGAAGATTCAGGTACCGTAGGAAAAGTTCCTAAACCCATCCTTCGGTTACAACATAGTCTGTGGCAGAGACTTTTGCATTGTTCACTTGAAGTTTCAAAACCTAGACTGTGGCAGAGACTGTGCTAATTCTGAATCACTTTTTGGCTGCTAGATCTACAGACTACAGTGTTTATCCAACAGTGAAGTGTCCAGTTGCGATTGGCTACTCTCTGGGCTATCTAAAGAGACATTTACTTGATGTCATCAGTTCTGAAGTGCCTGAGCTTTATCACCCATACCCTCTATTCCCAACCAAGAGACTGTGTTATATTTGAACATTTCTTTTTGCAAATAAAAATCCTCAAAATTGACTTTTGAGTGTCGGCCTCTGCAATTACTGGGTACTAACTCTGGGAACCCCTAGACAACGAATGACAAGCTACAAGGAGGAGGTAATCAGTAAGCCCAGAAAATACATAGTGGCCCCGCAGGGGTTATGGCACTACACTTTGTTCTGCATCTTTTGTGGTATTTGGTCTGGGGCTGTCTCCAAGAGAGATTTACAGGAGTCTGAGCATTTAAAGTGGAAGTAAACTCCACTTTTTAATTTGTACCTACAGGTAAGCTTATAATAAGGCCTACCTGTGGGTACAGGATTTTCTATAACACTTGCAGTGTTTAGGAGATATTCCCACAGGCTTTCACACTGGGGCTGCAGGGGAGGCGTTTTACAGGCGCTATTTTTAGCGCCTGAAAAACGCCTCCAGTGTGAAAGGGGTCTAAGTGTAACCAGGTCACCCCTTTTTCTAGTATGTGTATAGTAGTCAGCCATTTGAAGAATGGTTGTCTCTTCCATCAGATGTATCTTGTCAACTTGTAGTATCTATTTCACTACCAATAATGATCTAGGAGCCCAAGGTTCCTATTTTAAAACAATGTATCCTGATGTATTAAGTTACATCTGCTCACATGATAACTTTGTATACGAGCGTGGTTTTTATCCAGCAAAAAAAGCATTTTTTGCTTTAGTGCTTTTAAAATGTAAGTTTACCTTTTTTAGAAAAAAATAAAAGATGAAGTAACACCCTAATTCACTACCATGCCCCCGCCCCACCCATATTCCATTGAGGGACATAGGGGAACAGCTGCGTTAAGCAGCGCTTTTTGTCCGCTAGCGGGGCACTTTTGACCCTAAAGAAGGGGTTAAAAGCGCCCGTGTCGCTGCCTGTTCAAAGCACTTCTCAGGTGCTTTGGAAGCATTCGTTTCAATGAGCAGGGCGTTTTGGGAACCCTTAATTCAGCACTCCCAAACCGCCCCAAAGGACTTTTTCGAACGTCCCGCAAGCGCACATCCCCCCCCCCCTTGTGTGTGAAAAGATGCACTGAAATTAATGGGAGGTGGTATTTAGAGGCTAATTTTAGCGTTAAAATGCCTGAAAACCACCTCAGTGGGAAAGGGGTCTAAAGGCTGCAGGTCTCACTATTGCTCAGAACTGCTGAGACAGTTTGTATTGGCTGTGTGCTGCTTTCTGGACATTTGGACTGCTGAGACTTGTAGTTCCCTTTTCTGAGAGAGTCACTTGGTGCCAGAACCTGTGGGAACCCAAGACTGCAGCTGGGCCTCTAGAATCCTCCTGTCTACCTGCCTTGACCTAGGAGCTTCTTCCTGGTGCTACTCTGTCCTCCCCATCCCTCGCTCCTGCTGTGAGCTGTCCTGCTACCCATTGAACCTGATGCTGTGGCAAGGTCTACCTGCAACTCCACCCTTCCTTGGAACCAGCATCCTTTCCCAGCAGAGCTCTGCCAGCCCACACTTTGTGGATCATCCTGCCTTTTGTACTTTGACCCTCACGCTGTCTAGGTACACTACAAGCTGTGGCTGTATGCGCAGGACTTACCCTCTCTGTTTCCCTGGATCCAGGAGTCTTCTATGCCCATTCAGACCCTCCACATGCTTCTGGTCACTCCACGATCAACAAAATTCTCTAGTTGTGCTGAGATACCCCAATAAATGCTCTGCACATCGGGTTCCCTGTGATTTTTGCTTTTGAGTGCCCTCAATCTGTGCTCCTAGTTTCTTATTTACCAAAACTTTTTTCTTTACTGTTGTCTGTTGGATAACTCACTCTCTCTCTAGTTGTCCTGTTGACTGTTGACTTTAAGGCTACTTTCACACTGGAGCGTCACAGGCGTTGGCGGTAAAGCGGTGATATATTTAGCGGCGTTTTAGCGGCGCTTTTCGCTCGCTAGCGGGGCCACTGTAGCTGCGCTTTGCAGGCGGGTTTGCAGCGCTGCCCCATTGTTTTCAATGGGAAGGGGCACTTTGGGGGAGGTAAATACGTGTTTTCCTATGACAATCATTTATATATGTGCAACTTAAAGTCGCAGCACATTCAAAGCAGTTCATGCACTACTTGGTCTGACTTTCATGCAACTTGAGGGCCATAGACTTCAGACTGGGTTCACACATGTTGCGTCCGCGGCTCACAGCAGGGGGTCTGGTGCGCCCCTGTTCACTGATTCATCTGCCTGAATTTGCACTTGATTTGGAGCCAAAAGATGCACAGGACCCTTTCCAAATACGGACTGCGGCTGCCCCGGCGGTGTGTGAACTGGCTTAATTGAGAGCTGGTCACACTCTCCTGTCATGCTAATTGGATGTGGGGAAAACTGCATCCAATTCGCATAAGTGTGAATGTCAACCCTCAAAAGTTGCATGAAATTTGCACCAGAATGTTTTACAGGCAACAATAGTGCAACAGTGAGTCCGTTTTTTGCAAAGGAGCAACTAGTTGCATCAAAGTCGCACCCATCCAAAGTTGCACCACCTTGGAGTCGTACGAGTGTGAATTGAGCCTTAAACTTGAATGTGCAAAATATGGTGCAGCTGTGCATGGTAGCCAATCAGCTTCTAACTTCAGTTTGTTTATTTAAGCTTTGAAACAAAAAATAAATATATAACTGGACGCTAATTGGTTTCTGTGCAGAGATGCACGAGATTTTGCACTCTCTCAAGTTTTGGTAAATAACCCTCCCCCCCCCGTTCCAATGACTGCTAAGAGGGGAATTGCACTCACTTCCTGTTTGCGTTTCTGGGACAGTTAGGGAAAGGAAATCTCAACTGGACACAAATGGCAAAAATAACCTGTTGGAAGATACAGTTTACTTTGAGATTTGTTTTCCGTTTTATTAATGAATTTTTTGGAAAGTTTTTTTTTTTTTTTTTTCTTTTAAAGTGTTTTTATAAAGTTGAGTAATCCAGGTAATTTTGGGGATGTTCAAAAGCCAGCAACAGTGTCCTTTGATCACATGCCATGCTGCCATATAGAATATATTGTTTTGGCAATCCCGCCCCTGCTTCCTCCTGATGAGCGGAGACAGTGTAGGTAAATACTAACCTGACAGACAGCGTTCCCCGGGTCTCCTGACACTTGTGCAATGGAATGTTTTGGTGCCACGTTACTTGCAGGGTTAATGAATCATTGACAAGGCAACCTGCTGTCCCACCCTCAGCAAGGTGTAGTATCATCCCACGCTTCCTTGTTACAGGTTGCTATGAAACTAGCCTGGGATATACCATTTACTGTAAAGGAGGGAGAGATATACATTTTAGATTTGTTTCTAATTGAAATTTAGAAGTGTGCAGTTTAGTGATTTTTAGCTGTGTGCTTTGTAAAATAAAATGCATAATCCTACGTTGCTTTCAGTCTGTAAAGGGTTTCATTATACAAACAGGGATGTTACAGGTGCAGGGTGTCCTTTGGGTGGATCCAGTCCCTGCTGCTCACACATAGGTGTCAGGGTTGATAGTGCTCCGGTTTAATCATACAGACCTTTGCTACAAGTATGTGAGTGAACGGGGCGATGCTGCCCCACAAATGGGGCTTCCCCTCTCCGTCCACCGTGCCACACATGTGGCCCCTAAGGGGCCAGCCAGCCGGTGCCTTTAACTATTAAAGAGCTGGCCTCTTCTATTACCTGTTTGTCAACTGACACTGGGATCCTTTAATTCTAATTATGTCATTTATCGAGACGCTAAATGAAGAAGAATGCTATGAGTGTGACTGTGAAAGTGAGCAGGAGGCTCTTTACGATGATTCCTCGGAGCAGTTGGACTTCATGGAAGAAGGTAAATATAGAACTGTTTGTTTTTGCTTCATTTCTATTGATGTTTAGCATTCAGTAATATTTTTCCAGGTTCCTTTAATATTGTGTGCGTGTGTGCGTGCATATATAATATTTTTTATTATTATTTAGTATAATTTGTTTTTGTACAAGCAATATTAATGAATAGCGCTATTATTAAGTTATTTATGTTTATTTTCATGAAACTATTATTACTACACATAAACATGCAAAATATCTGTCAGTTAAAAAAAAAAAATGTAATGAGACTTATTATAATGAGACAAATTATTATTAATAATATATACTGTGTGTGTGTGTATGTATGTGTGTATATATATATATATATATATATATATATATATATATATATATACACAGATATATATATATATACATACACATACACAGTATATATTATTAATAATAATTTGTCTCATTATAATAAGTCTCATTACATTTTTTTTTTTTTTAACTGACAGATATTTTGCATGTTTATGTGTAGTAACTTTTATGTTATCATAAAACTATTGTTACTACACATAAACATGCAAAAATAGCTGTCAGATAAAAAAAAACAAAAATGAGACTTTGTATTTATTTGTGTGTGTGTGTGTAATATATATTTATTACATATACCTACACAAATAAATATATATAAAGTCTCATTTAAATTTTTTTAACTGACAGCTATTTTTGCATGTTTATGTGTAGTAACAATAGTTTTATGATAACATAAAAGTTACTACACATAAACATGCAAAATATCTGTCAGTTAAAAAAAAAAAAATGTAATGAGACTTATTATAATGAGACAAATTATTATTAATAATATATACTGTGTATGTGTGTGTATATATATATATATATATATATATATCATTTATTTCTGTTCAAGTAGTATTAATAAATAGGGTTTAATATCAAGTGTATTATAAACATGCAAAATGACTAGCAGAAAAAAAAAAAAATGATTTTATTGGGGCCAAAAAAACAAAGCTCTGCTCATGTGTCTTTAAACTAAATAAGCCTGAATGTTTACGAAACCACTTTAATTACACTGTGTGGTTTATTTAATGTTCCTTTAATAAATAAAAAAAAAAATTCTTTCAACGCTGTGTCTGCCGACATTGGTTTATATATATATATATATATATATATATATATATATATATATATATATATATATATATATAAATAATATATATATTATTTTTCTTTTTTTGACTGTTTAAGTCATTACTGAGTTCCAAAGTGTCATGGCATTATGACTAGTGACCAAATCTTCCAGCACAGTTTGGGGAACTTTTGGCTGATTGCACATGATCTATTTTTCCTTTTCACTGGCTTTTATAGACCCTCACAGTATTTACTGGTACTATTAAGGCAGGCCAGAAATGATAACCCAGTTGAACCCAGTGGGTTGAAAGAAAAAAATAAATGATTAGATTCCCCCATCAACACTGGGGAGTTATTGAATTCTGACAGTAGTGAGAGGTCTCAGCTGTCGGAATACAATGATCAGTGGTGCTGGCCATAGCTGGATTCAGAAAAATCTGACAGGCTGCTGGTACAGAAGTCGATCCAGAGATCGACTTCTGTACAACCAGCCTGCCCATAGATGGATCAAAATTCACTCAGTCACTACTCAACCAGAGGAATTTCAATCTTTTACCAGCTTAAGTTACATTTACTTCACATATTTTGTCTCATCACATGCTTTTAGTTCCATTGTTGAACTTGTCACTGGTATGTGACGTCTTCCAGCAGACAAACAATGTAATTGCATGCATAGAACAACTTTTCAGACAAGCCGTGATCTTGGAATGTTTTACATTTCTTTACAATATTTATTAAATAATATTTAATCGTATTCTAAAATCGATCTAGTAATTCTGTCCTTTGGAAATGTACTGCTGGAGGCAGTTCTGGGTAAAAGTAATTACTGACCAGTTGAGATGTTTAGTAGATTGTTTTCTGCCTGTAGACCTGGAAAGGAAAGGGTGTGTATTCTGGCAATTGTTCAGGTGCTTTTATTTCATTAACGCACTCTTTCCAGTTTATGCCTTTTTTTTTTTTTTTTGTGGAATGCAATGGATTACAAGATGTTCCGATTCACTATCTCATTGATGCCGGTTTTAGTCATCTAAAATAAGTTATAAAAAAACTTCCTGCTGGTTGCCATCTTGCCTGTGGGCATGTGAAACCACACAGGCACTTCAGATGGCCCAGCATGCACCGCCGTTACTGCGCCGATCTCGCGCGTGCGCAGTAACGGCAAAGTGCAGCTCACGTTCTCCGAAATCTCGTGAGATTTCAGCACATCTGCCGAGATTTCGGAAGATGTGGCTGAAATCTCACGAGATTTCGGAAGATGTGGCCGAAATCTCGCAAGATTTCGGAAGATGTGGCCGAAATCTTGCGAGATTTCGGAAGATGTCCGCACTGACTCCTGGGATCGATGACACCAGATCCCAGGAGACAGTGCGGCGTGACGAGGATCGACGCAGTGACCCCGCCCACCGCCGAAGAGACAGAGGAAAGAACGTCAGCGATTACAAGGTAAGTGGAAAAAAAAAAACACACTTCATTTAGTACTCTTTGCCTGATTGGAAGGCAAAGAGATTTACTAAATGAAATGTGTGCACAACCACTTTAAGGCTTGACCTCATATTATATGGTTTTGGTAGATCTGAAGACAAAAATCTGTAGAAAATCTAATAGAGTGTATGGGGTCTTTCTGTCGTATGAGTTATCTCCATCGATATGTGTATTTCAGACAATACACAGTGCATGTCTTGCAGGTAGTAGTGACCCCCCCCCCCCCCCAATCTTTTGAATGGGTAATTGCTATGCGTTTTATGCATTTCTTCCTTTTTGCATTTTTTTTTATTATTATTTGCAAATTTATGTATAGAGAATTCCCTAAGGTTCCTCTTTAAAATAAATATTCATCACCTGAAAAAAATGATCACGCATAGTTAGAGTTAAAGGATAAGTTTAAATAAAAATGCACATCTTTTGCAGGTAATAAAAGGTGCATTTATTTATTTACTTGGAACCTGTAAAGCATTGCACTGCGATCAGCATATTGCAGGTGCCATGCCGGACTCCTGCAGACTTGTCAGTGTATTTGTCTGTTCGTACCTTGTATAGGCAAGCAGATGCACATTGACAGGGAGAGACAATAAACTACTAGAGTGCTGAACAGTGGCATGGTAGCTCCATTGAGAACTACAAGCCGACAGCCGCAAAGGATGTCAAGACTTGTAGTTTTCCCATTCACAGAATACTGTGAATGGATGATTTGCGCGGGGCGGAGAGAACCCAGCATGTCCACGTTTTCTTTATTGTGACATCGAGCAGCGGGAGAAGATCCCCCGCGCTCGCTGTCAAAACTGAGGCTTTGGGGGGGGGGGGTTTGCGGGGGCTCTTGCATTTGTAACATGTTACACCCATATTTAGGGTGTTGCATGTTACTGAAGGTGAACTACTTTAATGGTTTCTTGATCGTGCAATTTATTTTGCATGTGTGATCAATAGTTTTCCTATCCTAAAACAAATGCCTTATTCTACATGTAGTTGTAGAATAGGTTGAGGCAGAAGTATAGATCACAAGATTTATTTGTTTTCATTTTATATAACACCATCAATTTACACAGTTCTTTACATACTTTTGATTCACGTTAGTCCCTTCCTCCAGATGATTACAATCTAAGGTCCCTTATCTCGCATACAAATACAGTATACTAAGAACTAGGTAGATTTCATTTACCTACCAGCATGTCTTTGGAGTGTGGAAGAGAAACAGAATTCCCAGAGGAAACATGGGGTGTATAGGAAAGTGGATGGGGGTTAGGTGTGGTGGTTAGATGAGGGAAGACGCAGTGGGTAGAGGTGGGGATGGGGGGGGGGGCAAGGTGGTGTGTTTAGGGTAATGGATGGTTGTCAGGTGCAATGGTTAGAAGGGGTGGGGATTGGGGGACAGGCACAGTGGTTAGTGGAAGGAGTAGGGATCGGGTCAGGCCAAGTGGTTAGAGGTTGGTGTGAGGATGGATATCAGGCATGATGTTGGAAAGGGGGGGGGGGGATTAGGGTTGGCTAAGGGGTTCAGGTGTTGTGATTTGGGGGGAGAGAGATGGGGATCAGGATCAAAAGCTGTGGCTTGTGAAGTGGGTGTGAATTGTAGGTCAGGCAGGGTGGTTTGGGGAAGGAGTGGGGATGAGCCTTGGCCCTGTGGTTAATGGCGTTGGAGGTGATGGGTGTCAGGCATGGTGGTAAGGGAAGAAGTGTGAGGATGGGGGTCATGTTTGATAGTCGGAAGAGGAGGTGGGGATAGGGGTCAGACACGGTGTTAGATGCGTTGGGGGCTGGCTTAGTGGTTGGGGGATGGGTTAGAATGGGGTCAGGTGTACTGGTGCCAGGGTAAGGCCAAGAGGAAAGGGGACTAGTGACTGGCATCTGGTATCGTTCAGGAGACAGCCAGAGAGGGAGAGCGAGGCTTGGCGAGCAAAGCAGGGGTTAGTGTGGTGCTGACTGCTGTCAATGTGAGATCTTAGGCAGAGGAGATTTACTATTCCTTATAAGAAAGTTTCTACCACTACTGAATGTTGGGGTTATTTTTCCTTCCTCTTTAGTGTTGCTGGGCACTATGGAAAGGTGCCTGATGACTTTATTCAAAAAAGAATTTGATATAAGAAACAATTTCAGTGCGAAGAGCCTTTCGCCTACTACTCTGAATTTGCAGAATGAACACTTTGGCTCCCATATAACATTGATGAACAACTCTGTTTGAACATTCCAGCACTTTCTTTAGAGACTTGTCCTCTACAAATAAATGACGGTCTGACCCTGTCAACGACTGTTTACATGTAATCGCATAAGGAGTGATACCATGTGGTTATGGAAGATGAGCCATAATGTACGCAGACCATTTGTATCCAGTGACGCTCACCTGTCCCTAACCACAGGCAATTGCTTTGTGTGCTACTACTACGTGCGGGCAGCTGCAGTGCGTGTCAGTATGTCATTGATTTGTACACACAGAGTGGCCACAGCTGGTCACAAGCACATGGCCGTACCTACCACAAAAATATGCTGAGCTGGTCGGTGTAAAACCCTGGACAACCATGTGAACGAGTTTTTTATTTCAATAAAGTTGCACAGTATTGTTTTCAATAGTAGGAAGAACAATCTGTAAAAAGAAAAAAAGGTGCCACCATGCCCAAATACGTTTAATCTGCCCCCCCAACATATATTTAGCCTTTCTTCACTCCCCCACAGCAACCTGTTCAGCTTCAGGTACCAAAGAAACCACAAATTTTTGAAGGAGCATGTGACTTACCCCACATGACACTAAATATACATAATAATAATATTGCACACCATACTGAAATCCACCATTGTGCTGTATTGAACCAACAACTGGCATTGACATCGGTAGAACATGTCACCAGTGCACCAAATTTGTTGTAGTAAATTAATTTTTACTGCATCATTAAATCGCACCACCAGAATGCGATCAATGTTTTTGAGCCGTGCGGGACTTTTTCATTATGTCATGTGTGACAGAACTGGGCCAACCATTACTACAGGGACAGAAAGTGGTGGCAGTATGCTGAGAGATCTAAAATATAACCGTTCTCACCAGTACAAGAGGGGAAGGGTGCTCTTCATTTGGGGACACCTGTTCTGATTATAGCAGTCTAAGAGGCAATTTCCTCCTCCCTTCCTTTAGTGTCTCCTGGGCAGGAAGTGAAGGAAAATCTCTCTAAGGGGACATAGACAACAGAAACACACACAATAAAGGTTCTAATCCTTACCTCACTACATTCAATAACAGAAAAAAAAACACTTTAAAGCCCCATACACACGGTCGGATTTTCCGATGGATTCTGTCCTATCGGACAATGTTGTCGGAAACTCCGACCGTGTGTAGGCACCATCGGACATTTTCCATTGGATTGTCCGACGGACAAAGTTGTATCTCCTGCTCTAAAGATTTTCCGACAACAAAGTCCGATCACACCAATTCCGATCGTGTGTAGCGAATTCCGACGGACAAAGTGCCACGCATGCTCAGATCACATTACAAGACCAAAGCTATTGGCTACTAGCCTCTACGTAGTCCCGTCATAGGCAACAAACGTCACCACGTTCAGAATGATCGGATTTTCCGACAACTTTGTCCGACCGTGTGTATGCAACACCAGTGTCGGACTGAATCCGTCGGACCAAATCCGATGGATTTGGTGGTCGGATTTTCCGACCGTGTGTATGGGGCTTAAGTTTAACTTTTCCTTATATTGTGCTAGAGGTTAAATGTCATTTGGGAGAAAGTGACACAGCCCATGCTTCAAGAAGTCAATCCCAGTAACCCCCTGAGATGTTCTCTCAAATCTGGCTACAAAGAATGATAGAGCACCCAGAATGAAATGAAATTTGTGGATTTTGGCACAGTTGCAGTCTTTACTGGGATAGCATTAGTATCTTGTGGCCTGTAGTTGCTCGCACCTACACATTTAGAGGACAATGGCAGTGCTTACCTCCCCAGCTATGGTATACACACCTGCGATCATCACCTCCCTACTGCAGAGGTTTACTTAACCACTTCAGCCCCGGACCAATTGGCAGCCACAGGGCCAGGCCCCTTTTTGCGATTTGGCACTGCGTCGCTCTAACTGACAAATGCGCGGTCGTGCGACGTGGCTCCCAAACAAAATTGGCGTCCTTTTTTTCCCACGAATAGAGCTTTCTTTTGGTGGTATTTGATCGCCCCTGGGGTTTTTATTTTTTTGCGCTATAAACAAAAATAGAGCGACAATTTTGAAAAAAATGCAATATTTTTTACTTTTTGCTATAATAAATATCCCCAAAAAATATATAAAAAAACTTATTTTTTCCTCATTTTAGGCCGATACGTATTCTTCTACATATTTTTGGTAAAAAAAAAAATCGCAATTAGCGATTATAGATTGGTTTGCGCAAAAGTTTTAGCGTTTACAAAATAGGGGTTAGTTTTATAGCATTTTTATTAATAATTTTTTTTTTTTTTTACTAGCAATGGCGGCGATCAGCGATTTTTATTGTGACTGTGACATTATGGCGGACACATCGGACATTTTTGACACATTTTTGGGACCATTGTCATTTATACAGCAATCAATGCTATTGATTGCTGTATAAATGACAATGGTCCCAATTGATTCCTGTATAAATGACAGTTGTAGTGAATGAGTTAAACACTAGGGGGAGGGGAGGGGTTATGGCTGTGACGTGTGTGTGTTTTTTTACATTAGGGGGCGGGGCTGACGTCTGACGTCATTGATCGGCTTTCCCGATGACCGGGAACAGCCGATCAATGACAGGCAGAGTAGGAAGCGCGGGGAGAGTTTTGTTTACACAGACCTCTCCCCGTTCTTCAGCTCTGTGACCCGATCGCGGGACACCAGCGGCGATCGGGTCCGCTGGTCCCGCCGCCGGGGTCACGGAGCTCCTGACCGGGTCGCGAGCGCGCCGCGTGCGCGACCCACGGGCAGGCATTTAAAGGGCCACGTACAGGTACGTGATTTTGCCTGCCCGTGCCATTCTGCTCTCGTATATATGCAGTGGGCGGTCGGGAAGCGGTTAAAGGGGTTGTAAAGGTTTGTGTTTTTTCACCTTAATACATCCTATGCATTAAGGTAAAAAAACACCTGCCAATGACGGGCCCCCCAGCCCCCCCACCCCATCCCCCGTTTTACTTACCTAAGCCTGTTTACCTGCTCGGCTGGTCCCCGGCATCCTCTTCTCCACAGAGTCTCAGCGTTGATTGGATAGATTACAGCGCAGCCATTGGCTCCCGCTGCTGTGAATCAAATCCAATGATGCGGCCGCCGGGGGGGGAGGGGACGAGACATACACTCTGTGTCTAGGGACGCAGAGTGTATGAGACGGGAGCACGCCCACAAGGTAACCCCCTCCCGAGAGCTTCCCGAGGGGGTTAGCTATTGCTGGGAGGAGCAGAGAGAGCCACCGTGGGACCCCAGAACAGGGGGATCGGGGCCACTCTGTGCAAAACGAGCTGCACAGTGGAGGTAAGTATGATATGTTTGTTATTTAAAAAAAAAGGGTTATTTAAAAGTTTCAAGGGTTACCTAGGTTGATGAAAAGAAATCCATTTGCTAAAGGCACTTGGTTCCATAAATCCTCAAAAGTATATATTTTTTATCTGAATGTAAAAAGTTGTTACCAGCTAACTTAGTTTTTCTTTTTCCTGGCTGCCTCAAAGGGCAGAATTTCTTTAAAATATTTGTAGAGTAATGGATGCCCTCAGCTAGTGGATTGAAAAACTAGAACGCAATATAGTCTTCCAGTGTGTGGGCATGCACTATAGCTCATTTCTAACCACAGCACAGTGCTGTACCACTCTTCACCCAATCTACCACAGTTGCATTGTACAGTAACTGCAGTAAAAAGCCTATTATAGCCAAATATTTCACAGTCCAAAAATACTCATTAATTTATACAGTATAAATGTTCTTCCTAAGGTTTGATCCAGAGTGAGGATTGTATATCTTTTCATTAGTAAGAACACGGCTCTCCAGAGGGATACTAAAATAAACCTTTTAAAGCGATTTTCTAATGCTGGCAGAGCCCATTTGAGCTTTATACATTATAATATAGTTAATATGGGTTATAGTGTTGTACTAAAATAGTCCTATGGAAAATCTGATTTTAACTCATTACTGACTGGCTTTGCAATGTACAGTTTTTACACATTGAGCTCAGGTTTGGTTTTAAATTTTATGTAAGACAACAGGAGTTTGTCTTTTTCAGGAAGGATGGGACGCTTTGTCAGGTTTTTATTGCTGTCTGTGTGTTTATTGGGGAGGTTATACCCCTGTATTTGTCCTTTTGTGCTTTGTCACCAAGGCAAAAAGTGAGGGGAAATTCCAAAGTTTGAGAGTTGACACCAGAGCCAGAGGTGACGGCAAATCTGCTCCAGTGAAAACTCAATAATGTAGGGGAATTTTCTCATCGTTTGTTGTATCTTGAAGACAGGAAGAGAACTTTCCAGCTAGTTGCAGATTGTAAGGGCCGGGTCACACTTTTATGATGCAGTAATATGTGAAAACTTGCATGTTGACCGTGGGGTGCTCTAGTGCCATTAATTATTAATGGCACTCCAGACCACCTTGCCAATCGCAGTGTGTTGCTTGGCTTCACAACCCAGGGTAATCCATTACTGTGTGTTGTGGTGCCCTACATTCGTACATGCACCTTTTTATTGTTATGTTGGGCAGACCATTTAAATAAATGGGCTTCCCTAACGAAATACACCTTAATGTACTGCAAACATGTGCACCCATCCTAAAATAAAACACGATAGGGAATTGAAACCCTCTTATTATTTTCAAAACTATAATGGCTACACATACTTAAAAAATGTTACGTCAATTATTTGACTTCAAATGCCTTTCGTTGAAAAATAATTATGTACATAGAAAACTATTTCTCTAAACTCCCAATTTTCACATATTATACCTTAAAAAATGGGTAAAAGTTAGGTGCTGTGGTCTCCAGACGTTGCTTGTAGTGGTAAGGTCCAGAAGATAAAATCTGTTCTATGCAGTATGCAGAATAACGGTCATTGAGGGGAAAAAGGAACCAAGCCTAGTATTAAGTCTCCCAATTTTCTGACCATACATAAATTATATAACATTACATAGCTACTTTTAGGGTCTGTTCACATTTCCCACACAATGTGTTAATGCACAATGCACTGCGAAAGTGTGCACCCATCTGAAAATAAAACGTAATGGAGAACTTCTTATTCTATCCAAAACTAAAATGGCTACACATACGTATAAAAGAATGGATTTGTTAAAAAAATGTAATGCCAATTGTTTGACTTCAAATGCCTTGGCTAAAAAGTAATTATGTACATAGGAAACAATGAAATTTCTAAACTGAAATTTTTCACAAATTTGAACCTCAAAAATGGGTAAAAGTCAAGTACTGTGGTCTCCAGACGTTGGTTGTAGTGGCAAGGCCCAGAAGACTAGGTCTATTATATGCAGCATAACTGGTCATTGAGGGGGGTAAAAAAGAAACCAAGCCTAGTATTGGGTCTCCCAGCTCTCTGCCACATTTAAGGACCACTGTACATACATTATGTAACGTTTACATTTAGGTGCATTTAGGGCCTGTTCACATTGCCCGTATGCATTTACTGCTTGTTTAGAATATGTAAATACTTTAATGTGCATGTTCTGGGCACAGATTACTCTTCTCTTCTAGCATCTCTTATTCTCCCCTGCTAAGTTCCAAAGAAAACCCCTGATGCAACTTGTAATGGTGTGACAACGGTGCTGCTCTACACCTCATTTCCAAGCAGTATTACCTCTCTGATGTAGGCTGTGCCTGCTTGTACCTGGCCATACATAGTCCTGCGCACTGCTTTTTGAAATTTGGTACTTACCTGCTCTGTGCAATTTGTTTTGCACAGAGCAGCCCCGATCCTCTTCTGGCGCCCCAGGCCCCTCCTCTTCATCGGGTGCCCCCCACAGAGAAAAGAGACATTGAGAAAAAACACTCTACAAATGTAGCCAAACATTGGAACATCCAAGAATGTCTATTTATTCAGAGGATCAAAACTATAGTGACACCCCCTAGGGAGGGCGATGGATTTAGAGCGCTTTGCTCTAAAGTGGGAAGTTTACTATATTTTTTCCCTGAATACCAGGAAACCAGCAGGATTACATTTTGAGTGGGATGTCTCATATTATTACCATTAACTCTCTGTTGAGGTTGGATTTTTTCATATATACAATCATTTTTTAGGTTTAAACTGATGTTTTATGGGGACGCATTCCTGTGCTTTTCCTGCTGTTTTACTGGTTTCTGGTTGTCTTTTCTTCCATATTTCATCCGTTTGTGTTTTCTGGTGACTATGCAGCTGTCCATAATCCATTTTTTTCTATATTGCTTGTGCTGAGCCTGCACTTGGCTTCCACTTGGAGGAATGTGTTTCCTTTAGCACACCACCTGGAGCGGTTCACCCTTTTGCCCCCCACAGAAATCCGCTTTCCTTGGGGACATCCGTGTGGCCTCACTCCCGAGTCCTGCTGCTGCGTTTATTGACACAGACAGCGGGACTCGGCCCCGCTCCCTTGTCACAGGATTTGATTGACAGCAGTGGGAACCAATGGCTTCTGCTGCTATCAATTTGTCCAATGAGCAGGGAGACTGTGGCTGGAGCTGCTGGGCTCGTGCACATCACTGGATCGGGCTCAGGTAGGAAAAAGGGGGGATCTGGGTGGGGGAGCTGCAGAAGAGAAGGTTTTTCACTTTAATGCATTGAATGCATTACGGTGAAAAACCTTGAGGCTTTAGAACCACTTTAAGGGTGTTCTGTCCACGTACACTTTTTCATGTTATATAAAGTGGTGCAGATTAGGTTCTGTTGTTGATAGGCAGTTAATGAAAAGCAGACGTGTTCCTGAACTTTATGAATGGGCACCTTTTTTTTTACTTTTTTTCTTTTACCATTGTCTATGTGTCTAAATAATGGTCCCCAACAGCGTGTTTCCCATATTAACCAATTACATTCATCTAATTCTTCCTCCATACTAAAGTGGTAACAAGAGAATCTGCTTAATGACTGTGGATCACCCGGATTCTGAGGAAGATTCTGCTCTCAGTTAATCAGGTTATTGGACATCGATGTAAGGTTGCATTTTTTTTGAACTGCTGGTAGAGGTTTGGCTTGTATCCAGATGAGATATGTGGTCACATACTGCACGTCTTTGGAATAAGATTTGTCTGCGATTATAGGTATGGGTAGGTCACTTGGTATTTATTACTGGTGAATTCTAAAGAACCGTCTCCGTTCTTCAGAGCAAAGCCATGTTTCTATAGTAACAATGATTATTACTGCTTGAAATCTAACATGTCAAACCACCGGTTACAAAGAAATTGTTTCTAAGGAAACCGCAATCTGGAAAAATGGCTAAGAACAAAGTTTGCTTTTTAATTAGCTAAAAAAAAAAAACGTTTGCTGTGTGCTGTGCCCAGGATAATTTGCATGTGCTTTAATTTGCAGAGCATGGAAATGTGCAAATGTCTGAATTAAAAAGCAGCAAGGACAAGAGAAACAGTCTTTCCTAAAATACAGAAAGCCTGCAGTTGATATAGAGATAAAGTAAGAAACCCATGTCCTATTTTAAGTGCCTAAATGGAAGATGGAAACACTGAAGTCCTTTAAAGTGGACCTGAACTCAAAAAGTACCAATTTGCTATCATATATGAAAAAATCTCTAAACAGTAACTGTGCCTAAGCACAACTGAAAAAATGTACCTTTTGACTTGAATGCCTCCTGGACACCCAGTGCACTTCCTGACATGTGACTTTGCCAGGAACTCCTGTTCTGTAGACTGATTAATGTGGTCTGTTCCCCATGGGTCATAGGGCATGTAGTAGTTTGTCTCATCTTCTTATGTGCTGTCTAAGGCTAACTGTGAGGTTGGACTCCTTCCACCATCATCCAACGACGCAGCTAGTAAGGAGACGGCAGCTTTGACAAACACTTTTCTCCATCTCCAAGCACTTACCTAGGACAAGCGTCTCGCGAGGAATGCAGGGGGCTTGTCAGCTAAAATGCTCCAGGCATGTGCTTGGAGATGGAGAAACATTACGTTTCTTAAAGCAACCATCTCCTTGCTTGCTGAGTTTTTGGATTGTGGTAGAGGAGACTAGCTCATTATGAATTACTTACCTGAGATCAAAGCCCCCGCAGCGGTCCTCATTCACCGCTCCGGTGGCCGACATCGCTCCCGTATTTACTTCCGAATATCGCAGGCTCCGGCGTTGTGATTGGCCGGAGCTGTAATGACATCACTCCTACCGGTAACGGCACAGGCTAACTGAAGCAATGGCATGTACGTGCTGTTGCTTCAGTTTGCTTCAGTGCCGATGACGTCGGCACATGCAAATACAGGGGATGTCGCCTAAACCGTGCAGGTTTAGGAGATATCCAGTGTAGCTACAGGTAAGCCTAATTATAGGCTTTCCTGTAGCAAAAACTGGTTGTAAAGGGTTTACTACCACTTTAAGAAGATGGGACAAAGTACTAGATGTGCTTTGTCCCCTGTGAAACACAACACATTAAGGTGGAACTTTACTCCCTCAATCAACTTTGACTATTTTTAATCATAATGCTCCTGGCATTAGTAAATAGATTGAAAAGTAGTTGTTTTACACTTTTTATTTACAGTTCTTCAGCTGCTTCCTGGTTTCCAGGCCTAGGCAAATTATATCTTACACCCCAGGAGTCTTCACAAGGGGTTTTCTCAGCTAAGCACACCCTCCTGCCTGCATGCCTGAGGGCAGACAGATTCCAGGAAGTAAATGGTATATAAATCATCTGCCCTTACTGAAGATGGCCACTGCCAGAAATGCTAGCGTAATTTTTTAAAGTTATTTCTCAGCAAAATAACGCTTGGAGACATGGGTGGATGAGTGAGTTTGCTTTGAATATTAAAAAAAAAAAAAGTTGAGTTTTTGGTTTGTGGCATTCGAATGCAGTGTAGTTTTACTTTAATAAAATGGAAGTAAAACTTCTGCTTTAATGAGCTGCAGCACATTGATTAGGTCATCCTTGAATTCTTCCTCTCCATAACAATGATTAATTTGTTAGACTGACAGTGCTTGTGCAATGTAACAGAGCCCTGATTGGGTGCTTCTCTTCCCTCTCATTCTTACGTGCTGCTGTGCACAGGAACAATAAAAAATATACACACACACTCTCACACTATTTTGTCAAAAGTATTGGGATGTCTGCCTTTACCTGAACTTTAATGACATCCCAGTCTTAGTTCGTAGGGTTTAATATTAAATAGGCACACCCTTCGCAGCTTTAATAGCTTCAAATCTTCTGGGAAGACTGTCCACAAGGTTTAGGAGTGTCTATGGGAATGTTTGACCATTCTTCCAGAAGTGCATTTTTGAGGTTAGGCACTGATGTTGGACAAGAAGGCATGGCTCAGTCTCTGCTTGAATACCTTTTGAATTTGATTGGGTGAAGGTCAGAACTCTGTGCAGGCCATTTAAGTTCCTCCACCCCAAACTCGCTCATCCATGTCTTTTTGGGCCTTGTTTGTGCACTGGCGTGCAGTCATGTTTGAACAAGAAAGGGCTATCCCCAAACTGTTCCCACAAAGTTGGGAGCATGAATTATCCAAAGTGTCTTGGTATGCTGATGGCTTAAGAGTTCCTTTCACTGGAACTAGGGGGCCAATTTGAACCCCTTGAAAACAACCCCACACCATAATCCCCCCTCCACCAAATGATTTGGACCAGTGCACAAAGCAAGGTCCATAAAGACATGGATGAGCGAGTTTGGGGTATACGAACTTGACCGGCCCGATAGAACACCTGTGGGATGAATTGGAGCAGAGACTGCGAGCCAGGCCTCGTTGAACATCAGTGCCTGACCTCACAAATGCGCTTCTAGAAGAATGGTCAAACATTCCCATAGACACACTCCTAAACCTTGTGGACTGCCTTCCCAGAAGAGTTGAACCTGTTATAGCTGTACAGGGTGGGCCAACTCAACATTGAACCCTACGGACTAAGACTGGGATGCCATTAAATTTCATGTGCATGTAAAGGCAGGCAGCCCAATACTTTTGACAATATAGTTTGTGTGTGTGTGTGTGTATATATATATATATATATATATATATATATATATATATGTGTGTGTGTGTGTGTGTGTGTGTATATATATATATATATATATATATATACATATATATATATATATATATATATATATATATATATATATAAAAATATAAATATTTTCTTTATTTTTTTTTGTAAAACAATGCAGCTAATGCACTGTACCTTAGTCCCAGACAACACCCATTTGTTATCTTTAAACAACCTCTGGAAAATCAATTGATCCAAGGTAAAGTGTATGAAATGATCTTTGGCTTACGGGACAAGGTTGATTTCTCATCTTGTGCTGGTTGTTTAGTTGGGAGTAAGTGCTTCAAGCTCATAGATATTCTATACCACAAAGAAAGGTATCATGGAACCCGTGTCCAGGGATAACCTATTCATTCACTGCATCATGTGGCTTTGTCTTACATAATTACAAGTTTTTCATATTGCGCATACATTTTAAATATATATAAAAATTATAGGAGTAGACTGAATGGGGCACCAGGCTCAAATATGTCATCCCTGTAGTCTGTAACATACCGGTTTCCAATACTTTTTTTATTTGCAGCACCATTCATGAGTTTCATAAAAGAAAAGTTACAGCATCATTTCCAGATTGCTACAGGTCCCTAAGGCTCAGTTCACACTGCCGCGACTTCTGGTGAGACTTTGCTAGGAGACTTCCAGACAACGTGAGTACTACTTTTGAGGCACAAGTCTAATAGAAGTTGCCTTGAAGTAGTACAGAAACCTTTTCCAAAGTCGGAGCGACTGGTTGTAAAGCCTCTTGTCATGTCCCTACAATCCCCTCTGTTAAATAACATGTGCCCCACTGTATGTCCATTATTTACAAAAAATGCAGATTTTTACGTTATTTCAGAGCGTCTCCCGACGCTCAAGTGACTCGTCGGGTCTCTCTTCTCCCCATCTGACAGATATATATTCTGACTTCAGCCGGGAGGAGAGGAGGAGAAAGCTGAGGAGTCACGTGAGCGCCGGGAGATGCTGTGAAATAAGGTAGATATCGGCTTTTAAAAAAATAAAAATAAAGGACATACAGCAGGACACTTGTTATTATCTAACAGAGGGGATTGTAGAGACATACCACTATTATTTTATCAGCTCGGGGGAGGATTATGGAGTGGACGGAGCTGACAGGCAGGGAGGGGGGAATCGGAGGGAAAGGAGACACAGCGGATGATGGAGGCACGTAAACTGACCACAATGTCAGGGCTCAGTAGCCATGATAAGCCATGGTCAGTTTACAGGGGGGGGCAGAAACTGGCAGGATCAGACAGATTTTTTTAGGTGATACAGGGGGCCAAATAACACAGCACAAGCACTGTGTTGTTTAACCACTTAAGGACCGCCTCACGCCGATATACATTGGCAGAATGGCATGGCTGGGCACAATCACGTACCTGTACGTGTCTCTTTAAGAGCCCAGCCGGTCCTGAGCTCTCTGGCCGCGGGACCAGCGGACCCGATCGCCGCTGGTGTTCCGCGATCAGGTCACAGAGCTGAAGAACGAGGAGAGGTCTGTGTAAACAAACCTCTCCCCATGCTTCCTAGCGCGACTGACACTGATCGTCTGTTCCCTGTCATCGGGACAGACCATCAGTGAAGTCAGATGCCAAGCCATGCCCCCCTACAGTTAAAAAAATAAAAGACACACACACTTAACCCCTCCCCGCCCCCTAGTGGTTAACTCCTTCACTGCCAGTGTCATTTACACAGGAATCAGTGCATTTAAATAGCACTGATTGCTGTATAAATGACAATGGTCCCAAAAATGTCCGATGTGTCTGCCATAATGTCGCAGTCACAAAAAAAATTGCTGATCGCTGCCATTATTAGTAAAAAAAAAAATATTAATAAAAATGCTATAAAACTATCCCCTATTTTGTAAACGCTATAACTTTTGCGCAAACCAATCAATAATCACTAATTACGTTTTTTTTTTTTTTTTACCAAAAATATGTAGAAGAATACGAATCGGCCTAAACTGAAAAAAAAAAAAAAATTTTATATGTTTTTGGGGGATATTTATTATAGCAAAAAGTAAAAAATATTGCATTTTTTTTCAAAAGTGTCGCTCTATTTTTGTTTATAGCGCAAAAAAATAAAAACCGCAGAGGTGATCAAATACCACCAAAAGAAAGCTCCATTTGTGGGAAAAAAAGGACACCAATTTTGTTTGGGAGCCACGTCGCACGACCGCTCAATTGTCAGTTAAAGCAACGCAGTGCCGAACCGCAAAAAGGGGCCTGGTCTTTTGGCTGCAAATTGGTCCGGGGCTTAAGTGGATAAAATGCTTTAAAGTAATAGGATCCATTAAAAAATAAAACACTTTAAGACAGCCCTCATTGACTATAAAAATGGTATTTCACATGTAATGCGATTCCGAGTCTCACAAGTCGGATCCCAAGTCGCAGCAGTGTGAACCAAGCCTTGATAACCCTGTTTTCCAGGCTGAATTAATAAAGATAAGCTTGCTTGTCCACTTATTTTATGGCAAAAGATGAACCTGTCAGTTTGAGTGACTTTGAATTGGATAAATGATTTATGAGCAGCACGAAACTAGACGTCTTTTATAATAGCGAGTCCATAAATGATAATGAATCTCTGTCTGGTCTATAGATGGAGGTATATACAGTAATACAAAATTGATGCCACTTTTCCATTGCTTCTGATCTGTAATATGCACTAAAATAGGATTGCCAACCCTTCGAACTGTTGGGTGAACCTTGTTGTTTCTGGACCTGTTATGTGTCCGCTCTGCACCTTCTATACTGAAGATTCACCCTGATCACTCTTCCATTTTGCACAAAGGCTGCCAAACTGAATAAGTCTGAGTTAGGAATTGAAATACTGCATTGTGTGTGAATTATTACATAGAATATAAGGTGTAAACTTTGTCCAAATTGTATTGGAAGAATAACCTGCTTTGTTGTATATCTATATTGGAAAGATTTTTTATTTATTTTTTCTTGACTGACACTGTAGCTATCTTGTGGTTGTGCGGCTGACACAGGGATTGTTGAACAGATTATAGGAGTGGCTTGTTGCTGCTCCTTAACTTTTTTATAGCTTGAAATTTACTTATCAGACACTGTCATCATCCACCTATTAATCATCATGTGGGCTAAAAATATCTGTGTTTCGCACGTACACTTCTTAAAGTAGACCGTTTTGAGGATGGTGAAAGTAAATTTATACATAGTTACAATACTGACAAATCACATTTGTCCTCTTGTTAAGTTCAATTTACAGCATTGCTGTCAAGGCAACCGGGCAAACAATGAGATATGCAGAGGGACATTTTTTTTGTGAATGTTTATTTTCATCAGCAGAACAGCATACAAGTATATATTTACATAGAGTGAAAAGATTTCTTTGCACTTCAACTCCAACACCCAATTTTCACAGAGGAAATCTGAAGATTAAAGACTACTCTGTGGTTTCTGATGTTGCAGACCTCCATCATCTGTGTTGGGGCAATGGGTATGAATCAGATTAACCTTACTCTATAGCAGGGATATGCAATTAGCGGACCTCCAGCTGTGGCAAAACTACAAGTCCCATCATGCCTCTGACTCTGGATGTCATGCTTGTGGCTGTCAGAGTCTTGCTATGCCTCATGGGACTTGTAGTTTTGCAACAGCTGGAGGTCCACTAATTGCATATCCCTGCTCTATAGGTTTCTGATGCAGTATACCATTTACATAGTGTGTGGCATTAGGATTAGCTACTTGAGAAATGTTTTAATCTCTTGGTAGATGTAACTCGTTATTTATTGATCTGTGTGCTGATTGTTTATTACCTTGGGGCCTCATATCAGTAAATTGTTAACTTCTAACATCAAGTGATTACAATCCTATATATTGCCCAGCATTATCTATCCCAAGTAAGCCTAATTTGAACTAATCAGATTAGGTTGCACATCTTACAAAGTACTAAGCACAATGATTTCACTTTCTAAGCCTTTCTATAAATTTTGCTATTTAGAATTTTTCATTTACCACCCAATGGTAATATAATTTTATTTATTTTACCAATAAATGATCACATTTGTATTGTGCCTATTGTACATACATAAGATGGCCATACACAGGCAAATAAGGACATTCTGGATCCTAACAGGAGGTTTGGTGTGCAAGAGACTCTGGTTTGCCAGTCACTATCTTGTCAAAAGAAAATTAACAACTGGGATGGTAGATGAGCTATGGAATTTGCAGTTGTGTGTTTTTAGTTATAATAAAAAGATAAAAAATATATAATGGTAACAGGACTAACCAATGCTATAGAACATCACAGCGGAGGGGGCAAGGGGCTACCTGCCTCCCTCCAAATTTAGATGGATATCGGGGAAAACGCGACCCAAGTTCCAGTGGTTCATAACTATCTAACAATTCTCAAGTCGAGGGATAAAAATGTTGAAGTTAACAGATGGTTGATGTCCTTTGTATCAAAGTTTATATATGTATGTTAACTGATTATCTCATAAATAAAGAATTAAAAAAAAAAAAAAAATATATATATATATATATATATATATATATATATATATATATATATATATATATATATATATATATATATATATATATATATATATATATATATATATATATATATATATATATATATATATATATATATATATATATATAAATGGTTTATAAGACCTACTGGATTTTTGAAAAATATGTAACCAAACAATTAGCGGGTTCTGGTTATACACCTTTAGACTAGGTTAGCCACTTTGGAAGATGTTCTGAACTACTAGTGCATGCCATCTTTTGGACTTATGTCTTTAATTTACAGTTTCAATTTTTGCAGAGTGCCATGAGCATGGCTCTAGCTTTTTTTGGGCACTGAGACGCTGGACCTTCTGGTCTCAACTTCAGTCACATGTCACTGCTTTGTCCACCTCTTCCCACCTCCTACCCAATAACAGAACACTTTGTGTTATATGAAGTCATTCACAAAATGCAAAGGCTCGTGTGAATTGGCAGCAGAATGCAAGGGCACGCAGATATATAGTGTCTCTCCTTTTGGAACTCTGGAAATGTAGCGGTAGCTGTACTCCCGGAGCTTCAAAAACTGTCAGAAGTAAATAAAAGATACCGGTAAGTCCAAGAGGTGGGTATGCACCTTGATTTACTTGACCCATAGTATGCCAGCACATTTTACAGATTGGCTGAATTTCTGTAAGCTTTAGCTTTAAAGAACCCTGGCCCAAAGCACAAGTGTGATTAGGCTCTGATAGAAGCAGGATATTTCTGACCTTAGTAATGCCATTTGTTCCAGAGCATTGAATTTGGTTCTTGGGGTGGCTACTTTTACAGAACCTTCCTTTTAAAAATGTTACCTGGATTTTATGCTAAGTAAAAGGCTTTAATACTTTTGAGTCTCTGGAACAAGTGGGCAAATCTGGAATTCTCCAGTGATTCTGAAAATATTGGTGCCAGAGACCGAGCCAGACAGTTAACATTTTTATAAGGAGGTAACCTATGGCAGCTGTGCAGAATTCCTTTAGGTAAAGGCATTGTTGTTTCCATGAAAGCCTACCTAAGCAGTTGTTTTGCTTCCTAATCAGATCCCTTTAATTTGTTTCTATTAAGACACATCATTTTTACTCTTGTCTCTTTTTTTATTTTCAGTTTTATGTGCTGAACGAGTTGGCCAGATGACTAAAACGTACAATGATATAGATGCTGTAACACGTCTTCTAGAAGAGGTAAGTTTTTTTTTGTACCTGAGATTTAAAAGACTTGAACCCAAAAGTGTTCATGAACATTGATAGTGGATGTGTGTTTTATGTATACATGTTTAGGAGCTGATTAAATAGATCTGCGAATAGTTTACAGCAGAGAGTCTGTTGTAGAGTCTGCCACCAGTTTGCATTTATTTGCATGACTTCGCTATCTGTCTCTCTCTCAGTCAAAGTGCCATGTGGATAGTTCATTGTCCTGACTGCAGTGTTGTGAGCAAGCTTTTTAATAAACATTTTGGGAGTAAACTCTTTTCCACATTTCGCTGAATCTTCTAAATGGTGATTAAACGGCTTGATTTGGAAATAGAAAAATGTTGACTTTGGTTTATATATGTATAGACTAAGCCAGGGCTCAAAATTTCAAGTCCTGAGCTACTAGCCAGGCCTTAAGAGTTACTCGCCACCATTTGCCTCACCCAACCCCTACCTTGCCCCACCCCTAAGTCCACCCCTAAACACGCCCTCACATATTATCTCATGAAATGGCACTGTTAAATGTTTTATGCAGAATTAAGTTACGAAAATATTAATGACAACAACTTTAACCACTTCAGCCCCGAACGATTTTACCCCCTTCCTCACCAGAGCACTTTTTGCGATTCGGCACTGGGTCGCTTTAACTAACAATTACGCAGTCGTGCAACGTGGCACACCAAAATTGACGTCCTTTTTTTCCCCACAAGTAGAGCTTTCTTTTGGTGGTATTTGATCACCTCTGCGTTTTTTTTTTTTTGTGCTATAAACAAAAGAAGAGCGACAATTTTGAAAAAAAAAACACAATATTTTTTACTTTTTGCTATAATAAATATCAATTTTTTAAAAAAAAAATAACAAATTTTTTACTCAGTTTAGGCCGATACATATTCTTCTACATATTTTTGGTAAAAAAAAAAAAAAAAACGCAATAAGCGATTATTGATTGGTTTGCGCAAAAGTTATAGCATCTACAAAATAGGGGATAGATTTATGGCATTTTTTTTTTTTTTTTTTACTAGTAATGGCGGCGATCTGCGATTTTTCTTATTTTTTTCTTTTTTCCGTGACTGCGACATTGCGGCAGACACTTCGGACACTTTTGACACATTTTTAGGACCATTCACATTTACACAGCAATCGTTGCTATACAATTGCAGTGATTACTGTGTGAATGTGACTGTCAGGGAAGGGGTTAACGCTAGGGGGCGCTGCAGGGGTTAATATGTTCCCTATGTGAGTGATTCTAACTGTGGGGGGAGGGGACTCACAAGGGGAGGAGACCGATCGGTGTTCCTCTGTACTGGGAACACACCATCGGTCTCCTCTCCACTGACAGGACGTGTAGCTGTGTGTTTACACACACAGCTCCACGGTCCTGCTGTTTTCCTGGGCAATCGCGGGTGCCCGGTGGACATCGCGGCCGCCCCGGGCACACGCACCGGGTCCAGAGCGCCGCCGCGGGCGAGCGCGCCCCCTAGGCGGCCGGGAATGGGAGGACGTCATATGACGCCCACCCAGGATGGGAGATCCACCTTGTGGGCGTCATATGACTATGGGTGGGTAGTGAAGTGGTTAACAATAATAACATAAAGCATATTTCATTGATCTGACTGTGATGAATAAAATAAGGATACGATATGATTGGCTACTATAGATACTGTACCCCACTAAAGTGAAAAAAAAAACAAAAAAGAAGAAAAAAAGCATCTGGAATGCATTTGGAAACGCATCGAAAATGAGAAGGCGGAAATGCATCTGGAATGGATCTGGTGGACGCTTTTGTGGTGTGGCATGAAAAATGTGTCAAAAATGTACAATGTCGCACTACACAAAAGCACTGGTTCACAATGGAATACATTCATTCCCATTTTGACAGAACGCTTGGGAAAACGCAAAAAGTAGCACAAGCAAAACGTTCTCAAATTTTACCGCACCAAACGGCATGCTACTGCGGTTACCATGCAGCCTTGGTGGCTGCAACTGATGCGTTTTGGGTGCCATTACAAATGAATGGTTCCGCGTGCATTTCTCAAAGCAGCGCATTAACGCGTGGTGCAGGAAACCAGCATGAAATGCGATTTTGCCACAATGCGTTCTAGTGTGAACTGGCCCAACACTATTTAGCAAGCTGCGCAGGGGAGAATCACTGACAAAAAGACACCTTTACTTCACAGAAGTGAGTTGCCCTTTCTGCTCAAGCTATCATCAGACTGGATGTAAAGTATGCCATTGATATGAGAGATTGTAGTACAGAGGAATAAATCTCTGACCTGGAACAACCCTGCAAACATAGCTCTGAATGAGGACATGCTACATAACTGACCTCTAAGGACTCCACCACTCTTGTCCCACGGGAAGCCGCCAACATTTCCTGTCATGTCAGTCTGATGAAGTTAATATGAATGGTACTTTGGAGACACCTTATTGGTATCTGGTTGCCATGTTTAGAGTGGCTGCCAGTCTCCGTTGCGGTGCTCTCACCTCCCTGCCCGAGCCGAGTGGACCCGCCCACAAGTCAGGTCACCGACAACAAGGGGGGCCCATGATCCTGGCCCCCCACCTTATGTGAATGAGTATGGGGTACATTGTACTCCTACCCATTCACCTAAAAAAAGTGTCAAAAATAAAACGCATTACACATGTTTTTAAAGTAATTTATTAAGGCAGCTCCGTCGTCTCTTCCGATCTGTTCTCCCCTCTCCAGGGACCAGTGTCCTCCACTGATGTCTTCTGCCTCTACCGGTTCTTCTCCCTTCTCCGGTTGTTCTGCCTCTATCTCACTCTGTCTTTTGCCGGGTCTCCTCTATCTGCTCGCTCTTGCTCGCTCGTTTGCCCAATCTTCTCCGCTGTCTTCTCCCTCTGTTCTTGTTTTCCGGTGTTGACTCGACTCTCTCCCGCTCTAATGCCGGGTGCGAGGTGTGCCACTACTTTATATTGGCATGGGGCAAGGTAACAGTGTGACATCATCCAGAGGCCCCTTATGACATCACCGCCCGGAGCATGATGGGTGGTAACATCATGAGTGGCGTGCCTCCAGTGACCCCACCCCATTCCAATATACGTAGTGGCACACCGCGCACCCGGCATTAGAGCGGGAGAGAGCGTCAAGTCAACATCGGAAAAAGAGAGGGAGAAGACAGCGGGGAAGACTGGGCAAAAGTGTGAGCAAAAGAGCGAGAAGATAGTGGAGGAGACCCGGCAGAAGACAGCTGGAGACGGAGAAGAACCAGAGAGAGAGTGGAGAAGAATCAACTGAGGCAGAAGACGTCAGTGGAGAACACCGAAGAGCCGGAGAGGGGAGAACAGATCAGAAGAGAGACGGGAGCTGCCTAATAAATTACTTTAAAAACGTGTAATGTGTTCTATTTTTGACACTTTTTTTAGGCGAATGGGTACAATATACCCCATACTCATTCACATAGGGTGGGGGGGGGGGCAGGATCTGGGGGCCTCCTTGTTAAAGGGGACTTCCAGATTCTGGTAAGCCCCCTGCCTGCAGACTTTGACAACCAATGGCCAGGGTTGTCGGGAAGAGGCTCTTGTCCTCATCAACATGGGGACAAGGTGCTTTGGCCCCTGCCCCAAAGCCCCCACCCCCCCATGTTGAGGGCATGCGGCCTGGTACGGTTCAGGAGGTGGGGAGAGCTCGCTCATCCCCCCCCCCTTTTCCTGACCTGCTGGGCTGCGTGCTTGGATAAGATTCTGGTATGGATTTTGGGGGGACCCCAACGCTGTTTTTTCGGCGTGGGTGTTCCCCTTAAAATCCATACCAGACCGAAGGGCCTGGTATGCTCTTGTAGGGGAACCCATGCCGGTTTATTTTTTAAATTTGGCGTGGAGTTCCCCTTGAATATCATCAGAGCACAAGTCGCATGCAAAAGTCGGATCAGTTAAGACGGCTATCCGACTTTGATCCGACTTCAGTGATATTCAATGGGCT
This sequence comes from Lithobates sylvaticus, assembly GCA_028564925.1. Classification (NCBI taxonomy): domain Eukaryota; kingdom Metazoa; phylum Chordata; class Amphibia; order Anura; family Ranidae; genus Lithobates; species Lithobates sylvaticus. The sequence goes on from CM053030.1 coordinate 370,413,883, forward strand.
GAAGTAGGCACAAAGTCAGACCAAAGTAGTGCAGGGAGCATTTTCAAAGTCGGACCGACGTGACGGACCAGTTAAGACGGCTCCCATAGGGAAACATTGATTTTCACACGATCTACAGATTATATTAAATAAAAACAAAATCAAGTATGCAGGTTAAACAGTAAATAGCCAAATGGCATATGACAGAAAACAAACTGGAAACAAAAACAAGAAAATAGAAAATAACAAAATTCATATGGAACTAATTTCAATAAAGTATCCAAGGGACATTATAAAGTCCCTGGATTAAATGATCAGAAATCATGATTATTAATAAAACGAACTTAAATTAATTCTCAAAGATCATTATTAATAAATATGCTAAAAAAAAAAAAAAAAGTCATAATTAATACTAGATAATAATTGTGATCTACCTAAGGATCGAAAAAAACGTAAACAAATCCTAAAATATTTTAAGTTTATCTAATCGTATAATAAGAGCATGTCTGAGCTATTGTATGGATGTCTAAATCTTCATTTAAACCTTCAGGGGAGAGTGGTTCATTTTCGAGAAGGTTCCCAGGCATAACCTATTGACTTCTTCTTGTGTCTAGCCTTGTACCATGTTTTTGTACCTAATTGTAGAAACCCAATAAAAACCTATTGAAATGAAGAAGTGTTACGTAAAGTGTATCCATAACCCAAACTTTTTTTGTTGTTTTAAGTAGAGAGTAGGTTTTACACTTGAGTTTTTATTTTTTAGGATGCCTTTTGCTCTGCTTGGAAGGTTTCCCTTCACTTTCCCAGTGACACAACAGTAAATCTGGCCATACATGGATGAAAATTCTGCTGGTTCAGCAGGGACCAGCCAAATTTCAATCCATGTAGGGACACCCTGGTTTGTACATCGATCAACTAGTGGTGGAGGGAAAGAAAATTGCATAATGTATGGCCTGCTTTAATGAGTAGAAATCTTACCATAAGGTCACTGGTTGCCAAAGTTGGTGCCTTCAAAGGTCTTCCCACACCTACTGTTACTGTGTACCATATTTGCTGTAGCTTCCTGTCCTGGTGACAGTGGTCAGCAGAATAAATGAAGAAAGGACATTTCTCTATTAGGGACACATACAGATCTAAAATCCCTGACATAGGCTCTAAGCTTTCTCTACTCTATCCAAAACAAAGCATAACAAATGCTTTGGGACTCTTTCTATTCGTAATGCATAAAACATGAAATACAAAATCCTTAATTTTTTATTTTATTTTTTCAAGCTAATTTCTCTCTTTTCGTTCTCGCTAGTCTATACTGTTAGGCCTCATGCACACGGATGTAAATATAGGCGCTTCTGTACGTATATGCTAGGGGTGCACCAAATTGAAATTTTGGTACCGAAAATGAAGGATGCACTAGGGCGAAAACCGATACCAAAAATTACAGTTTTTAAAAAATATTTGTTTTTTTATATACAATTGTATTCTAGTTAACTTTTTAATTAATCTCATCAATTTAAATTAATATTAATTTATTGTTGGCACCTTTAGTGCAAGAAAAGCTCTGGAAAAATGCAGTCTGCAGTCTCTAACCATCTCTTGTATCATGTCCTCAGTCTCTAACCATCTCTTGTATTTGATTTGATTTCATTTGAGATTTGTACTGCGCCGAATGCGCACCATTAGGATTCCTATTCTTCATCAGATTATCCATAGGCCTGGATTAAAAGGAAAGTTTTTTAAACCCTTCCTGAAACTCAGGAGGGAGGGTAAGGACCTTAGAGAAGCTGGAAGGGAGTTCCACAGCTCATTGCCCTTTCTAACCAGGCATCTGTTACCAGTAAATCTTAGCCTGCTGATTGTCGGTTCTGTGAGAAGTAAGTTGGCCGATCGGAGTGGTCTTGATGGTACACCATGAGAGGCCCATTCAGACAGATAAATTGGGCCCAGTTTCCGGTGTGCCCTATACATATAGCACATTGCCTTGAATAGTACTCACTTAGCGATAGGAAGCCAGTGCAGTTTTTTCAGCACGGGAGACATGTGGTCTGTTCTTGCACATCCGGAGACCAGGCGAGCAGCTTGATTCTGAGTTGCTTGCAATTTTCTTTGCCACTTCAATGGAAGTCCAAAAAAAAAGATGTTCGAGTAATCCAACCGGGAATGCACAAGGTCCTGTACGAGAGTTAGCCGGTTTTCATTAGAAAACAGATCTTTAATTTTCCAGAGTCTCTGTATATAGAAGTTGAAGTTTTTGATACAGAGTTTAGCATGAGGTATAAATGACAGTCAGGGATCAAAGATGATACCTAGGTTCCTGACCTGTTTTGCCGGCGTTGGGATGGGGCAGAATGAAGTGGACCTGGCCAAAAGAAAATTGGTGGTTGTTTGAGCGCCCACCAGTATCACCTCGGTCTTTGCTTCATTAAGGCCTAGCTTGTTATCAGCCATCCGTTTTTGTATGTGAAGGAGTCCATTTCTCAGTTGTAGGTGCATATTTGGCCCATCGTCAGCCAGAATCTGCGTGTCATCTGCGTAGATCTGGCATGCTAGTTTGTGTGTAGCAATAATGTCAGCGAGTAGGCGCATATAGCAGTTGAATAGTAGGGGCGACAAAGCTGAGCCCTGCGGGACTCCATAGAGAAGTGGTTCAATTGGCAAGCTGCATACGTTCATCTGCACTTGATGGGTCCTGTCCATGAAAAAGGAGTTGATCCAACGGAGGACAGTGCCACTACATCCAAAAAGGTATTTCATGTGGTTTCCCAGAATTTTATGATCGTTAGTGTCAAAGGCTGTGGAGAGGTCGAGCAACACCAAGGCTGCCGAAACCCCCCCCCCCCCCCCCCCCCCTGAATCTTTTACTCTTAACAGGCGTTCGCGTATATCGAGTGCAGACAGTTCAGTGCCATGTCCCAGCCTAAATCCTGACTGGAAGTCATGGAACAGGTCTTTACCCTCGAAGAATTACTGATGTCACTTCCGGTCTCGTGGAACGCGCGTCATGAACTGCGTTTTTACACTATCAACTCCATGTTTGATGCTTGTTTTGATCTGACTTTTTGTAAGTACCCATTCCCTTTTCCATTAAACCATATTTAAATGGTCTTCACTATTAGTTCCATTTCTTTCCTCACTTTTGGGTATCCGTTCGTTTTGCTGAGCAACTTCATTTAAAAATCATTGGATCTGAAGATTTGACTACTCCATTGGCCCTGGACACCATTATAAAGCTTAAAGCGACCCACCAGACTGAAAAGCTGGGGGTCATCACGATCTGGTGAGTGGGGATACATGAGGGGGTGTCTTGCACCTGAATACATCTGCAATATTCCTGCACGTTTTGTTCCCTTCGGATTGAAGCACCTAGAGTCACTTTCATATTTATATTAATGTTTGGACTTTATTTTGTCAATTATTTGATTGTGTTTGTTCACACATGTTTTTTATACTTTGATGGTTGCGAGCGCTATATTTTATATTTTTATATTTATACGTTTACACTTGAAGGAGCTTTGCATTTGTTGAAAGATGACCTGCTCCAGGATCTTTGCCAGAAAGGGAAGAAGCTATATACAGGGGGTCCCCGGGTTACAAACAAGATGGGGACTGTAGGGTTGTTCTTAAGTTGAATCTGTTTGTAAGTCGGAACAGGTACATTTTTTAAGTGTAGCTCCAGCCAAAAAATCTATTTTTAAGTTTTTTAGATAACATAGAGAAGGGTTATCACCCCTGTAACATTTGTTTTGTTGTCTGTGCCCCTGTTCAGAAGATTTCACCTCACCTTCTGTCCCAATGACAATTGGATTTTGAAAATTTTGGGTTGTTAGGGAAGCATGGACTGGTGATAAAGCATCAGTGGAGACATCTTTTACCCATAATAACTCTTACAGGAGTGAATTTCCCTTTCTAGGGGTAGAGTTCCTCTCACTTCCTGTTGTCTCCCTCCGTTTGTAAGTAGGAGTCGTTTGTAAGTCGGATGTTTGTAAGTCGGGGACCCCCTGTAGATCTGAAATTAGTGAGCAAAGAAGGGTCAAGTGTGCTCTTCTTCAACAAGGGGGAGACGATGGCATGCTTCATTCGTGTTGGAACGACCCCTATTTTTAAAGATAGGTTCACTATCCTTGTAATTTCTGGGGCCAATGTATCTGCATTTTTCTTCATAAAGCATGTGGGACAGATGTCAATTCAGAAAGTTTGACGGTTGCATATCTCTGCCACTGAGGTGGATGCAAATGAGCTAAAAGCTGGAGGAGCTCTTATTAGTGCCGGAGGGTCAAAGTCATCAGGCAAGATTTTGTTCTGGTTACGGATTTTTTCAATTTTTTCCCCAAAGGAAGACTGAAGCGCAGAGCATAATTCCATAGATGGGACAATCTTAGAATAACATTTTTTTGGTTTCAATATATCCCTAACCAGTGGCTTGAGGCTTGCATTATTTGATTGTTGTAATAGGATCTTTTATGGCGGTTTACAGCCTTTGTGTAGCTTTGACAATAGACCCGATATGCCATTTTTGTCCCAGGGAAGTTTTGATTTAAGCCACTTTCTTTCCAATATTTGTCTTTTATTCTTAAGTAAGTTGAGACTAGGGGCGTACCAAGGGCTTGACTTAGAAAGTCCTGGGCACCTATTTGCTGTTGTCAATGGGGCCAGGATGTCCAGACTTGCCTTGATTCTTAACTCAAATTCATCTAGGGATATTTCCAGCCTTTCAATCTCTGTTTCTAAAGCCGGAATTTCGATCTCTCTCTCTTCATTTACTAGGAGTGGCTGTCCCTGATGGTAGTCATAGCATGTTTTAAAGTATTCGACTGTTAGTTATGGTGCAAAATCCAAGAGGTTAAAGGTGACCAGACTATGGTCTGACCACCCCACCTCATGTGTTTAACATTGAGAACTTCCGTGCCATGAGTAAAAAGGGCATCTAGCATATGGCCCTTTATGTGTGTGATCATGGTGGATGCCAGGGAAAAGTCGAGGCCATCTAGGTCACATATGAGGTCCTGGGAGTCGCAGCTTGTGTCATCCTCCAGCCACATATTCATGTCTCCTTGGAGGACAGCACAGTCTGATTGTAGACACAGTGAAAAATTGTTTATTGGCCGGCATTGTATAGTTGTGTGCCATATTGAAGAGAGAGAAAAGGAAATCCCCTATATGGTGGACTTTTAAGGCACACAGTTTTTTGCCCAATAAGAAAATTGTTTGAAAGATAAGTTTGTAAACAAATAACAATATTGTTTAATAAAGAAAAAATACATGGGAATGAACGCATTAAAATGAAGTTGTTAAACACCATATAAGATAAACCTAGTGTATGTATGCATATCATGGTCATAAATGATTTCTCACATCCGACGCGTTTCAGAGATTTTAAGGTTTCCTCCTTCCTCAGGGGTGAGAGTACAAGGGACAAAAACCCTATTATGAAGAGATGTAATAAGACAATATATCAATAATGCATTCTATGGTAACAGGGAAAAAGGAATACAGCAATTCAAAAGAACAAAATAGAACTTCCAGATGTACAAGTATTGTGTATAAAGACACTTCAACAGGGGCTAAAAACAGAGTTAGATTTCCAGATTTCTTTCCCTCACAGGTCCCCAGAGAGCATGCCCTGGCAGATGGATATAGCTTGTCAACTAACAGAAAAAAACGCCAGCCATATGATGACACAAACCCTTTCCTCCAATAGGGAGGGTTGTCTGAATGCTGCAAAGTACGGGGGGAAAAGAAGCACCAAAGGACTCACTGGGGTCGGCAATGAGCTAGAAAGCCCTCTAAAAAAGAATAGAAAAAAAAAGTGTATATAGGTATATATGTAACTCAACATAGTATAGTCGAATTTTAATCAAATATAGTATATCCAAATACCTGTAGGGGTTAGGTTGTTGATCACGTCAGTGGCCTTAAATTAGATATGTTATGCTGACTCTAAAAAAGATTAGGTTAAATAAGTACTATTAGAGTACAATATATAGAAGCATCTAATGCATTTAAGCACTTAAAAAACAGGTTAGTATTGCCTATGAATTATTATAGGAATATATTGAGTGTCTCTTAAGATATTTAAATAGAGACACTAATGCTATTATATTATATTTAGTATTTTATTTGAATAGAAAATATATACAAAACATATAGTATATTGCTGAATGGTACATGCAATGTATGTCTGAGACACACAGAGAAATATTCTCATTTAAGGCTTAACCTGAAACATCTCAAAAGCTGTTTACATAGCAAGCTGGATTGGGGTGGATTAAGTCCAGAATCACATACAGGTCATATCTGTGATAGTAAAATAAAGGAAAATATATAGAAAAGGGATCTACCTTTGAACAGAGTGTTTCCAGTGTGGCCGCTCGTCTGACCTTCAACCCAGAATCTGGGGAAGGTACAGAGACCGAGCCTCACACTTAAATTATATTTCCCTCCCCCCAATCAGCTGTTTGCATACACAGCTGTTTTTGAGGGGATAGGATAGATATAAGCTCTCGAGCCTGACGTCGCCCGCCGGCACGTCAGGCTTCAACGGCGGACTACTCATATCGGCTGGGTGAAGCAAGATGGAGTCGCGGCGTCAATGAATGATGCCCCATCACCAATTTAGCCGCGCCGTCCACATAAGTGGGCGGGCGGCTTAGTGTGCCGGGTGGTCCGATGGGCATGACCCCGAATAGGCAGCAGACAGCAGAGTAAGACAAACGGGGCAGGTAGTAGATGAAGATTAATCCAAACGGTGACAATAAATGTGGCACTGGATTTTAGCTCATCATGGGGATTACCCTGAGAGAAGAAAAGAGGCAGTGAAAACATGTTACAATCGAGCAGTAACAGCCAAAGTGTATGATTTTCAGTATATTTTAACAGTTCACAGAAAACAAGAAAACAACAACCAAGAAATATACACGCTATATAATGTGTTCACATAGCAACAGACATATCATGTAATCCAATGTATTTTTTCTTTAATAAACAATATTGTTATTTGCTTACAGACGTATCTTTCAAACAATTTTATTATTGGGCAAAAAACTGTGTGCCTTAAAAGTCCACCACATAGGGGATTTCCTTTTCTCTTTGTTTTTTTTTGGAAAAAAAAATTTTGTAGACACAGGGACATCCTTAGTTCAGGTTAGTCAGCATGGCAGAGTATCGCAGGGTATGGCAGAGTATCGCAGGGTATGGCAGAGTATCGCAGGGTATGGCAGAGTATCGCAGGGTATGGCAGAGTATCGCAGGGTATGGCAGAGTATCGCAGGGTATGGCAGGGTATGGCAGAGTATCGCAGGGTATGGCAGAGTATCGCAGGGTATGGCAGAGTATCGCAGGGTATGGCAGAGTATCGCAGAGTATCGCAGGGTATGGCAGGGTATCGCAGGGTATGGCAGAGCATGGAAAGTCCCTGCTGGGCCAGGTGGACGATAAACAGTGGCTAATACAAATGAGGAAGAGTCGATCACTTTACACCTGACCACCAGGTGTTCAAATGAACTAAACTCAGGTGTTTTTAACTCAGTACAATCCAAACAATCACCATGAATCACACAAACCCCCCCTCCCCTCTTGTATTTTCTGTTTTTGACTAAAATCTTAAAATGTTGGGGAAGTAATTCTTCTAAAACTGACTTATAATTCACATTAAACCAAGTCTCTGTGATTTCTAAAATATGAAATTTCTCTGACTACTATGTCAAAAATGTCCGAACAATGCTTAGTGGCTGAGTGGGCATTAATGAAAGCGGCCCTTAAAGCCTCAAAGGTAGATGATTTTGCCGATGTACTTTCGGCTCTTTGTTCCTTTTTTTATATTCCATGGGGCCCCAGATTTTATTTTCGATGCAGTTAAGTTGAATGTCTCTTATTTGCAGTATATTTATGTAAAATAAGCAACAAGTAGATTAACCGGTGTGTGGTACTTATGTCCCCGGCAAAAAGTTTTCCTGTACTGTATCCAGAGGTTTTTGGCCCGTCTGCCCCGTCCACCCCAGCCCAGATGGGCACCGAAGGGCTTGCCTCTGGTGCCCCCGCCATGCACCCACTCTGCGCGGGGGCGCCATGATGTTTATAGCAAGTGTCGGTGGTGAGGGGGCGTGGCCAAGTCGCATGTCGTGTTGCGCTGGTTGCCAGGCACCAGGACGCTGGATGGACTGGCTACGCTATGCAAAGCAGCAAAGTGAAAACTGTTAACAGTCTTTAGAGGAGAGTTCAACAGTGCAGCAGCAAGCAGAAGCTGTTAGGACAGTCTTGAGAGGAGAGTTAAGCAGTACAGGGATGAGGAGGTGAAACACACGGGGGCCACCCTGGGCTCATTCCAAAATCTCAGGTCTGTAGTTTATCATGTTGTATCGTGTCCACAGTCTCTAACCATCTGATACAGGAGATGGTCAAAGACTGTGACTGTCATATGCAGCCTGTCAGTGTCTGTGGATCTAGCCTCACCAGTGCCCGTCATGCAGCCTAACAGTGGCCGGATCAGAGCGGCGATCTCCATGTGTCACGGAGCTGTATTTGAATTGCCGGGGCCGCAGTAACAATGTCCCGCCTCCTGTGATCACGTCACGCTGATTTATCCCACCATTGGATCAGTGTGCCGTCTTTTACAGGTGGGACATTGTTACTGCGGCCCGTGCAATTCAGCTCCATGACATGCGGAGACCACTGCTCTGAGGAGGGTGGAGGACAGGGGCGAACCAGGATGACACCCCCGCAATGGGCGGCCCATCCCAATTTTGGCTCCACTATAGGCAATATTTTCCTTTCGGCAATGTGCCGAAAGCACAATTTTCTGCAATTTTTTTTTCAGCTGCCGAAAATTCGGCGCATCCCTATAATATGCCTATATTTTACAGTGCCCTAAAGCCCTAGCTGGTGTGTAATTCTGCTAATTGGACTGTATTAACAGAATATACTGTACACAGGCATACGCCTGTAAACACCAATACTTTTGTGTACATGCTTATGAGTGTAATTTCCTAAATAGAAGCTTTGCATTTGAAAAATTATGCCCATATGCGTGCGCATGGTACTGACGTTTACAGGTGTACACCCACATATTCTGTCAGTACAGCCCTATGGGCAGAATTATGTATCAGCTGGGACTCCGGCCGCTGTATATGCAGGCCATTTTTTATGCGCTACGCCCAAATGCCTATATTTACTTCCATGTGCCTGAGCCCTTATTGTTGAATCAGTTTAATAGTATGTACAGTTATTTGAAAAGTTTGCTGTTATGTTAACATTGATATTAATAATCTGGAGGGATATTCCCACATGACAGGTCTGTGAAGAAGTGAATTGTAAGAAGTGTTATAAATGTTGGGAGGGAATTCTGTACATGTCCGTTCAGCCTTTGTATAAAAGACGTTGTTAAGGGTGTGCAAAATAATATTTTTTATGGTAGCTGATAGCGACATAATAGGCAATGTCTTTGTATAGGTAATCCATTAATGATACCAGGCTCATAGAGACCAAGATTTGTAGATACACAGAAGCACCCATTTTATTGTTCTAGTGCCAGACACTTGTTTTTCTGTCCTATGTGGTTTGCTGGTATCATGTAAGAGAAAATAACTTTATTTAACACAATCAAATATTAACACAAAATTTCTGTATTAACATGTAACAATAAACCTTTGTATTATGTTTTGTTTTCTGCACACAGAAAGAACGAGATCTAGAGTTGGCTGCTCGGATTGGTCAGTCTTTGTTAAAGAAGAATAAAACCCTTACAGAAAGGAACGAATACCTTGAAGAACAAGTAGAGCACATTAGAGAAGAGGTAGAGAATGCATACATTGTAATGTTATGACCTTACATACCCTCCTTTTGTAAAGTGAAAGATTATGAATATCTCTAATGGTACACACTTAATGAATAGCTTCTAGCGACCTATGTGCACAGTTTATACAAAACCTTCTGAGTGCTTCCAAAACAACTGGTCAGTTCAGAAGACATGCACATGCCAGCTGGGTATTCTACTTTTATTGTACTACCCTAGTAAACATAAAGGTAGCATTTATTAATAACTTAAAGCTAAAGCAAACGCCTAAATAAACAAATGAAATACATACAAGGGAACTATTTTACCTGTCAAAATTTGTATTTCTGTCCATGAAGTCCAGAAATTGACACAGCTCTGCCTTGTCTGACAGGACAGGAGATCTTATTTTTTCCTGCTGCAGTTAAAAGGAAATCTATGGTCACAGACAGCTAACCCTTTAATTTATAACATCATAATTGTAATATCAATACAAACAATAGTTATTTTTGACAATCCATTGTAAATTTACTAGAAAAATCTCCTTTTATGTTGTGATTGCTGCCTGTTTGCTGGCCATCTCTTTCCACAACTTCCTGGATTTTCTGCACGCTTGCAGCTTCCCCTCTGCTGTTTATTTTAAATTTATAAGGACTACATATCCCATGGTACCTTGCTGCCTGTAATCAGCGATTCCCATTTGGACTCCACCTCCTGAAACTCCTACCAGCACCTCTGTAGTTCAGAAGGCAGGCCCTGTGAATACTGCGATGCTGTGAATACGTGGCACAGAATTCAAGGAAGTAAATGTGTGGGGATTTTCACAAAGACATGAGATGACAGATGGTTCCAAACCCAACAAACCAACATCTGTCTGGCCCAACCAGGTGAGTTAATGGAGCTTTTTGCAAAGTTTGAACAATTTCCTGCCCTTATCATGGACAAATTGGGCCCTAATGGTTGCCTGCTCAAATATCAGCCTATTGCTGCTGAATTGGCCTGAATTTGAGCCTTGAGTGACCCTGTTGGCACCACCTGGCACAACAGTTTTTAGATTTAAAAATCAAAGGACCCGACTGAAAAATGTTGGTATTGGTCAGCTGGAAAAATCTGCCCTACACCTGCTATCTGTTACATTGTATTTCAGTTTCATTATTTTTTTTTTTCCTTCAGTGGCTTGTGCATCTTTTTTTGTAACCTGACTAGCGAACATCGACATATCACACTTTAGACCACTTTCACACTCACAACGGCCCACTAGCGGCCGAAGAAAGGGTTAAATGCACCTGAAAAGCGCAGCTGCCGAAGAGCTTTGCAGGCGCTTTGGCAGCGGTGCCCATTCATTTTAATGGGCAGGGGGTATACACCGCTCCAAAGATGCTGCTTGCAGGACTTTTTCTAACATCCTGCATGAGCATCACCCCAGGCTATGGCTGCAGGGGAGGCGCTTTACAGGCTCTATTTTTAGCCCTTTAGTGCCTGAAAAACGCCTCCAGTGTGAAAGGGGTCTTAGTGTAATATCTGTGTTTGAAAATAAAAAAAGTTTTCGTTATGGAAGGGCCTGAAGGATAAGCCAGTCTGAAAGCTGTATGCTCATCCGACCTCTTTCTCATATCTATTGCATTTTTGAATGCAAAGCAGCCCATAGAAATTCGATAACCTAAATATTAGGCTAATACCGGATTGTCTTTTTCAACTGCACTGGCACTAGAATGAGGCCTATTTTTGGATATCATGCCAAGTATCTATGAACTTTGTATATCTATATAGGTCTTGTTTGGTATATTTGGTATGGTGGTGTTAGCAATGAAAATGATTACCGTATCTAAGCCTGCATTCATCCAGTTGTGGTAGATATTACACATTTATGTCTATGGGAGCTTTTACACATACAGTTTTAGCAAGTGCAGATAATAAGATTCATTAGTTAACTGCTAATTCTGTCTTCAGGGCATTCTGTGCAAAATCAGAAACTGAATTTAATTGAACTTCAGTTGAATAAACCGAAAGTGCAGCCCAGCTTTATCCTTCTGGCCCCTTGGTTGGCTGGGCATTCAGCATCGTAGTTGAAAGTGGTGCCTAGCTACCAACATGAAAGCAGTGTAGGCATGATAGCCTTTAAACAGAAATGGTAAGGAAGAGGACTGGAGTCACCTGGGCAAAGATCAAAGCAAGAGGAACCTTGGTGCCATATAGCCAGAAAAATTGAATAGGCGTAATCTGGAAGATAAAGAAATGAATTCATCCCACGTATCAGACCTTTATAGACACATGCAGAAAAGTTGATGTAGGCCGTAGATGGTGCGAATTTCTTTCCTGCAATCATGGGTTGCAGGAAAAAAATAGCTTGGTTCCCCCATCAACATAGTGTGGATGTGGAAATCCCTCCTGTGGAGCTGTTGTGTTCACCCAGTGGAGGGGCGCAGTAAGCTGTCCCTGCCAGGAGAACACGGTGATTATATTTTATATTGTAAAGCGCTGCATAAACTGTTGGCGCTATATGAATCCTGTAATAATAATATTGCTAGCGGCTGAAGCCGCTGACCGTAATCATATGTCGAAAATTCATGCTAGTTGTACCCAAGTAGATTGATGGATCAACTTTGGTACATTCAGCCTGCCCAAAGATGGTTTGAATCTTGGCTGGTCCCTGCTGAACTGGCTGAGATTCGGACCATCTATGTCTGGCTTAAGGGTGGCATCATCTGTCTATGTGGGAACCCAACAGTCTAAGTTGGGAAATATGTAATACGCAGTATTTTTGTTAATGTAAAAAAGTAAAATGATTACAATAAGAAAAAAATCACTATGGTTTTAGTACTCCAGGGGACACCCTTAGCAAGATGAAAAGGAAAAAAAAAAGAAATTTTAAGATGTAGGAGATGCTCTTTTGTAATAGGAGAAGTCTTTTTTGCAATATTTTAAGAATAGATATAAACTGCTTCCTTAGTGCTTAGTTTTTTAGCCATCTTTAATTTATTTATGGCTGATAAAGAATACTCATTTATTTCTGGCTGATTGTAAGTAATTTTGGAAAAAGGTGGAAGGTCTTTTTTTGCCTGTTAATTGCCAGTAAATCTCAGTATTTTGAAAAGCCAATAGTAGCCATGCTTAGGTTCATCAGGCCTGTAACTTTACCCAGTCCATAGTTAAAATTGAATAAATGGTATGCTTCACTTTTGTCTAAAGAATCTCTTGTTTACATGCTCATTTTCTTTTGTATTGAGTGCTCTTTTTGTATAGCTGACTTTATTGTCTGTTTGTCTTGTTCAGGTATCCCAGTTACGCCATGATCTGTCTATGAAAGATGAGCTGCTTCAGTTTTACACCAGTGCAGCTGACGAGAGCGAGTCGGACTCCATCTGTTCAACACCGTAAGTCAATTCTTGTACAGCGTCTCTGTTATGTCTTCACCAGAGCACAGTAAATTACACCTTTCCAAAGCTCCACCTCTTCTCATCTTCGTGTCTTGTATGTAAGGTGTGAGGAGGTAGAAAAAGATGAGATTTACAAAGCTTTCTATATCTGGACAGGTTATTGTTCGCTCCTTTTGACACTGAGTTTCCATACATATTAAACTTAGCAGATTCAGTTGATGTCAGGTATAAGCCATATACACATGGACCAATTTCAGTACCCTGGCAGGGGGATACCAGATTTGTAAATCAGTTCTATCAATTTGATGTTACTACTGTCCACTTGTGTATGGCTATTTGTGGCCTGCAGTAAAATGAAAGAAGATCAATCATTTTGTAAAGCTAAATTCCAGGAATTCAGACACCTTTGTAAAATGTGCAGGTATACCATGAGTTCAGTTCAACTGGGTGCATGCCACCTGATGGATATCTTTAATTTACATCTGACAGATTTATGGCATGCGAGGATGATACCTATCACTACTCTTCTGGCAATGGACCCTGTGGTTTCAGCTCGTTCTCCTGCCCAATCGCAGAATGATTTATATTATGCAATGTCATTCACAGAGTACAAATGCTTTTGTGAATGAACAACAGGGTAGGAGCACACCGGGCTGCTGTGTGTGAGAACACAGCATGTCTCCTGACAGAGTTCTGGGAGAGTATATCTTCCTCAAGCTCCATAAAACTGTCAGATGTAAATTAAAGAGATAAGTCCAAGAGGTGGTGTGCACCTCTTTGGACTTAAAGCAGAACTCCGGGAAAACATTTTTTTACATGTCCTTGTTGCTGATCTTCTACCTTCACCAACTATTCCATTCATGTTCTTCTGAGCTCTGTAGTTCCTCTGCAATAGCCTGCTGATCTTCCTAAAAAAAACATTACTTCCCTGTGATATCCTGTTTGTAAGGCAGCTGGATGCTATTCCTCCTGTACTCCCAGCCAGTGGCCTTGCCACTTCCCATTTGTAGTTCTCTAGAGCAAGCTGGGATTTATATTTCCTTCCTGCTCGCTGTAATGGGCGGAGGGGTCTCACAGCAGCCCCAGGTCTGTGCCGCCCATGTAGGTGGTGTCCTTGTCATCCTCCCTTCTCCTCTTCTGCTCCGTGCCATCTCAGAACGGGATCATTACTAGAAATCATCCAGCTGAGAGAGTGGGGATCTCAGGCTGCGACAGGTATTGCATGTTAGAACACCACTTGCCGTACCATCCAATGCCGGTACGGGAGGCGGAACGCTACGGCGAGCGGTGTTCTCACATGCAAAACCTGTTGCAGCCCGAGATCCCCGCTCTGTCATCTGGATGATTTCTGGTAATGATCCGTGCTCTGCACTGGTAGTATACGGATAAGCTGCACTGGTAGTATACTGATAAGCTGCACTGGTAGTATACTGATGAGCTGCACTGGTAGTATACTGATAAGCTGCACTGGTAGTATACTGATAAGCTGCACTGGTGGTATACTGATAAGCTGCACTGGTAGTATACTGATGAGACCGCACTGGTGGGCACTGATGAGACCGCACTGGTGGGCACTGATGAGACCGCACTGGTGGGCACTGATGAGACCGCACTGGTGGGCACTGATGAGACCGCACTGGTGGGCACTGATGAGACCGCACTGGTGGGCACTGATGAGACCGCACTGGTGGGCACTGATGAGATTGCACTGGTGGGCACTGGACTGGGCACTGATGAGACCGCACTGGTGGGCACTGATGAGACCGCACTGGTGGGCACTGATGAGACCGCACTGGTGGGCACTGATGAGACCGCACTGGTGGGCACTGATGAGACCGCACTGGTGGGCACTGATGAGATTGCACTGGTGGGCACTGATGAGATTGCACTGGTGGGCACTGATGAGACCGCACTGGTGGGCACTGATGAGGCCGCACTGGTGGGCACTGATGAGACCGCACTTATGAGGCTGCACTGATAAACTGCACTAATGGGCACTAAGGATGCACTTATGGGCACTGAAAAGCTGCGCTGATGAGGCAGCACTGATATGCTGCAGTGATGTGTACTGATAAGCAGAGTGGACACTGTCCACTGCTTTACTGACACCGTCCACTGCCAAATATCTGTAGGAGGGGTTTCCACCATCCCTGCAGTCATTTTTTATGTCTTATTTCAGTGTGAAGTGTATTATATGTGATGTTACATATCAGAGACCCGTATTGTGGTGATATTGAAGCTTATTGAGATTTCCATATATTAGAGTGTTCAGCCATTATTGTGTTATTGATTAGTAAGTTAGCGCTGTACTTTTTTTTTTTTATCATGCCAATATTTACTTGTCCCACGTGCTAATGTAAAGCAGCATGGCCCGGCTCTTTCTGTGTTGCGGCTCGGGATGTTCTCACATACACCATACAGGCACTGATTGCTGCTAGAAAGATCTCAAAGCTGCAGCAGGAGGAGAAATATTTCTAATACTGAATTACAGCAGAGTACAGTGTGTATAATATAAAATTGTGGGTTTGTGTCTACAGTTCAGTAATGATTACATAAAGCAAGTAAGGACAATATGTTTATCTCCTGTGGCTGGAGGGGGACATGCTTTGCATTTATAAGACTGTAACCTACCTATCCTGCTGTGTGTTACTGAGTAGTGTAGCTGACTGGCTGCAGAATGAGGGGGTGTGATTTTATGTTGAAGTGGGCTTGTTTACATTTACATGTAGAGGCCTAGTGTACCTCCCACATTCACTCCAATCCCAAAGATTCATGGGAAATGTAGTTTTATTACAGTGTAGAGAGAGAGAAGAGGATATGATGTAATCCCTGTTCTAACAGCTCCTCCTTGGCAGAATACATGATGCATTTTTTGAATTACAGAGCTGACTTCCTGGACATTCAATTAGACTTTTCTCGTCAATGGTAAGGAATTTCACAAATGTATTAACTGTTTAGTGTTTTGTTTAGGGGGGGGGGGGGGTGTACTAATAGGGTATTTTTTGCCAATCCTGGTGTTCTGCTTTAACTCCTAGTATGCCATCACAATTTACAAAGTGGCTGTGTTCCTGGTGTTTAGCTTTATATTTATTTTAATAAGCACAATGTTACATAAAGGAGCTTGAGGTACATTTTTTTCCTTTTTTGGTTATCGAAAAAGTAGTATTTAATTATTTATAAGGTGGTTCATTATGCTGATGTGTCCTACTGCTTCACATAAAGTACTTTTTAAATGATGTCTTGTATAAAGAGGAACTGCAGTCTGCTCGCATAATTTGTAATAAGTCCATAGGGTTCAATATTCAGTTGGCCCTTTGCAGCTATAACAGCTTAAACTAGGGCTGCAACTAACGATTATTTTCATAATCTATTAGTTGGCCGATTATTGTTTTGATTAATCGGTTAATAACCTTAAAAAAAAAAAGTGTGGTGTATAATTTAGTTATTATGTAAAGTTTTAAAAAAAGGCAATTTATTATTAAATATCTCTATGCAGTGATAAATATAAACAACCGGCTATATGGTTAGGGAGCAAAATATCGAATCCACTCTGAGAATAACAGACAGAAGAGATATACTGTATACACTATTAGAGGAGACATACAGTTTTTTGGCCAATTAGTTGGGCAGATTAAAAAACACAAATTGCTGCAAAAACGCATTACATGCTTTTCTGCAGCTTCTCCATTGAAGTATATTGAACCAAAAAAAACACAGTTTTGCGTTAAAAACAAAGTCCCTGACCCTTTCCAAACACGCAGCAGCTGAAAAAAGCATAGATGTGAACGTGTCCCATAGGAAACCATGTAAATGAACTGTAGTTCAGCAAAAAGCACCAAAAAACACATAGATGTGAACCAGGTCTAAGACGTTTAGTAAAATAATGGGGTTAAAAAATACAAAAATGAGCCCTTTATAGTACAAAAAAAGCAAATAATCGCTACTGTAAGGGTTACATTTTTTTTTACTGTAGAACTGTGAAAGTAATATTTACAGTAGCGATTATTTGCTCTTTTTGTACTATATAAAGGGCTCATATTATTTAATTATTTTAACCCCATTATGTTACTGCCCGATTAATCGATTATGAAAATAGTAATCGGTTAATTTCATAATCGATTAGTTGTCGATTAATCGATTAGTTGTTTCAGCCCTAGCTTCAACTCTTCTGGGAAGGCTGTCCACAATGTATAGGAGTGTGTCTATGGCAATGTTTGACCATTCTTCCAGAAGCGCATTTGTGAGGTCAGGTACTGATGTTGGAGCAAAGGCCTGGCTTGCAGTCTCGGCTCCAATTCATCCCAAAGGTGTTCTATCAGGTTGAGGTCAGGACTCTGTGCAGGCCAGTCAAGTCCCTCCACATCAAACTCCCTCATCCATGTCTTTATGGACTTTGATTTGTGCACTGGAGTGCAGTCATGTTGGAACAGGAAGGGGCCATCCCCAAACTCTTCCCACAAAGTAGGGAGCATGAAATTGTCCAAAATGTCTTGGAATGCTGATGCCTTAGGAGTTCCCTTCACTGGAACTAAGAGGCCAAGTCCAACCCCTGAAAAACAACCTCACACCATAATCCCCTCATCACCAAATGGTTTGGACCACTGCACAAAAGCAAAGTCTATAAAGACATGGATGAGCGAGTTTAGGGTGGAGGGACTTGCCTGACCTGCACAGAGTCCTGACCTCAACCCAATAGAACACCTTTGGGATGAATTGGAGCAGAGATTACGAGCCATGTCTTCTCGTCCACATCAGTGCCTGACCTTGAGGCCAACTCAATATTGAACCCTACATGCTAAGGCTGGGATGCCATTAACCGCTTAAGGACCACCCGCCGCAGTTGTACTGCGGCAGGTTGGCTCCCCTGCACGAATCGCCGTCGTACGTCGACTCGCGCAGTTGCAGGCGGACGCGTGCCGCCGGCAGTGCACCCTCGCGCCCGCTGCACAATGAGGGAGCGTGCAGGCGGGTCAGGCGGACTCTATTTCCGCCTGTGACCCACGATCACCAAAGGCAGAATGGGATCTGCCTTTGTAAACAAGGCGGACCTCCATTCTGACAGTCATCGGGAACAGTGATCTCTGTCATGTCCCAGGCAGCCCATCCCCCCTACAGTTAGAACACACCTAGGGAACCCCAGTTAACCCCTTGATCGCACCCTAGTGTTAACCACTTCCCTGCCAGTGTCATTTTTACATTGAACAGTGCATTTTTATAGCACTGATCAATTTAATAATGTCACTGGTCCCCAAAAAGTGTCATTTGGGGTCAGATTTATCCGTCGCAATGTCGCAGTCCCGCTAAAAATCGCAGATCGCCGCCATAACCAGTAGAAACATTAAAAAAAAAAAGTCCCTAAATTTATCCCATAGTTTGTAAACGCGACAACTTTTGCAATATATGCCCATTGCGATTTTTTTTCTTTTACCAAAAATATGTAGAAGAATATATATTGGCCTAAACGGATGAATACATTTTTTTTAAATAATATATTTTTTTATTATATATATATATATATATATATATATATATATATTGTTTTTTTTTTTTTTTTTTTGGGGGATATGTATTATAGCAAAAAGTTAAAAAAAATTTTTTTTTTTTTTTTTCAAAATTGTCGCTCTTTGTTTATAGCGCAAAAAAATAAAAACTGCAGAGGTGCTCAAATGCCACCAAAAGAAAGCTATTTATGGGAAAAAAAGGACGTCAATTTTGTTTGGGTACAGCATCGCAGTGCCATAATAAAAATGGCCTGGTCATTAAGGGGGCAAATCCTTCCGGTCCTTAAGTGGTTAAAGTTCATGTGCGTGTAAAGGCAGGTGTCCTAATACTTTTGGTAATATTGTGTATGTAACACCCTCTTATTTTTATTTGTGTGTCCCGCAATATGATATTGGTTGCATGTTATCATTGCCTGTACACACTGACGTTTATATAATAAAAATGTTTGAACAAGAAAGAAACAGCATAAAGATTTGGATGCAGTTCCACCCCTTTGTTGGTTCCTCGCGGGTGTGAGGCTGCTTTGACGTGTTTTGTATCAAAACATACTTTCTGCACTGATGAAAGGAAATGCATGTAAAATGCACGGGCGCCCCTCACCCAGAGGAATGTAGTAATTAGGCTGCGCTAGACTTTAGCATAAGGTCAGAAGTCCACGTATATTCAGGGACCGCTAACTGATTTAATGCCCTTCAGACAAGAGAATGAACTGATCTACACATTTATTACATTTCTTCATCACTTTGTTTTACTGAACAACAAGCAAAGAGCTGCTATGGCACTATAAACAAGGCCTCTTGGTAATACTGTATGTCTTGGTCAAAGTTCAGCTATAAAAGTTTGTTGCCCTACATTCTAGTAGAAAGATATGAAGAGTGCATGCAGCTTTGACATCTGGCCACGTGGTAAGCATGCTTTCTGGGGTTAATTTCATACCAGGAACACTATCATCATGAAGTTTGTACTTTCTCATGGGTCTCTTCAGTGTAATCTGGTGCCTTTTTACAAACCATACATATACTAACAGTTTAACTGGATGTATGACTGTGGAAGCGACATTAGATTGTAAGCTTCTTTTCACGCGGCTGCTGATGTGGATGTTTTTGGATGTACTTTATATAGCATTGACAGACTACAGTGCACTTTACAAACGCAGATGTAGAATAATGTATAAGGCCCTATTAAACTTGCATTCATTTTAAAGTAAGAAATGTTTTACCGTAATGCATTTCCCTGCTGTATGGTAAAAAATGTTCCAGTATTTTTGTTGCCCCCCCCCCCCCCCCCCCCCAGCCTCCTTATACTTAACTGAGTCCTTTCTCAATCCAGCACTGTGCCTGTCTGCAGCAGCGCAGGTCTCTCTCCCTTCTCTCAGGGTAGCCATTGACTCCTTCTGCTGTCAATCTAATCCTGTGACATGGGGCAGGGCTAAGCCGTGCTGTATGTGTCTATGGACACACACAGTCCTGATTGAGAGCGAGCCCGCACGTCCGCCCCTATAGCAGGAGGTTTGCTATGGTGGCGCGGAAAAAGAGGAGCCAGAAGCGCTGGCGGGGGACCCCAGAAAAGGTAGTTCAGGGTCTCTCTGTGCAATATCATTGCACAGAGCAGATAAGTATAAGATGTTTATTATTTAAAAAAAAAAAAAAACTTTATAACCACTTTAGGCCCCTTTCACTCTTGTGCGACTTTGCGCGATTTTACCGCAATTTCAAGGAATGCCTGTGTAAGTGGCATCAAAATCGGACCAAAATAGTGCAGGGACTACTTTGAAGTCGTACTAATATGAATGGCTGTCATTGGAAATCACGGGGAATGACTTGTCATGCTACTTTGCTGTACCAAATCGTGGGACATGTTGTATAAGTGTGAAAGGGGCCTTAAGGTACAAAGTCTTTTCTGTGGCTAACTTATTTGTCAGGCTTCCTATCAGCGGCTGCGTTCATATGTGTGTATTAGAGCTGCACGATTCTGGCCAAAATGAGAATCACAATTTTTTTGCTTAGAATAAAAAAGATCACGATTCTCGCAAGGTAAAATCTTTCACATTATACCAAAAGAAATGGGCTAACTTTACTGGTTCGTTTTTTATAGGAAAAAATACGCTACTTTACAGTCATTTTAATTGTTTAAGAAACAACAAAGACACAACAAATAGAATTTTCCAAGCAAAAAAAAACGCATTCATGGTCAGTTCACACCAGAACCCTCGTTCTGTGCACCTTTCCTGCATCACGTTCAAAATGCACTGCACTTGCCATCTGCAGCGGGTGTCAGTGCAATGCTAATGACACCCCAAACTGCAGTAAAAATCCTTTTCTTGGAGTCCATCAAGGGACACTGGTCCCATCCCTCTATGATAATGCTCTTGCTACTGCACTTAAATGATATATTGCTCAAACATGTCATGGGCATATGTGGAAATACACACAAAAACAAATGACCCCATTTTGGAAAGTAGACACCCCAAGCTATTTGCTGAGAGGTATTGTGAGTATTTTGCAGATGTCGCTTTTTGTCACAAAGTTTTGAAAATTGAAAAAAGAAAAAAAAAAATTTTTTTTCTTTACTTTCTTCATTTTCAAAAAACAAATGAGAGCTGTAAAATACTCACCATCAACAAATAGCTTGGGGTGTCTACTTTCCAAAATGGGGTCATTTGGGGGGGGTTTTGTGCTATTTTGGCATTTTATGGCCTTCGAAACTGTGATAGGTAGTGAGGAGTGAAATCAAAAATTTGCACCCTTAGAAATCCTGAAGGCGGTGCTTGGGTTTCGGGGCCCGTACGCGGCTAGGCTCCCAAAAAGTCCCACACATGTGGTATCCCCATACTCAGGAGAAGCAGCAAAATGTATTTTGGGGTGCAATTCCACATATAACTATGGCATGTGTGAGCAATATATAATTTAGTGACAACTTTTTGAAGAAAAAAAAAATTATTTTTTATTTTTGTCTTTATTCAATCACTTGGGACTAAAAAAAAAAATATTCAATGGGCTCAACATGCCTCTCAGCAAATAGCTTGGGGTGTCTACTTTCCAAAATGGGGTCATTTGGGGGGGTTTTGTACTTCTCTGCCATTTTAGCACCTCAAGAAATGAAATAGGCAGTCATAAATTAAAAGCGGTGTAAATTCCAGAAAATGTACTCTAGTTTGTAGACGCTATAACTTTTGCGCAAACCAATAAATATACGCTTATTGGCATTTTTTTTACTAAAGACATGTGGCTGAATACATTTTGGCCCAAATGTTTGACTAAAATTGAGTTTATTAGATTTTTTTTATAACAAAAAGTAGAAAATCTCATTTTTTTTCAAAATTTTCGCTCTTTTTCCGTTTATATCGCAAAAAATAAAAATCACAGAGGCAATCAAATACCATCAAAAGAAAGCTCTATTTGTGGGAAGAAAAGGACGCAAATTTCGTTTCGTTACAAAATTGCATGACCGCACAATTACCAGTTAAAGTAGTGCAGTGCGAAATTGAAAAAAGACTCTGGTCCTTAAGCTGACAATTGGTCCGGGGCTGAAGTGGTTAAGAAACAACAAAGACACAACAAATAGAATTTTCCAAGCAAAAAAAAACGCATTCATGGTCAGTTCACACCAGAACCCTCGTTCTGTGCACCTTTCCTGCATCACGTTCAAAATGCACTGCACTTGCCATCTGCAGCGGGTGTCAGTGTAATGCTAATGACACCCCAAACTGCAGTAAAAATCCTTTTCTTGGAGTCCATCAAGGGACACTGGTCCCATCCCTCTATGATAATGCTCTTGCTACTGCTTTGCTACAAAACTGAATCATGCTAGTAGTAAGAGTTGTAACCTGCGTTGGTCTACAGGTTGTTGGTTGCCAATCTCCAGTTCTCTAGCAGGCAGTATAACCTGAACGTGAATGTCAGTGGGCTCCAAGTAAAGAATTAAACAAAGTTTACAAATCTTTTTTCACAGTGGCTGGGTAGCTGACAATTTCACAATTCTTGAATGTTTACACTGTTTAATACAGTCCTAATGACCCTTCCTGTAACCGACATCTTGTTTTCGTAACAGTCTGAAGAGGAATGAATCTTCATCATCCGTCCAAAATTTTTTCCCCTTTGATTCTCTTCAAAAGAAACTGAAAGATCTTGAGGATGAGAACATTGTCCTGCGCTCAGAGGTACAGCATCACACATTCTGATTTGCAGCCTAGAATTTGGTGAATCACTGCCTACCTAGATGGCTATTATGCAGACTGTTGAGCACTGGTGACATCTAGTGATGTAAAATGGGTAGTATTTATTCCACTTTATTCTTTAACAGAAAGCATCTTAGTGGTAAAGCTCGTTTCACACTGCCACAACCTTCTTGTCGACTTGAGTACTACTTTGATAGAAGTATAGAATAGAAGTCACGTTGTAGTATTACTGGAACCTTTTCTAAAGTTGGAGCGACTTCAGTAGTGCTTATTAAGACAGCTCTCATTGACTAACATTGATTTTGATATGTCATGCAACTTGGGGCTCTCACTAATCAGATCCCAAGTCACGGAAGTGTGTACCGTGCCTAAAACGCCTTCAACGTTTCCAAACAAGTCCAGCTAAAAGTGGAAAACTACCACTATCTATACCATGACTTGAATATATTTAAACCTTAACCTGGCAGTTATAATATTATTGGGGTTGTGTTGCATCATGTGAGCAATAAATGCTATTGGTAATGGCTTATTTTCAAGCAGTCCTAAATAAGCTAAATACTTTTAGCATGCAGCTTACAAACATGCCAGACTACTAGAAATCTGTAAAGAATTTGTATTTTTGGCTGGCCCCATTTTTTTTTCCGATGCCAATAGACTGGATACATTATTTTGTGTTGTTTTTGGATTTCACAGCTCTGTCTAATATATTGTCCTATTTTCAGGCATGTCACCTGCAAACAGAGACCATCACATATGAAGAGAAAGAGCAGCAGCTTGTTAATGACTGCGTAAAAGAGCTAAGTAGGTCTTCCTTAAAATTTCAAACAATGTGTATGCTTTATATGCTTAAAATTAAGGCTGAATTTGCTAGATGTGTTGACTTCAAATGACAAAACTGAGTAAAGTTTGTATATCTAACAACAATTACAACGTAATGGGAGTGATAAGGTATGCAGAGGATAAAATGATTTTATTTTTGCCCTTACAATCTTGTTGCTATGATCTGGTACTTAGAATATTCTCCTGCTCTTGCCATCTTTGCAATTACATGGAAACTACCATGGGTTCACTGGGACATCCTTCTACCACAAGATGCACCAGATTACTCGTAGAGGAGCTGCCAAACAAAGCTTCCATAAACTCTTTCAATGTTATTTTTTGTTGTTGTTTCCTCTTTAATTCACATGTGGATCTATCCATTCTAGACATGAAACTTTTTTGTTTTTTACACTGATGCTGTCTTTGGTTCACCAATAAGCATTTAATATAGAGTGCACCTATTCACACAGCACTGTGGGTTTTCTAAAGGGAGGACGTGGCAGAAGTCACTTGCATTCATGTTGTCTTGCTGCTCCATCTCATTCAGTTATATGTGTAGATTTTCGCTGAGCTTATTAAATGGGTCTTTTTTCCAGCAAAGCACATAGGCATAAGTTTGAAAACATGCTTATTGGAGCCCAAGAAATTAAAATACAATATGTTAATCTGTAATACAAAAATGTTTTTTTTAACTCTTTACCATAATAATAAAGAACAGCTTATGAAAGACACTACAACTCTTTTACTTCTAAAACTCCACATCATACAATATGTACCTAATACCTAAACCCCTACTAGTGTTTTCCTTTTTTCTACCCAATGGCTAGGTGTCATTCCAGAGATATTATTAGGAGAAACTGCTTGCTGCCCATTATGTGACTTTCAACAGATTAGTATTAAGTCAATATTCCTGCTGTATAACTGAATTTATTAGCATTAGAGGACTTCAAATAATACAAGCAAGTCTCTGGAATGTAATTCATCTTACAGTTACATAATACTGAATTTTAGGGGATGCAAGTAACCAGATTGCAAACATATCCGAGGAATTGGCAAAGAAGACGGAAGATGCAGCGCGACAACAGGAAGAGATCACTCATCTTTTGTCACAGATCGTTGACATTCAGAAAAAAGCGAAAGCAGTAAGTGTAATACTGGTGACTGGTCTTTGACCCTCTACTACACCTAATATTGGGGCACGGTTTCTATGGTATAATTAATTTTTAAGAGCATATGGATTAAGCTGAATATTTTTACTGTGTATTCATTTTTATATCCTGCAGTGTTTTCATGAGCGTATTATATTTGTCTGCTTGCTTGCAGTATGCAGTGGAAAATGAGGAACTGGTACAACACTTAGGAGCTGCAAAAGATGCTCAGCGGCAACTTACAGCAGAGGTACAGTTGTTTTAGTGTTCAAAATAAAATGTCATAACTAGGAAGATGCAGACATATGAATATTTTACAGCTATTTATTGCATTTGTATCGGCTTGTGTATGGAGGATTTCGATTTACCCATTTTTGTGTGTTGTTTTGGCCATGTTTATACTGGAATTTCAGGGACAGCTACTACCTACCTGTCTTGACAGGTAGACAGTGTGCAGTGTGCACGGTCAGACAATTGGCAGGCCAGCAATTGTCCAATATCGGTAGACCCTCTGATTGCTTCAGATGGGTACACACAACTTGTGTTGGGTTAGGTGTGTGCTGATGCATTTTAAACCTACTTGAGTTGATGTTCAACATGAGTTGTGGATAAATGCTCTGCGTTTATGTACACTTTTTTTCTTTTGGTTCACAACAGCTAAAATATTTTATTTTTATATCTATAATGCACCTTGCAGTGATCTGCGATGTGTTGGCTTAAATGCAGCATGTTCTATTCTCACCCACAGCTCACCAATGCAGAGCATTGGACCAATTTCCCAACAGTGGATTTCAGTTTGTCATTGCATTAAGCTTGCATTGAGCAACACAGTACATTTTGGGAATGTTTTCACAGTAACCATGGCCTGACTATAGACTTTGGGGTTATTAGATGTTGATGTTTACTGTCTGTCCTACAGATACCCTTACATATACTTCATATCTTTTATTAATTTTTTTTGTAGATGGCTGATTTTGACATAGTAGTATAAGGTACTTAAAGGTTAAGTTCACCTTTTGTAACATCCTACATGTCACACTCATATTCCAGGTGTAACATGTTACTGTAGCACCAGCCCCCGCCCCCCATCCTCTTTTGTGACAGCGGGCAGGGGATCTTCTCCTCCCTCTCGCTGTCAGTTTAAACAAAAAAAACATGGCCATGCGGGGCTCCGCCCACCCAACCACGTCATTCATTCATAAAGTTCTGTTTATGTGAAACTACAAGTACTGACAGCCTTTGCAGAAATAATGTGTAACATGCTCCAGGTCTGCATCCCCCCCCCTCATGACAGCAAGCAGGGAATCTTCTCCTGTCTGCTCTTGTATTAGACCGCTTGTAGTTCTCAGTGAACTTCAAGGTAGAGTTGCCACCTCATCCCTTTAAACCCGAACGCCTTGGAATCACACAGGTTCTGAGGCTAATTAAATGCAGATAAGGCACCAAGTGAGTTTAATTACCACCTAAATCAGCCACAGAACCTGTGTAATTAATATGTGTTCGGATTTAAAAGGATGAGGTGGCAACCATACTTCAAGGACGTTGGTGATCATTCCCGTAGTTCATTGACACTTCCTCCAGCTTTATAACTGTCTGCCCATATGAAGCTGGAGGCAGTGTCTGCAGGAGCCTGATATTGTACCTGTGATCTACTGATCATGGATGCAATGCTCCTTATCCTTATCAGAAAAAAATAAATAAATGCACATTTTTGCTGGGGAAAAAAGGTTTTATTATTTTTACCTTGAAGGTGAACGTATCCTTTAAAATGAAAGATGATCACCAATGCTAAGCTCTGATCTTTGTATACAAGTCACCAGCCTTCTAATAGAACAATCATTCATGCAGTAAAGACACACCCCTTGATAGGACCCACACTTTTGACGGGAGAAAAGTTCATCCAGAATTCTAAACCCTCTTTAACAAAATCCCCCCTGTTTCCCATTTTGGGGAACCCGGATTTTCCTCCGGGTCTTGAGCCAGGGGTCTTCAAAAAAATGATAGATAGAGGCATCTTCCAAGCATCGCATTTCTTTAATCTTAATAGTTGGCCAACACTAGACTCACTAATGAACATGGGTGGTCAGTTTAAACTACCTTTTTGGCAAGCACGACAGATTAGACACTTCCTGGAATCCATTGGGCCCCAGGAAAGCTATAACCGACCAAGAACAAAATTTGAGAGATACTGTGAGGAGAAAGGGCCTCTCTCCCACGGAATCTCTAAGTTATACGCAATGTTGACCGCCCCTCCAGAACACTTTAAGATGTCAAGCATGGGAAAGTGGGAGAGAGATATGGAACAAATTTTCACAATAGATCAACAACAGAATATAATATACCTAACCTTAAATTCCTCCAGATGTACTAAGATTCAGGAATTGAATTATAAAATTTTAACGCGCTGGTATTATACACCCTCCCTAATGAACAAATTCTCCCAAACGACATCGGATAGGTGCTGGAGGGGCTGTCAAGAAAGAGGTACTATTGTACACATTTTCTGGACTTGCCCAATAATTAAAATTTTCTGGCAGGAAGTTCAGAGAATTATGCAACGACTTACGGATTACCGGATTCCATGGGACCCGGCATTCTATCTCTTACATTCCTCACAAATCCCACGGGAGAGATATAAAAACTCACTCTTGTGCCACATGGTAAATGCTGCTAAAAGTTGTATAACGGCATGCTGGAAGGATCCAGCGGCACCGCAGATTTCCATGTGGCTCAACAAGGTGAGAAACATAGGGATAATGGAAAATATGATTCCTACATCTATGATTAAAAAAGAACAAATATCTCAAACATGGGCCCCATGGGAGTCCTTCCTGCAAACTGAGGAAGGTAAGAGACAGATCGGAGAGGAAAGTTGGGAGTAACTTGAATATAACTAGTAAAAATAAGTAGAAATGAGGTATATATAAAATGGCCATCGATGCGAGGGGAGGGGGGGGGGGGCGAGGGGGAGGGGGAGAATCCTTCTTTTCTCTCTTTTTTTTTTTTTTTTTTTGTTTTTTGTTTTGTTGTTGTTTGTTTGTTAAGGTAGGGAGTAATTTAATAGGGAAATGTAGGGAGGGGGGAAGGAAAAATAAAATAAACAGGTCTATGGATTCAGATTATAGAAAGGAAGAGGCAGATATGCAACATGAAGATAATGTGATGCAATATGTAAAGGCTATGCCGTATCTTTTTATTTTATGTTTAAACAGTATATCTATGTAATCCTGTAAAGAAATAAAGAATTTAAAAAAAAAAAAATAAAAAAAAAAAAAAAGAACAATCATTTATCTACATATTTTCACTCACAGTTGATTGTAACCGAATTAATATCATAATTTTTCGCAAATTAACTCTTGTTCTTTATTTCATTGTATACAGCTGCGGGAGCTGGAGGACAAGTATGCAGAATGCATGGAAATGCTTCACGAGGCACAGGAGGAGCTGAAGAACCTTAGAAATAAAACCATGCCAAATGTAATTTCTCGACGTTATCATAACATAGGTGTATTTCCTATGGTAAGATCTTTTTTTTTTTTTTTTAATGAGTACGGTAAACTGATTTTGTGTAATGATTATTTGACATGGTTGGTCTCTTGCACTTGTTTCTGAATGCCTTGTTACATGCCTGGCGACCACAGTGGGGTGTTTCCCTTCCAGATATTCCATCTTTGTTCTCCCAATATTGGCTGTGACCTACTTTGCTTTTCTCGCTAGACTAGATTGTGCTGGTGTCTATTGTTTTCTTGTATGAAGTACTGACTTTAACTATTTAGCTTTTAACTACTATGTGTTGCAGTGAATCTGATAAAGTCTAAAACAATTATAGGGTAACAACAATGATGAAGTGCAGGCATCTTGTGCGGCCTGTAAGTGTCTGTGTTCATCAAATTGAACCCTGTGTGCCAAATAGAGGTTCTGAGATTTGACAACTAAATGACAGGACCTGGCTTATTATACAAACATGCATACTCACCTAAGTGGCTGCAGTATCAGTACGATGCTGCAGCTGTCCCCCGCCGCCTCTACGTCCAGTACTGACCAATCAAAGACAACTCAATTCTCGGGTCCGCTCTGAGCAAAAATCTGTGACTGTCAGTCACTGCTCTGTGCTCGGCCCCTCCAGTGCTCAGGAGGGGGTGGGAGTGGCTAGTTCAGCC
Organism: Lithobates sylvaticus; assembly: GCA_028564925.1. Lineage (NCBI taxonomy): Eukaryota > Metazoa > Chordata > Amphibia > Anura > Ranidae > Lithobates > Lithobates sylvaticus. Next base: position 370,442,805 of record CM053030.1, read on the forward strand.
TTTTAGCAGCATGCTGAGAGGCTGAGCCAGCTGCTGGTCAGGCATCTGGGTGGATCCCGATGTTCTTGTCAGAATCCTTGCCGAGCTTGGACCAGCTCAGTGATGTCAGCCGATGCAGATTTTAGCCCGCTGTCTGCTGGCTGAATCTGGTACACAAGAGTGTATATCTAAGTATATTACTTTGAACCACAGGAGACATACAGCCAAATAAGCTTTGGCCATACTTCTTTTACTCTTTTACTAGAAATAATAACAATATACTCCCTCTGAAAATACATTATACTTTGCCTTTTAGAATGCATGTTGTACTTTGTTATATTTTGATTGTCACAAACTGATTTATTTGGCTTTGTGTGATCTTACTATCTGCAAATGAATGGGAAGTTTGAGCATCAAAAAGCTTTTTTCATAGAACTGGCATGACCTACCATATTGACTGACCTCATTGTACTCTTACTTAACACCATACTATGGTAAATCATTGCTATCACACTCAGTCAGTAGCCACCAGTTTTTTATCTTGCATTGTTCATTGCATTGTTCTTGCAAGTGTTGGCTGTAGTCCTCATGACTATAGTTTTAGTAGTGTTTATTATCTTGTGGCCAGTGTTTGCCCTTTCATCTCTGTGGTTATCATCATACAGTCAGCAGCAGGTATTATGCGTAATGTGTTGGTCACGGTAACCAATACCCTTCTAATGACTCATTCTTGTTATATTTCAGGACTCCTTAGCAGCTGAGATAGAGGGATCGATGAGGAAAGAGCTTCAGATAGATGAGCCGGACTCCTCTGAAATGAAGTAGGACATATTTTCCATTGCTGATGGATAAAATAACCATCAGTATTACTCATAAACAATGCATATTTGAAAAGCAGGAATTAATTAGCTATGAGCATTGTATTTTGTCCAACGCCCATCCAAAGTCCATTCCCTACTTAATACCTTGGGTGTATGCAGAAGGCAAGGACTTTTTACTATGTTCAAATTTTTCTGTTTGGCAGTGCAGCAGATTGGTTTAGATTATCGTATGTACCACCCAAACATTGGTTCCTTTGTGAAAATCTTGCTGTGGTGACTAAATTGGTTATTTTATCCATAAACAAATACATGGAATTAGGCAGTATTTTCTAATTGCTGCCTAGTTCAATGAATGGAGCGCACACTCAGACTGGATGAGGTGGATATTCTGATGTCACTACCCCACCTCTCCACCTTGTATATGACTATATGAGTTACATTTTTCAACTAATGTAAACGCTTAAATCAATACTTTAATACTTTACCAAAATACTTGGTTTATGGTATTAGCTTTTGTGTGGGGGATTAGTCACTCTGTGGGAGAAACATCTTTTAGGACTCTAGTGCCAATGAATGAAAGCCATTTTCAGATTAGATGAGATGGAAATGGTGATGTTACCACCCCCCTCTCCTCGTCGTCCAATCAGAAAATGCCTTGCATTCTTTGGGGAAATGTAAGGTGTTCTGTGAAATGGCGCCCAAACAAGAACTTTCAAGTATGCAGCTTAGGCAGCGTATTTGGGTTTAAAGTCGGGATAAATGGTAAGTATACCTTGTTCAAAAGTATCCTTACTTTTTAAGGCTTTATTCTATTGCTTTTACATTAGTTGAAAAATTTCATTCATATAGTCGTCACCGTATATCATTAAATAAGGCATTGTGTAGCGCAATGTTGATATTCAAAGTACAGCAGTACATAGTAGCCAATCACATTTGATATTACTGATCTCCAAGAATTTAAAGGAGAAGTTTTTCATAGTATGGATAACTGCATTTAGCATATTGTCTTTCTGAATAAACCTAATAAAATACTGGAGTGCAGAAAATGATTGTGATCATGAATAATATGAATGACTGGCATGAGACCCATCCTTCTCTCTCCTAGTGGCAATCATCAGAAGCGTGTGTTTGATACGGTGAAGAATGTGAACCAGGTAGTAAAGCAGAGATCTCTGGCTCCTTCTCCAATGAACATCCCAGGCTCTAACCAATCATCTGCTATGAACTCTCTAATGTCAAGCTGTGTCAGCACACCACGCTCCAGCCTTTATGGAGGGGATGTCTCTAACATAGTTATTGATAACAAAACTAATAGCATTATCCTGGAAACGGCGGAGTCAACTGACAACAGGTTAGTTGAGTGCATGCAAATACTGTATGCAATGATCAGCCAAGCTCTTACATTTTTTCTATAACACGCATGTAGGCTCAATTCACAAAAAAGCTGTACACAAGGTTAAGAATCTTTTTTTATTTATTTTTTTAATTTTTTTTAAAAACAAGGATTTTTTTTGTTCTTGTGTTGATTGATAAATGCAGCTTGTGTTTGAGAGTTTAAGCTTCTTCTGAGATCATGCAGAAATATTTGACAGGTAAAATTGAACTGCAGATGATCTTCTCCTGACCAGCTTTTGACTTTCCTCAAGCTTCTTTTGCATTTTGTTAGGCTGGCCATACACGCAGCAAAATTCTTTCTTGCAACCACTGTTGCACAGACAGTGTTCATGCAGGAATCCCTCCTGCCTTGACCATTGTCTTCTCTAGGTTGGGGGGGGGCGTCCCCCGCCAGGAGAAGACAGGGATTATCGCTAGTGATAAATGAAATAGATATTCCCACGCAACCTTAATAAGAGCAACAAAACACTAGTTGCAGCAGACACCAGGTTGGTCAATCCGTACCAAATAAATTGTATATAAAAAAAAAAAATAAGTGGTGTTGCGCTCTAGTAAGTGTTCACTAAAGTGCTGGCCCCACCTCTAGCCAGGTTAAGGGCACAGGGCATAACAGCCGTAGCGTACCTAGACGATCTATTGCTAATAGATAAGTCGGTGGCTCGTTTGGAGCAAAGCGTACGCATTACAACCAACTGTCTGAAAAGTTGGGTTGGATTCTCAACCTAGAGAAATCTTCCTTAATACCACTAGAAAAGCTGGAGTACTTGGGTCTCATCATAGACGCAGCCCAGGAAAGGGTGTTCTTGCCTCACGCAAAAATCAACTCTATAAGGCCGAGCCTCTTTTTGAGATTTGTTGTTTACAAGTTAAAAAAGTTTTTTTTTTTTTTTTTTGCTAGAAAACTACCTAGAACTTTTACCCTTAAAAATCTCCATTTTAAAAAATTCTACAGGTTGCATGTTTTGAGTTACACAGGAGGTCTAGGGCTAGAATTATTTCTCCCGCTCTACTGATCGCGGCAATACCTCACATGTGTGGTTTGAACACCATTTTCATAGGCAGACGCTACTCACGTATGCGTTCGCTTCTGCACGCAAGCTTGGCGGGACAGGGGCATGTTTAAAAAAACATTTTTTTATTTTACCTTTTTATTTTTTATTTTTAACACATCTCTTGTAATAGAAAAAAAGCATGACAGGACCTCTTAAATATGAGATCCGTGGTCAAAAAGACCTCAGCTCTCATATTTACACTAAAATGCAATTTAAAAAAAAAAAGGCCCTTCAAGATGGGTGGAAGTGACGTTTTGTCGTCGCTTCTGCCCTGCAATGGTATGGAGACGGGTGGGGGGCCATCTTCCCCTCTCCATACCTAGCACAGAAGAGCATCCGATCGCCTCCGCTGCTGCCTGCCGGTAAGCAACGGAGGGCACCGGCGCGTGACCGGGGGGGGGGGGGGGGCCCGCTGCTGATAAAAGTGTTTTTTCGGCGATTCCGCCGCAGAGACCACTATTATCGGAAATCGGACCGATAGCTGCTGCCATAACAACGATATTCCTCTTCAATTTAGGACGTATATCGGTGTGCGGCAGTCCGGAAGTGGTTAAGCTTGTAGAAAGCAGCTATTATCTTTGTAGATTGCTATCTATCTGCTGGCTGCAGGTGCTAAAAATACAATATTTATATGAAATTTTTCTATTTACCCAAATAAAAGATATAAAATAAAAACTGTTCAAAATCTTATTTTATTACTGAACATAAAGAAAATATATTAAAAATGAAAAACCATACCATATTCTCTATAAAGTATTTGCTCTAAAAAGCAAGGTTGCAGAATAAAAGTTTCTTATAATCCCCCCCCCCCCCCTACACCTAAAACAAATGAATAGCTTTGGAGAGTACGCTCCTCTTACTGACGTTATTTTACATTATAGTTATGTAGATGTGCTGTGCCATGATTTTTGTGTTATGTGAAAAAAATGATTAATCTATATTTTCCGGGTTTTGTGTATTATATGTTTTGGTTTTCTTGTCTTTAGTGATGATAAGAACAAGAAGCCTGGAACGCCTGGCACTCCAGGCTGTAACGACCTGGAGACAGCTTTGCGGCGGTTGTCCCTTCGGCGAGAGAACTACATGCTAGAGCGCAAGTTCTTTGAAGATGATCAGGAGCGGAAGCTGCGTAGTCTTGCCGAGAAGGAAGAGCTCCGCAGTGGGTCTCTAACGCCTACTGAAAGCATCATGTCCCTGGGCACCCACTCTTCCAGGTTGTCAGAGTTCACTGGAATCTCAGGAATGTCCTTCAGCAGCCGCTCTTACCTGCCAGAGAAACTTCAGATCGTGAAGCCCCTAGAAGGTGACAAGGGGCCAAGGCCCTTCTATGTTTTCCTTAGTGACTCCTTGTGGTCTCTGATACATCACCAAAAAGCAGGCACTTTACATAACTCGCACTCATTCTATTTTAGAGATAGCCATCCTCGATGTTGGTTTGAGGTCTTTTAGAGTTTTGCTGTACAAAGTTCCCAACCTTTCTCAGCTTGTGAGCAATACATACAGTATCGGCTATAAAGAAAAAAAAATTGTTGACTGTGCAAACGTGCCATCCTCAGGCCGTAACTACTAACCAGTAATTTTCTAACTTTATTTTCTAACTAACTGAATTGTCATGTTTGGTTACTGTAACACATTAAAAGAGAAGTTCAGGTCTCAGAAAAAAAAGTATACTCAGCTAGGTGGATACAGCATTGATCTGATGCTATATCTGTCCCCTGCCACCTTTAAGACTGAGAACTGAGCAATCAAAGACTGATGTTCGCTCAGTTCGCAGACTTTGCTGAGCAGACTTTTGCAGACTCTCTTCGCTGTCCCTCCAGCGCTCACTGGACCACTGAGCTGTGGGGAGGGCAGGAACGGCTGCCTCAATCTTCCAGCGGCTCTCTGAAAAGCTGATCCTGCTGCCAGTCCAATCATCTGGGTGGATCCGGACTGTAAAGTCGGGATATTTACCGAGCCTGGACCTGCTGAGTGAACGAACTGTACTCCTATGACCTACAGGAGAAGTATAGCCAAAGTAGCTTTGACCATACTTCTCCTTTAATACACTTTGTTCTGCCATATTGAATAACGAAGTATAAGACAGATTAGAATCTGTGTCTGGTTTGTATTGGTTGGGAACACTTCCTGTGACACTGACACTTAGTCATCAGGAAATAAAATGAGGGTACATGGTAATAAACCCTTTTCCGTGTGTCCTGAAAAAGTGCCTGTTTGTGTCTCTGGAAAGATTTACTTTTCCAGTAAGGGAGAAATCTATGTATACGGTGTAGAACCGTACAAATCATGTGGAATATTTTTATTGCAGCAGGATTTCAGACAGCCTATGAGTACCTACTGGGATACTGCCAAAAGTAACATCAAAGTTAGCAGAGAGCCACGTCTGGATTAAAAGTCACTGGTTGAGGACCACTGCTTTATAGGATGCAGTGTATCAATTGGCCTATAGGGGACAGATGTTTTATTAGTTATCACAAATACCATTGTTTTCTAACACTATATAATGCAGTACGTATCTTTATTATTAGTAAGTAAAACCGAATTAGGTTAAAGGGGTTACATTTTTAATTAACTGACTTTTTAATATCCCTGTAATGCAAAAGGATGAGCAAAGGTGTACCCTTTAAAAGTAAATCATTTGTGAAAATGTGCATACACACACCCTCTTAAAACAGAGCTTGTTGAAATTCTTTAGGTAAGAGTACCTTAAATAAATCAATTTGCAAAATTGTACAACCTTTGAAATGCATAATAATAATTCTAGATGGGTTACTTATCTTTATATTGCGATTAGCTCATTTAGGTCTTGGGCCCTGTATTAATGTCAAGTACTTTGCCCCTGGCTTACGTCAGTCCCTTTCCAAGCAACTTGGCAGACTCATTAGAAATGATTGAAAAGCACTTTGAATTTTGTACCCTAAAGACCATCTCACTGTTGCTATTACATGATATAAAATATGATTAGAAATCTATGACTGTTTCATTGAAGTGTTTCCCTAGATAAATGATGCTCCTTTAATTGCAAAATGCAGTCCATACACATACATAATCTTTTTAGTTTACGTATGTTTTAAGCTATATTTATAAATGTCCTTCATAATTTTTGTCATGTTTTTAAAGATTTATGAAATCTAGAAATCTAGAAGCTTTTGGGAAATCATTTCATGGCTTCTTTTGTAAGAAAAAAAAAATGCACTTTCAAATGTTTCAAATGCAAGCACTTTTAAGCGATTCTGTAATTTTATTTACATGCTGCTGTGTGTTTACCAGCTGCCATTATTGGATATCATGTAATACCGTTTGCTCTTGTATCGCTTATGATCTTTCAATAAAATCTGTTACATTTCTTCCATCCTCACTTTGTTTTCCTCTTTTCCCTTTGCACTTTTTTTTCAGTTTGCTTACCCACAATATAATAGGGGCATATGGTTCATGTGGGCAGCCAGCTTTTCTACTTTCTAAAATTCTTTATTCATGTGCTAAAGTAGACCCCCACTTTGTTCTGTATGTATTGAAAGTAGAACTCCATGCAGTGTTGGAGCCTAGGTCAAGTTTTTGTGTGTTACCATTGGGGTGTCCCTCACTTTCTATGCTGGTGACTCCAGAGAGAGAGAGAGGAAATAAAAATGTTGGGAAAGGTTTGAGCCTCTGGCTTGAAGGACAGGAAATGAAAGTCAAATCTTATCAACAGAGCCCTAATGAGCGATGAAAACCAGACATACCCATTTTCTGCCGTTAATCTTGAATGCTATGAATTTGATATAAAATATGACCTGCACGAGTTTGATCTGCTGAAAAGAATTCCAAAATGGGCACCCCATGAAGCATTTCTAATAAACTCTGCTTTACAGATTAAAAATCGGCACCGACTTCAATATTTATTTTATTTTATGCCCCTTTATATTGTGATTTATGATTGAGTGTGATATATCTTAATCTGTTTTGAGTTAAAGTCTGTGTTCTTATTTTCATATTTTATTTTATTTCTGCATTTCCCCTTTTCATTCTTTCTTTTTCCTTTACTGCCTTCACCTTGACCATGCTTCCAGGTCAGAGACAAACAATGTTCAGGGTGTGTTCTAAGTGCTTTAACCAATGGTATGTATATCTTATTAGGGATTTGCAGCAGAATGTTAGGGATTTGCATGTCTGAGCTTCCCTATTATTCCTATGTTGCTAAAGGTAGTGTATATAGATGCATTGATCCCTATAATAATATCCCGGCATATTGTAAATAATTGATCCAGCTTATAGAAAGCCTGGGGAATCTCAACATCTGGGTCTTGTAGAATTGTATCCACTCACCAAAGAATCAAACTCTTTTGTGAACACACAGTTCTAATTCTATAAATGGGTTAATGTAGCTTGCTTTGCATTTAGCTTTCATTTGGTATCAGTTTGGGACACTTCTGAGGTCATTGTGATCTCATTGACCAGGTGCTTCTGACCTGCATTTGACCTCCTAAGCTACTTGAAGCAGCTTTGCCTTGCCATTAATGCGTGGGGAAGAAAGCAGTTCCAGCGCAAACAAAAGCTCTTGTAAACAGGTCCTTAGGCCCCTTTCACACTGGGGCGTTTTTTAGGCGGTACAGCGCTAAAAATAGCGCCTGTATACCACCTGAAAAAATACGGCCCCATTCACTCCAGTGTGAAAGCCGGCGGGCTTTCACACTGGAGCGGTGCGCTAGCAGGACGGTAAAAAAAGTTCTGCTAGCAGCATCTTTGGAGCGGTATAGGAGCGGTGTATTCACCGCTCCTATACCGCTCCTTCCCATTGATTTGAATGGGACACCGCGGTAATACCGCGGCAATAACGCCGCAAAGCGCCGCTAAGGCGGCGCTCTGCGGGGGGTCTTTAACCCTTTTTTCGGCCGCTCGCGGGGGGTAAAACCGCACCGTGAGCGGCCGAATACCACGGCTAAAACGACGGTAAAGCAGCGCTAAATATAGCGCTGCTTTACCGTCACCGCGGCTCCCGCCCCAGTGTGAAAGGGGCCTTAATCTGTTGGGAGTAGGTATTAGAAGGGAAATCTGACAAAGTTTTGCCCAAGGGAAAAATACACACTTTTGGCAACATTTTGGTAAATTTTGTCACATTCTTACTTTGCAGTGGAGCTGCATTTTTTAAAGTGATTGTAAGGGTTTGTTTTTAAAAAAAAATAACAAACATATCATACTTACCTCCACTGTGCAGCTCATTTTGCACAAAGTGCCCCGATCCTCATCTTCTTGGGTCCCTCGGCGGCTCCTCCCCACAGCAGATAACACCCTAGGAGAAGCGCTCTCCTGAGGTGGTTACCTTGCGGGCGCACTCCCGAGTCCAGCATTCGGCATCCATAGCAGCCGAATGAATGACTCGGCCCTGCCCCCCGGTGCTCACGTCATTGGATTTGATTGACAGCAGTGGGAGCCACTGGCTGCGCTGCTATCAGTCCTGGACATGGGAAAAATAGACAGTACAGTGCCTTGATAAAGTATTCATACCTCTTGAAATTTTCCACATTTTGTCATGTTACAACCAAAAACTTAAATGTATTTTATTGGGCTTTTATGCGATAGAACTACACAAAGTGGCACATAATTGTGAAGTGGTAGGAAAATGATAAATGGTTTTCAAAATATGCTTGCTTTGAAATATATAACACTCTCCTTTTAAGTGTGTGGTTACATCCTTCTGATGTGTCACATGCAAAAGCACTGAATTAGGGCTTTTGCGTATGGGTGGCACAAACCAGCAATGTGTTTTAAAGCCGAAGCTCTCTTGGGTCTCTCCCTTCTCATTGACTGAGACAAAGCAGTGGGAGTCATTGGCTCCTGGTGCTGTCAATCACAGCCAGTGAGGCGGGTTGAGCCACGATGTGTGTGTTGCATAGACACACATAGGCAGCTTGGGAGCGATCACACACAATAGCCCCCAGAGCAAGCAGCTTGCTTTGGGGCCACACAGCAGGGCAAGGGGCCAGGAGCACCAGTAGGTGACCCAAAAAAAGGAGGATCGGGGCTGCTCCGAGCAAAACGTTTTCACAGAGCAGGTACAGTAAGCATAACAGGTTTGTTTTTTTAATAGAAAAAAAATTGAACCTTTACGAACACTTTAATGGTCCGTCTGCTTTAATTTTAGATTCTCATAAACTGATATAAAACGATGACTAATTATAAACCAAAATCTGGACACATTTATAAAACTATTTTTTGCATCACCATATTCCACTGACATATCTGTGTTGTCAGGAAAATGATGTTACTGTATTTCTAACATTATGGTTAGAAATATTGTTAGATATATAGCAGAGACTTAATTATGCTTACCACTGTGTTTGTTTTTAAATTGGAAGAAACAGTGGCACTCTAGATCAGGGGGTGAAGCAACTCCTGTGTGCATATGTGGAAGTTATGTCACCATGGCTAGTCATGATGGCTGAAGGCGTCAAGCCCAATTGAAGACAAGGCAAACATGTCATTGGCAGTGACTAAGCAGCAAGGAAGACCGTGGCTGTCACAATGCTGGAAGGGCACATTTCTAAGTCAGCCATGGTGTGCAAATATGCAGATCCAACTTGAAAAGTATGAAAAATTTCCTGAGCACCGGCAGTGAAGTTTAGTTTCGCTTTAAAGGTTTCTTTTAATTAGATTTGCATGGTAAAATGAAAGTTGTGACAACCAAAATACAGCCTACAGGAGTCTTTGTTTACTTTGCTCTGCAACTCATTGGTGTGAAGAGGTCCTACATAGTAACATGTTCAGTGTGAACTTAAGCTATACTGTATTTTCCAGATTGATTGGAAATTTTCATTTATATCTACTGTATAATCTACTGTATATGAAAGCTGTAATTGAGTTTGATATAAACATCGGATGCCCTTTTTATTAAGTATTTGTAAATTATTTCTTAAAGTGGAGTTCCACCCACATTAAAGACTTTGCACCATCTAGTCAATGATTGCATGAGAAAAAAGTATTGGGTATTTTTTTTTTTTGGTTGATTTACCTTGTTTTTGATGGTATAATTCTTCTCTTCCTGTGTACCTCCCTGCACCGAGGTAGGACATTTCTGGCCACGCAATGGCTCCTCAGAAGATGCTTGTCATCAATCCCAGGAGTCAATGGGCATCACAGGCTGGAAGCATTGTGTTATTTCCTAACAGGAAATGACGCGATGCAAGCTGGCAATAAGCGCCATCTTTAACCTCTTGACCACTGGGCACTTAAACCCCCCTCCTAACCAGACCAATTTTCAGCTTTTGGTGCTCACACTTTGAATGACAATTACTCAGTCATGCAACACTGTACCCAAATTAATTTTTTGTCCTTTTTTTCCACACAAATAGAGCTTTATTTTGGTGGTATTTAATCACTGCTGTTTTTTTTATTTTTTGCGCTATAAATCAAAAAAAAATATGAAAATTCGGTAAAAATAAAAATGATTTGTTTCTATTAAAATTTATTGCAGAGTATTGGCAGAGTATTGGCTATCAGCTGCCGTGATCCGTGATGCGCCGGGTCCTTGGCATGTGATTTGACATGTTCACAAATCTGCCCAATGTGAACGTGGGCTTATTGTCAAAGCTTAATTGAACAAGCTAAAGTTAGAAGCTGATTGACTACCATGAACTGCTGCCCCAGAATTAGAGTTCTTAATCTTTGGTTAATCCCCCCAGTATAAGAAAGGAATTCCCCCTTACTTTGGTTTCTTTTCACTCCCAGTTGTGTCTGTTGGACAAAAAGTAAAGGGAAATCTACATACAAGGACACACCAGTGAATCATACTCAAACAGGGATTCTATGATTCTATTCTCTTCCTAATCTGGCTAAAAACTTTCCCTATTCTATATAAAACTAAAAAGAAAATGTTTCAGCTACACATACGCTTTAGCTTTCATGGTGGATTGTTGTAAAACCCATTTTACCCCCAAAGGAACCTCAAAAATGTAGTTTTCAGGTCTGAGGGAATCCCTGCTAAAACTATTTCATTGGGTGTCCATGAGAAAAATGCCCCTTACGTTGGTGACCAGTGGGAAGAATGCCCCTTTACAGTGGCGGTCAGAACGCCACCCTTATGCCCCGTACACACGAGCGGAAATTCCGCCATCAAAAGTCCAATGAGAGCTTTTGGTCTGAAAATGCGACCGTGTGTATGCTCCATCAGACTTTTGCTGGCGGAATTCCAGCCAGCAAAAGATTGAGAGCATGTTCTCAATTTTTCGGTCGGAAAAAGTTCTGATTGGAAATTCCGATCGTCTGTACCAATTGCCGACGCGCAAAATTCCTGCGCATGCTCGGAAACAATTCGACGCATGCTCGGTAGCATCGAACTTCATTTTCTCGGCTCGTCGTAGTGTTGTACGTCACCTGCGTTCTTGACGGTCGAAAGTTCAGCGAACTTTTGTGTGACTGTGTGTATGCAAGCCAAGCTTGAGCGCAATTCTGTTGGAAAAACCATCCAAGATTTTTCAGACGGAAATTCTGCTCGTGTGTATGCGGCATTACTGACAGATCATTGGCGTCATACAGCCGCCTCTGACAAATGGCATTGGCCCCAGGATTTTGCAAGGCGCCATTAAATGGTAGGTCAGTCAGCCGCTGCTCAAAAGAACTCCTAGGAACCTCTAAAGGAACCCTAGTTGAAAATGGATGGTTTAGAATATAGACCAACTGATCTAAGCAATTTTTATTAAAACCAATATATATAATTGTATTTATAACTACTTTATTGTCTGTATTTTGGTAATCCCCCTCTTTAGCTGGACTCATTGCAGAGTGGAGATTGATAAACATAGCCATTAATTTGCTCAGTTACTGAGGAACTGTAATGAAGCCTTGTTATAATTGGTGCAAGGCTTATCATTAGATCATTGTTGCTTTTTTATTGTTGTAAGCTATATTACTATAAAGTTTATTTGTAACTGAAAGTCAATTTTCCTGCCTTTCCAGGATCAGCAACTTTACATCAGTGGCAGCAGTTGGCACAACCACATCTTGGAGGAATCCTGGATCCTAGGCCTGGCGTTGTTACCAAAGGCTTCCGAACCTTAGATCTGGACCAGGAGGAAGTGTATTGCTTCAATGACTATGAAGAAGATGAGACAGGTGACATTCCTTACAAGAGCTTAACTACCTCGAGTCCCGTCCATCATTCAGAGACCTCAGGTGAGAGGTCTCAAGCACAAGTGACTGTGTCTGGCAGCAAGAATTGTCCAAGCCATTCTCATGCTGCCCCTGAGGACTTGCAAGAGCCCGCGACAGACGATGATGAGGGGTCTGGTGAGGGATCCTCCTTACGTCCTGTAAAATGGACATCTTTACAGGATATTGCATATTGGGCCATTTTCACCTCTACACCACAACACATCCGCAAGAGTTTCACTGCATTCAAAAAGTGATCTCCTTAGTATTAAACCATTATTCTCTCATTTTAGCATATCCCGCTAGTTGTATTTATATACATTTTGCTAGGACCACATGTTTTTGTGTATAAAGGCTGCTAAAAGAATGAGGCTTGCAAATGAACATTTAACATTTTCACAAATCGGGTGCCATGTATTTCAAAAACCTTTTGTTGACTGAGTAGTCTTTTTAAAAAAAAAAATCATTGAAAATTATGCACAGTTTAATATTTGCTTCCTTCAGAAACATCAGGGTGTTGGTCACAAAGTTTACAATGAAATCTGCACTGTGTTGTTAAACTCGTTATAATGTCAGAAGCTAAGGCCTACCCCCAGAATGATGGAAACTATAATAGGTTATTCTTTCAAGCAGAGTTCCCGTAGGGTTTAAGAAATCAACATACCAGTGGTACTCAATCAGAATTAAAAAAAAAAATGTAAAGTTCTAAATCATGACCATTTAACTACTTAAATTTCTATGTAGCGAGAGATTAAAATTTCCTGCATAGTTTAACCATCAAATATTAGAGGAAACTTTTTAGAAATCAGGCTGACATTGCTGATCATCTTCTTAGAATGCCAGGTGCTCTCTGATATCGGTACTTTCCAAGTCGCAGGCCTGGGACAAGTGTTAGGAACTGGAAGATCACAGTGAAGTCAAAATTGCTGATCTGCAGATGAATGTTTTAGGTTCGTGATTCAGAAAGTGCTAAAGCCGTGGTTTCAGCATGAAAGACAAAACTAGCATATGCAGTCATAAGGAGCTCAGCAATTGCAACCTTCTTACTTTCTTAGTGTTGGATTTGTTTAAAGAGAACCTGCCTCAAGTGGTTGTCAGTGTTTGACCTCTGGGCTGCATAGTAGTTCTTGGATAATGAAGCTGAAAACCTGTTCAATGTCAAGTGATATCACTGCCTTGGAACTTTTAGGCAGCCAAAGTCAAATGATGGCTTATGCTGTGGCTTCTTAGACAGACAGGTATTTTGCCAGGTATGGGATGTATAGCACTTCAAATTGCAGGTGCGTATTTATTAGGGCTAAGCCACACATTTTATTAACTGCTTAGTAGCATGAGATTAGCATCTTATTGACCGTTGCCTCTTCCAGTCATCAGTCCAGGGCTAGATGTGAGATTTTAATTATGCATTTTCAAGAAATGTAACACTGTATTTACAACTGCTTTGATTTAAACAATAATTAAAGCAGTTAGTAACAGAAATTTCAGTCTGTGAAGGTGCTCATAGACATGAGATATTTTGTTTGTGGGCAGCTTCGGAAAGTCTGAGCCTACAGATCTCTATTTAGAAAGTGATAGGACAAGTTTAGGAAATCTGATATTTCACAAACCGATTAGCTGTTTATTGAATAGATATAGCAGCACTTACAGTTGCTCGCTCTTTTGTCTTTATTACAGCCACGCACAATCAAATTAATGAAAATACCCTATAATATGGGAGCCAACTGTCCCTTGCTGTAAAAAGCTCTTCGCCATTATTTATAGTAGGGCAGCATTTGTCTTTGCACTTCCTCAGGAACAAGGGTATCAACAACTGATGCTCCTCAATCATAGATACATGCTAGATATGACCTGAATGTTCATCTTACCGTTTCCTGATCCTGTGGCAAGCTTTACTAGAAAGCCATTAAAATCTCACAACTTACTCCCAACTTGGTCAGAAAGAGGCTAAAATAGCATCTCAATGAAAATCTACCACATGGAGTAGCTGTTCAAATAGAATTTGTGAGGACAGAAAATGGCAGCTGCCACTGGTCCAGCATTTTAAAGCTGTCATCCTTATCTGGACTTCACTTACTGAGCCATTGACATGGAACAAATATGCAGAACAGAATCTCAGGCTTCACATGCTACATGCGTTTTTCAAAGTAATTTGGTATTGAAGCCAGAGTTAGAGTGAATCCACAGTGGTAGCTCCCATATCTCTATCATTCCAGGTGCCCTTTAACATGAAACAAAGTTTTAGAGCAGCAACAGTGGATTAGGTGATTGATTTTGGTTTATAAGCTTGTGCAGTTTTATATTGGATAAGAATAAAGGACAACTGTTAGTTGTAGGCAAAGAGACATATTTGTATGGTGATACATCTGGTAGGAAAGATGTGCTGGTGGTTAATATGGTAAATGTCTAATGCTCCCACAAGTAAGGTTATACTGCCATCTTATGGAGGCTTGCAAGTCATTTATTTGGCTTCTGTTCAGAATTTTTAGACTACTAAGGGCTATTCTATTTATGAGGATATGATCAAGTACATTTTTTTTATTTGCAGGCAAGTATATATTATAAGTATGTGATTAATAGCTATATCAGTACACATGCAGTGTTTTATTGACAGGAAGACTTAATTTATTCCTGTATGACTTATAGTAATTTTGCACCGCATTTCACATCATTTATAAGAGTTTGGTCACTTTTGTAGTGACTTATTAATGTATAACTCTACCTTTATAAGGAATTTGGTATTGCGTGACAGACTATGATGTCCTGAACTTTTATTCATTGAGAAATGTTCAAACGTTGTCCTTTCCCAGAGGGTTTGTATAGACTGGCTATTGGTCTGGCCATGCTGTAACTGGTGTGTTAAGCTATTCTTTAGCTGATTGTGATAACCGTACAGTTGTAGTGCAAATGGGCAAGCAATGAGAACCATTATCATTTATGAACGCATACATCTGTATCAAATTAGAAAGGAAATAGCAAAATGACCCTAAAAGGCATAGGCTGCTTTGCAGGATTATTAACCATACCAGAAAAGCTCTATACCAGGGGTAGGCAACCTTGGCCCTTCAGGCTGAATGAAACCACAAATCCCATCATGTTTCTAGGCACCACACTGGTGGCTGTCTGAGCCTTGCAATGTTTCATGGGACTTGGTTGTCTATCTGTGCTCTATGCTGTCTGAGGCTTCAACACTCTGAACAAGTATACAAACTAGTAATTGATTTCACAGGCTGTATACGTGTTCTGGGTCTGTAATGTGAGCCATATTGCGCCAGGGATAGTCGAGCAGCTAGCTTTTGTAGGAGTTTAGCGACAGCCTACAAATATCTCACAGTAGAATTTATTTTAATGTTCCATCAGTCTACAGTTTTACTGAAAATGTATTTGTAACAATTCATTTATGTTGGTCGCAATGGATATTAACAAAACTTGCACATAACTGAAGGCTCTTTCTTGAAATATCAGATTTTCTGTAGCTGTGGGGTTGAAGGTTATGCGATGGAGTACCAACTGTTACTAGACTTATGAAAGAATTTGAATATTAAGGGGTCTATTTATAAAGCAACATCTGTTGATTTTACCAAACTTTCTCTGGGGAATTTACATTTTTAAACACATGCACTGGGAAGATTCACCAACAGAGAATGTTTTCTGAATGTCACATTTGCTGCTTTATAAATATGCCCCTAGGTTTTTCATTTTCTTATGGCTATGCAGGCTTACTCATAAGTGATTTTTATTTGTCTCCTTAAAAATCCTTACTTTGGCTGCTATGCCTGACACTTCATGAGCACCTGTCAGACTAGAAATACTAGTTCTGGTATCCATATATTTGCTTTACAGCTTACTGAGTTGGTGGCCTATAACAAGCTTATGCATCATATGTCCAGTTTAGTGCCTACATTTATTTTAATGGAAGGATTAGGATGATCAGTCCAGATCTTGTAAAAGGAATTTCTGTCCTAATGAGTATCTTTTCAGCTTGTCAAAGTTTTGAAAGTCACCCTAAAATCTGACATTTGCTGTCCCTCAACAGCCAGTTTGTGAGATCATGCAGTTGGTAAGGCAGTCCCTGTCAGACTTTAGGTGACCTCTGACCCCTTGACTCAAGATAAAGTATTTGATTAAAGCCATAGTATACTCATACAGAGTAAACCAAATGGTCTAATATAAATATTTCCTAAGTCATACTGCATAGTTTTACTATATGAAGGAACTTCCAGATTCTTGAGCAAGCCTGTTAATGGCTGGTTCTATTTAAACCCTGACACTTGAGCATTTTAAAATTGAGGAGGCTGCCTTTGGCATTATCAGGGACAACACATTGTAACAATTCAGTGTGTCAATAGTATAATATACTCAGCACTTTTGTATATAGTTAAGAATTGCTGTACTTCACTGTACAGGGTTAACATTTTAAATGTTGATATTTTATTTTCAGCACTCAAAATGCTCTCTTTAAAAGAGTCCTGCCACTTTTTTCCCTTGAATTTTATAGAAAGAAACTGTACATTTGTGTAAATAGGACCTGGTTCACCATGGATAGTTTTGCACTGCTAAATGATCTTTTTGCACTAATGGAAACTATTTTTGTACAGATTTGTTGAAAAAATTCCATGAGATTTTATGGGGCAAAGCTTAATGCTCTAATTAAAGGGATTTTGGAATACTTGAATCATGTTTGAATTTTTGTTTATACTGCTTATACTTATGTTACATATTTTTAGTGTAATACATTTCTTATACTTATATTCATTTCTAAGATTATTTTTTGTTCTGTATTTGCAACACACATCTATTTTTAACTCCACAACATCTAGGCAGATGATAGTCTAAGGCCCCTTTCACATGGCCGTCTCGATCAGATCCACCTGTTCGTTTTTCAGATGGACCTGATCAGAAGGTCCATTTATCCCTATGGACAGGCTGGAGTATGCAGACTTGTGTCCATCTACACCTGCCTACCTCCAGATCAGATTGGGTCTGCCAAAAAAATGGAAGGCGATCTATGTCGGCAGATCGGATCGGAGGGTAGTCGAGTATAAACGGAGAGCCGAGTCAGTTTACTTCCAGCTGCCCATAGAGCAGAACGGGCTCTGTCCATGTCTGCTCTGCAGAAACTGAGCAGACATTTGTGTGTCATATGCCTGCTCTGTTCTGATTTGCAGGAGATCTGTGAGCTGATTCCCTGCTGATCAGAATGGAATCAACCTCACGTGCAAAGGGCCTTTATAAGCACAAATGCATATATTTTCTAAGCATTAGTTATGTTCTTGCTGTCCAGGCATCAGTTTATTTGAAACAATTATAACTCACCAGTAGCTAATTGAGCTAAATAAGGTTCAGATTCTATAATAATAATTTGTTAACTTGCCTGGCCAGAGTGCACTGATATCTGCATATTTTGCATTATAAAGCAGGAAACCAGCCAGCTACCATTTTAGAATTTTCTTAGCATCATAATGTATTCATTAAAAAAAAAAAATGTATGTACTACTATTGTAATTTTTCATAATCCGTTTTTGAATTTTCCACAATTCTCTCTATATCAAAATCAAGCTGGAAGTGAGGGTGCCAGCTTTGTGATCAGGACTTTTTGACATCATACTGCCAACCTAACTGGGCACCACAGTCCAATGGACAGGTGTTGAGGTGACCCCAAAGCTAGAGTCTTGGCCTCCTGGTGTCGTCACACTAAAACTGCACACTTTGTATTTAGATGTTTGAATAGAGTTCTGCTTTAGAAGTTTGATTGCAAACATATGTGAAGACCTTTCCCTAAAGTGTTGACTTCACTGACAATTTTACATCCCATCAACAGAGTAATATCACAAAGAGTCGCTTTCATCCTTATTTTCCCTATCCTTGCTTCCATTTGCATAATATTATAACTTAAATAGCTTTTGGTTTTGCCATTCAAATTAATTTGCCTTTTTAAAAATACACTGAATATTCACACATGAACAATGCATGTTATAAAATGCATTATAATGTGATGGAACCCTTGAGTCTTGTATTTAAGACTCACAATATTACACTTAGTAGTAATTTTATGGAAGAATTGTGTTGGGACTTGAGTGGCAAAATTAAGGCCCACAAACCCAAAATGCAGCATGTAGGAATTTTTTCCCAACACACCAACATACAAACACATCAGTATTACAGATTGTATTGAAAAAAGGGACTTTTTGCTCATGCATTTTGTTGCCTTTGCTGGAAAATGTATCAAAAAGCAACACAAAAGCATATATTTTTAGACCCAAAGAAGTCATTTCTGAGTATTTGTTTGTATTCCGGGCTCAGAACTAGATTTTCAAAATGTATTTCTTCATGCTATGTTTTGAAACCCAGCTCATGCCAGATTTTCTAGTTTTAAATAGGAAGTGAGGAAAAGTAAACCTTTTGGTCATGTTGTTTTTATTTGACTTCGACGCCACTGGGGAGATTTCTCCTTGCTGCGTGTCTTCATTATCCCTAGACAAGAATTAAGGGGAGCAGGGGAGGAAGGCACAGTACAAAAACTCAACCAGGCTTTAATCTTTCCACATTTGTGCTAGAAAATGTGTTATTTGCTTTAAACAGCCCTGCTGGTAAAATTTCCCCTTGTTCCTGTTACTACTTGTCAGTGGAAAAGGAGGAGAAAGAACATCTCCCCTGATAAGAACACATAGGGCTGGAATAAAAAGGAAGTCGTTTCATGTATGGGAGGCAAAGTGATGCCATGTGGTGAGCTGCACCCTCTTCATCACATGCATGCAGGCAATTATCTACTTATTTATCTCACAAAAGTAAGTACACCCCTAATATTTTATTATATCTTCATGTGACAACACTGAAGAAATTACAAAAACACTCACGAAAGTAGTGAGTGTACAGCTTGTATAACAGTGTAAATGTGCTGTCCTCTCAAAATAACTCCATACACAAAGCCAAAGTGTCAATATTTTGTGTGGCCACCATTATTTTCCAGCACTGCCTTAACCCTCTTGGGCATGGAGTTCACCGGAGCTTCTCAGGTTGACACTGGAGTCCTCTTCCACTCCTCCATGATGACATCAGGAAGCTGGTGGATGTTAGAGACTCTGTGCTTCTCCACCTTCCGTTTTGAGGATGACCCACAGATGCTCGATAGGGTTTAGGACTGGAAACATGCTTGACCAGTCCATCACCTTTTACCCTTGGCTTCTTTAGCAAGGCAGTGGTCATCTTGGACGTGTGTTTGGGGTCATTATCATGTTGGAATACTGCACTGCAGCCCAGTCTCTGAAGGGAGGGTATCATGCTTTGCTTCAGTATGTCACAGTACATGTTGGCATTCATGGTTCCCTCAATGAACTGTTGCTCCCCAGCGCCGGCAGCACTCATGCATCCCCAGACCATGAAACTCCCACCACCATGCTTGACTGTAGGCAGGACACACTGGTCTTTGTACTCCTCACCTGGTTGCCGCCACACACGCTTGACACCATCTGAACCAAATAAATTTATCTTGGTCTCATCAGACCACAGGACATGGTTCCATCGTGTAATAAATGATAAATCGTTTAGTGGACATAAATGAATGCATTTTTTGTTAGTTTTTTTACATATACCTAGTGCAGACAGTTTGGATGGGAAACACATTAACCTTACAATTTATCGTTTATTCAGCAGAAAATTTCCGAACTTGTCCTTCGTTTTTTTTTTTTGGGCTCAAAAACATCCCTAAGATTATGGATTTTGTGCCCATTAACTGTCTGAAAAATGAACAAACTGTCTAAATGTTCAAATTTTAGCCGA
Source organism: Lithobates sylvaticus (assembly GCA_028564925.1). Taxonomy (NCBI): domain Eukaryota; kingdom Metazoa; phylum Chordata; class Amphibia; order Anura; family Ranidae; genus Lithobates; species Lithobates sylvaticus. Next base: position 370,462,951 of record CM053030.1, read on the forward strand.
TATTTTGTATAGTGTATGGCCAGCATTAGTCTGCTTGTCTTCGGCAAACGGTTGGTGGGCTTTCTTGTGCATAACCTTTAGAAGAGGCTTCCTTCTGGGATGACAGCCATGCAGACCAGTTTGATGCAGTGTGCGGCGTATGGTCTGAGCACTGACAGGCTGACCCCCCCACCCCTTCAACCTCTGCAGCAATGCTGGCAGCACTCATACGTCTATTTCTCAAAGACAACCTCTGGATATGACTTTGAGCATGTGTACTCACTTCTTTGGTCGACCATGGCGAGGCCTGTTCTAAAATGAACCTGTCCTGTTAAACTGCTGTATGGTCTTGACCACTGTGCTGCAGCTCAGTTTCAGGGTCTTGGCAATCTTTTAATAGCCTAGGCCATCTTTATGTAGAGCAACAATTCTTTCTTGCAGATCTTCAGAGAGTTCTTTGCCATGAGGTGCAATGTTGAACTTTCAGTGACCAGTATGAGAGAGTGAGAGCGATAACGCCAAATTTCACACACCTGCTCCCCATTCACACCCGAGTCCTTGTAACACTAACTAGTCACATGACACCGGGTAGGGTAAATGGCTAATATGGCCCAATTTGGACATTTTCACTTAGGGGGTGTGCTCGCCTTTGTTACCAGCGGTTTGAACATTAATGGCTATGTGGGGAGTTATTTTGAGGGGACAGCAAATTTACACTGTTATACAAGCTGTACACTCGCTATTTTACATTGTAGCAAAGTGTAATTTCTTCAGTGTTGCCACATGACTATAATAAATATATATAAAAATATTTTCAAAAATGTAAGGAGTGTACTCTCTTTTGTGAGATACTGTGTGTGTGTGTGTGTGTGTGTGTGTGTGTATGTATGTATATATATATATATATATATATATATATATATATATATATATATATATATATATATAATTGTTTTGTTGTTTTGAATAAAGGTTATGTAGATTTTTTTTATTTGTATATTTATAAAAGTCTGCAATAAAGTAAATTACAAGGTTTCCTAACACACACACACACACACACACACACACACACACACACACACTGCGCTATTCACAATCAGCGTAAAGAGACCGTCATTAAGCTTGCAGCAGGGGCACGCCCCACAATGTCACTTTGCACTTCCAAGTACACATGAAATCTGATTGTTGGACCTGGAGCTGCACAGTAACACTGAGACAGCTGTGGCGGCACCTGAAATACCACTCCCGGCTGCTATCACACTTGTCTCGGAAGACGATTGTGAGGGGACATCACAGAAAAGGGGGCACAGTCTGACATCTTCGCCCTTGGCACTGGATGTTCTTGCCCCCTGGACTGCAAAAAAAAATCATCTCCGTGCTATTCAAAACAAAAAGAACATTTTGACTGGGGTGTAGTCTAATTCAGGCAAGCAGAAGCTCTAAAAAATGAAGGATGTTATAGCTACAGGGTTAATCTTTTCTTTTTGTAAATTTAATGTTGGCATGGGCTTGTCACAAATGTGTAATCTCAAATACAAACATCTAACCACAAATGCTTATTGAACCTGCAGCTTCAGTTATGTGATGTTGTGCCCTTCAGAGAGCTTGAAAACATAGGAAAAGGTTTGTTGAAGAAAAGTACATAAGCTACCTGCTTACTTTACTGTCGCTTTTCAGTCTCTACCTTTTATAAGGAGCCTCCAACCTTATCATTTCTATGCTAAAATCTTTGCTTGACTCCAATTTTAGCAGCCTTTATATATAATCAAGAATTGGTTAAAAATTTGGGAGCAATATTATGTATCAACAGATGTCTTCAATGGTCTGTAAAATAAAGAAATTGCAAACATACATATGTAGCATACTTCTTTCCTGAAATAAATATAATATCTACTATAGCCCTTTTGTTTTTACTATAGTAGGATGACCGCATCTTTGCCACTAAAATGTCTAAGGTTATAATTTAAACTATTATTAATTATTCAGGAAAGAATTTTGCTAATCTGTTTTTCCTTTTTCTTACTAATCACACTTTGTCTTTACTATTCCATAATTGACAGGACAGTTCTCCCCTAACTCAAGCTAGATATATTTTACCTATGGATACCCAACTTCATAGCAACTTGTTCTATGCTCTATGTTTTGGCTTCTGCATTATGGCCTGTTAAAATGTCTTTAAATGGCTCTTACTCTCTTTGTATTTCAGTAGATTTGCTTCAAGCCACTTAAAACATGGCAATGTATTGCCTACCTTCCTTTCATTACATCAGGAGTAGTGTTCTAGTACATAATTGGGGTTTCCCCTATAGCAATCAAATATTACTATACTTTTAATTTGTACTGGTAAAATAACTGGAATCAAGTAAAGCATAATTTCCACTGTCCATTAAGCTAGGTTTTGATATTTCATAAACTAACCCTTTTCATTTTTTCAGAAAAGCAAAGGTTTATAGGCAGACGGATCTGAGTGAATTTGTGTTGATTGCTAAGGGTTACAGCACTTGGTTATACAGTGCCATTTGCTCTGGTTTATTGAATAAACTATTTGGTGTCAATGAAAAAAAGTTCTTTCCCCAGTTGTTAGTGTATTAATCAGCCCTGAAATTGTATCACGATAAAAAGCACCTATACTGCAGCTGATTTTGGACTTGCAGTTCCAAAGAATGCATGTTTTGTAATTAATATATTTTGGTGCTTACAGTCTGATTATAAGCATAAAATTAAAGATTTGACTTTGCGTTTGCTAAAAAAAAAATCAGTAATAGATGTCTTATTGTCTTGTATTTAGTGTACCACCCTGGGAAATGCTTGTCTCAGACCAACTCTACATTCACGTTTACTACTTGTCGGATCTTGCACCCATCTGATGAACTCACCCGTGTCACTCCAAGGTTAGTTATCACCTCTGTACAGGGTCTCTTAGTTTGACTTTCTTCTAAAAGTTTATCCTTGTTACATGAGAAAAGTGATAGTCCGTACAGGCAAAGCAGGGGACTTAAAGTGTACGTAAAGTCAAAACTCTTTTTTTATTTATTTTTGGATAGAGTGTAAAAAGTTTAAACCTCTGTCAAGTTTTATTGCTAATATAAAAGATTTTTTTTTATTTTTGTTTTTTGACAAAAATCTTAGGATGTTACCCAAAAGCAATTCAAATTAAACTAGGAAAAAATAAAATTGTATAGACAATTAAAGCCTTTATTGTGCCACAAAATTATGATAGCATACAAAAAAAAAAAATCTTAAACTGTCTCTAAGATAATCAAATCGGAACTATACTGCATCTGAACACCACAAATCAAAAACTGCTATTTAATACATTTTTAATATTCAAAGCCACCCATCCATGTCTCCATGCTTTATTTTGCTGAGAAATCACTTTGAAAACCACCCCAGCATTTCTGGCAGTGGCCATCTTAAAAGACAAGTATGGAGGGTTTTTTTTTTTTTCCCTGCATCATACTTACCTAGGTGGATGCAGCATCCATCCGATGCCGCATCTGTCACCTGCCGGCTCTAACACTGAGAACTAAGAAATCCAATGCTGCCGATCGCTTGGTTCTCCGGGCTCCTGGGGTAGAGCTGGTGACTGTCAGTCACTGCTGTCTGCTCTGCGCCCACCCCTCACTTACTGGAGCACTGGGCTGTGGAGGGGGGTGGCTCACTGAGAGGCTGAGCAGGGTGCCGGTCCAGGCATGTCACGGTCTTGCCCAAGCCTAGAGTGGGCTTCAGCCTGCTGTCAGCAGAACAAACTGCATTCCTGTGATCCATAGGAGAAGTACAGCCAAACAAGCTTTGGCTATACTTCTCCTTTAAGTATTCATCTTCCCTTAGTTTAGGCATGCAGGCAGGAAGGTGTACCTAGCTGAGAAAACCCCTCCTGAAGTCTCCTGGGATGTATAACATTATTTGCCTAGGCCTGGAAACCAGGAAGTAACTGAAGAAATGTAAAAAAAAAAAAAAAAAAAAGTTTAAAAAAAGTCAATCTAATATACTTTCCTATGTATTTACTAATGCTAGCAGCATGAGGATTAAAGATAGCCAATATTGACAGAGAGAAAAGTTCCACTTTAAAGCAGTATTAAACCCAAGAAGCTTTTTCTAAAAAAATTCCCTTATATCATATTTCATTTTGAAGGGGGCATGGCCAGTAGAGTAGCGTTGGCTGAGGCCATCACATACATCCACATGCATTTTGCTGGGTGAGCGGTGTCCTACACTTTTACACTGGCATTTCTGGGTGGCATTCCTAGCTCTATATTTTGGTAGTGGGCTTGGAAGAAAAAAAAAAACTCAAATTATTAGTGTATGTTTGCCGACTGGTGATACTTCTCTCCCTGTTTGTACTGGTGATGATTATCTCTGGTACAGAAATAGGAAGTGAGGGGAAATCTTCTATTGGGGAAACCTGTTCTAGTAAGGAGGGAATTCCCCCTCACTTTAAGTAGACCTTCTCTTGCTCCCAACTGTGTCTCCAAGTTAGTAAGTAAAGCAAAATCTCCCAGATGGGACATACACTCTTAATTTTTTTTTTCATTCAGCTCCAGCCTCAAAGAAGAAAAAAAAATTAACATATTCCTCCATCTACATTATGCAGCATGGATGGATGAATCTCGCTCTGCTCCTATTGAATTGTAGTCACTGTTTGGTTAAAAAATTTCTGTTTGGCTTCGTCGTTTTTTTTTTTTTGTTTTTTTTTTTAAATTGAAAGATATCTGGTGAAAGGAGAGTGACAGGGCTACCCACATAGCAAATTTTGGCTGGTTCATCAGGAATTTTCATGTAGTGAGGTGCATTACACCCCATTCTTTCTTAATAAGCTAGCTAATTAATTTCTCCTAAATGCCGAAAAACTGTCACGGTTAGGTACATTATGATAGTAGTATATCGGTAGTATAGGCCTTAAAGCATTCTCTGCTCTATCCAAAACGTAGAGGAAAACATTTGGCATTGCATACATATTTATTTGCTCTTGATTTAAAATCTATGGGAGAGCTTGAACACAATACACTGAGCGAATGTCTGTAACACAGGATTAACGCATAGAAATATTATTTATCCTTGCAAATACGAAATAGAATGTGGATTTAGACAACCAATGTATGTTAATGCAAACTTAGCAGCTGCCTAACCAGAAGTGGTTCTTTACAGGTCATTTGATGGAGAGGAAGAAAGCACTTTATACCAGGTTTTTCTAAGAGAGGCTATAGGGCAAACTCTGTGACTGAGCATTACAGGGGGTGAGCAGTACTACTTAGTGGAGTTCGTTGCCTGTTGAAACACAGAAGTTGAGATGCCAGTGTGTGTGATACAAGATAACCCTAATGATTGACAGTGTCCTAACACAACTAAGAATCCAAAATGCTCACAGGTTCAGTGGCATGTTGTCTTGCTAGATTGATTCCCATCAACTAAACTACTGAATTATTATTAACAAAAGAAAAATAATTTTAAAGGAAAGTTGTCTTAGCATTTTAATTTACAATAATAAAATAAACACATTTTACTTTGCATATGTAGTATGTGTAATTGGTGTGTATAACTGATTAACTTGCCTGTTAACTTGGCATAGCTTTTTTACCTGTTGCATGCATAGGCTAATTTTTTCACTTTTATTTTGTTCATTTATTACAGGTATTTATGTAACACTTAAATGTACGCAACACTTTACTATATTGGACACTCACATCAGTCCCTTTCATGTGTGCATGGGCCAATTTAGACAGAAGCCAGTTAAACTACCATAGTTTTTCAAAGTGTGGGAGGAAACCAAATTACCCGAAAGAACCCCACTCGTGGACAGGAAGTACCTGCAAATTCCATGCAGGTAGTGTCATGGTTGGGATTTAAACCAATGACCCTAGTGCTAACCACTGAGCCACTGTACAGCCCTGTTACAAGTAAATTAGTTAACGAAGTTGGAAAAAAAATAGGTTAATACCTTTCGCTGTTGGTGCAGAGCTGACAAAATAAATTTCACTATGTGATCAATGCCAAAAATGGTTCACAATAGACACTTATCCCCAAGAATAGCCAGTGGTTGGGCTCAGAACATCTCTATACTATCCAGTTATAAAACAAATATAAGAGGGTGCCTCTATCTAGGTGTAGAGATTTATTAAAGAGCATAAAAGACAAAAATGCACTCACTAGTTAAAGTGGATCAAGGCATGTCATAAACCTCTATAGACCTCCATAGGATCACCATGATGCGGCAGAGCTCTACAGGCAAGTGGCTGGCTGAAGCAGAGTTTGGCTGGGAAGCTGTTGGTGGAAGTACAGCTATCAGGCTTGACATAGGCAGCAGCAGCTTGCGGGTGTAGTAAGATGGCTGCGGCTCCAATCAGCACCTCTCTTGGCTGGGTGATGATGACAGGAAGTGGAGTGGGCATGGAAAAATGTTTTAAGGCAACAGGACCACCTGTTTATCAAACCATAGGCTTTGCTTCAGCCAGCCGCTTTCCTGCCAAGCTGTGCACCCTCATGGTGATCCTATGAAGATCTATGTGGGTTTATAATGAGCCTTGATCCACTTTTAACTAGTGAGTACATTTTTATTGTCTTTTATACTTTTTGATACATCACTACACCTAGATGGAAGCGCCCTCTAGTGTTTGTTTTTCAGTGCATCCGGAAAGTATTCACAGCGCTTCACTTTTTCCCTCTTTTTTTTTTTATTCCAAACGTTCACACTAGTGCAGGTGCGATTTGACCTGATTTTCAATGCGATTATTTAGTACAACTTAGTTGCGTTTTTTGTGTGTTTTTTATACTGCTGCATTTTTTGGTAGGGGGTGGAGACTGAATGCTGGTTAAGGAGCCTTAACATGCGATTTTGGTGCACGTCTGTTGCAGTCTATGGGGCCAAAATTGCGCTGCAATTGCACCATAGCAGCACCGAACCCTTTTCCAAAAAAAATGCACCATTCTGTGCTGCTTGATATGAACGGGCACCATAGAGAAGAACATGATTTTCATTGTCATGCAATTCTGTGCGACTCAGACATGATACAGTAGTTGGTCAGAGACTGCAGACATAGTACAGAAGATGGTCAGAGACTGCAGACATGATACAAGAGATTAATGCAGCCTCACCAGTGCCCGTAAGATGCAGCCTGCCTGTGCCCCACAGGTGCAGCCTGCCTGTGCCCCACAGGTGCAGCCTGCCTGTGCCCTTCGGATGCAGCCTGCCTGTGCCCTTCGGATGCAGCCTGCCTGTGCCCTTCGGATGCAGCCTGCCAGTGCCCTTCGGATGCAGCCTGCCAGTGCCCATCGGATGCAGCCTGCCAGTGCCCATCGGATGCAGCCTGCCAGTGCCCATCGGATGCAGCCTGCCAGTGCCCGTCATGCAGCCTAACAGTGGCCGGATCAGACTGGCGATCTCCGTGTGTAACGGAGCTGTATTTAATTTGCCCAGGCCGCAGTAACAATGTCCTGCCTCCTGTGATCATGTCACACTGATTTAATGTCCCACCATTGGATCAGTGTGCCATCTGTCACAGGAGGCGGGAGATTGTTTACTGCGGCCCGTGCAATTCAGCTCTGTGACGCACGGAGACCGCTGCTCTGTGGAATGGAGGAGAGGAGGCTGAAGGACTGGGGTGAGCCAGGATGACACCCCTGCATTTTCGGCTCCATTATCGACAATATTTTCCTTTCGGCAATGTACCGAAAACACAATTTTCTGCAGTTTTTTTTTTTTTTTTTGGCTGCCAAAATTTCGGTGCATCCCTAATTGTAAAGTGTGAGGCTCATGTATGTGGGATACAAGACGGTAAGCTACTGTATTAACCACTTGCCTACCAGGCACCAACACCCCCCTCCCATCCAGACCAATTTTCAGCTTTCGGTGCTCTCACGCTTTGACTGACAATTACTCAGTCATGCAACACTGTACCCAAATGAATTTTTTGTCCTTTTTTTCCCACAAATAGAGCTTTCTTTTGGTGGTATTTGATCACCTCTGGGTTTTTTATTTTTTGCGCTATAATTGAAAAAAGACCGAAAATTTTGAAAAAAAAACACATTTTTCTTTGTTTCTGTGATACAATTTAGGAAATTATTACTTTTTCTTCATAAATTTTGGCCACAATTTATACTGCTACATATCTTTGGTAAAAATAACCCAAATTAGTGGAAATTATTTGGCCTTTGTGAAAGTTACAGACTCTACAAACTGTGGTGCGAATTATACAAAATTGATCACACCTGATGCACTGGTGACCGATCTCATTTCTTGTGACCCGAACGAGCCAGGAAAGTACAAATACCCCCCAAATGACCCCTTTTTTGAAAGTAGACATTCCAAGGTATTTAGTAAGAGGCATGGTGAGCTTTTTGATGTTGTAATTTTTTCCCACAATTCTTTGCAAAATGAATTATTTTTTTATTTTTTATTTTTTTTCTACAAAATTGTCATTGTAATAGGTTATTTCTCTCACATGGCATGTGTATACCACAAATGACACCCCAAAATAAATTCTGCTACTCCTCCTGAGTATTACGATACCACATATGTGGGACTTTTCCACAGCCTGGCCACTTAGAGAGGCCATGCAGGGAGCTCCATCACGTGTTCTAGGAGCATAAATTACACATCTAAATTGTTGACTACCTATTACACTTTTGAAGGCCCTGGAGCACCAGGACAATGACACGTGACACTGACGTGGCACTGATGACACGTGACACTGACGTGGCACTGATGACAGATTGTACTAATACGGGGCACTGATGACACGTGACACTGATGACAGATGGCACTAATATGTGGCACTGATGAGAGATGCCACTCATACATGGCACTGATATCACGTGGCACTAATATGTGGCACTGATGAGAGATGGCACTAATACGTGGCACTGATGACAGACGGCACTAATACGTGGCACTGATGACACTGATGACAGATGGCACTGATACGTGGCATTGATGACAGGTGACACTGATAACAGATGGCACGTGACACTGACAGGTGGCACTGATGACAGATGGCACTAATATGTGGCACTGATGACAGATGGCACTATGTGGCACTGATGACAGATGGCACTGACTACAGGTGGCACTGACTACAGGTGGCACTGACTACAGGTGGCACTGGGGATGGCACTGGAGATGGCACTGGGGATGGCACTGGGGATGGCACTGGAGATGGCACTGGCAGATGGCACTGGCAGATGGCACTGGGGATGGCACTGGCAGATGGCAATGGCGATGTCACTGGGCACAGATGGCATTGGGGACAGATTACAGTGGTGGCAGTGGGCACAGATGGCATTTGATTTATTTATTTTTTTTAAAAACTTACGGCGCTGCAGCCGTTAATCTCCCCCTCCTCACACGCTGTCTCTGTGTGAGGAGGAGGAGCGGCGCTGAGAGATGATCTCATATGTTTACATATGAGATCATCTCTCATTGGCCAGGGCGATCGCGCTGTAAACAGCCGCTGTTATTGGCCGTTTACAGCGATCTGTGATTAGCCTTGTCCGAGGGACACGGCCATAACAGAATTTCCCTGCTGCGCGCTCGTGAGCGCGCACAGGGAACGAGGAAAGGGGAGGCCGTCACATGACGGCCTTCCGGGATTTCACATCCGCGCTGTGGCCGTCATTCGGCTACGGCCGGATGCGAAGTGGTTAATGAAGACAAGAGATCATGTTGTAAGACTAAGACTTAAAGGAGAAGTCCAGCCTGGGCTTGTTTTGGCTGAGCTTTTCCCAAGGGTGATCCTGTGACCTGTTTTCAGCACAGAGCGGTCTGAAGTCCACTCTCTGCTGACATCACACAGATCAGTCAAGGCACCGTGTCATGTCATCCCGACTTCAGAAGTCTGGATCCGCCAGGTGCCTGGACTGATGGCAATCTCGGCCTCTCAGCGAGCCGCTGAGACAGCCGCTCCCCACCCCTCCACAGCTCAGCGTTCCAGTAAGCATGGAGGAGCAGAGCAGGAAAGCTGCTCATTGACAGTCAGCAGCTCTCCTTTCGGGGAGACAAGAGAACCAAGCCATTTGCAATGTTCGATGGCTCAGTTCTCAGTGCAGAAACGCCGGGGGATATCGGACTGATGCTGCATCCACTTAGGTACTTACCTAGGTGAATATGGGAAAAAAAGCAAAACCCATACTTCTCCTTTTAATCATCTCAAGTTAGGAAGAGGAATATTTTGGAGAAGTTGCACAAGTGGAAGCAACCTTTGTGGAATGAAGGAGATGGCTGGATTGAGGACAATACCAAGACAGAGTTCGCAGCGGATTGAATAGCAGTCTTAAATCAAGAAGGGAGAGAAAAGACAGATTACAAGGAAAAACATTTTATTTGGTCACTTTTTTAAGTACAGCCTCTGCCTCGGTGTGCAGTATGTATGAAAGAACATAAATTAGGTGTTCAGTTATGCTGAATGCTATTAAATTACCTATTAAATTATAACTTGTAGCAACATAGGAAAAACACCACTTGCCCCCACTGACGGTTCTTAAATATGCTTCTCTCACAGTGGAGGAGTATTGACCGAGGAATATACCAACAAATGCCAAAATCCTCTTCTCCAATCTTTTTATTAGAATGACATGAAAGGTATAAAAACCGCTAGCATTGGGTTTATGCCTTCCCTTGAAGCAGAAGTGAATGGTTTAAGGCAGGGGTGCCCAACCTTTTGATGAGCGAGGGCCACTTAAGCTACTTGGTAACCGGTCGCAGGCCACAATGAGTGGAGCAGGTGCATGGTAAGTCAGTGTCTGCTCTGTATATGCAGAGCGGACACGGACACGGACACAGCCCACTAATACACTTTTTTTTTTTTCTGGTTTGGAGGTAGGACACAAGTTGGTTTACATTTGCTACTGTGAATGGAGGGTCCAATTGGGACAAACTGACCGTGTGAAAGGGGCCCAAGTCATATCTTTCACACAGATGCGCTGCAGTTTACCTGCACCGCTGGTGCAGCGCAGGGTACCTTTGGCTTTCCTGCACTTTGCAATAGACTTCTATTATATTCTGCAGGTTTGGTGCACTTTCAGAAAGCTCACCAAACTCAAAGGTAATAACAGAAGTCTATTGCTCAGTGCAGGTAACCCGCAGGTGCACTGCTCTATACCTGCGGATCAGTTTGAAAGCAGCCCAGTAACCACTGCAGAATAGATATGCCTATATATACCCAGTGATTTTAGTAATAAAACTGACCTTTTTTTTTTTTTTTAACAAGAAAATATAAAACTGACCTTTAATAACAGTACTCTATTCTATTTTATCCCAGAGCAGGAGGTCGCGGGCCACATCAGAGGGCTCCGTGGGCCACATGTGGCCCCTGGGCCACTGGTTGGGCACCCCTGGTTTAAGGAAACCAATATGAGAACACTATTAAAAGATGCTGGGGATGCTGTAGTTTACCTCTTACAAGATCCACTGGAATGCATGCAAAGCAACTGATCATTGTTATTGCCAGGAGAACTTTTTGTATGGTTAGGATATTGGTAGGTCTAAGGAAAGATGTTACTGTGGTGTGTTTACACATATTTACAGCATGGTAAATATATATTGCACTTTTGCGTAAATCCAGAGTTCTTCTTCAGTATAATTGTAAAAAGTGAATCCTAAAGGAAATAGGAAGAGTTACCACATGAAGTGAAAATTGGTCTGCCGGTAAACATTAGTTCTGTCTAATTAGACTGTAGGTGGCTAGTGACAGAACAAGGAAAGATGAATTGTTACTTCCATTTGTGTTAAAGTTTTCCTAAACCCAAGAACAACACTGTAATATATTGCAGCTTGCTAGTCTTAAGAAGTTTTCTATTTGCAAGCTAACAGTATTTTCCTGAACAAGCAGCAGAAAATACCTATAGATCACGCTATAAATACAGTGTCATATTTTTTGTGGGCCACCCCCCCCCCCCCCCCCCCCATTACTATGTTAATGGTGTCAAACAAAGTTAGACATGTTTGAAGTCCAGCCTGGAGGACAACCATTGCTCCCTCCGTACATATTGATGAATGAATGTAGCAACTCTGGGACAGGAGGTGTGATATTTGCAGGATAACCATATGAAAATAAAGGAAAAAAGCCTGCAAAGAAGAAAACAAATGTAAGAACATAAACCGAGGCAGGAGTGCCCAACCCTTTAAAGAGCGAGGGCCACTTAAGCGATTTGATAACAGGTAGCGTGCCACAATGAGCGGAGCGGGGGCGGATGACAGGCCGGCTCTACACTATGGGCCCTCCAATCCGTCCAGATGGATGGGGACGGATACCCTTCTGTTTTTTTTTAGTGGATCGGATTGGATGTAGGCAAGTTCTAATGGACACAAGTCCACCATAGAGGTGACTGGAGGGTCCGATTGGGTTCGCCTGACAAATGGACAGGCAGACTCAATCGGACTGATAATGTGAAAGGGGCCCAAGGCTACTTTCACACTGATGCACTGTGGTTTATCCGCACTGCGCATGCAGCACAGTGCACCTGTGGCTTTCCTGCGGATTAGCTTCACTTTGCTATAGAATTATATAACTGTATATCCTGCAGGTGTGGTGCACTTTCTGAAAGTGGACCAAAACTCCTGCATTCAGGAGTTTTGGTCCACTTTCAGAAAGCACACCAAACCTACAGGTAATAACAGAAGCCTATGGCTTAGTGCAGACACTGCGCTGCACCTGCAGATCAGTTTGAAAGCAGCCCAGAGTAACCAGTGCAGAACTAGAACAGATATGCTCATTGCTATGTGATTTTAATAAAAAAAATATTTGCCTTTAAACACAATCTTCACTTCAGGAATCACCCTGTAGGTATCGCCGACTGTTGCTGTCAGAGGCAGGGTGCATTTGGTATCACTCTGCCTGTGACAGAAGCCAGCACTATACAGGAAGCATCAGCTCTGCTTGCGACTGCAGCCGCTTGCTTCCTCTACTGCTGGCTCCATTCTCATCACTGATCCTCTGGGAAGGCAGGTCAGGGACACGCAATCTGGGCTTGCCAATCCACCAGATCTGGAGGTTGCGGGCGACATCAGAGGGCCAGGGATTGGACCCCCCTGATCGAAGGAATGATAAGCTGCAGTATATTATATTGTTTGTATGTTTAGAGACCCTTTAACCACTTCACCCCCGGAAGATTTGGCTGCTCAATGACCAGGCCATTTTTTGCCACTGTGTTGCTTTATCTCACAATTGCGCGGTCGTGCGACGTTGTGCCCAAACAAAGTTGACGTCCTTTTTTTTCCCCCCACAAATAGAGCTTTCTTTGGGTGGTATTTGATCGCCTCTGCGTTTTTTTTTTTTTTTTTTTTTGCGCTATAAACATAAGAAAAGCGACAATTTTGAAAAAAACACTATCTTTTACTTTTTGCTATAATAAATATCCCACATTTTTTATCCAAAAAACTATTTTTTTTCCTCAGTTATGTATCCTTCTACATATTTTTGGTAAAAAAAAAAAAAAAAAAATTGCAATAACATTTTTACTAGTAATGGCAGCGGGATTGCGATATTGCCACTGGCAGGGAAGGGGTTAACACTAGGGGCATCAAGGAGTTAACTGTGTTCTTACTGTAGGGGGGGAGGTGGGACTGTCTAGGAGGAGAGAAAGATCGGTTTTCATACTTAGTATGAACACACGATCTCTCTACTCCCCTGAAAGAACCGGGATCTGTGTGTTTACACACACAGATCCCAGTTCTCGCTCTGTCACGAGCGATCGCACCCGCCGGGCACACGCTGCCGACGCCCCTAGTGGCAAAAGGGGATAGCGACGTAAGGTAACATCGGTTCACCCAACCGTGCCATTCTGCCGCAGTAAAACTGTGGCGGCTGGTCGGCAAGCGGTTAAAGTGTACATTTACTTATGAAAATTGTAGTAGTCTTCCATACTTGGTTTAGCATGATGTGTGTGTCTTGATTGTGATTTTGATGTCATATTTTGTGGCATGTCATTGAGTAAAATTAGCTGGGTTAGATTAAAATAAGTTAGAAATTGAATTTTTATACATACATACTTGCACATGTCCGAACAATATGTAATGCTTAGTGGATTCTGATCACTTTGTTGTATTAAGCTTTAATTTTTGTTTTCTTTCTCAAGCTTATGTATTTTATTTGTAGTGTATTGTAACAGTTCATCTTTTTATTGTACTCTGCAGCCTTAATGCAACACCCACTCCAGCTTCTGTCATCTTCAGCAATCTAAAACCAACGCCAGCAAGCACACCCTGCACACCTCGACGTTTGAGCTTGGCCGAGTCTTTTACCAACCTAAGAGAATCAACAACCACTATGAGCACATCTTTAGGACTGGTGAGGCTGTTGAAAGAGCGAGGCATTTCAGCAGCTATGTACAACCCCCAAAGTTGGGACAGGGCTGGAAAGGTTTCTTTTACGAATCAATCGCTTCCAAAAATGTCTGTTATACCTTCCACGCCTCCAAATTCGCCTATGCAGACACCAAGCTCTTCTCCTCCTTCCATAGATTTTAAATGCACCAGCCCACCTTATGATAACTTCCTGGCTTCGAAGCCTGCCAGCTCCATCCTGAAGGAAGTGAGGGAGAAAAAAAACATAAGAAGTAGTGAATGTCAAACTGATGTCTCTGTCTCCAACCTTAATTTGGTGGATAAAGTGAAAAAATTTGGAATTGCCAAAGTCTCAGGACCATCACAGGCATCTGCTGTTTGCGAAAGCCACATGCCTATTATATGTGGCGCACAGGGACCAATGCAAGCATATGTTCCTGGAGGCCTTATACCAGAAGGCCTGCCTTTAAATTACCCTTCTGTTACAAGTGGCATACAGCTGAACACTGGAATTCGTAGGAATCGGAGCTTCCCAACAATGGTAGGATCTAGTATGCAGATGAAAGCACCATCGACATTGACACCAGGCATCCTAATGGGAGCCAAGTTACCAAAACAGACAAGCTTACGATGAGAAACAGCCCAACATCGGCAACCATATGACTGGTCTCAAAAGCTGATCATTAGCTGTGCTTATATTGTGAACTCCTGCATCCAACAGTTATCTATGGGACTTCCTTTGAATTGCCACTTCTCCCTTATTTCCTTTAGCTCGTACTGACAAATCATCGTTGTGCCTAGATGAGAAGTGGAGACTAAACTTTGTATAAATCTGTAGATAAAGAGCATATTGCAACTAAATTAATTTTGCCAACTGAAAGTGGTGATTTACGGATGTTGCTATAATATTGTAGATACTGATTACTATACTGTACAATAAATGAATGGGGCAGGTGGGGTACTGTATGCACTGACTTTAATGGACTTCTGCAGGATAGAATGCAAAAATAGTTTTAGTATTAAATCAAGTTTTGGACTGACCAAGGTTTTTAATTTATGTAAAAGGAAATTTAACCCAAACACAGGTGTTGAGGTATCCTTGGGTATATTAAGAAATTTCCTTTGTTTTTGTTTAATGATGCAATAAATCCATATCCTTTTTGTAAGGTCTTAAAAAAATTACCATTGCAACTATAGAGGCTGAATACCAACAAAATTGATAAAATGTGACTGGCATTTCACAATATAATTTTCTGTCAAATATTTTAATTAAAGAGGTAAAAAAGAACTTACTTAAAGAGTAACTTCATCTAGTTAGTTAAGGGAGCCATTTTGTGAACTGATCTGCTTGCCTAATTGGTTCCTTATGGATTAAGGGCACCAGTATTGTTTCAGTGCATAAAATGTCTCCCAGCACTTCTGTAGATATCGTGTACAATAATAGCGATATACAATACATATTTTTGAAAGCTGCATTGGCCAATGGTATGTTTCTCTGTTGGCACAGTGGACTACTTTGCAATCATATCACACAAGTTCTGCACATTCTGTTTTATTTTTAGTTATTCTCACTGTGCACTAGAACCTATTTTGGATATCAGGAACAAAAAGGGATTGGTAAGGACACACAATAAACACAAAACTGTGCTGTCAATAAACTTAAATACTTGAAATGTAATTCTGTAAAGCAAGCTATTGTTGGCTGATGAAGGAACTTGTTTTTTATGTTTGTTAAAGAAGGTCAATATTATATAAAAATTTAGTAAATTACCAAAAAAAAAAAAATTTGGAAAAATCTTACGCGCACTAACTGTATTGTTTTTGTTTTAGGTCACTTGCATTTTAAACTCTTTTTTTTTTTTTTTAAGAGGGTCTTAATCACAGGCCCATATAATTTTTTTTTTATTTTTTTTTAATGCACAGTAGGCCATTCAATAAAGTTATAGTCCACTACATATCCATTTGTTGCTTTATTTTTTGTGTTATAATTTACTTGTCTTTGTTTTAAATTGCACCAAAACTTTTCTAAAAGCATTTTCTCAAATATCCAAAGATCTTCTGCTTCAGGATGAACAACACTGGGTATATCTAAAATCTGTTTTCTAATGTGTACTAAGCTGATTGGACTACACCAGGGGTGCCCAACCAGTGGCCCGGGGGCCACATGTGGCCCGCAACCTCCTATTCTGGGATGGCAAGCACAGATTGCAGGTTGCCATCACAGAGCATCGGTGTTGTGAATGAAGCCGGCGGTAGAGGAAGCAAGCGGCTGTGGAGAAGAGCCGCATAAGCCAATGCTGCCTGTATAGAGCCGGCTCCTGTCACAGATGGAGTGATTCCAAATGCGCTTTGCCTGGGATAGTAACAGCTTGTGATACCTGAATGGAAGACTGTTATTAAAGGTAAGTTTATTGATAAAAAAAATCCCAGTGTATATTTGGGCATATCTGTTCTGCAGTGGTTACCGGGCTGCTTTCAAACTGATCCGCAGGTGCACCTGCAGGTTACCTGCAGGTTACCTGCACTGAGCCACAGACTTCTGTTAATACCTGCGGTTTTCACTGGAAGGACGAATGTCCTTCTGTCCATGTTGTCAAGAAAAAAATTGTCCCTGCGTCCATCATATGTGATGTGCACCAGTAAATTTAAGAGGGTGGGGTGGTAGGAAGCTGGCAGTGGGGGATGAAGATGACAGGGGGGTATGTTAGTAGAAAGCTGACATTATGGTACAGGGGGATGAAGATTACAGGAGGTGGTAGGAAGCTGGGGGATGGAGATGACAGGGGTGGGGTGGTAGGAAGGTAACGGGGGATGAAGATGACTGGGTGGTAGGAAGATGACAGGGGGTGGTAGGAAGCTGACAGGGAGGATGAAGATGACAAGCATGGGGTGGTAGGAAGCTGACAGGGAGGATGAAGATGACAAGCATGGGGTGGTAGGAAGCTGACAGGGAGGATGAAGATGACAAGCATGGGGTGGTAGGAAGCTGACATGGGGATGAAGATGACAGGCGGGATGAAGATGACATGGGTGGGGTGGAAGGATGAAGATGACAGGGGGTGGTAGGAAGCTTACGGGGGGTGGGGTAAAGCTGACGG
Source organism: Lithobates sylvaticus (assembly GCA_028564925.1). NCBI lineage: Eukaryota > Metazoa > Chordata > Amphibia > Anura > Ranidae > Lithobates > Lithobates sylvaticus. The sequence continues at coordinate 370,480,303 of CM053030.1, forward strand.
GTGGTAGGAAGCTGACAGGGAGGATGAAGATGACAAGGGTTGGGTGGTAGGAAGCTGACCGGGAGGATGAAGGCGACAGGGTTGGGTGGTAGGAAGCTGACTGGAGGGGTGAAGATAACAGGGAGGATGTAGCTGACAGGGGGGTGATAAAATGTATGACAGGCCTCAGAGGTAGGATGGTGGGACGCCAGGAACAGGGGGTTGACGAGGAGCATGATGATGACAGGGGACAGGTGGCATCATATCATTAGGGCTGTGTGTGAGGTCATTACGCGTGGTTGGTAGCAGGGATGTTTGGGTACCCTCGATCAGGGGGTGACGTCACGGGATGCTGTCACTGTCAGGCAGCGGACCATCATGCACAGTACCTTGAGACTGGCTCTCCAATGATCGCTGCTCTGGCAGGTCTTCCACACTACGGCCGTCCATCCTGGAAAGGAGGTCAAGGAGCTTCTCAGCGGTAGCGGCCATTATCCACACTCTGCACATGGTAGGAGATCTGCAGAGCGTGGGAGAAGGGGAGGAGCTGCGGAGGGGAGCACATGGATCCACCCACTGACACAACAACTGTTGGATGATCGAGAAAAGTATTAATTTTTCTATAATCAACTCCATCTAGAGGCCAGAATGGGGTATTTCCTGAATCACTATCATGTTAGAATAATATTTGTCCTGGAGAGAAAATAGCATAGTGACATTCATTTTTGCCCCCCATTTGCAAAGAAAAAATGTACATACAGTTTCACAGTACAGATAGCTTTGTGATTTTTTTTATTTTTTATTCAAGCACCCTAAAGGGATTTATTTTCCAGCAGCAAATACAATGCTGTGAAAAAGTTTGCATATTTGTCACACGTAAATGACTCGGATAATCAAACAAATTTTATTATTACACAAAGATAACCAGAGTAAATACAAAATGCAGTTTTTAAATGATGGTTTCATTTATTAAGGCAAAAAAGCTGTCCAAATTTGCCTGGCTTTATGTGAAAAGGTAATTGCCCCCTAAACCGAATAACTGGTTGTGCCACAACGGCATTCAAGAGTTTGCGATAACTGGCAATGAGTCTTTCACATTGCTGTAGAGCAATTTTGGTCCACTCTTCTTTGCAGAATTGTTTTAATTCAGCCACATTGGAGGGTTTTCCAGCATGAATGGCCAGTGTAAGGTCATAATACAGCATCTGAATTTGATTTAAGTCTGGGCTTTGACTAGGCCACTGCAAAACCTAAATTGTGCTTTGTTTGAACCATTTGGAGGTGGACTTGCTGTTGTGTTTCGGATCATTGTCCTGCTACATAACCCAAGTGCACTTGAGCTTGAGGTAACGAACTAATGGCCGGACATTCTCCTTTAGGATTTTCTGGTGGAGCTCAGAATTCATGGTTCCATCAATTATGGTAAGTGGTCCTGAAGCTGCAAAGTAGCCCTAGACCATCAGCCTACAACCACCATGTCTGATTGTTGGTATGATGTTCCTGTTATGAAATGCTGTATTCGTTTTATGACAGATGCACACCTTCCAAAAAGTTACATTTTTGTCCACAGAATATTTGCCTAAATTTCTTGGTGATAATCAAAATGTTTTTTGGTAAATGTGAGATGAGCATTTGTGTTCTTTTTGGTCCGCCGTGGCTTTGCCCTTGGAACTCTCCCATGGATGCCATTTTTGCCCAGTCTCTTTCTTATTGTTGAATCATGAACAACACTGATCTTACCAGAGGCAAGTGAGGCCTGCAGTTCTTTAGATGTTCTTCTGGGTTTTATGACCTGGATGAGTTGTCGTCATGCTCTTGGAGTAATTTTTGTAGGCCGGCCACTTATGGGAAGGTTCACCACTGTTCCAAGTTATCTCCATTTTTTGGATAATGGCTCTCCCCAGAGTTCCAAAGCCTTAAAAATGGCTTTGAAACCCTTCCTAGACCGATACATGTTTGTTTCTGATCTGTTTTTGTTTTTTTTTTCTTTTAGATTGTGGCTTTTTGTGATCTGTTAGCGTGCGTCACTTTGTCAGACGGCTTCTATTTATGTGATTTCTTGATTCAATGGATCTGGCAGTAATCAGGCCTGGGTGTGGCAAGAGGAATTTAACTCGGCTTTCCAAAAACTTGTGGTTAATCACAGTTCATGAGTCAGCATGGGGGGGGGGGGGGGACGGGGGGACACAATTACTTTTTCACATAGGGCCAGGCAGGTTTCAACAGATTTTTTCCCTTAATAAATGAAATAATAATTTAAAAACTGCATCTTGGATTTACTCAGGTTATCTTTATGTAATATTAAAAAAAAATTCACAGCACTGTATGCACTTTCCGGTATGTGCAGGCAACCTGTCTTGTTGGGGAGTTGTGGCTGTATACTATAGATCTTTAGCCTAAAAGAAATACTGAGTATACTTACCAGTAGAATGCAAGCTTACATGTTGAATATTTCATGAGCAATTGTTCTGTGGGTTTAATTATGCAATACCAATAGAAATAGTTTCTAACCCATTTTCATATTAATACCTTCCCCACCCACCACCACCACCAGGTGATTTAGATTGTCCTGCACAGAGCAAAAACAGAATCCACAACTAAAGGTTTTAAGTTTCATTGTGGATGAAAATGCTATAATATTTAAATTGACAAGCTAAAATTTTGGATCAGTTTGATACGTGGTGAAAACGGCTTCATGTTACTTTACAAACTGAGTTATGAGTGGATTTATCCAAGAATTTGAATATCTGCAAATTAACATTTTCTGGGCTTGTTTATGAAGGATTTATTTATCTCCTTATTTAGGTTTACATACTCTGAACGAGTTGTGACACTTCAGCTTGTGTTAGAGGGGTCAGAGGTTACCCGATATCCTGACATTAGACTCCATATTCAGATTCTTAACCCCTTTCGGGTGAGTGCACACATATATGCTGCTTCACAGAAGTAGGTCTTTGTGGGGACGCATATATAGTTTGTGTACCTGTGTTTGTGCTGGGAACATGCTGTAAAGCATGAATATGCAATTAGCGGACCTCCAGCTGTTGCAAAACTACAAGCCCCATCATTCCTCTGGGTGTCATGCTTGTGGCTGTCGGAGTCTTGCTATGCCTCTTGGGACTTGTAGTTCTGCAACAGCTGGAGGACCACTACCGTATATACTCGAATATAAGCCGAGATTTTCAGCCCTTTTTTTAGGGCTGAAAGTCCCCCTCTCGGCTTATATTCGAGTCACCGTCGTCTGCCTACATGAACAGCGTGTCATGCAGACAGACAGCAGTTTTCAAAAGCCGCGCCTCCTCCTCCTCCTAATTTTTCCAGCAGTAAGTCGGTGTGCAGTGTTCCGCCTATCACGGACGTCCTGTCATTCTCATCTCATGGACGAGGATGAGAGGACGTCCGTGATAGGCGGAACACTGCACACCGACTGCTGGGAAAAAAGTGTTCCTCGTATCACTGACGAGGAGGTGCGGTTTTTGTATTATTGGAATGGCGCCTTACATTACACGCTGTAGGGGGACAGAGCGGGACTGCATCGGCTGCCAGATCGTACAGGGAGGGACCCAGAACCGGCGGATCGGCGCAGATTGGCACAGGTAGGCTGCTATGGGGATACGGGGGTCTGTACAGGGGACATGCAGCTGCACCTGGACATTGCTGACTCTTTTCCACTTACAGTAGCTGCTGCATTTTTCATCCTCGGCTTATACACGGGTCAATACGTTTTTCCCATTTTTTTGGGGCCTTGGCTTATACTCGGGACGGCCTATACTCAAGTATATACGGTAATTGAATATCCCAGCTGTAAAGCATGCTTCTAGCACAAAGACCATGCTCTCACTAGTTGTGCTGGGTCACAAATAGGGATGAGCCGAACACCCCCCTGTTCGGTTCGCACCAGAATCTGCGAACAGACCTAAACTTCACGTGAACTTTACCTGAAGGGCCTGGTAATTGAATTTGGGGGGAACCCCACGCTTTTTTTTTTTTTTATCAATGACTTTCAATGACTGTTCTCTGTATTACGGGGAGCCGACAATTCATTATAGCCACGAGTGCTTTTAAATTACTTTTTTCCTGCAGAAATGACACTTTGTGCAGGGACAGTTCTAAGCACGGGAATGCGCCCCTTTACAGGCATACTATACACACCCCCCAGGAACGAAATTTAAAGGAATATTACACTTATATTGTTTCACTTTAAGCATTATAAAAATCACTGCTCCTGAAAAAAACTGCAGTTTTTGAAACTTTTTTTTTGCATTGATACATGTCCCCTGGGGCAGGACCCAGGTCCCCAAACACTTTTTATGACAATAACTTGCATATAAGCCTTTAAAATTAGCACTTTAGATTTCTCTCATAGAATTTTACAGGGTGTTCCGCGGCTTTTGAATTTGCCGCGAACACCCCAAATTGTTTGCTGTTCGGTGAACAGGCAATGTTCGAGTCGAACATGAGTTCGACTTGAACTCGAAGCTCATCCCTAGTCACAAACCACCTAATTGCTGTGATAGCCTCTGATTTGTTAGCACATTGATCAGTCACTGTTCATTTGTCCTCTTGAATGGAGAAAAGGGTAGATTGCATCTTTTTCTCCCCGCTAGAGGTGAAACATGTAAACTAAGAAGTTTGTGATAAAAAATAAATAAATAAAATTGAACAAAAAAATAATTATAAATAAAAAAATAGTGGGGTCAGTGTTGGGGTCAAGGCTAGGGTCAAAGGTAATGGTCAGAGTCAAATACCAGGGTCAAAGGTCAGGGTCAATGTATTTTAGGTTGGGTAAAAAAATGCATTTTTTTTTGTAAATTAGTATCAGTGTCAGTTGATGTCTGTGTGTTTTAGGTAGGATAAAAAAACAAAATTTGGGGGGCGTGGCCTGGACATGGCTGGATAGAGACGTGTCTCTCTGAGCTCCGGACCGTCTCTCACGAATCCCGGCCAATATACTGATTCTTTCAGCAATATGCACTCTGCCAAGAAGCGCAACACAAAGAGGAACACCAAGGGCGCAAAGCCAGCTACACAAACTCCATCATCGGGCGAACTTAGGAGGTTATTCCTGAAGTCCCAGCTCGGCTCCCCTGATTTAAAGATGGCGGCGACACGTGCAGAGGAGATGGAAGACGGGACACCACATGCTTCTATGTCCCCGGCCTCAGCATCGCAATCCCTCGGGCCATACGAAAACCCTTTACTGGACCTGCACTCAGAGGAGGGGGGATACTTACAGACACCCCACCAGCTGAGTGGCGTAGACCCGGAGCTCCGGGCTCTCTTACGAGCATTGCCTACTAAGGCGGACATAGCAGCGCTTATACGGATGGTGGAGGCAGCACATCGTCAGGAAATAAAGGCGGTGAAAGCAGACATCGCCTCCCTGACGACCAGGCTCGAGACAGGGGAAACCTCCCTAGCCGCGATGGAACGGCGGGTCACAGCGGTGGAACGATCGCAGACAACTCAAGCGGAGGCCCTGACTGAACAACAGCTCCGCATGGAGGAAATGGAGGACCGGAGCCGCAGGAACAACCTGCGGATCCGGGGCCTCCCAGAGGCCACAGGACCGGAGGACTTGGCGGACACGGCGGCTGCTATTTTCCGGGCCATGGAGGGCATAGACCTCCCGGACAGAGTCGTGTTTGATAGGATCCACAGGGCGTTGGGGCCCAAACCCACAGACCCCCTGAGACCCCGCGATGTGATCTGCAGACTACACCAATACAGAATCAAGGAACAGGTGCTCCGGAAGGCGTGGGAGCTGGGTGACCTGGAATTCGACGGCGCAGTGCTCAAGATTCTACCAGACCTATCGAGGGCCACATTGCAGAGGAGGGCCATGTTGAAGCCCCTGCTGGAAATAGCCCGCAGAAGACAGTTCACATACAGGTGGGGCTACCCGCTGTCAGTGGCTTTCCGCAAGGAGCAGCGGTTCTTTAACTTGCGCAAACCACAAGCCTTACCGGAGCTGTTCGCCTTCATGGGGGTAGAACCGATCGACATCCCTAACTGGCTAGCCTTCCTCCAACCTACAGGCAGAGAGAAGAGTTCCCATCAAGGCGTCAGGGGAACCGCCGCAGACCGAGAGAAACATCACCAGACCCTGCACGGGAAGCCTAAGGTACTGTACTGAACTTCTGCACTTCACCTTGGTTCTTTAGTTTCTTGTTTGGTTGCAGCGATCTAGGGCCCAGAGACCGGCGACTATGTCCCCGATTCTCACTGACGCAGGCCCCTGGAGACCACCCTGGAATTAAAACCCCCGTTGGAGCCGGGGTATCCCAGACACACTTCTCACTTATGGCCCCTCTCCGCTGCCCCCCGCTCCGGTATGACACGAACTGTATTGCAGACTACTGAATCTGCCTGGAGCCCACACATGCCACCTTGGAGAGTATGGGACGTGAGCAGCTCACGGCAAGACCCGATGGGGTGCACTGGTGTGCGGGGTGGGGGCTGTCAGGTTACTCAGGGAGACACATTTTGCACTGTAACCCGCCGTGCCGCATTCTCCCCGCCCCCTGGCCATCTTTTTCCCTTCCTTTTGTTTGGCCCCCTGGAGCGGACTTTTGGTTTCTCAAAACCTTCCTGTGGGTCGGGTGGCGGGTGAGACCTACAGGCAAGCCGGGGTACCTGGAATTGCCCAGAGGGCACAGTGTGTAAGGAACCAGAAACTGACACACGCCGCCCACCCACCCCAGGGAGGAGCAACCGCAAATGGAGCATGAGGGGGAAAAACTGTCGATAAGACAGGGGTCACGGAGACTGAAGGTGCTCAAGCTATATCTACACTCCCCCTGGGAATACAGGTCACAGTTATACCTGTCTTATGAAGGCAATAGGAGGACACACTGTGGGGATGAGTAGAGAAGAACCCCAATGTTACCCACGCTGATCACCAGAAATGGACATTCCGGATGTTCCCACTAGGGGGCAATGATGCACTGTGTTTTGGTTTTAAGCTAAGTATGTGACTTCTCTCCTTAACATTCCCTCCTCCCGGTGACCCACGTAAAGGAAACTTGGGGTATCCAGGCTCAGACTACCCATGAAGGCTATGACTCAGCGACAGGTTGACAGACGGAGGAGGGGTAATATAATGTAATGTAATGTACTGTCTCACGATGAGGGGTATGAGGTCGGTGATACAGGGGATGCCAGAGGGTCGATATTATTGGCCGGGGAGAATGCGTAGAGGTAATCACTGTCTAGACAGCAGGATGACATATGGCACAGCCCGACAGTCTGAGGGAAGAGAAGACACGGGGCGGATGGTGGGACCTGGGTAGGGGACCCTAGGGGGGTATTGGGAGAGGGGAGGTAACGCTAAATAATAAAACCTTCATGGGAAGACGTCTGAAATGCATAGTGAGGTTCCAGCGGGAGGGACAGACGAGAGCGGGTATGGAGACGTAGTTATGGGGTCACCTAACGACCGCGGATAGACTATGGGGACATGAGGGCTGGTTCTGCTGGGATAGAAATGGGATTACAGCCTGGTTGAATCCCAAGTACTAGGCTGCCATACGTTTTGGTTTGGATGGAGTACAGAATGTTCATCTTGGTGTTGTGTTATGTTATGTTTTGCTTTGTAACACTAAAGTGCATAGATATATGACTTGATCAGGCCGGGGAGGGGAGACGGCGGAGGGCTCGACATATTGAGCCTTGGCCTACCACTCCTCCGCATAGGATAGCGGGTTTCGACTGGGGACGTGAAAAACCCCCCAGTGGACACACGCGTATACAAAAAATTAACTTAGGGACTAGGTCAGGGTTTCTCAACTCCAGTCCTCAAGGCGCCCCAACAGGTCATGTTTTCAGGATTTCCCTCAGATGAAACAGCTGTGGTAATTACTAAGGCAGTGAAACTGATCAAATCACCTGTGCAAAATAATGGAAAGCCTGAAAACATGACCTGTTGGGGCGCCTTGAGGACTGGAGTTGAGAAACCCTGGACTAGGTATTAGACCTAGCCCCATCTTGGTGGCTGACCACCAAGTGTTCTCTTCCTTTCATCTTTCTACCTACACTTATTCACATACTTTCTCTCTCCTGATCTACTACCACCCCACCCCCATCCTTCCCTACACCTCTCTTAAATACACCGCCGTCTTGTCCATACACTTACAACCTCTGACACGATGGCAGCACAAAATATAAGAATAATGTCACTCAACGTTAGAGGGCTGAATACGCCAGAGAAGAGACGCATGCTGCTGAATGACCTTAGAAGATCACACGTCGATGTAGCCTTGCTACAGGAGACGCATTTTAAAGACACTAAACTTCCTTATCTTAGGAGCAAACACTACCCAGTCGCATACCACTCCACCAATCCGAATACAAAATCCAAAGGGGTTACCATACTGCTGTCCAAGCAAACGTGTTTAGAACTGTCCTTGCACCATGGTAAAGGAAAAAAAGAAAGGTTTGATCTTAAGTAGAATCTGAACAGGGATGTAGCTCCATCCAAAAAAATCTATTTTAAGCTTTTTGGAGAACATAGGGAGGGGTTATCACCCCTGTAACATTTGCTGTCTTTGCACATCTGTTCAGAACATGTCACCTCACTTTCCGTCCCAATGATAAATGTTTTTGGAAAAGTGGGGTTTTAATTGAAACAAGGATGGAATGGGCCCTGCTGTGAACTATTAGATCAAGATTTGTAATTACCCGCCCCTGTTAAACAGGGGCTGAAAAATTGTGCCTTAGGCACTGGTGCTGGTGCCACAACACTGCACCCCTCACAGAGACTGTACTTGGAGCACAGCAGTCACACGTGTTGCGAAGCATTTTTTTAAAAAATTGTAAGTACACGCCCCTGTTAAACAGGGGCTGAAAAATTGTGCCTTAGGCACTGGTGCTGGTGCCACAACACTGCAACACGGCCCTCACAGAGACTGTACTTGGAGCACAGCAGTCACACGTGTTGCGAAGCATTTTTTTAAAAAATTGTAAGTACACGCCCCTGTTAAACAGGGGCTGAAAAATTGTGCCTTAGGCACTGGTGCTGGTGCCACAACACTGCAACACGGCCCTCACAGAGACTGTACTTGGAGCACAGCAGTCACACGTGTTGCGAAGCATTTTTTTAAAAAATTGTAAGTACACGCCCCTGTTAAACAGGGGCTGAAAAATTGTGCCTTAGGCACTGGTGCTGTGGCATGGATCATTGAGGAGGAGGAAGAGGATAGTCAGTGAACATAAGAGGACAGTCACTCAGCATCAGCATAGGCAGTCTTGAAGGGATGTGACATTAAAAATTATTCGGTTATATCCGCCTCAGGTGCCTGGTAGCTGGTGGTGATCCAAGACTGATTCATTTTGATGAATGTCAGTCGATCAACCGAGGCGGTGGACAGGCGCACCCTATGATCAGTCACAAATCCTCCAGCAGCACTGAATGTGCGTTCGGAAAGAACGCTGGAGGCAGGACAGGCCAGTAGCTCAATTGCATACTGTGCAAGCTCTGGCCAGTGATCCATCCTCAGGACCCAGTAAGCCAGAGGATTTTCGGTGGGAAAGGTGTCCAAGTCTGACCTTGCCCCAAGGTATTCCTGCACCATGTATATCAGACGCTGGCGATGGTTGCTGGAACCGATCATACCTTGGGGCTGCGGACTAAAAAATTGTCTGAACGCATCGGTCAGACGTCCACCTTCCCCACCGCTCCTTCTGCCACTGACCGAAGCCTCAGCAACTCGTCGCCCAGGACCAGGAGTTTGTAGCCTCCCAGTTTCTGGGAACGCGTTGCACAGACCTTTCTGCAAGGCCTCCCTGAGATGTCTCATCCTCTGCTCCCTCTGCGACGGCAAGATAAGGTCCGCAACCTTACCCTTGTACCGCGGATCAAGGAGAGTGGCCAGCCAGTAATGGTCCCTCTCCTTGATCCGAAGAACACGAGGATCCTTCCGCAGGCTTTGCAGGATCAGGGAGGCCATGCAGCGTAGGTTAGCTGAGGCATTCGGTCCGGAGTCTTCTGGGTCACTGAGGATGACATGATCGCCAGCCACCTCCTCCCAGCCACGTACAAGTCCACTGGCTTGTTGGGACTGTACATCATCCCTAAAAGACTGCTGCTGCTGATGCTGAGTGCCAGGCTCCACCTCCATGCTCACACAATCCTCCTCCTCCTCCTCCTCCTCCTCCTCCTCATCCTCTTCCTGTGTGATGGGTGGGACAGAAGGAACACTGTCCGGATAAAGGGGGCCTTGAGAGGCAAGGAAGTCCTCCTCTTCCTGCCTCTGTTCTGCCTCAAGTGCCCTGTCCATTATCCCACGCAGCGTATGCTCCAACAGGTGGACAAGAGGGACAGTGTCACTGATGCATGCACTGTCACTGCTCACCATCCTCGTGGCCTCCTCAAATGGTGAGAGGACAGTGCATGCATCCCTGATCATGCTCCACTGACGTGGGGAAAAAAACCCAAGCTCCCCTGACCCTGTCCTGGTGCCGTAGTCGCAAAGGTACTCATTGATGGCCCTCTGCTGCGTGTGCAGTCGCTGCAGCATGGCCAACGTTGAGTTCCACCTGGTGGGCATGTCAGATATTAGGCGGTTCTTGGGCAGGTTCAGCTCCTTTTGCAGCTCAGTCAGCCGAGCACTGGCATTATAAGATCGGCGGAAATGCACACAGACTTTCCTGGCCTGCCTCAGGACATCCTGTAAGCCTGGGAACCTGCCCAAGAACCGCTGCACCACCAGGTTGAGGACGTGAGCCATGCAGGGCACATGGGTGAGCTGCCCCTGTCGCAGGGCGGAGAGGAGGTTGGTGCCATTGTCAGAAACGACCATTCCTGGCTTAAGCTGACGTGGCGTCAACCACCTCTCGGCCTGCCCTGCAGAGCTGCCAGAACCTCTGGCCCAGTGTGGCTCCTGTCCCCCAAACACACCAGCGCAAGCACGGCATGGCATCTTTTTGCCTGCGTACTTGCGTAGCCCCTTGTACGCCTACGGAGCACCGCTGGTTCCAAGGACAGAGCACTGGAGGAAGAAGAAGAGGAGGGGGTGGAGGAGAGAGGTGTGTCACAACCAGTAGCAGTAGTCGCGTTTTGGAGGCGTGGTGGCGGAACAACCTCCAACACTACTGCACCTTGTCCTGCATCCCTCCCAGCTGCCAATAGAGTGACCCAATGGGCCGTGAAAGAAAGGTACCGTCCCTGTCCATGCCTGCTGGACCATGAGTCAGCGGTAATATGCACCTTACCGCTGACCGCCCTGTCCAGCGAGGCATGGACATTGCCCTCCACATGCCGGTAGAGAGACGGAATCGCCTTCCGCGAGAAAAAGTGGCGTTTGGGAACCTGCCACTGAGGAACCGCACATTGAACAAACTCACGGAAGGGGCCGAGTCTACCAACTGAAAAGGCAGCAGTTGAAGTGCTAGCAATTTAGCAAGGCTAGCATTCAACCGCTGGGCATGTGGATGGCTGGGAGTGTACTTCTTTCTACGGTCCAGCAGCTGGGGCAGGGAAATTTGCCTGCTGCATTCGGACGTCGGTGTACTGCAAGTACTTGGTTGTGACACACCGAATTCTACACCTTCAGTCCTCTCAGAGCAGCTTTCAGAGAGGACTGAAGGTGTAGTGGGGATGGAGATCCCAGCTGAGGAGGAGCAAGGAGAGGTCCGCTTAGTTCTTTGGTGTGGGTCTTTTATGTGTGCCTGCCAACGAGCTGCATGGCAGGTCGCCATATGTCTGGTCATGCTTGTCGTGCCCAAGCGGCTGATGTTTTGGCCACGCGAGATACGCTTGAGACAAATATTGCAAATAGCAGTGGTGCGATCTGCTGCACTCGTCTCAAAAAAGGCCCACACCAAAGAACTTTTCTGATAACGTGCAGAGGCAGCGCCCTGCACAGGCGGAGCTCTGCGGTGTTGTACAGTTGCTGTGCTGGCCTCTACCTGGCCTCCAGGGGGCATCCTGCCTCGTTGGACATGTGACGCCGCATCCTCCTCCTCCTCCTCATCCTCCTCTCTCCCTTGAGGCACCCACGTGGAGTCAGTGACCTCATCATCCCCTCCCTCTTCACCACTAGAGCAAACCTGGCAGTAAGCTGCAGCTGGTGGAACTGTACTGCCAGATTCCTCAAGCTGGGTATCGTCATCCGAGCCTTCGAATCGTTGGGCATCCTCCTGGAGCATGTACCCAACACTGTGCTCAAAGAGTTCGGGGGACTCCTCAGGAGGACATGGTGGGTCTAGGGAAGGGGTGGCTGATGATGCTCTGTCAGTACCCTGAGCCTGGGTGAGAGAGGATGAGGAGGATGAGGAGGGCTTGGTCATCCATTCTACCAAGCCTTCAGCATGATGCGGCTCCACATGTCCAGCTGCCGAAAACAAAGACGCGCGTGTCCCATGGCCACGTGCTGATGACGATGCACGACCACGTCCACGTCCACGGCCACGTCCACTAGAAACAGAGACTGTCTGCCCTGTGTTCTTGGCTCTGCACGCTCTGCCTCCCCTTGGCGGTCTTCCAGCCATTGTAGTCGGTAGTCCTGTGGGTGCTGCTGAGAAGAAAATATAGGAGCTCTGTGTGATGCCACTAACACACTAGAAGTCCTATAGGTGCTTCTGCAAAGAAAATATAGGAGCTCTGTGTGATGCCACTAACACACTAGAAGTCCTGTGGGTGCTGCTGAGAAGAAAAATATAGGAGCTCTGTGTGATGCCACTAACACACTAGAAGTCCTATGGGTGCTTCTGCAAAGAAAATATAGGAGCTCTGTGTGATGCCACTAACACACTAGAAGTCCTGTGGGTGCTGCTGAGAAGAATATATAGGAGCTCTGTGTGATGCCACTAACACACTAGAAGTCCTGTGGGTGCTGCTGAGAAGAAAATATAGGAGCTCTGTGTGATGCCACTAACACACTAGAAGTCCTATGGGTGCTTCTGCAAAGAAAATATAGGAGCTCTGTGTGATGCCACTAACACACTAGAAGTCCTGTGGGTGCTGCTGAGAAGAATATATAGGAGCTCTGTGTGATGCCACTAACACACTAGAAGTCCTATGGGTGCTTCTGCAAAGAAAATAGAGGAGCTCTGTGTGATGCCACTAACACACTAGAAGTCCTGTGGGTGCTGCTGAGAAGAAAATATAGGAGCTCTGTGTGATGCCACTAACACACTAGAAGTCCTATGGGTGCTTCTGCAAAGAAAATATAGGAGCTCTGTGTGATGCCACTAACACACTAGAAGTCCTGTGGGTGCTGCTGAGAAGAATATATAGGAGCTCTGTGTGATGCCACTAACACACTAGAAGTCCTATGGGTGCTTCTGCAAAGAAAATAGAGGAGCTCTGTGTGATGCCACTAAACACACTAGAAGTCCTGTGGGTGCTTCTGCAAAGAAAATAGAGGAGCTCTGTGTGATGCCACTAACACACTAGAAGTCCTGTGGGTGCTGCTGAGAAGAAAATATAGGAGCTCTGTGTGATGCCACTAACACACTAGAAGTCCTGTGGGTGCTTATGCAAAGAAAATAGAGGAGCTCTGTGTGATGGGACTAACACACTTCAAGTCCTATAGGTGCTTCTGGGAAGAAAATATTGCTCTGTGTGTGTAATGGGACTAACACACTTCAAGTCCTATAGGTGCTTCTGGGAAGAAAATATAGCTCTGTGTGTGTAATGGGACTAACACACTTCAAGTCCTATAGGTGCCTCTGGGAACAAAATATAGGAGCTCTGCCTGCCTGCCACGAACACACTACAAGTCCTATAGGTGCTTCTGGTAACAAAATATAGGAGCTCTGCCTGCCTGCCACTAACACACTACAAGTCCTATAGGTGCTTCTGGGAAGAAAATATAGCTCTGTGTGTGTAATGGGACTAACACACTTCAAGTCCTATAAGTGCTTCTGGGAACAAAATATAGGAGCTCTGCCTGCCTGCCACGAACACACTACAAGTCCTATAGGTGCTTCTGGGAAGAAAATATAGCTCTGTGTGTGTAATGGGACTAACACACTTCAAGTCCTATAGGTGCTTCTGGGAACAAAGTATAGCTCTTTGTGTGTAATGGGACTAACACACTTCAAGTCCTATAGGTGCTTCTGGGAAGAAAATATAGCTCTGTGTGTGTAATGGGACTAACACACTTCAAGTCCTATAGGTGCTTCTGGGAAGAAAATATAGCTCTGTGTGTGTAATGGGACTAACACACTTCAAGTCCTATAGGTGCTTCTGGAAGAAAATATAGCTCTGTGTGTGTAATGGGACTAACACACTTCAAGTCCTATAGGTGCTTCTGGGAAGAAAATATAGCTCTGTGTGTGTAATGGGACTAACACACTTCAAGTCCTATAAGTGCTTCTGGGAACAAAATATAGGAGCTCTGCCTGCCTGCCACGAACACACTACAAGTCCTATAGGTGCTTCTGGGAAGAAAATATAGCTCTGTGTGTGTGATGGGACTAACACACTTCAAGTCCTATAGGTGCTTCTGGGAAGAAAATATAGCTCTGTGTGTGTAATGGGACTAACACACTTCAAGTCCTATAGGTGCTTCTGGGAAGAAAATATAGCTCTGTGTGTGTAATGGGACTAACACACTTCAAGTCCTATAGGTGCTTCTGGGAAGAAAATATAGCTCTGTGTGTGTAATGGGACTAACACACTTCAAGTCCTATAAGTGCTTCTGGGAACAAAATATAGGAGCTCTGCCTGCCTGCCACGAACACACTACAAGTCCTATAGGTGCTTCTGGAAGAAAATATAGCTCTGTGTGTGTAATGGGACTAACACACTTCAAGTCCTATAGGTGCTTCTGGGAACAAAGTATAGCTCTTTGTGTGTAATGGGACTAACACACTTCAAGTCCTATAGGTGCTTCTGGGAAGAAAATATAGCTCTGTGTGTGTGATGGGACTAACACACTTCAAGTCCTATAGGTGCTTCTGGGAAGAAAATATAGCTCTGTGTGTGTAATGGGACTAACACACTTCAAGTCCTATAAGTGCTTCTGGGAACAAAATATAGGAGCTCTGCCTGCCTGCCACGAACACACTACAAGTCCTATAGGTGCTTCTGGGAAGAAAATATAGCTCTGTGTGTGTAATGGGACTAACACACTTCAAGTCCTATAGGTGCTTCTGGGAACAAAGTATAGCTCTTTGTGTGTAATGGGACTAACACACTTCAAGTCCTATAGGTGCTTCTGGGAAGAAAATATAGCTCTGTGTGTGTGATGGGACTAACACACTTCAAGTCCTATAGGTGCTTCTGGGAAGAAAATATAGCTCTGTGTGTGTAATGGGACTAACACACTTCAAGTCCTATAGGTGCTTCTGGGAAGAAAATATAGCTCTGTGTGTGTAATGGGACTAACACACTTCAAGTCCTATAGGTGCTTCTGGGAAGAAAATATAGCTCTGTGTGTGTAATGGGACTAACACACTTCAAGTCCTATAGGTGCTTCTGGGAAGAAAATATAGCTCTGTGTGTGTAATGGGACTAACACACTTCAAGTCCTATAGGTGCTTCTGGGAAGAAAATATAGCTCTGTGTGTGTAATGGGACTAACACACTTCAAGTCCTATAGGTGCTTCTGGGAACAAAGTATAGCTCTTTGTGTGTAATGGGACTAACACACTTCAAGTCCTATAGGTGCTTCTGGGAAGAAAATATAGCTCTGTGTGTGTGATGGGACTAACACACTTCAAGTCCTATAGGTGCTTCTGGGAACAAAATATAGCTCTGTGTGTGTAATGGGACTAACACACTTCAAGTCCTATAAGTGCTTCTGGAACAAAATATAGGAGCTCTGCCTGCCTGCCACGAACACACTACAAGTCCTATAGGTGCTTCTGGGAAGAAATATAGCTCTGTGTGTGTAATGGGACTAACACACTTCAAGTCCTATAGGTGCTTCTGGGAACAAAGTATAGCTCTTTGTGTGTAATGGGACTAACACACTTCAAGTCCTATAGGTGCTTCTGGGAAGAAAATATAGCTCTGTGTGTGTGATGGGACTAACACACTTCAAGTCCTATAGGTGCTTCTGGGAACAAAATATAGCTCTGTGTGTGTAATGGGACTAACACACTTCAAGTCCTATAGGTGCTTCTGGGAAGAAAATATAGCTCTGTGTGTGTGATGGGACTAACACACTTCAAGTCCTATAGGTGCTTCTGGGAACAAAATATAGGAGCTCTGCCTGCCTGCCACGAACACACTACAAGTCCTATAGGTGCTTCTGGTAACAAAATATAGGAGCTCTGCCTGCCTGCCACTAACACACTACAAGTCCTATAGGTGCTTCTGGTAACAAAATATAGGAGCTCTGCCTGCCTGTCACTAACACACTACAAGTCCTATAGGTGCTTCTGGTAACAAAATATAGGAGCTCTGCCTGCCTGCCACTAACACACTACAAGTCCTATAGGTGCTTCTGGTAACAAAATATAGGAGCTCTGCCTGCCTGTCACTAACACACTACAAGTCCTATAGGTGCTTCTGGTAACAAAATATAGGAGCTCTGCCTGCCTGTCACTAACACACTACAAGTCCTATAGGTGCTTCTGGTAACAAAATATAGGAGCTCTGCCTGCCTGCCACTAACACACTACAGTCCTATAGGTGCTTCTGGTAACAAAATATAGGAGCTCTGCCGCCTGTCCCCAACGACGGCACAAGCCAAATTCCTGGAAGAAATCTCTCTGGAACATCTCCATCTAAATGACATTTACGGAACAGCATGTGAGAAGTGAAACTTATTCTAGTCCTGCGGTCGACAAGCATTCAATGCCCCCTGACAATGCACTGCGTCCCTCATTGCGGGGGCTGGAACTGCGAGCGGCCCTCGCTAGGGACCGGGACATCCTTAGTAGGGACCACCTTGCTGACATCAGTCCCCATTGCTCAACTTAAACGTATGTCCAAAGCCCTGCATAAAATGCAGTTGATTGATGTCTGGCGCCTACAGCATTCGGGCGACCGAGACTACACATACTATTCCCCGTTACATCAGACATGCACGAGGATAGACTACCTCATGATCCCGCACGGCCAACTGGAAGCAGTAGAAAGTACGGACATAGGGAACAGGACATGGTCGGATCATGCCCCCATATCCCTAGTGTACAAACTGACGGAGGTTCTGGAGACTTAATGAGAGTCTCCTGCAGACACCAGAGGTCCTGACTGAAGTCACCAGAGAACTAAATTTTTACTTCCTAGAAAATGACAGACCAGAATGTGAACCGGGGACGCTGTGGGAGGCCCACAAGACGGTAATCAGGGGTATCCTTATTAAATATGGAGCCCGGATTAAAAAAGAACGAACACAGAAACTCACCCAACTTCTACAGGACCTTAAACTGATGGAAGCCAGACACAAACATGCCCCTTCCCGTACGTTGACAATAGAACTAGAGACGACTAGGAGGCAGATAAACGACATACTACAGTACAGGGCCAAGGCAGCAATACAGATCTGCCGCAAAACCACCTACGAATCTGGAGATAAATGCGGGAGACTCCTAGCCCAATCGGTGAGAGACCTAAAATTGTCCACATATATCCCGCATATTACCAAAACAGACGGAAATAGAGCTACCCTGCCCAAACACATATCCCAGGAATTTAAGTCCTTCTATAACACACTATATAACCTACCACCAGCGACAGCATCGCAGCGAGACCTAGACGAATATGTATCATTGGCCCAACTCCCGACCCTTCCGTCGGACGTCCGGACTGAACTAGACGCCCCCATTACCCTACCAGAACTACAATTAGCTGTTAAACAAATGAAACCGGGGAAAGCACCAGGCCCAGACGGGTATACACTACAGTATTACAGAACTCTGCTCCCAATACTAGGACACCACCTTCTAAAAGTATTTAACGCAATTGGAGAGGGGGGTACATTCGCTAGAGATACGCTAGGCGCACATATTTCAGTGATCTGGAAGGAAGGGAAGGACCCAGCGGTATGTGGCAGCTACAGGCCCATATCGCTACTAAATGTTGACCTAAAACTGTACACGAAAATATTGGCCACAAGACTAGCCCTGCACTTACAGAAACTCATTCATTTAGACCAAGTGGGCTTTATCCCTTCCAGAGAAGCCAGAGATGGCACTACCAAAGTGTTGAACCTCCTACATATCGTTAGGAGTAAACGAGTCCCATGCGTGTTCCTGAGTACAGACGCCGAAAAGGCGTTTGACAGAGTCAACTGGCCATACATGTTCACCGTCCTGAGAAAGATAGGGCTAGGAGAGAAAATGCTGAATTACATAGCTGGCATTTACAAAAACCCGACAGCCCAAGTGAAGACGAACGGAGTCTTATCCGACCCATTTCCCATAACTAATGGCACACGTCAGGGATGCCCACTTTCCCCCCTGTTATACGCACTATCACTGGAACCATTACTCGCCACGATCAGACTTAACACGGACATTCACGGGGTATCGGACGGTAGGCGACAACATAAAATATCAGCTTACGCAGATGACATGCTTTTTACTCTGACCGACCCAATGACATCACTACCTAACCTACTTAAAGAACTAGAGACGTTTGGGAGACTGGCCAACCTCAAAATTAACTACAATAAATCTGAAGCCATGGGAATCTCATTACCTACACAGGACACCTCGACCCTACGAGCAAGCTTTAAATTTCGATGGACCTCGGCCGCTTTGACTTACCTAGGCACGAAGATCCCACCAGACCTGACACAAATATACGAAGCGAACTTCCCCCCCTTACTGACAAAAACTAAAACTCTCCTAGAAAAATGGAATACAGGGATACACTCCTGGTTTGGGAGATGCAACCTACTAAAAATGAGTATTTTACCCAAATTCTTGTACTTATTTCAGGCCCTTCCAATTAGAATACCCCCCAGTTACTTCCGATCAGTGCAAGCTATGTTTACCCGCTTTGTATGGGCGAATAAAAAGCCGCGTCTACCACGCACCCTACTCACAGCACCCAAACACTTCGGGGGTCTTGCACTCCCAGACTTAAAACGTTACTACCAAGCTATACATCTCGGGAGGGTGGTAGACTGGAAACGACACCAAGACCTGAAACTGTGGGCCCAAATAGAACAAAGACAGACAGAGACACCGTTAGGCACAGCACTATGGTGCTACGACTCGCTACCCCCAGAGATAAAAGCTCACCCACTGATCGGGAACACTTTACGACAATGTAGACAAGCGACCCTCCAAAATGCACAGACGACCAAGACATCCCCTATGACTCCGATTCTAGACAACCCTAACTTCCCTCCAGGGACTTCCACTACGACATTCCAGACGCTGAGACGCGATGAACAAACAATAGCAGGGAAATTTGTAGTAAATGACAGATGGCCCAACATAGAGGAACTGATGGCCCCGAGCGGCAGGTACCAGCTGCCATTCTGGAACGCGGTCCAAATACACCACTTCCTACACAGCATCCCGAACCCCCATCTATACGCTAGGCCAAAGACCTCTTTTGAAGAACTCATGACGGGTACGGAACCTATGACGCAAGTTTTATCAAACATGTATATGTTGCTGAATACACCCTCCAAACCACCGAATCTAGCGTGCTTTGAAAGGTGGGAATCAGAACTTCATCGTACCTTTACGGAAGGCCAGAGACAGGTTATGATTGACTTTGCCCTTAAATCTTCCACTTGTACCAAAGTACAAGAAACAAACTACAAGGTACTGACTAGGTGGTATTTTACGCCTAGCCGGCTACATAAGATCTTCCCTGAATCCTCAGAACTTTGCTGGAGGTGCCAGGGAGAGAAGGGGACACTATTACACATGTTTTGGTCTTGCCCGATATTAACACCATTTTGGACCACGGTTCGCACCACGTCCCAAGAGTTTACAGAATATCAGATCCCCGACGACCCAGCCTTTTTCTTGCTACATCTATCCTCTCTATCTCCCAAAAGATATAAAAAATCAATTCTGAGACACCTGACTAACGCTGCGAAAGCTTGCATACCACTCCTATGGAAGCAACAATGCCCACCAACCGCAGCAATGTGGCTGCGGAAGGTGGAAGACATAAATAGAATGGAAGACCTTATATTGACCTCACAAGACAAACAAGAAGCCTACAGAAAGACATGGGCACTGTGGAACACCTTTATCCTCTCAGACGAAGGAAAAGCCCTCCTGGAGACATAAGCCTGAACCGTGCCAGGCATGTCAGATGCCATTATGACTAGCCCGACACTAAGAGGCTGAGACGGGCGGCCTCAACCCCCCCCCCCTCCTACCCCCCCCCCCTATTCCCCCCCCTCTCTCTCTTTCTCTAAACTGAACTTATTCCTCACTCTAACCCTCCAACCTATATCTCCTACTACCACAATCTAGCGGCCTATTAGAATAGCCTACGGACGGAACATGATGGGAATAACCTCCCCCCAGTTCAGATATTAATAGTATTCACTTACTCAGATTATATTGGAAGGTTAAAAGGTTGATACACTGTACTGTTGATAGATATGAATCGAAACCGGGAGGCTGCGACCTTCACTGACATAATGTGATTGTGAGTTCTGTTGGGGCCTTGACCTCATTTTCTGTTTTTCTTGAAAAATTTAATAAAGCTTTATATTTGAAAAAAATAAAAAAAAAACAAAATTTGCACTATTGATTCTGGGCCCTTGTCG
This sequence comes from Lithobates sylvaticus, assembly GCA_028564925.1. Taxonomy (NCBI): domain Eukaryota; kingdom Metazoa; phylum Chordata; class Amphibia; order Anura; family Ranidae; genus Lithobates; species Lithobates sylvaticus. The sequence goes on from CM053030.1 coordinate 370,500,927, forward strand.
GAGCTGTACTTACCGAGGCCGAGATGCCGAGAGCGGTTCACCCTTGCGACCCAGCGCAGAAAGCCCCTGGAGATGGAACAGGGAGCAAACGGCACCAGGAGGCACAGGCCACCTCCGATATGTAAGCAGAAACTGGCGGGGAACCAGGAGGTGATGATGACCTGGCCCAGGTGGCCGGCAGATGGCAGGATAGGGAGGCAAGAACCAAACGCCCGGCTGGGGTGCTGACACTGGGGGATCCGGTAGAGGTCAGGTGGACTAGCCAGAGGGTCAACCACAGGAGGCTTCAGCAGGAAAACAGAGGATCCTTTACAGGAGGTGTCAGCAAAGTCCGTAGGGCAGGCCAGGGGGTCAAACACAGGAGATATCAAGGAAGTCCGTAAGGCAAGCCAGGGGGTCAAACACAGGAGATATCAGGAAGTCCGTAAGGCAAGCCAGGGGGTCAAACACAGGAGATATCAGGAAGTCCGTAAGGCAAGCCAGGGGGTCAAACACAGGAGATATCAGGAAGTCCGTAAGGCAAGCCAGGGGGTCAAACACAGGAGATATCAGGAAGTCCGTAAGCCAAGCCAGGGGGTCAAACACAGGAGATAAGCAGGGAGTCCGTAGGGCAAGCCAGGGGGTCAAACACAGGAGATATCAGGGAGATGTCAGGCAATCCGGGTTGGCAACAGTAGGTACAAGGTCAAGGGTCTTCAGTAATACAGGACGCACAGGCACTTAGCTGGAGAGACAGACCAGCAAGGTGCCTGTGCGTCAGGGCGCTTTAAATAGGCGCCCGAGTGACGCTAATTGCGCGTCACCGCCGCCAGGTGGGCGCTAGTGCGCATGCGCCGGCGCCGGACCGCCGAGCCGCGAGTGCGCATGCGCCGGAGCGCCGAGCCCCCGCGCATGCGCACCAGAGAGTGGGCTGTCCGTCCGACGCCGCTCTCCTGATAGTGCCCCCCCCCCGAGGGGTGGCCTCTGGACACCCAAGCTGGCCATCAGTTCTGGGTGAGCTTGGTGAAAGGCCCGAATTAAGCGTGGGGCGTGCAGGTTCCTAGAAGGTTCCCACGAATTGTCCTCAGGGGGGTACCCCTTCCACCTAATTAGGTACTGAAGCTGTCTGCCCATTTTCCTGCAGTTCAAGATTTCCTCCACCTCAAACTCCCTTTCGCCCTCAACTAGGATAGGTGGTGGCGGTGGTTCTTCCCTGCCGGGGAAAGGACTGGGAGTAACGGGTTTCAGTAAGGAGGCGTGGAAGACCGGATGAATCCTATAGCTCTGGGGAAGCTCGAGTTCAAAGGCCACAGGGTTCACGACCCTTTTTATCTTGAATGGGCCGATGAACTTCGGCCCCAATTTGTGGGAAGGAACAGGTAACTTTAAATTGGAGGAAGACAGCCAAACCTTTTCGCCGACCTCGAAAGCCAGATTCACCTTCCTCCCCTTGTTGTAGTATTCACTGTACCCCTCCTGGGCCCTTTGCATTAGTTCCTGAAGTTTTTGAAAGTTGCTTTGTAGAGAATTCACCCGGTCCTGGGCTGCCGGGACTGAGGTTTCCGGGGGTGATGCAGGGAGAAATGAGGGATGGAAGCCGAAGTTTGCCCAGAAAGGTGTCTGTTGGTTGGCGGAGTGGATGGAGTTGTTGTATGCAAACTCAGCGTACGGCAGCAAGGTTGACCAGTCGCTTTGAGAGTCAGAGCAGAAGCATCGGAGGTACTGTTCTAAGGTCTGGTTGGTCCTCTCTGTCTGCCCGTTGCTTTGGGGGTGATACGCGGAAGAGAGGCAGACCTTAATTTCCAAGGATTTGCACAACTCTTTCCAGAATCTTGACGTAAACTGCGTGCCTCTGTCTGAGGTGATGCTTTTAGGTACCCCGTGCAGCCTTACAATTTCCTTAAAAAACACATCAGCCGTGGTGGAAGCAGGAGGAGTACCCACCAAAGGTATGAAGTGGGCCATCTTAGAGAGCCGGTCGATGACGACAAAGATGGTGGTGAATTCCTTTGAAGGGGGTAACTCTACAATGAAATCCATGGAAATCTCTGCCCATGGACGTTCAGGGATAGGTAGAGGTCTTAACAGCCCCCAAGACTTGGCCTTTGGGCCCTTACTGCGCTGGCACGTAATACAGGAGGCAACATAGTCCTTGCAATCTCGTCTCCAACCCGGCCACCAGAACGAACGGGAGACGAGTTCAGTGGTCTTCGTGGACCCGAAGTGGCCTGCCAGTTTGTGGTCGTGGAAGGTTTTGAGAACCAATGGCCTTGTCTCTTGAGGGACGAAAATTTTTTCCTTGGACCAAAGTAGGTCGTTATGTTCAACCAGGGAGAGGTCGGTGGGCACCGGATGGCGCCTGGTAGCTGACTTGATGGCAGTTACGAGATCCACTTCCGTAATTAGGCAAAAGTTCTGGGGGGATAAAATGGTGCTAGGTTCAGTTTCCCGAGGGGTGTCTAGAAACATGCGGGAGAGCGCATCTGCCTTCCCATTCTTGGAACCCGGTCGGTATGCAATAAGGAAGTTGAACCTTGAGAAGAAGAGGGCCCACCTGGCCTGCCTGGGCCGAAGGCGTTTGGCTGTTCTCAAATATTCCAGGTTCCTATGGTCGGTCCAGACCATGACAGGGTGAGATGCTCCTTCTAAGAGATACCGCCATTCTTCAAGGGCAAATTTAATAGCCAGCAGCTCCCTGTCTCCCACATCATAGTTCCTCTCTGGAGGGCTCAATTTCCGAGAAGCAAAGGCTACTGGGTGAAGGAGGGCCTTAGCGCCCTGACGCTGAGAGAGGATAGCCCCGAGAGCTGTCTCGGAGGCATCCACCTCCAGCACGAAGGGTAGTCCGGGATCCGGGTGCCGTAGGATTGGGGCAGATGAGAACAGGGTTTTTAACTGGGTAAAGGCCGCCTGGGCCTCAGGGGACCAATGGAACTGATTATGTTGGTGGGTTAACTGAGTGATTGGAGCTACAATGGAGGAGAAACCAATGATGAAGCGTCGGTAAAAGTTGGCAAACCCAATGAACCTCTGGACTCCCTTCTTGTCCTTGGGAGCCGGCCAGTCCTGAATGGCTTGAACTTTTTGTGGGTCCATTGCGACTCCGTGGGTGGAAATGATAAATCCCAAGAATTGTACGGTGGTCTTCTCGAACTCACACTTTTCTGCTTTGAGGTAGAGCTTGTGTTGCCTAAGGATGGTGAGGACCAGTCTGACATGTGTCTGGTGGAGAATGTCATCGAGATAGACCACTAGGAAGTCATCTAGGTACCTACGGAATATATCGTTGACCAGATGCTGGAACGTGGCCGGGGCATTGCAAAGCCCAAATGGCATAACAAGGTACTCGTAGTGCCCGAATCTCGATCTAAAAGCGGTCTTCCACTCATCACCCGCTCTGATCCTTATAAGGTTGTAAGCCCCACGGAGGTCGAGTTTGGAGAAGACCCGTGCTGACCGGAAGCGTTGGAACAATTCAGGAATGAGAGGAAGCGGGTACCGATTTTTAATGGTGATCTTGTTAATCTCCCGGTAGTCGATACAGGGCCTCAGTGAGCCATCTTTTTTTTCAACAAAGAAAATACCAGCACCAGCCGGTGAAGAGGAGGGACGAATGAATCCCTTGGCTAAGTTTTCGTCGATGTAGGCCTTAAGAGTCTTCAACTCGGTTTCAGATAGGGGGAAGATACGGCCGAAAGGGACCGCGGCCCCGGTAGGAGGTCTATGGGGCAATCGTAGGGCCGGTGAGGTGGTAGGCAATCGGCCTGCTGTTTGTCAAAGACGTCCTTGAACTCGAGGTAGACTGGTGGGACGTGTTCTAGGTGCTCGGGCACTGGTACTAGAGCTGAACAAGTAGCAGGGCGGAGAGCAAGGCAGTTCTGGGTGCAGTAGTGAGAGGGGAAGGAGACCTCCTTCGTCCGCCAGTTAATGAGGGGTTCGTGCGTTTGTAGCCAGGGGAGCCCCAAGATGATGGGGAACATGGGAGAAGGAATAATATCCAGACAGAGGAGCTCCTGATGACCCGAATCGGTGGTAACCGAGATGAGGCCAGACTCATGAGTAATTAAGCCGGAACGGGGCAGGGAACCATCGGCTAGGTGAACCTGTAGGCATTGCTTCTTGGGGACAAGGGGAAGCTGAAGCCTGGCAGCAAGGGCAGAATCCAAGAAGCAACTGCAGGCCCCGGAATCAATTATGGCCGGGAGGCGGACCGCCCTTTCCGTCAACTGTAGAGAGATAAAAAGGACAATGTAAGTTTGAGAGAATCTGGAGACTTGGAGGCTGAAATTGGTGATATGTGAGGACTTACTGGGTCTTATGGGGCAGGACCGGAGGAAGTGACCGGAGCTTCCGCAATAAAGGCACAAGTTGCCTTGTCGCCTACGTAAACGCTCTTCTGGGGTCAGGGGAGCGCGGACAAGACCTAGCTGCATGGGCTCGACTCCGGAGGTGTTCCCAGGTGGAGCGTGAAAAGAGGATTGGGCAGGACCAGGACCTGGTTTGGGTAGCATCCAACTGGGGCGAGAGGACTGAAAGCGTTCAGCGCGACGTTCCCGCAAGCGCCGGTCAATTTTGGTGACGGCTTGTATGAGATCCTCTAAGGCGTCTGGGACGTCAATCCGGGCAAGCTCGTCCTTAAGGGTGTCAGATAGTCCTTGGCGGAATTGGTACTTGAGGGCAGGCTCATTCCAGCCGGTGTCGGCTGACCATTTTCGGAATTCCGCTGTATAGTCCTCAACCGGCCTCCGGCCTTGAGAAAGGTTATGTAGGGTGGTCTCAGCTGTGGCCCCCTTTTGGGGGTCATCGTAGAGCTGGCCCATGCTTTCAAAGAAGGTGTCCACAGCGTTCAGTATAGAGCTCCTTTGCTCCATTAGGCTATGGGCCCAGGCCTGGGGTTCTTCAGCCAGCAGAGAGATAATGAACCCCACTTTCACCACTTCGGAAGAGAAGGTTCTGGGTTGGAGGGCTAGGTACAGGGAGCAGGCGTTCTTGAATGCTCTGAATTTTTTGCGATCACCCGTGAACCGTTCCGGTATAGGGACCCTGGGTTCCGGAGTGGCCATGACTACTGTGGGGTTAGTAGGTGCTGCAGATGGGGGAAGCCCACTGGGTGCGGCAAGGTTACCCGCTGTGGGGGGAGACGGCCCTGTCAGTTGTTGCAAGCGGCTGTCTATTTGAGTGTACCCCACTTGCATCTTTTGGACAGCCTCAGTAAGTGCTGCCATCTGCTGGCACAGGATCTCAAGGGGAGAACACGCTCTGTCGGCCTCGGACATGGCTGGTCTGTACTGTCGGAGCTGTACTTACCGAGGCCGAGATGCCGAGAGCGGTTCACCCTTGCGACCCAGCGCAGAAAGCCCCTGGAGATGGAACAGGGAGCAAACGGCACCAGGAGGCACAGGCCACCTCCGATATGTAAGCAGAAACTGGCGGGGAACCAGGAGGTGATGATGACCTGGCCCAGGTGGCCGGCAGATGGCAGGATAGGGAGGCAAGAACCAAACGCCCGGCTGGGGTGCTGACACTGGGGGATCCGGTAGAGGTCAGGTGGACTAGCCAGAGGGTCAACCACAGGAGGCTTCAGCAGGCAAACAGAGGATCCTTTACAGGAGGTGTCAGCAAAGTCCGTAGGGCAGGCCAGGGGGTCAAACACAGGAGATATCAAGGAAGTCCGTAAGGCAAGCCAGGGGGTCAAACACAGGAGGTATCAGGAATTCCGTAAGGCAAGCCAGGGGGTCAAACACAGGAGATATCAGGAATTCCGTAAGGCAAGCCAGGGGGTCAAACACAGGAGATATCAGGAAGTCCGTAAGGCAAGCCAGGGGGTCAAACACAGGAGATATCAGGAAGTCCGTAAGCCAAGCCAGGGGGTCAAACACAGGAGATAAGCAGGGAGTCCGTAGGGCAAGCCAGGGGGTCAAACACAGGAGATATCAGGGAGATGTCAGGCAATCCGGGTTGGCAACAGTAGGTACAAGGTCAAGGGTCTTCAGTAATACAGGACGCACAGGCACTTAGCTGGAGAGACAGACCAGCAAGGTGCCTGTGCGTCAGGGCGCTTTAAATAGGCGCCCGAGTGACGCTAATTGCGCGTCACCGCCGCCAGGTGGGCGCTAGTGCGCATGCGCCGGCGCCGGACCGCCGAGCCGCGAGTGCGCATGCGCCGGAGCGCCGAGCCCCCGCGCATGCGCACCAGAGAGCGGGCCGTCCTTCCGACGCCGCTCTCCTGATAGCCCTATTATGGGTATAAACAACTAATAAAACTAATATGTGGTATTGCTGCAATCGTCAGGAGAAGGAGAATTTATTTTGGGTTGTTCTTTGGCAGTAAGTTATGGTAATAAGAAATATACAGCTACATTTTAAAAAAAAATATTATTTTTTTGTACTAGTTTGTACAAGGTTTCCTTTGATAATAGAAAAAAAAAATCATCATGCGATATCCATTACCATATACCACCAAATGAAAGCCCACTTTATTTTGAAAGGTAAAACGCACCTGGATACTCTAAGTCAGGGATCCTCAAACTACGGCCCTCCAGCTGTTGCGGAACTACACATCCCATGAGGCATTGTAAAACTCTGACATTCACAGACATGACTAGGCATGATGGGAATTGTAGTTCTTGAACAACTGGAGGGCCATAGTTTGAAGACCCCTGCTCTAAGTAGTTAGGCTGATATGTATCATTTTACTAACACATGCCAAAGTAGCAAAATTGTGTTCAGGCATTGGGATTGATTTTACCTTCTATCATGAATGGGGTTAAAGTAGTTCTAAAGGCAGAAGTTTGTTTTTTTTTTTATCTTATTGCATTCTATGCATTAAGACAAAAACTTGGCCGACCAGGACTCTCCCTCCTGATTGTCTGAGACACAGCAACGGCACCATTGGCTCCTGCTGCTGTCAACCAAAATCAGTTAGCCAATCTGGAGGGGGTGGGGATGATTCGCGGCTTTGTGTCTGAATGGACACACAGAGCAGCGGCTTGGCTCGGGTGCCCCCATAGCAAGCTGCTTGCTGTGGGGGCACTCGGCAGGAGGGAGGGGCCAAGAGAGTCGGCGAGGGCCCTGAAAGAGGAGGATCTGGGCTGCTCAGTGCAAAACAGCTGCACGAAGCAGGCAAGTATAACATGTTTGTTAATTTAAAGAACAAGGACTTTTGTATCACTTTAAATAAGCCCAACAATGATTGCTTCTCTTTAAAGAGACCCTGTCACAGAGAAAAATGTAAGGAAAAAAAGCTACAGGTATGAAGTGCTATTCGACAGGGTACTGCACTTCCTGTACTGCACCAAAGCAACTGAAAGGGCGCAGAAATGAGAAGAAAGTCAGCAGGAGGAACCGGTAAGCGCTGGGGGAGAAACAAATAGAACACACTCCTGGAAGTGTTTGTATCCCAGCAGCAGGTAAGTATTTACCCGCTTCTTTGCAACTTACAGCTTTAGTTTCAGATATTGGCTACAGGGTTGCTTTAAGTAGCCAATAAAGCAATCCTGTAGCCTATATATGAAATATAGTATGGATAGAAAAAAATATTTGGCTCACATCTGAATAATATATTTTTATGAATTTAATCTAAAATCATCATGAGATAAATGACTGAACAGTGTTAAAACTACTCAGCCATCCTATTATATTGAATCTTTTGTAAGGACTTGATTGTGTTTCCGTGGATGTTTTTTTTTTTTTTTGGAATAGACAAAGTTCTGAATATTTGCAGTGTAGATGAGAAGGACAAGTGCCTGAGCCATTTGTGTTTTTTTTTTTCCTACATTTATGAAAGCACATATATAGCAATCAAATACAGTGCCTTGGGTAGAAAAGTATTTATACCCCTTGAAATTTTCCACATTTTCTCATATTGCAACCAAAAACGTAAATGTATGTTATTGGGATTTTATGTAATAGACCAACACAAAGTGGCACATAATTGTAAAGTGGAAGGAAAATGATAAATGGTTTTACATTTCTTTTTTTAAAAATATGAGAAAAGTGTGGTGTGCATTTGTATTCAGCTCCCACTGAGTCAATACTTTGTAGAACCACCTTTCGCTGAAATTACTGCTGCAAGTCTTTTTGGGTATGTCTCTACCGGCTTTGCACATCTAGAGAGTGACATTTGTGCCCTTTATTCTTTGCAAAATATGTTGGTTTTGCGTACACACGGTCGGACAAAGTTGTCGGAAAATAGCTCAAGCCCTGTGGGGAGCGTATGTGAACAGCAATTTTCAAGTCTTGCTACAGATTCTTTTTTGGATTTAGGTCTGGAATTTGACTGGGCCATTCTAACACATGAATATGGATTGATCTAAACCACTCCATTGTAGCTCTAGCTGTATGTTTAGGGTTGTTGTCCTGCTGGAAGGTGAACCTCCACCCCAGTCTCAAGTCTTTTGCAGACTCTAACAAATTTTCTTCTAAGATTGCCCTGTATTTGGCTCCATCCATCTTCCCATCAACTCTGACCAGCTTGCTTGTCCCTGCTGAAGAATCCCCACAACATTTTGCTGCCACCACCATGTATCACGGTGGGGATGGTGTATTTATGGTTATATGCAGTGTTAGTTTTCCGCCACACAGCCTTTTGCTTTTAGGCCAAAAAGTTAAATTTTGGTCTCATCTGACCAGAGCACCTTCTTCCATATGTTTGCTGTGTCCCCCACATGGCTTCTCACAAACTGCAATTGGGACTTCTTATGGCTTTCTTTCAACAATGGCTTTCTTTTTGCCACTCTTCCATAAAGGGCAGATTTGTGGAGTGCTTGACTAATAGTTGTCCTGTGGACAGATTCTCCCACCTGAGCTGTGATCTCTGCAGAGTTACCATGGGCCTCTTGGCTGCTTCTCTGAATAACGCTCTCCTTGCCCAGCCTGTCAGTTTAGTTGGACAGACATGTCTTGGTAGGTTTGCAGTTGTACCATACGCTTTCTTTTTTGGGTGATGGATTAAACAGTGCCCCGCGAGATGTTCAAAGCTAGGGATATTCTTTTATAACCTAACCCTGCTTTAAACTTCTCCACAATTTTATCCCTGACCTGTCTGGTGTGTTCCTTGGCCTTCATGATTCTGTTTGTTCACCAAGGTTCTCTAACAGACCTCTGAGGGCTTCACAGAACAGATGCATTGATACTGAGATTAAATTATACACAGGTGGACTCTATTTACTAATTAGGTGACTTCTGAAGGCAATTAGTTTCACTAGATTGTAGTTAGGGGTATCAGAGTAGAGGGGGCTGAGTACAAATGCACACCACATTTTTCAGATATTTATTTGTAAACTATTTTGAAAAACATTTATCATTTTCCTTCCACTTCACAATTATGTGCCGCTTTGTGTTGGTCTATCACAGGGATATACAATTAGCGGACCTCCAGCTGTTGCAGAACTACAGGACCCATGAGGCATACATAGCAAGTCTCTGACAGCCACAAACATGACACCCAGAGGCAGAAGCATGATGGGACTTGTAGTTTTGCAACAGCTGGAGGTCCGCTAATTGCATATTAGTTTTGTTGTTTTGGTTGTAACATGACAAAGTGTGGAATATTTAAAGGGTATATGAATACTTTTTCAAGGCACTGTATAACTTTTCTGAAGACCTGTAGAGTAAAATGGTGTGTGCTGTTGGTAAATGATGTATAGCTGTGGAAGACCGCCCTCTGTATCATCTACCCCCACCGCGCCGCAGGTGTGTAGGCTATAGAATTAGTGAAGGATTAAAAGTGCAAGTGTAAAAAGTATATATATATCAAACAGCAGCTACTTAAAACATATAAACATGTGGAATCTGCAATTCAACTTAAAAATGCAACATAGATAAGGTGAATCAGTAGCGCTAATATAAACAATGAAAAATATAATATAAAATGCTGAGTAAATACTATGCAAATAAATACTGTGCAAATATATAAACAGTGCTATATAAATATCAAAGTACAAAAATAGTAGTGTATAATTGACTCAACGTATAACTTAATAGCAGCGGTGTGTCTATTTCTCTTAGTGACAAGTGAAAAAGTTCATAAATATATAAAGTCCAGATTGTGAATAAATAAATAGGTAAGTGATTTTCCAAGTGTCTTCAGTCACAGTTTCAAAGTGGAGTCTTCTGACTGACTTGAATCTACCACCACACCACGTGATCACACTCCCTCTGAAAGGCCCACTCACCAGCTCACTAGGCCTCACACTCTCGTGTTTGGCAGATGCGTTTTTTTACCCACTCCAGGGGTTAATGAAGGATGGCTTGTTTGATCCGTTTAACTCTCAATGCGATTCCATATGTAAAACAATGAGTAAAACACTCCACATAGTGTAAAAACGTATGATAAAATTTATTCACGTAAAAACACTCCAATGGTCAAACTCACATTTCAAAGGTTAAAATCAAGCCTCAAATCCAAAACCACGGCAAGCCAAACAACGCTGATGTATAAAAATATAAAGTATATATATATACTGCGGTCTCGGCGGACCAAGAGGAAGACCCTGGTGGTGGTATAGTTATAGTCCACAGTGGCGTAATATATAAATAAATAAATACAATCTTTACTTTTTGCTCTGTAGCCTCATTCCCGACATGTTTCGTCGCTTGGACTTATTCATGGGTCTGGGTATTCAGACCCATGAATAAGTCCAAGCGACGAAACATGTCGGGAATGAGGCTACAGAGCAAAAAGTAAAGATTGTATTTATTTATTTATATTACGCCACTGTGGACTATAACTATACCACCACCAGGGTCTTCCTCTTGGTCCGCCGAGACCGCAGTATATATATATTTTTATTTTTATACATCAGCGTTGTTTGGCTTGCCGTGGTTTTGGATTTGAGGCTTGATTTTAACCTTTGAAATGTGAGTTTGACCATTGGAGTGTTTTTACGTGAATAAATTTTATCATACGTTTTTACACTATGTGGAGTGTTTTACTCATTGTTTTACATATGGAATCGCATTGAGAGTTAAACGGATCAAACAAGCCATCCTTCATTAACCCCTGGAGTGGGTAAAAAACGCATCTGCCAAACACGAGAGTGTGAGGCCTAGTGAGCTGGTGAGTGGGCCTTTCAGAGGGAGTGTATCACGTGGTGTGGTGGTAGATTCAAGTCAGTCAGAAGACTCCACTTTGAAACTGTGACTGAAGACACTTGGAAAATCACTTACCTATTTATTTATTCACAATCTGGACTTTATATATTTATGAACTTTTTCACTTGTCACTAAGAGAAATAGACACACCGCTGCTATTAAGTTATACGTTGAGTCAATTATACACTACTATTTTTGTACTTTGATATTTATACAGCACTGTTTATATATTTGCACAGTATTTATTTGCATAGTATTTACTCAGCATTTTATATTATATTTTTCATTGTTTATATTAGCGCTACTGATTCACCTTATCTATGTTGCATTTTTAAGTTGAATTGCAGAGTAAAATGGTGGTCGATCCAATTTTTTATGTCACAGGATTTTAGTGGCATCATTTTTGTGTTTATCATGCACAACAATTCATTAAAAATACACTTAATTACAAGTTAATTTTAGGGCACCTAAACCCATTATATTACTCATTTGTTGATAAAATACTAAGGATGAGGTTACATGTAACAAGAGTAACAAGATGCTCAACCTGCCAAGTTATAAAACTACGTATGCCTATGAAATGCCAACAAACTTTGGTTTCCTAAATTTTCCATGGGCAACACTTTAAAAGCATTAATTTAGAGTTAATCGTGAATAATGGACCTAGAATTATTGCTCTCACTCTGGCATACACAGCGATATGTAATATGTGTGCACAATCTTTTTTTTTTTTTTTTCGCTGTTAATGTTTGGACGTATGGGGGTGTTAAATACTTGGGTGCAACTCTATTTTTTTAACATCTTTTTACACAATATCACCCTATGTGATATTATTTTGTTGTGAAAAGTTCTCTTTAATGAAACATCAGGAAACCACCTGCGGCACACCCACCATTTTGGTCATGGGTCCACAGGTTGGACAACAGAGCCTGGAAAACATGTCGGGGGGGGGGGGGGGGGGCACAGAGTGTTTGAATGTACCAAGAGTGTGTGGAATTGATCAGGTGGTACTATGAGACATTGCAAAACTGACAGCTACAAGCATGACTCCCAGAGGCAAAGGAATGATGGAACTTGTGGTTCTGCAACAGCTGGAGGGCTGAAGTTTGCCTAACCCCTTCTTTAAAGCATGCTCAAGTTTGTAATGTTTCACCAAAGTGCTGTCACCTAATCAAGCTGCTAGAAGGCTTCAACAAGTTTGGAACTCATACCACTACCTTTTGTAAAAAAAAGGGTGTTTAAATGATAGCAGTCAAGCAGAAATCACACTGCTGCAATCAGACTAGTACAAAATAGTTTTTAATTGGTTACTTTGGCTTGCCAATTAGCACTTAAATGCTGTATTTAATAAAACATTTTATTTGTTCAGTATTCAGTAAATGTTCTGCAGTGCATTGTATATCATTTGATCAGCAGATGGCAGAAAAGAGCTTTGGAAATTCAGTACGTCATGTTATATGGATAGGTTACATTTATTCGTTTTCCAAAAACCTGTCATTTACAATGAAGAAAAATGCTAAATATTAGGCAATTAACATAAATCAGATTAAATGCATTATTTAATCTTTATAAATTTGGGCAAGTGTGAAGGAATTAATGGAGGAATAACCAAAAATGGTCGAAAATTCTAAAGAATTGTTTTCAGTATATGTGGAAATATATGATGGAATTACAGGACTTTTAATCATTCCCTACTCCCTCCAAAATGGAAAAAAAAATTGAAGTATATACATTTTTATTCTTATTAAATGATATGCTTGAATCTGTAGATAGCTTATGTTTGCAGAACTAACTATGTAATGAAAATACAAGGGATTAAATATATATACACACTATATTACCAAAAGTATTGGGACACCTGCGTTTACACACACATGAACTTTAATGACATCCCAGTCTAAGGCCCCTTTCACATGGACAGTCCGCCTGTCAGTTTTTTTTGGCGGACCTGAACGGACCCTCCATAGACCTCTATGGAGGGACGGATGTCAGCGGTGACATGTCCGCTGACATCCGACCCACTCCGAAAAAGTGTGATGGAGGAAAAATCAATTTTTCCATCTGTCTGTGGATCGAATCGGGTGATGACGGACTCTACGGTCCGTCATCATCCAATCCCCCATAGGGGAGAGCGGCGCTCTGACAGGTCCGTCCCTGCACAGAGTGCAGAGACAAACCTGTCATCTTCCTGCACAGCGGGGGATCTGCTCTGTGCAGAGCGGGCTCCGTACACGGACACGTCCGTGTGAAAGAGCCCTTAGTCCGTAGGGTTCAATATTAAATAGGCACACCCTTCGCAGCTTTAATAGCTTCAACTCTTCTAGGCTGTCCTCAAGTTTTAGGAGTGTGTCCATGGGAATGTTTCACCATTCTTCCAGAAGCACATTTGTGAGGTCAGGCACTGATGTTGGACGAGAAGGCCTGGCCCGCAGTCTCCACTCTAATTCATCCCAAAGTTGTTCTATCGGGTTGAGTTTAGGACTCTGTGCAGGTCAAGTTCCTCCACCCCAAACTCGCTCATCCACGTATTTATGGACCTTGCTTTGTGCTGACCTGGGCATTTTATAGATAGGCAACTCTTATCCTCATAGGCAACTCTTATCCTCATATTAATTAATTAACTACTGCAGTAGGGAACAGACACAAAAGATATGCTCAGCATCTTTCCAAATAACTGTTCTGCTTTATTATGACACAATTGAAGGTTTTTATACACATGATTACGTAGGTATCACATTAGTATTACAATTTTACATTTATGGTAACAAGGGGCGTTACATAGGCAGGCTAATTCTAATCAGGACTCGATAGAATGCAAACATGTAATGAAAACATTATTAGTGCCATGTGCACAGGGAGGACAGTGTGCAATACATACAAAATAGAATACAATTATATACAGAACTTACAAATTTCCTTAACAGTGCACTTCTCCAAATCATTTGGTGGAGGGGGGGGTGGGGTTATGATTTTGGAAAATGTCATGCTCCCAACTTTGTGGGAACAGTTTGGGGATGGCCTCTTCCTGTTCTAACATGACTGTGAATCAGTGCACAAACAAGGTCCATAAAGACATGGATGAATGAGTTTGGGGTGGAGGAACTTGACTGGCCTGAACAGAGTCCTGACCTCAACACAATAGAACTTTGGGATGAATTAGAGCGGAGACTGTGAGCCAGGCCTTCTCGTTCAACATCAGTGCCTAACCTCACGAATGCGCTTCTGAAAGAATGGTCAAACATTCCTATAGACACACTCCTAAACCTTGTAGACCGCCTTCCCAGAAGAGTTGAAGATGTTATAGCTGCAGAGGGTGGCCAACTCAATATTGAACCCTACGGACTAAGACTGGGATGCCATTAAAGTTCATGTGGGTGTAAAGTCAGGCATCCCCAAACTTTTGGTAATATAGTGTATGTGTGTGTGTGTGTTGTAACATGGGGGGCCATTAGCTCTCGTGGTAGATGCGTTTGTTAGTGATTCAAGCCAGTCAGGAACTATATTTAAGGGCATGGTAGCCCATTTTTATTAAAAAGGCAAATGAAAGTCTTTGACATAAAGGTTTCCCACACAGGGGTTCTTCTCCAGCAAATAAACACTCACAGAAAATGCTAGCCCACCTGGCTCTTTAGCAGTACCTCTGCGCTTTGTCCTGGTCACACAGACCACAGGATTTCCTCACTATGGATGGCTTCTCTTTAGCGCCCACAGCTTCGCTCTGGCCTTAGTCCTCAGGCTGTTGCACTGCTTCTTGCAGTCGCACGTTCTGGCTGCCTCCTGCAACCTCTCTGACTCCTGGAGACCTGCTGTCTCTCTGGGTGTGGAGCAGTCTCCAACTGGGAGCCATGAAGTCTTCCCATACACTCATTATAAGTGCTGTGCTCACCTGAAAAATCTGGACACAGGGTTGGAGATTCCGTCCCACCCAAGACACTCTGGAATCTCCAAACTACAGAGCCCCATGACCAAATACCAAAACCTGGAGAAAGCTGCAAAAGCAGTTCTCTCCAGTCCACATTTATGCTCTGTAGCCTTGCACCAAGCAAATGTGCATACCCTGTGTCCCCCAAACCGTCAATTCCACCTAGACAGCATCTCCTACTGTCACATATCCCCTCCCCTTGTTTCGAACCCGAAGGGGCCGGAACACACCAGCCCGAATCCTTGATTGGGGCACTTCTGCGCCAGCTGTTCGCTGCGTAGGCCCAATTTTTTTTTCGGGTGCGTTTCCAGGCACGCCCTACTCTGGATCGCAACGGGGTCCTACAGTTCTGTATCCTCAGCCTACTCCCTCTATCCTTGGGGTTCCTGAGCTCACATTTCTTTTCTGGTGGAATCCTGCCTTTCCTGCTACTTCCTTCCAACTCAGTTTCCAGATTCTGTAGGGAACTTGCTCCAGACACTACGCCTGATGAGGAACCACCTTTTCCCTCACTAATACCTGTTTTACCCATCACAATAGGTCTCTTGGGTTTACCAACTCTTTTGCCTTTACCTTTGACTACCAACTCCCCAGAGCTCAACATCTGTGTATCATGCTCATTTTCCAAGAAATTATTCATGGCCATATCAAGGTCATTATTTACATTAACATTCAGTAATACACCACCATTTCTCCAATTACCGATACCGTCAATTCTTTCTTGTTCAGGGTTTGGTAGGGCCAGGCCCAAGGAGGGACAACACACAGGTGAGCAGCTACCCCCTATGGGACCTTCACAAGGCTTCCCTTCACCTGTGGTCCAAATCTCTGTGGGCAGTTGTCCTAGCAATTGACATTGAGCAACACATGACCCATTTATAGCAAAACCAATCTTTGCCAGCTCACATTTTTCCATGTCACAATTTTTGTTCCTCGCCATACTATATTTAAAAGCATCTCCGGGTACCCCAACTTGTACCTCTCTGCAGGTGACAGACAGAATGTCTGCTTTTGCCGCGTCCATATCTGGCCCTTCCTTCTTAGGAGGTTTAGCGGTTGAGGCAGTATCCGCGCCATTTACTAAACCCTGCTCAGCCGCACCTCGGACCGCACTAGCAGACATGTCCATCAACGCATCAGGCGGAGAGACCTCTGATGTCTCCAGCAGCCCCCCAGAGCGCCTTCCGTACTGAACCATATCCGGAAGCACCCTCACAGGGAACTGTGTGATCACTTGCCAGACTATTAATAAGCACCGTACCAACCAGTTCCACTGGTGATTAATGTTACCCAGCACAGCTTGCATTACCTGGCTCCACCCTTTGGTACCATGCAGCACTACCACATCTGACTGTAATGGAGGCACCCAGGTATACAAGGAATGAGCTTTCACTAGTTCAAGCAGTTCCACTAGCATATCTGTAATTTCTACACACTTCACATCAATATGCAAAACATTTTTGGGGACATGGAGGGGCTCATTCACTGCAGCTTGAGGGCCCGAGAAATTTAAAGGGGCCTCCACCTCACTGGAGGTATCCATCACAGCCTGACGCTCCTCTGAACCACTGTCAGACGCATGTCTCCTACTCATGCCCTCTAACTCACCAATAAGCCTCTGCAGGTCACCTTGACACTTGACATTCAGCTGCTGGGCTGTGAACACCACATCTGCCATGCATGTGCCCTGATCTGGTATAGCAGTTGTTGTATTCACACCCCTGTCACTCAACATAGCCTTGTCTAACATGGCTAGTAATTGTTTGGCCCAACCGTCCCAATTTATTGTGCTTCTATTATGAGGGATCAGCAGTACCTCATCATCTGCTCTAGGAGGCACCTGGGATTCAGCAGCACAAACAGTACCTTTGTCAGTTCTATATAAATCACATTTTGACAACATGCTTTTACCCTATTCTAATGCTTCAAACAAGGCAGGCTGCAATACACCCTCACCACCTTGCTCCTGAGGCGCTAACACACTCAGCTGTGTACCTTCAGCTGTGGCCAGCTGACTTAACCCCTTACCAACTGGGTTACACATATGGTAAACGCACTGTTCACATAAACTTTCACTGCATGGTGTAGACCCAGTCTGTTCCACCAGAGCAAATTCAGTGTTGTCCTGGAAAATCTCTGGCTCAAGCGCATGGAGAGTCCCTGAGACTTCCATGGATAACCCTGAGGCTCTGCGTCTGGTTGCCAAGGGAGACATCCCTCTTTCCTTATTACTTTTGAACACATCACCATAAGTACATGTATCATAAGCAGTACCTTTACCCTCAGCATTCATAGACATAGCAGTGTTATAAGCTTTAACAGGCTGTTTTTGGTCAGAACACACAGCACCCTGTGTGCCGCTCAGCACACCATCCTTCCTCTCCAAAGGCATTCTTTTGCCCACTAGGGTGGCTCCACAGTTGTCCTGGGAAACCACGTGCCTCACCACTGTGGGCTCCTGGGAGGTTTCCCTGGGCATCTCTGTAGCACCTGTCACTAGGGAACCTGGCACACAAACTGTATTGGTCACCCCTAGGTTACCACTTTCAACACTCTGGTGGATTACACCGGGCACATACAGAGTCCAGTCTTTTTGAGTTCTTAACCTTGCTTTAACCTGTGTCTCCCCACTACTCGGGGTAGCACACTGCAGCAAGTCCATTTTTACACCTTCTGCTGATCTCCCAGCTGGATATACTCCCACTTCACTGGGATCAGTCCCACAAACTGCAACAGTCTTACCATAATCTGTAGCAGTTAACTCTGGCTTCATTTGAGTACGTTGTCTATCCTTTATCGCACTTTTACTGGCCAACTCTCCCTGGTGGCCATAGGATGAAACTGCAGCAGCCACTTCTGACTCCTTAGCACCCCCTGCAGGCACAACAGGTACTTCCTCACTGTTGCCAGAGGTGACTGAAAACATGCTTGCACAAAAATCTGGGCTTGCAGACAAAGACTTCTGCCCAGTAACCACATCTCCAGGCATGTTCCATAACCTGGGACAAGTAAAAATTCCATGCCCCAGTTGACCACATTCCATGCATGGTACATTTCTGCACATATCTTTAGTGGGACACCGCTCCACATTTTCACTGTAGCTCCTCCTTCCAGTTAACACTCGATCTTTTGTTGCTAAGGGAGATGGCACTTTTCCAGCTGTACTTTGCTGACTCTCCCAAATGCAGCGACTTTGCGCTCCTTGAAACATTGTTGCTTTCAACTTGCCACGATCCTCAGTCGGCCATATGTTTCTTGCATAGTCCGCAGACCTGACATCACCACGGTTGCTACGGGAAACCACATACTTCTTGAACTTCTGATCAGCCTTTTGGACACTCCTGGGACTCAAATCAGGCTTCCTAAACATTGTTGCAGACCTTTGTCTGGCCTTGTCACCTTGTATTGGAGACTGAGACAAAGGACACTTGGAGACAACATGCCCCCACTCTCTCCTTGCACTGAGGGTTGGCTTGCTTTCCTCTTTAGCTGGGTTCAGTGTTGCTAGGTGCCGCTTGCACCAATCCACTGCAGATTCAAACACTGGTGGACTCTCCATATTCACAGTCACTCAACTGCACTTTTGTGCCCTCCAGCAAAAATTGAAGCACTGTCACTTTAAAGCAAGTTGCTTTTCACTTCATGCAAGCTTTCCTCACCTGCACAGTGCACACACAGATTGTGCTGTCTCATGCACACAAAGAGTTCATAGCAGAAAAAAAAAAACTTTGACTTTTCATTCACAGGTACACCACCTGCAACACGCAATGCCTTTTGCCTGGCTGCACTTCAACACACAGCCAATAGTTCCTGACTTGAACTCACTGTGGAGCAAGGACCCGGATTCCACCGTCTTGTGCCCGCATTCTCCACCACTTGTAACATGGGGGGCCATTAGCTCTCGTGGTAGATGCGTTTGTTAATGATTCAAGCCAGTCTTGAACTATATTTAAGGGCATGGTAGCCCATTTTTATTAAAAAGGCAAATGAAAGTCTTTGACATAAAGGTTTCCCACACAGGGGTTCTTCTCCAGCAAATAAACACTCACAGAAAATGCTAGCCCACCTGGCTCTTTAGCAGTACCTCTGCGCTTTGTCCTGGTCACACAGACCACAGGATTTCCTCACTATGGATGGCTTCTCTTTAGCGCCCACAGCTTCGCTCTGGCCTTAGTCCTCAGGCGGTTGCACTGCTTCTTGCAGTCGCACGTTCTGGCTGCCTCCTGCAACCTCTCTGACTCCTGGAGACCTGCTGTCTCTCTGGGTGTGGAGCAGTCTCCAACTGGGAGCCATGAAGTCTTCCCATACACTCATTATAAGTGCTGTGCTCACCTGAGCACACACCCTGCGGGCAATTTACAAAATCTGGACACAGGGTTGGAGATTCCGTCCCACCCAAGACACTCTGGAATCTCCAAACTACAGAGCCCCATGACCAAATACCAAAACCTGGAGAAAGCTGCAAAAGCAGTTCTCTCCAGTCCACATTTATGCTCTGTAGCCTTGCACCAAGCAAATGTGCATACCCTGTGTCCCCCAAACCGTCAATTCCACCTAGACAGCATCTCCTACTGTCACAGTGTATATATATATATATATTGTGGTAGTATGGTACCCCACCAGTGTATTGGTCCAGGATTCTCAACCAGGTAGTTTGAGGGGCTCCAGGGTAGTTGCTTGTTTGAGAGGAAACTGGCTTTTCAGTTTCCTCATTATTTAGTAAAGTATGCTTTGGGACCTGGATCCTGGGGATTTCTTAGAGATCCAGGTGGGATGAATTCCCTAGTCCTGGGTCCGGGATTCGAGACTCCCTGGCACACTGATTGTTCAGGTGTGTGTGGGCCTGATAGTAGAGTCAGGACCATGGTTTCCAGGCTCCACCCTCCAGAGGAGTCCAGGCTTGCAAGGGAGAACCCAGAGAGTGCAGGTGTGCACTGAAGTAGCCAGAGAGTGAAGGCTGCATGGTGAAAGCCAGAGACCTGAGTCTGAGGTTGCTGACAGTAGTCAGGAGAGCTCCATGTGGGAGCCTAAACAGTGGTGTGTCTGCTGCTGAAGAGAGTCAGGTGGCTCGGTATTTTTGTGTGCAATGCTGCATGTGTAAGCCAGGAGGCTGAATATCCCTTTATTTGTTGCTGACGGTGAAACCCCCCTGCGAGGGAAACCACTTTTGTTTTCATTTCTAGATTGTAAGCTCTAACGAGCAGGGCCCTCTGACCCCTCCTGTATTGATTTGTATTGTAATTGTACTGTCTGCCCTCATATTGTAAAGCGCTGCGCAAACTGTCGGCGCTATATAAATCCTGTATAATAATAATTTATGGAACTTTGTTTGATTTTCTTTAATAAAAGTGGGCCAACAAGCCCTGAAAGGGAATCATCTGTGTGGACTGTTCCCGCTAGCGGGTGCTATACTTGAGCTAAACAACCCCCAACTTTACTATATATATGTATGTATGTATGTATGTATAGTCTTCAAAAAGTTTCCACACTTATATATAATAGAGTTTAAAAAAGTGTGGAAACTTTTTGAAGAACCCTTGTGTGTGTGTGTGTGTGTGTATGTATTGTAGCAGAGCGTCCCAGAGAGAGCCAGGAGAAGTCTTGTTCGGGATTTATACATCTCCCAGGCTCCTCTCATACACATTCAGAGGTCTCTGATACATGATCCAGTTCGGATCTTAGTCCTCTTCCCCAGGCTCACTTGAGCAGACAGCCTTTGCGCTCTGCCTGGGACACACAGACATGGATGGTTTGTGAGGAGCTAAAGATTGGTAAAACGCTTTAAAACTCTATACAGAAACTGACAAGCGGTAGGCTTGCTCAGCCTGGTAGTGAGGGCCAGTGTATTGTATAGTTAGAGCCGAGACATGGCTAGGACTTTTGTTTTGTTATTTCTGTTCTGATATGTTTTCTGGAAGACTGTGCAGCACCTGTGTATGGACTTGTATTTAAATCAAATAAACCCAGCACTGTTTTCACTACCTCAAGTGGATTTGATATCTGTGCCTAAATAAACAGCTCATCCCAGGGAGCTTTGTACCTGCTACCTGTCCCCCAGGTTACAGTATATATATATATATATATATATATATATATATATATATATATATATATATATACACACACACATAATTACACACACTATCTCACAAAGGTGAGTACACCTCTTACATTTTTGTAAATATTTTATTATATCTTTTTATGTGACAACACTGAAGAAATTACACTTTGCTACAATGTAAAGTAGTGAGTGTACAGCTTGTATAACAGTGGATATTTTCTGTCCCCTCAAAATAACTCAACACACAGCCATTAATGTCTAAACCGCTGGCAACAAAAGTGAGTACACCCCTAAGTAAAAACGTCCAAAGTGTCAATATTTTGTGTGGCCACCATTATTTTCCAGCACTACCTTAACCCCCTTGGGCATGGTGTTCACCAGAGCTTCACAGGTTGCCACTGGAGTGCTCTTCCACTCCTCCATGACACCATTACAGAGTTGGTGGATGTTAGAGACCTTGTGCTCCTCCACCTTCCATTTGAGGATGCCCCACAGATACTCATTAGGGTTTAGGTCTGGAGACATGCTTGGCCAGTCCATCACATTTACCCTTGGCTTCTTTAGCAAGGCAGTGGTCGTCTTGGAGGTGTGTTTGGGGTCGTTATCATGTTGGAATATTGCCCTGCGGCCCAGTCTCCAAAGGGAGGGGATCATGCTCTGCTTCAGTATATCATAGTACATGTTGGCATTCATGGTTCCCTCAATAAACTGTAGCTCCCCAGTGTCGGCAGCACTCGTGCAGCCCCAGACCATGACACTCCCACCACCATGCTTGACAAGACACACTTTTCTTTAAACTGCTCACCTGGTTGCCACCACACACACTTGACACCATCTGAAGCAAATTATTTTGGTCTCATCAGACCACAGGACATGGTTCCAGTAATCCATGTCCTTAGTCTGCTTGTCTTCAGCAAACTGTTTGCAGACTTTCTTGTGCATCATCTTTAGAAGAGCCTTCCTTCTGGAACGACAGCCATGCAGACCAATTTGATGCAGTGTGCGGCGTATCGTCTGAGCACTGACAAGTGGACCCTTCATCCTCTGCAGCAATGCTGGCAGCACTCGTATGTCTATTTCCCAAAGACAATCTCTGGATATGACGCTGAGCACGTGCACTCGATCATGACGAGGCCTGTGGTGAGTGGGACCTGTCCTGTTAAAGTGCTGTATGGTCTGTGTTGCAGCTCAGTTTCAGGGTCTTGGCAATCTTCTTTTTGCCTAGGCCATCTTTATGTAGAGCAACAATTCTTTTTTTCAGATCCTCAGAGAGTTCTTTGCCATGAGGTGTCATGTTGAACTTTCAGTGACCAGCATGAGAGAGTGAGAGCAATAACACCAAATTTAACAAACCTTCTCCCCATTCACACCTGAAATCTTGTAACACTAACGAGTCACATGACAGCAGGGAGGGAGAATGGCTAATTGGGCCCATTTTGAACATTTTCACTTAGTGATGTATTTGCTTTGGTTGACAGCAGTTTAGACATTGATGGCTGTGCGTCGAGTTATTTTGAGGTGACAGCAAATTTACATTGTTATACAAGCTGTACACTCACTACTTTATTTCAGTGTTGTCACATGAAAAGATATAATAAAAATATGTATGTGTGTGTGTATAAAATATGTATGTGTGTGTGTGTGTGTGTGTGTGTGTGTGTGTATATATATATATATAATTAAATCTATATGTTCCCGCAAAAACTCTTAAATTTCAAATTACATGACAGTTCTTATTTCTAATTCTTCGTTTAGTCCACTGGGTGACAGTGTTTGCAAATTAAATATCCAACAAGTTACTTAGTAACCGCTTTTTTAAATCTATTAGAAATCTATTGTATTGTTGAAACTTTTTTAACTAATAAAAAAATGAAAAGTGGGGCGTGCAAAATTATTCGGCCCCCTTGCGTTAATACTTTGTAGAGCCACCTTTTGCTGCGATTACAGCTGCAAGTCGCTTGGGGTATGTCTCTATCAGTTTTGCACACCAAGAGACTGAAATTCTTGCCCATTCTTCCTTGCAAAACAGCTCGAGCTCAGTGAGGTTGGATGGAGAGCGTTTGTGAACAGCAGTTTTCAGCTCTTTCCACAGATTCTCGATTGGATTCAGGTCTGGACTTTGACTTGGCCATTCTAACACCTGGATACGTTTATTTGTGAACCATTCCTTTGTAGATTTTGCTGTATGTTTGGGATCATTGTCTTGTTGGAAGATAAATCTCCGTCCCACTTTCAGGTCTTTTGTAGACTCCAACAGGTTTTCATCCAGAATGGTCCTGTATTTGGCTGCATCCATCTTCCCCTCAATTTTAACCATCTTCCCTGTCCCTGCTGAAGAAAAGCAGGCCCAAACCATGATGCTGCCACCACCATGTTTGACAGTGGGGATGGTGTGTTGAGGGTGATGAGCTGTGTTGCTTTTACGCCAAACATATCATTTTGCATTGTGGCCAAAAAGTTAGATTTTGGTTTCATCGGACCAGAGCACCTTCTTCCACATGTTTGGTGTGTCTCCCAGGTGGCTTGTGGCAAACTTTAGACAAGACTTTTTATGGATATCTTTGAGAAATGGCTTTCTTCTTGCCACTCTTCCATAAAGGCCAGATTTGTGCAGTGTACGACTGATTGTTGTCCTATGGACAGACTCTCCCACCTCAGCTGTAGTTCTCTGCAGTTCATCCAGAGAGATCATGGGCCTCTTGGCTGCATCTCTGATCAGTCTTCTCCCTGTCTGAGCTGAAAGTTTAGAGGGACAGCCAGGTCTTGGTAGATTTGCAGTGGTCTGATACTCCTTCCATTTCAAAATGATCGCTTGCACAGTGCTCCTTGGGATGTTTAAAGCTTGGGAAATCTTTTTGTATTCAAATCCGGCTTTAAACTTCTCCACAACAGTATTATGGACCTGCCTGGTGTGTTCCTTGGTCTTCATGATGCTCTCTGCGCTTTCAACAGAACCCTGAGACTATCACAGAGCAGGTGCATTTATACAGAGACTTGATTACACACAGGTGGATTCTATTTATCACCATCAGTCATTTAGGACAACATTGGATCATTCAGAGATCCTCGCTGAACTTCTGGAGTGAGTTTGCTGCACTGAAAGTAAAGGGGCCGAATAATTTTGCACGCACCACTTTTCAGTTTTTTTTTATTTGCTAAAAAAGTTTAAAATATCCAATAGATTTCGTTCCACTTCACAATTGTGTCCCACTTGTTGGTGATTCTTCACAAAAAATTAAAATTTTATATCTTTATGTTTGAAGCCTGAAATGTGGCAAAAGGTTGAAAAGTTCAAGGGGGCCGAATACTTTCGCAAGGCACTGTACATGCGGACAGCTGCGGATGATGTCAGCCTGCCATTAGTCATTTGTTTTTATAGACTAAGCAGCCTCTGCTATTCACATACCCCATGTTATTCCAGTCATTAGAATCTGCTGATTCTTGCCACTTGAATATGATGGATGCAGCTAAATGGCTAAACGTCTTCCATTTATGGATGTTGGAGGCCACTGTGCTCATTGGGAGCTTGAATGCTGCAGACATTTTTCTGTACCCTTCCCAAGATCTGTGCCTCCATACAATCCTGTCTCGGAGGTCTACAGACAATTCCTTGTACTTCATGGCTTGGTTTGTGCTCTGACATGCACTGTTAACTGTGGGAATTTATATAGACAGGTGCCTTTACAAATCATGTCCAATCAACTGAATTTACCACAGGTGGACCCCAATCAAGTTGTAGAATCTTAAGGATGATCAGTGGAAACAGGATGCACCTGTACTGAATTTTGAGTGTCATGACAGAGGCTGTGAATACTTATGTACATGTATGTAGGAAAATAAGCCTATTTTGGAATAAGGCTGTAACATAACAAAATGTGGAAAGTGAAGCGCTGTGAATACTTTCTGGATGCACTGTCATTTCGAATGTGCTAAAGGCATACTTAATGCATGCTAAAAATAGTCTCCCAACCCATGTTACTGCATGTCACTTTAGCGCCCCTTAAAGTGTATTTCCACTTTTGCAGCCAAATTGGGATAACACCTACTTTTATATCTGTTACATGTCTCCATGCACACAACATAACTTAAAGTATGAAAAATTGCATCCTACCCATTTAAATGCTCTGTTCAGGATCCTCCAGCAAGGAAAATGCTAGGTAGTTGTATTTGTTTATAAGGGATGGGGTGGGGCAGCTGTGCGTGCCATAAACAACCCTGTCTGTACTGTGCAAGCAGATATTCATTATCAATTGTAACTAGATTTGAACATTGTCTGAACCAACAAAGGGTTAAAGGTGTAGAGGCTGGACTTCTTGCATTCAATGTTTATGTGGACAGGTTTGGGACAGACCTACTCTAAAATTGTTCAAAAAACCTGGCAGTCAGCTATGACACCTTCTCCTTAGAAAGACTATAGACAAGAAATATTAAGAGAAAAAAGTTAGGCATGCTGTATGAATGGGAATACATAAGGAACATAGTGAGGCTTTCTCAAATTAGACAGCAAAAGTGGAAATGTGTTTTAAACGCCATTCAGGCCCTTACTATAAATGAAAGTTAGTTCTACTCTACCTGCAAAGTTGAGAATTATCTTCAGTTTTTACAGTTGTTAGGATTTGTTCACACTAGGAGTGCTGGGATTGCATTGACCGCATTGCGCAGTCTCAAAGCAAGACAAGGTGTGAACCTTGAACAAAGATTTTGTTCAAAACAAAGTGGCAATATTTGTACCACCACCCCGTCCCTTTAGATTGTAAGCTCTACGAGCAGGGCCCTCCTGTACCTTTTGTATTGAACTGTACTGTAATTGTGTTGTCCTCCCTATACATTGTAAAGCGCTGCATAAACTGTTGGTGCTATAAATCGTGTATTATAATAATATACGCTATTGCATTGTAATACTGCTGTGTAAATAAATGTATTGTATGTAATGTAATAAATGCATTGGCACTGCTTACTCCTAGTGGTGGCTCGCTGGTGTGGACAAGTCCTTAGTGATAGCACTTCGATACATAAGGCCCATACCATATTTTGTGTATAATTTTGACTTTGAAGTCCCTCAAGAATCATTCTTCACCACTTATTTCCAACCCTTTTGTTTCTGCCATTCATATTATTCATCCCCTAGGTCTTGTTTCTTTCTCCCTATCAGTCATTCCTTGCCCTCCATTGCTCATCATCAATCAGTAATTGTTTGGAGTAACCAAACAATCAAAGGAAATCACTCATTAAGGTGTATGTAAACCGCTTTTTTTTTTTTTTTTTAGTTTTGTGAGGAAGTGGCAGAAACTCTGTCATGTGTATTATTGTGGTCTTTGTTCCTGATGAGGGGATTTACCTTATATATTTGTTCTGAAGACCATTGTCACCACCACAGTGGTGGAAAATTCAACATTTTACATTTTAAAGGTGTCAAAGGAACAGGACGTGGCAAAAAATCCTTCATTGGTGACTGCTGATATAAGGACAATTAAAAGAGAATTTCCCTAGGCTTTGGAGAGATTTCCTTCTATTACCTAATATTATGTCCCTGAGATAGGAAGTGAAGCCAAATCATTTTCTCTTTGATGGAACACAGACCCCCAAAAAAACACTGTCAGAGCTCCTAAATATTCCCTACCCTATCCAAAACGTAAGGAAAAATGGTTTACACATGTTTGAAGCCTGACATATTCACCTTTTCTCATCAGAGTGAGGTAATAAAACACTGATGTTTGAGCTACTTGAAATTCTGATTACAATGGCTTCAGTCTGATGATGGGTAAATGTTTAGGACTATTAGCAAACTAGTAAATGTTTAGGACTAATGGCATAATTTCTGGAATTATGGGTTCATGCCAGATAAGCCCCCCGCCCGCAGACCCCCCCACAACCACCGGGCAAGGGTGGGGGCGTGAGGCCCTTCACCCCATCAACATGGGGACAAGGTGCTTTGGGGGTCTACCCCAAAGCACCCTCCCAATGTTGAGGGCATGTGGCCTGGTACAGTTCAGGGGGGGGTGCTCTCTTGTCCCCCCTCTTTTCCTGCGGCCTGCCAGGTTGCGTGCTCAGATAAGGGTCTGGTATGGATTTTTGGGGGAACCCCACGCCATTTTTTTTTATTTTGGCGCGGGGTTCCCCTTAAAATCCATACCAGACCTGAAGGGTCTGGTATGGATTTTAAGGGGGACCCCTACGCTATTTAAAAAAAAAAATTGGCGCAGGGTTCCCCTTAATATCCATACCAGACCTGAAGGGCCTGCTAATGGAATTTGGGGGGACCCCACGCTTTTTTTTATTTTGCTTCGGGGTTCCCCTTAATATTCATACCAGACCCAAAGGGCCTGGTAATGGACTGGGAGGAATCCCATGCCGTTTTTTTCAATGACTTTCATCTGTATTGCGGGACCCAAAAATTCATTAATAGCCACGAGTAGTTTTAAATTACTTTTTTTCCTTTAGAAATTACATTTTGTGCAGGGACTTTTCTAAACATGGGGAACATGCGCCACTTTACAGGCATACTATAGACACCCCCCAGGTATGAAATTTAAAGGAATATTTCACTTTTATTGTTTCACTTTAAGCATTATTAAAATCACTGCACTGCATATGAAAAATGGCCGTTTTTAAAACTTTTTTTTTGCATTGATACATGTCCCCTGGGGCAGGGCCCAGGTCCCCAAACACTTTTTATGACACTAACTTGCATATTAGCCTTTGAAATTAGCACTTTTGATTTCTCCCATAGACTTTAAGGTGTCCCGCGGCTTTCGAATTTGCCGCGAACACCCCAAATTGTTAGCTATTCGGCGAATGGGCGAACAGCCAATGTTCAAGTCGAACTCTTGTTCGACTCGAACAGACAGCCCATCCCTAATGGCCAGTCCAGGCTACTCCATGTCTGCACTGCATGTCACAAAGCACACCCAAAAGTCACCTGTCAACTTTGACTCAAGGGAAAGTCCTGACTAGGCAGGATAGATGTCAGTTGGTTGGGGTTCTACCTCTCTACTCACCCCACCCCCTGACTGGCCATATTCCTAGTGCACGGCTTCACAGTGGGGTTCCACACTGGCCTCATCACCTCACCCCTTACAACCCATGAATGCAGGAACCTCCAGTCGACGGCTATAGACAAACACGCCATAGACTTGTTGCTACAGACAGAACTGGACAGAGGCTTAGTCATCGGCCCCTCAGTCACCTTTTCCAGTCTAGAGAGTCAGCCCTATTGGGCTTCTCCAATAAACTCTGCTTAGTGTACAATTTGTCTGCGCCTCATTCCTCTCACATATACCGAGCCTGAACTTCCTGATTCCTTCCGAGGAAATTTCCCTCAAATACTCCTCAGTGGACATGGCCATTCAGGCCATTATCAGGATAGGTCCCGGCGCCTGTCCTTTCAAAGCAGACATCTCAGACGCTTTCAAACTCCTCCCTATTGAGCCATCCCTCTGGCGGTGGCACAGCATCAAGTGGAGGGAGTCCTATTATTTTTCGACATGTGCATTCGTTTTCGTCCGAATGCATTTTCCTCTGAATGTTGGGTATTTTCGTTATCGTTTTAACAAACGATAACGAACGTGGAGAATCCAAAAACCAAAAGATCCGACATAAATGCTTTATTTTCGTTTTCGTTGTGACAACAGTTCGATATAGATAGGAGATTCGACATGACGCTGACAATAGTTATCTGTGTCCATCAAACCTGTGGTCGAATGTGCCTAACCTTAGCTCTATTAGTCCAAGATTATTCTACATAGAGAGAAAAGATTCAACATTATAGAGCCAATAGCAAAAAAGGTTGAATGTGCCTGACCTAACTCTATTAGTCCAAGATTATTCGACATAGAGAGAAAAGATTCGACATAAAGATTCAACGAATCAGTCGGCGCGAGCGGACATTTATGGTCATATGCTCTGCCCATAGGCTATAGAAGAATTCTAATGTTGGTTGACTAGTAATAATAATTAATAAAAATAATTATTACTAGTGTCATACAACATTAGAATTCTACTATAGCTTCTAGGCGGAACATTCGATTGCGGAATGTTAGGTTGCGGCGTCGTACAGTTTAGCTGCTACGTCGAATCTTCTTAGAACTTTTGACAGACACCATAAGCCTTCAATGACAGATTCAACCTTAATTATTTCAGGTTTTCAGATTTTTCGGATCCGTACGTCGGTCTGTGCATGTGGCACTGCTTGCGCCGCTTGAGTGGTGAACTCGACGTCTGCCAGCCACCCGTTATCACTGTGAAGAGAGGCAGAACAGGGATCTGCCTACAGTATGTAAACAAGGCGGATCCCCATTCTGACAGGGGAGGAAAGAGAGATCAGCTGTTCCTATTGATCAGGAACAGCGATCTCTCTGTACTCAGTCTGTCCGTTCCCCTGACAGTTATAAACACATCCCTAGGGAATACTTAACTCCTTGAGCGCCCCCTATTGTTAACCCCTTGTCTGCCAGTGCCATTTATACAATGATCAGTGCATTTGTATAGCGTTTATATTTGTTTATAGCGCAAAAAATAAAAACCACAGAGGTGATCAAATACCACCAAAAGAAATCTCTATTTGTGGGAAAAAAGGACAATAATTTTGTTTGGGTAACATGTCGCACGACCACGCAATTTTCAGTTAAAGCAATGCAGTGCTGTATCGCAAAAAATTGGTCATTAAGGGGGTAGTAAATCATTCCGGGGCTGGAGTGATTAAACAAAGTAATGGAATCTCCTGGATGATGTCAAGTTTGGTCAGTGATGTCAACGTTTTCTCTGCCCCTTTGTTTACATGGCCAGGGAACCAGAAGATAAATAGGGCCTAGGGATGTCACTAGTTGCTAAGGATACTACAAGTGTTCCCCCCATAATTGCAGGTTATCTAGCAACTGGTCACACTGTCCCTAGAATGTGTAGGAAAATGGTGGGGCCATTAGATTTAGGGGATTCTTCTGGGGACAGGCGGTGTGAATGGTTCAATGTACTTTTTAAAGCACTGTATGAAATGTCAGTGCTATAAAAATTAAAGAAAACATGTACAGAGAGATGCATTTAGACTACTATTGCTGATGTCCCATTTTCAAAATGCTAGTTGCCAGTGGCGGCTGGTGCTCAAATTTTTTGGGGGGGCGCAAAACAAACAGCCTCACTGTGCCATCAAACGCTGCCACTGTGCCCATTAAATGCTGCCACTGTGCCCATCTAACGCTGCCACTGTGCCCATCTAACGCTGCCACTGTGCCCATCTAACGCTGCCACTGTGCCCATCAAACGCTGCCACTGTGCCCATTAAATGCTGCCACTGTGTCCATCAAACGCTGCCACTGTGCCCATCAAACGCTGCCACTGTGCCCATTAAATGCTGCCACTGTGCCCATTAAATGCTGCCACTGTGCCCATTAAATGCTGAGACTATGCCCATCAAATGCTGCTACTGTGCCCATTAAATGCTGCCACTGTGCCCATCTAACGCTGCCACTGTGCCCATCTAACGCTGTCACTGTGCCCCAAGTGCTGCCATTGTGCCTCAAATGCTGCCACTGTGCCCATTAAATGCTGCCACTGTGCCCATCTAACGCTGCCACTGTGCCCATCTAACGCTGCCACTGTGCCCATGTAAAGCTGCCACCGTGCCCCAAGTGCTGCCACTGTGCCCATCTAACACTGCCACTGTGCCCATTAAATGCTGCCAATGTGCCGGCACTTACCTTGTCAGGCGGCGAGCGGTGTCTCCTCATCGACCCGACATCTTCTCCCGCGCTCCTCCTGTCTTCTGCAGTGATTGGACGCCTAGGCGTCCAATCACAGCGCCTGTGACTTGAGCCAATCAGGGGACCGGTAACACAGAATGGCAACCTGATTGGCTGAGAGGTGGGTCTGTGTTAGGGAAGCGATGTATTCGCTTTCCTAACACAATACTGTGTAAGCAGCGAACGCAAAGAATTGCGCCTGCTGTTTACACTTATGGAAGCCTATTAGAGCACACCGCTCTAATCAGGTCCCCTATTAGAGCTGTAAGCTCTAATAGGGCGCTTCCAGAAACACCCCCCCCGCCGCTGTAATTCAGATGCCCGGCGCCCGACAAGGGGCCGGACACCTGAATAGGGGGGGCAGCGGCGACAATAGATAGATTCATGCAATGCATGAATCTATCTATTGGTATTAGAGCGGTGCAGGAGAGAGGGGGCGGCGCTCCTGCGCCCTCTATGCACGCACCGCCACTGCTAGTTGCCTTGTTGTCAACCTGTTCCTCCAGCTTTGATGCTTTCTCAGGCACTGACCCAGAACAAGCATGCAGCCAGTTATTGAAGAGCTAATGGCTTCAACAAAAATATACGCGATTACCTGGGTTGCCTGCTAAGTAAACAAGCAGTGGTCAATTGTTATTTAGAAGCAAAAAAAATTAACTTTTTACATGTTTTTTGGGCATCATCATGCATTGGATTACCACTCAGGTCTACAGCTTCCTTTTTGAGCGTTAACTAGTGTATGACACTGACCAGCATCTCCTTGGGACTACCAGTCCCATGATGTGCTGCTGTGCACCTAACCATTTCTCTCCAGCTTTCTCTTTAGACTGACAATCTGTCCCTCAGGAACCAGGGGAAATCGAATGTCATGTCAACAAGGGGAATCTATAGGATGGTTTGACGTTTGTTGCATCAGCATGCATTGTAATTAAGCTTGAGGGTGAGAAATCATGGGGACAACACTGCTGTTGGTCAATGAAGGGCACAGAAAAGGCCACAATGTCAGCCTATAGCAGGAGGTACAGTGGTCCAGTTTTTAAAACCCTACTCCTGGAAAATGGGAAAAAAAACACACACACCTGCAATGGGGACACCTGCACAGGGGTGAATTCCTTATTTAAGCCTCGTACACACGATCTTATTTTCCGCAGACAAAGCGTCAAACTTTTGTCCGAAGGGCATGTGCCTGGATTTTGTCTTGCATACAAACGGTACACAATTGTCGGCCAACAAATACAAATGTAGAGACGTACTAGACGTACTATGAGCTGATAAAGAGGAAGTTCAATTGTCAGGCGCCTTCCTTTGGGCTCCTTCTGCTAATTTCGTGTTTGTAGAGTGTTGATTCGCGCTTTTCAATTTGCGCTATTCATTTTGCACTTTTCATTTTGTTTCTGAACGGCTGTTCGTCAACCAGCCATGTTGTGGAATCGGAGGAGAGAACATGTTATTTATTATTGGCCTTGGAGTTATTGCTTTGACTCAAGTCCAGTCCAGGAACAGGAGGAGGAGGAGGATTTCTTGGACCAAAAATTGGTTGCTTTATTAATCGTGACCAATTATGTCATATGCCTTTGCTGCGGGAGCTGCAGGAGAATAATCCGGAAGATTTTCGGAATTATCTCTGGATACGGACCCCTGCTTTCACCAACTCTTGGCATTGTTGACCCCCTATATTAAGAAGCAGGACACAAGCATGAGGCTTTTATTTTATTTTTTGGTTGAATAATGATTTCATTTGTTATATTTTCTATATTTTTGGATGCATAGAATGCACTTTTTGGTTAAGTTCTATTGGCAGATAGCATGTCTAATTGTATTTGTTTTCTTTTTTTAATGCACAATAAAAAAAATTGTGGCAAATAATACTTGGCTATGTGTTTTACTTCAAATGACAGTTTGGGAGTAGGCAGTTACATTTTAAAAATACAATGTAAAATTAACAAGGGACACCAACATGTAATTTGTATCTTTGATCTTAAAAAATACGGGATAATGCTGTTGTGGTAACTTGCACCAAAAATAAATAACAAGCATAATAATATATTCTTGATATCACTAGAAAAAAAAGCCTTTAAAAATTTGTTTGACATAACTCCATCAGTATCACCAGCAAAGCAGCTTCATTATTATCCCATTAAAGAAGAAGAGACTGTGCGCTGCATTTCGAGATTTCATAATTTGCCACGTGCCAAATGTGACACCGGAGGAGGGGAGGATTCCGAAAAGCAGAAGTTCCATGTTTGGGTGGAACTCCGCTTTAAGTGGTTAATAAATTAAATAATAATTAAAAAAAATGCATCTTGGATTTACTCTGGTTATCTTTGTGTAATATTAAAATTAGTTTGATCTGAATCATTTAAGTGTGAGAAATAAGCAAAAAAATACAAAATCAGGAAGGGGCAAATACTTTTTCACAGCACTGTATATTCCCTGGGGCCACTAACAGGAGACCCTAGGATCTGAAGCATTTAAGGCTATATGGACATTCTGGTCATGCAAGTGTACACACATCTGTGTGTTTTTCCCTCCGCCACTGTAACCAGTCACCCGCAGCTGCCCCTGTAAGCTGTAACTCCTCAAAGTAGAATACAGAGTTAATGTTGCTATATTGTACGTGATGACACTGCCCACAGACCACAGCTCACAGTGGAGGAGGAGGAGGAAATCGCTGGAGCGGCCTGGAGCAGGGGTATATGTTTTTTAAAGCTGCTTGTGCAGTAACCCCTAGGCATAGCAGGCATTTGACCCCTAGTAGTGCGGGGGGAGGGGGCACTGCATGGGTGGATTTTTTCAAATTTTCTGGAGTTGGGCTTTAAACATTAGAAGCAACTTACGCAAAAAAACAAAAGTACATACCTATGTTGCAATACAGTATTTCTTTTTTTTTTTTTAAGGTTTGGAAACAATTTAAGTCAGGATTTCTCATATGCATTCTTGTTATGGTGCAGTGATGCTATCTATCTATCTAATTTCCTAAATTTATAAAGGAAATAAATATATGACTTCCTAAAGGAAACACTATATCATGTCTAAAGTTTAGTTTCTAGGTGTTAGTAAATTTGATATAGTTAAAGCTGTAAGTAAAGCTCTATAGGATCTGTAATAATTTGCTTAATTGCAATAATTGTGTTCATGCTGAAAGTTTCAATTGTTCTTCAACATAATACTCAGTTAAGTAAATTGTTTAACTGGTTATCTAGATGTGCCTGTTCAGATAAACTACAACAATATGTAGGTGGATGATAATTGCTCTGAAGACAGAAAATGTTTTTCTTGACAATCATAACATTCACACGTTTATGCTTCATTTAATGCAGAAGGATTTTGCTGCTACTTTTCTACATAATAAGATATTTTTTGCACTTTTAACACTGTGAATTCTGAAAGAAATGAAATATAAGTCTGCTTATGAGTCCTTATTGAATTCTTTTTGTAAGGAAATTAAGAGTAAACGTAATCAGTTTAAAGGCAGCTGCCTAGAATTGTCCAATTACCCATGAGATTTTAATCACTTGCACACATGAGATTCAATCTCTTATTGAAAATTGCAACAGTTTAAATCAATAATGCAAAGGGCAGTTGTGAACAAATGTTTTAAGGAAATATGTATGGAGAAAAATATGGAAGAAGCCATTACCGGCCTGCTTGTGAAAATCTACTCACCACCTGTGAACTGTGAGTTTTAATTAACTTTTTTAATAATCCAGTCAAGTGTAACAAACTTCCATATCTAGTGTGCCTCCACGCCTATCCAAATTTATATTGAAGAGCACCTTTTAATTGCTACCAAAGAGGCAGCAGCCGAGACCCTAACAATGCTCATCCACATCTTGCCTTCTTCTGCCTCGTACCCCCATGAAGGACAACGCATCCCAGATCACTTTCAGGGATACCAGACTGCATACTGGTCCAGCACTGTCACACACACACATTCAAAACTATCTTAGTCACTGACCTAGAATAAGTAGATAGTATGGGCAGATTGAGTACGAACCTCTGATCTGTATACTTGCTTGTGTCAGTCACTCAGAGAGTAGTCAGTCAGCATGAAAACTAACTAAGCAACTTGCATTTTAAGAAATCAGCCTGAGTATGGCAATACCATGTATGAGACTTTTACACAGCCTGGCCACATAGAGAGGCCCAATATTGAAGTAGCACCTTCAGGCATTCTAGGAGCATAAATTACACATCTAATCTTTCAACCACCTATTATACCTTTGAAGGCCCTGGAGCACCAGGACAAGGGAAATGCCCACAAAGTGACCCCATTTTGGAAAGCAAACACCCCAACATATAATCTATGAGGCATAATTAGTGCTTTGATGGTTCATTTTTTTCCAGAAGTTTTTGAAAAATGTGGAAAAATCATGAAAACGCATCTTTTTTACACAAAGTTGTCCATTTATAAGATATTTTCAACACATAGCATGTACATAGCAAAAATAACACCACAAAATATATTCTGTTATTCCTCCTGAGTATGGTGATACCACATGTGTGAGACTTTTACACAGCCTGGCCACATACAGAGGCCCAACATCCAAGGAGCACTATCGGGTGTTCTAGGGACATAAATTACGCATCTAATTTCCTTACAATCAATATGAAGGCCCTTCATATTTCTAACACATAGAATGAACATACCAAGAATTACACCCTAAAATACATTCTGCTGTACAAAGGGTAAACAAAAGATTACCTGTGGTTTTAGTAGTGCAGCTGTCCACAGGAGGAGAGCCCTGATCCAGGCAGGGACGTGGTCAGCAACAGTGAACGGAATTGTACAGGCAGCAGGCAGGAATATTGTCCATGGTCAGTACAGGCAGGGATACTGTCCATATACAGTCCAGGGTCAGTGCAAGTAGAGACATTGCCAGCAGTGCCGAAATATTGGTCCTGGTATTAAGCAGGGACATGGTCCAAGTAGCAGGCCAGGAAAGAATGGGGACAGGGGTAGAGGCTTTTCCCACCCAAATCTCTTTGAAGCCTCCAAGTCTCCAGACCCGGGAATGAGAACACTAAAAAATGTGTTTTCTTCATCCAGAAAAACAATTCTGGAGCCCCTCACATATGTGAGACCCCTGTGTTCCCACTAGCATAGCAGGGTAAAAGATCAGTCCAAGAGGCAGGCAAAAAACGTGGTCAAACAGTCCAGGGTCAGTTCCAGAGCAGGCAGAGGTAGGACCAGTTCAGTCTTAGGCAGAAGTGTGGTCGTATAACAGGCCAGGGTCAGTTCCGGAGAAGGCAGAGGTATGTTTAGCGTTAGGCAGAAGCTTGGTCGTATAACAGGCCAGGGTCGGTTCCAGAGAAGGCAGAAGTATGTTTAGCGTTAGGCAGAAGCTTGGTCATATAACGGGCCAGGGTTAGTTCCGTAGAAGGCAGAGGTATGTACAGTTCAGTGCAGTGGGGTGTGGAGGAAAATGACAGGAAATGACAATTACATTTACCATACTTCCCTAATAATGTATAGAAGTATGGTAACGGCGGAAACAGTCAAATATACAGAGGCCTGGTTGGGAAGGACATTGGGGACAATAATACGTGGTGTCTCTTGTAACTCCTCCTTTGGAGCACACCCGGCATTTCTTCTGACGTCTGTGGCCTGTTTCACAGGGGGGGGGGGGTGGATTTTCTCAGGAAAGTGGCGTTCGTGGAGTCTGCTCATTGAATCAGAGCGAATATTTTGTGGTGTGCTTTCAGGGTACAAAAGGGTGGGGATAAGTTGTTCTTGGTAGTGCAGATAGGATACGGGGGTCTCGGTAGTTTTTGGTAAATAACATAAGTGTTATACATGGCCAAACTGAAAATAATAAATGGACACATTTTTTTTACCAATGACGGGATTTGATTGTGGGAAGGTAGGGTTCAATCATTTGATCATTTAAGTCCACTCCCCCATGAACAAATTATAGTCATAGACACAAGCTGGTTTCTGGATTGGGCCGTTTCTTCTGGGGACTTCAACATAGGTGTCGTTATGGATTGATGCGAGCATGTGAACATTTCGTCTGTCCCTCCACTTGACAGCCAATAGCTCCTGGTTCTGCAAAGACTCCCTCACCCCTCGTCGTAGCCTTTCGTTGACGAGTTTTTGCGGGAAGCCTTTTCTATTGGCTCTTACTGTACCACATGCTGGGGTGTCCTTCCGGTGAAGATTGCGGAAGAGGGGCAAGCTTGTATAAAAATGATCCACATAATGATGGTATCCTTTTCCAAGCAGTGGATAGACAAGCTCCCAGACAACTTTTCCGCTCGCTCCAATATACTCTGGGCATTCAGGGGGATGCAGTTGGGAGTCCTTCCCTTCGTACACCAGGAAGGTGTAGGATGTACCCCGTGGCTCGGTCACAAAGTTTGTACATTTTAACCCCATATTGGGCCCTTTTGCTGGGGATAAATTGTTTGATGCCCAGCCTGCCAGAGAATTTTTACAAGGGACTCATCCATGGAGATATTCTGGTCGGGAGTATATAACTGGGAGAACTTTTCAGAGAAATAATTTAGGAGTGGCTGAATTTTAAATAATTTGTCAAAAGCTGGGTCATTTCGGGGAGGGCACTGAGTGTTGTCATTATAGTGGAGGAACTGCATAATCATAAGGTATCTTGATCTTGGCATAATAGATGAGAAGAGTGGCATGTGGTGGATGGGGTTGGTAGACCAATAGGAGTACAATTAGTTTTTTTTCCCATAGTAAAAGTTAGGCCTGAAATTTTTTTTTAATTTCTAATGAAAAAAATCAAGCATGGCAAAATCATCGGTAAGATCTCTCCACTCAAAGGGAGTGGCACTGTGCTTGCTTAACTAGAACCAGTTTTTTTTTTTTGTGAGTCCCATAGTAAAAGTTAGGCCTGAAATTTTTTTTGAATTTCTCTACGGTAAGATCTCTCCACTCAAAGGGACGGGCTTAACTAGAACCAGGGTTGCTTACTATGTACTGCTGTGCATAGAGGTTGGACTGGGCCAAAATAGACGATAGTAAGTCTTCTGTGAAAATCTAATGAAAAAAATCAAGCATGGCAAAATCATCGGTGTTCATCTGGACATGAAGGGCATAGGGAAGGCTGGCATGGCCCCTATCCCTATGAGACTGAGATGACACCCTACTGGTGCTTGGCCTTTGTTGCAGTGGCACTGTGCTTGAGGTGGATGGCTCTGTGCTTGAGGTGGACGGCACTGCATAATCATAAGGTATCTTGATCTTGGCATAATAGATGAGAAGAGTGGCATGTGGTGGATGGGGTTGGTAGACCAATAGGAGTACAATTCGTTTTTTTTGTGAGTCCCATAGTAAAAGTAAGGCCTGAAATTTTTTTTTAATTCCTCTACGGTAAGATCTCTCCACTCAAAGGGACGGGCGTAACTAGAACCAGGGTTGCTTACTATGTACTGCTGTGCATAGAGGTTGCACTGGGCCAAAATAGACGATAGTAAGTCTTCGGTGAAAATCAAATGAAAGAAATCAAGCATGGCAAAATCATCGGTGTTCATCTGGACACCTGGCTGGGTGGTGAAAGGGGGGATGTTTGCTGCTCCAGAATTAGGGGGAAGCCACAGGGGGTTTTGAAGGGCATAGGGAAGGCTGGCATGGCCCCTATCCCTATGAGGCTGAGATGACACCCTACTGGTGCTTGGCCTTTGTTGCAGTGGCACTGTGCTTGAGGTGGATGGCTCTGCGCTTGAGCTGGACGGCACTGCACTTGAGGTGGATGGCCCTGCGCTGCTGATAGTAGGCTGCTGCTCCACGCCAGAACGCCTTCTTTTCATAGGCACCCGTTCCTCATCCTCTGTAGAAGACCCACTGCTTGTAACGGGTTCATAGGCCGAATCAGAATTGGACTGAGACTCAGAGAGCTCCCCGCTGCTCTCATGGCTCAGACTAAGAAGCTGGTAGGCCTTCTTGCTGGTATTTTTTTGCCATACTGGTGACTGTGTTTTGCGATTCCTAAACTAGACAGGTGTAGCTGCACTGCTGGGTGCTGGTGAGGGTGCACTGTTGGGTGCTGGTGAGGGTGCACTGTTGGGTCCTGGTGAGGCTGCACTTCAGAGTACTGATGTGGTTTACTTCCTCTTTGTTTCCCTGCAAAGGTAGCGCATAATGGACTACTATGCATCGCATAGTAGTCCATTATGTGTCACTTACCTGACACAGGAGCCAGCGAAGTCACCGCTGTCCCCTTGTGTACGGAGCCTCCATCTTCTTGGTGGGTCTCACTGCTCCGGTGCTGTCATTCGGCGGAGCCGTGATAGCGTCACTCCCATGCATGTGCACGGGAGCCGCCACTCGTGGCATATCGCCATTAACAGCGGCATGCGCCGTAGACAGCGGTGCCTGTCTTTTGGCAAATATCTCCTAAACCGTGTAGGATTAGGAGATATTTCTTGGACCTACAGGTAAGCCTTAATCTAGGCTTACCTGTAGGTCAAAGTGGTTTGTAAGGGTTTACAACCACTTTAATACACAATTTATTTTGCTTCATCTATTCTGTTATTGACTTTCTCCTGTTACTTGAACCACACTGGTTTACATTACCCTAATCATATTAAGCTTTAGGTGAACGGATACTATATTCTATCATATCTCTTTCATTGTTCTCACTATGGCAGTATGTTGTCTGGATGCTAAGGCAACACATTATCTTCAAATTATGATGTGCCACCTATTTCCTTACCAGCCCCATAGCTCAAGTTGAAATTTGCAGAAAAGAGTGAGTGATTTATCGCATTGACTGATACCTTAAAGAACAATGTTATCTCAATTTTCAGTTAAACAAAGTAAGCCTCAAGGCAGGCACTTAAGTTAATCCTTTGTACCCTGAGAATCATTTTTCACGTATTACATTTTTATCTGTAAAACAAAGATTTTACACATACGTATTAAAAAGCTAGATCTAAAACATAAAATATAAAAAATATGGCTACTTTCTAAAACCTTCTTTACTTCTTAATGACTTAATCTTGCTTTTAAATTTGTAATGGATTGCATCAAATATTTTTTTTCTATGCTCCCTACTGCTCGAAAACAATAATACAGAATTTACAAAAAAATCTAAAAAATAAAATTAACCTAAAACCATTTTACTTTTATTATTATGTCTCTACCACATCCACTGGGGATTATTCTGACAAGAGCCCAAACGATTGCTGGTTGGAATGAAGACCGCAAACTCTAAGCTGCAAGGCAAGAAAGGAAATACCATCCCACTGTCATCTACATTATCTATGTTGTGAAGTTCTAACTTTATTACAAAAAGTAAATGTTAGAATAGATCCACTTGCCCTACAATTTCTGCCCTGCCTTCAAACTCAGTAAAGTGCACATTCTCTATTTAATAGTTATTTCTTTATTTCCTTTATCTAATTATTGTATTTGTCCTACATTTATCTGAAGGATCAAATTTGCCTGGGGCCGTACAGCTCTGTAAAATGATTCACCTTTAATTTCTGTATGTGAACCGCATAGCTGAAAATAAAACCATTTCTTGATGTAAAAATATTATTGGGGGTTTTAATTATGATTGTCTGAACTCCTGAACCTTCCTGCTGTTTAATGTGTAAGGACACCATTTAATACAGTCACCAAGTCATTTAAGTCATTTTTCATCATCCCCTAGGCAGCAGAAAATGGAAACTGTGAATTAAATATGCCCTCCGTTTGAATGCTAATACTGTACAATGTTGGATCTGGTTTCGAGATTTCAAAGCTTGTAGTTGTCAGGGGATGCGGTTATGCCTCATATGTAGGATGCTAGTTAAGGGATTTTAATACGGAAATGTTGGATAAGAAACCAACTGTTTTTATAGCATAAATATTCAGTGCTGTGCTAGAGCTGTTCTTTTAAGTGTCATGTACTCGCTAATGAAGCTCTTGGGGTTATCTCAGTATACAAAGAAAATTATGTGGAACAAACTAGAGGCCATTAGTCCTGACTTGATGCATGAAAAAGTCACAGCCCTGTAAAGACTCTGATCTCATATGCCAGTCAGAAAGGGTAAATAACCTATTTGTGTGTGTTTAGAATGCAAATAGTGCCCAATCTGTTTGTTTAATGCTGGATAAAAAGAATTTGTGAATGATTTAATTTGAACAATATTGCTCTTGTGTACAGTAGCTCGAGGTATAGTTCTGAGAAACAAAATTAGTGAGGCTGAAGGAATTTTCTTGATTCCTGCATTATTTGTTACTAAAAGATGACCCAGGCTTTATATAAGTTACAATAGTAAATAAATATTTATTTAAAAACAACACAGGCACTGTAAATTGCTATTTGTTTACAGTGCAAATTGACCACAATGATCAGAGTTATTGATAGCAAAAGTTTGAACCTCTAGGGTGTCAAACTCAATTTCATCATGGGCCGCATTAGCATTATGGTTGCCCTCAAAGGGCCAGTTGTATCAGTAAGACTAGATATCCAGAGCACCCCACTTCCCCTTACATCAGATGTCAAGAGCTCCACTACCATTAGAAGTTACGAGTCCCTCAACCTCCCTTACATCACAATGCAACCCCTTACCTTCTGCTACTGCTGGGAAGAAGCTGGGGGCAGAGCTGGGAGGCAGAAAGTGCAGGGTCAGAAGGAGGATCAGAAGTGAGACCTGGAGTGAGCTGATCGGCGAGACCAGGGGAGGCGGAGATGAGGGGGTGCTGAGGTTGCACAGAGAGGCAGAGAATCTGTAGAAGGAGTTCTGTACTCCTCTTTGCTGCTGACTGTTGAGATGGGGAGGGGGGGGGGGGGGCAGAGATGAGCCTCTCTGTGTTTGCAAAAAGAAGTGCAGGATCTGGCGGAGGAGTTCTGTCCTCTCTGCTGCTGACTGATGACACAAGATGGGGGCAGAGACGAGGGAGTTGCTGCAGCTGCAGGAGAGAAGCATGAGAGAAGCCACATAAAATGGCCTGGAGGGCCTGATTTGGCCCGCGGGCCTTGTGTTTGACACCTGTGCTCTAAACCATTAGTTCTCAAACTGTTCTGGTACATTCCATAGAATATTTCTTAAAGTCACTGGATATTTGCATTTCTTAAAATAAAACGCTCATCTCTATAGTATAGGGCTTCAACAAGTTATTATAAGTAATTTAAATAATTAAAATTAGAAAACATCTGGCTATATGTACATTATAGCCAGATGTTTTCTAAATTTAATTTTAATGTACATATGCCAAAGAGTACTTGAGGTATGAGGAGACATTCCAAGATATAGTACATGTTATAAATAGAAAGGGTATATACATTTATTAAGATAAATGGTGCTTTTGGATAATTACATGCTAGGGAATATGTACACTTTTAGTGTAGCTACAGTGCTGCACTCGGTGGGAGGGATACACATCCTGCTCCAAACACACGGTTGGCCAGCAACACAGAGCTGAGGAGGGGAGAGCAGGTGATGATATAGCTGGCAGCACTCAGCTACACACTTTATGCAGTGGGGAAAAAATAAATACACACACACGCACTATATTACCAAAAGTATTGGGACGCTTACCTTTACACACACATTCAGGAACTTTAATGGCATCCCAGTCCTAGTCTCGCTCATCCATGTCTTTATTGACCTTGCTTTGTGCACTGGTCCAAATCATTTGCTGGAAAATTACTATGCTGCGCTATGTCCTGATATTAATTCCAACAATGATTTTAAAGTGCCAACAATGCAATAATGACACTAGAAAATGAAGCATGATAAAACAAAAAAGGCATAGTATATTGCAAAAAAAAAAAAAAAAAAATATATATATATATATATATATATAGAATCCTTAGATTCATAAAGTCATCATATAGTGCATATAACAGTGACGTCCTAATCAAACGAAGATCAGGCCAACATAAATGGTATA
This sequence comes from Lithobates sylvaticus, assembly GCA_028564925.1. Classification (NCBI taxonomy): domain Eukaryota; kingdom Metazoa; phylum Chordata; class Amphibia; order Anura; family Ranidae; genus Lithobates; species Lithobates sylvaticus. Next base: position 370,543,565 of record CM053030.1, read on the forward strand.
TAGTCCTTATTAGGGATGAGCTTCGAGTTCGAGTCGAACATTGCTTGTTCAGCGAACAGCAAACAATTTGGGGTGTTCGCGGCAAATTCGAAAAGCCGCGAGCACCCTGTAAAAGTCTATGGGAGAAATCTCAAGTGCTAATTTTAAAAGCCTATGTGCAAGTTATTGTCATAAAAAGTGTTTGGGGACCCGGGTCCTGCCCCAGGGGACATGTATCAATGCAAATTTTTTTTTTTTTTAAAACAACAGTTTTTTCAGGAGCAGTGATTTTAATAATGCTTAAAGTGAAACAATAAAAGTGTAATATTCCATTAAAATTCGTACCTGGGGGGTATGTATAGTATGCCTGTAAAAGGGCACATGTTTCCCGTGCTTAGAACTGTCCCTGCACAAAGTGTAATTTTAGCAGGAAAAAAAGCTATTAAAAATCACTCGCGGCTATATGAATTGTCGGCTCCCGTAATACAGAGAACAGTCATTCATTGAAAGTCATTGATAAAAAAAAATAAAAAAAAGCGTGGGGGTTCCCCCAAATTCAATTACCAGGCCCTTCAGGTCTGCTATGGATATTAAGGGGAACCCTGCGTCAAATTTAAAAAAAAAATGATGTGGGGCTCCCCTAAATATCCATACCAGACCCTTTAGGTCTGAGATAGATTTTAAGGGGAACCCGCACCAAAAAAAAAAATGGTGTGGGGTCCCCCTCAAAATCCATACAAGACCCTTAGAAAATGGAGAAATGGAGAAAGAAGAAAAGGGATACACACATGAAGATGGTTCAATCATTTGCCAAAAAACTATTTAGATCTAATTCTATGTTCATCCCCAGAGGCTGCATAGTGTGCAATTTATACAGCCAATGGGTTTCATTTTGCGAGATTGCACTCTTCATGTGTTTATCCCTCCAATGTTTGGATATTTTGTCAATACCATAAAAGGTTAAAAGAGTCGGATCACTATTGTGAAAAAATTTAAAGTGTCTAGAGACACTATGGTTGAGGAAACCTTTTTTAATGTTTGCAAGATGCTCATTAACCACTTCCCACCCGGCCAATGTAGATATACGGCCGGGTGGGAGCCGTCTACTTCTGATAGGACGTTCAGGAACGTCCTTCAGAAGTAGAGGGATCGCGCGCGCGCGTGCCCGCGCAGCGGCGCGATCCCGATGCGGCCGTGTCACCCGGACACGGCGCATCTCGAATCGGCAGGAGGGCACGGTGATTGGCCCTCCTGATCACATGACGGCCGTGACGAATCACGGCTGTCATGTGATGTAAACAAACAGCCGGTTGCTAGGCAATCGGCCCTCCTCTCCTCACACGGAAGTCGTCGGTGAGGAGAGGAGAGCGGATCGCTGCAGCCGGCTGGTGATCAGTGAGTATGAGATGTTTTTTTACTCACTGATCACCAGTCTAGGGTCCCCCATAGTAAAACACACGTCCCCACAGTAAAACACACATGTCCCCACAGTAAGACACACATGTCCCCACAGTAAAACACACATGTCCCCAAAACACACATGTCCCTAAATAATAAAAACACATGTCCCTCACATATGTCCCACTAAAATCACATGTGCCAATGATTATCTGCACACATATGTCCGTGATCACCTGCACACCCCTTTTACATGATCATTTGCGTACATATGTCCGTGATCACGCGAACCAATTATTATACACTTAACGGAATTTTTTTTACAAAAAACATGTAGCAGAATACATTTTGGCTTAAATTTATGACAAAATTTGATTTTATTGGATTTCTTTTAAAAAGAAAGGAGAAAATATTGTTTTTTTTCAAAATTTCCGCTATGTTTTCGCTTATATCGCAAAAAATAAAAAACGGAGTCGCGAATAAATACCACCAAACTAAAGCTCTATTTGTGCGAACAAAATGATAAAAAATTCATTTGGTTACAGCATTGCATGACCGCGCAATTGTCACTGAAAGTGCGCGAGCGCTGAAAGCTGAAAATTGGTCTGGGCAGGAAGGGTGTTTAAGTGCACAGTAGGCAAGTGGTTAATTCGAACCCTAAGCTGACGTGTGGTTCTACCCACATTCTGTAGGGAACACGGACACTCTAAAACATAGGTCACGTGATCCGAAAAACACGTGATAAGAGGTTTTATTTTAAATTCTTGTTTGATAACTAATGATTGGATTGTTTTTTTGTTTGTTTTACAGGCCTTACATCTGGTACAATAATGGAAGCCAGAGCCATCCAAAAAAGTGGATGTTTTTTTTGAGGGGTCTGGAACATTGCGGGCAATGAGATTTCCTAATCCTGGGACTTTTCTGTAGATACATTTTGGTTTTGGGGGTAAAGAATATTGTAAGTCCTTGTCTTTAAGCAAAATTGGCCAGAATCTTTTAAAAATCGTTTCCACTTGTTTGTACTGTCTGTGGAAGCCTGATATAAACGCCACCTCCCCTTTTCGTTCTGTTTTTGGTTTTTGTGACTAGAAGTGATTGTCTATCCATTGTTGAAACCTGATCCAACACTTTCTCTAGTGTTTCCAATAGGTAGCCCTTCTCTAGGAACTTACTGGTAAGTAGTTCTGCCTGTAGAAGAAAGTCAGCATCATTATCACAGTTGCGCCTTAGCGCATGTATTGTCCGAACCCTATCCACTGTGGATGGTGGCAACTGTGAGTTGGCACAAAGACAGTTCTATCAGTCTCTTTGAAAAAAGTTTTCGTGCCAATAGTTTTCTGATGTATGGTGAGCGTGAGAGTCCCTAAAAGCCTAGAAAACTTGTATGAGAACCTTCCCAAAACAAGATAACGTCATCAATATACCTTGTAAAAAAGAAGCAACTTGTTTTGTGTTTTTAAAGATTGTTTCCTGTTCCCATTTGTTTAGTGTTATATTAGCCACACTTGGGGCATAGCGGCCCCCCAAAGCCATGCCCCCTGTTTGGTTGTAATAATTATTCAGTGCCCAAAAATAATTATTGGTCAAATCGGGAAAAGTTCCAACATTAATTCCTTTCCGAAAGTAGATTATATATCACAAGATGGCAAAATCTCAAAGTATTGAAGGTGAGTGAGGGTCCTTACCCCATCTGGTGGACTCCCTTACGAGCGGAGTCAGTGGCGCAAGCAGATACAATCCTCTGCAAGGATACACGCGGTTTCTACGATCTCCCGTCTGTCTTCTCCCCCAGGGGAACAAACGGGCAGGTTGTGTTGATACCATCACGTCTATTAGACTCCCAGACTCCCATGCACGGGTGTACATTTGTTTTTGATTTAACCGTTTTTATTATTTTTTTAATGCTCATGTTTATTTGAATCTTTTTTTCTGCTACCAATAAGGAAAAAGTTTCTTTCTTTTGTATATTATTGTGACCTTATGGATTACCCCTTGGGTCTATTTTTATATCAATAAACATTCCCCTGTTTTCTGCGGTATTTCACTATTGGAGTCCGTTTTTTTTTTCTTTTCATCTTCACTCATGGCCGGGGGGCCGGAGTGTTGATTTTGCCTGCAGGTGCCATCTCGGAGGGCTCCCGTGAAATGATACTCTTTTCGGGGAGACCCCCAAGTCCCGGTGTGTACAGACGCTATAGGACCTCTGGGATTGGCTGCCTGCGCTGTCCATCAATCTTACTCCGCCCGCGTGCAACAGACGGGGGATTCCGGAGACCGACAGCTGAGTTCCGGATCCCGTTCCTTCCCCTGGGGGGAGAAGACAGACGGGAGATCGGAGGAGCGGAGCAACAGCGTGTATCCTTGCAGAGGATTGTATCTGCTTGCGGCACTGACTCCGTTCATAAGGGAGTCCACCAGATGGGGTAAGGACCCTCACTCACCTTCAATACTTTGAGATTTTTCCATCTTGTGATTTAATCTACTTTCGGAAAGCAATTAATGTTGGAACTTTTCCCAATTTGACCACTATTTTCAGGATCTTGGATTTTTCAGAATTGTGGACTTTTTCACATATTGATCTTTATTTATTATTCACTATAGATTTTCACAGATATTTCTAATTTTATTTGAATTGTTGGCATATGCTAATAGATATTTTGGATGTATCACGTGTAATTATTCAGTACCTATCTAACTAGGTCTGAAATTTTTGAGTTGTTTTCTCCCAAAAAAATTTGAATATTTGGGGTCACGATTGGTTGGAGGGAGGGGTTGGTGTTTTTAGCAATCATCGCCACTCTCAATTTAAAATTTTCAAACACTTGTGGATTTATTTTAATATTTTGATTAGGAGGGCTCATAACAGTGGGATCTTTTAGCGCAGAAATTTGTTTATTTTATGTTTGGTTGCCTGTACGATAATTTATGGCTACTTGCTGCAGCTTTTGCCTTTACTTATTTTTCACTTATATATTTCTTCTAGCGCGGTATTATTCCAAATTTTTCAAAAATAATTATTACCCATGGCCAGAGCCAATCCTTCCACCAAAAAGTTTGTTTGAGATTTCTTCATTTTGGGTTCCTTTGACAGAGCCCATTTAACTGCCTCTAAAGCATCCATGTGTCGTATAGTTGTATACAAATGGGACTTGTAGTTTCACAACAGCTGGAGGGCCGCCAGTTTGAGACTCAATATCTACCGTAACCATTAGTGTATTATCAGTTACTTTAATGATTTGCAAAAGCACATTAATTCCCTACTATATTTTAGATAGGATTGGCTCAGTGTAACCAAAACCTGGAGGAACCTATCAAGGTATTCCCCCAGTCTAGAGTACAGAGAGCCAATCCCACTAATGATGGGTAGGCCAAGTGGGTTTTCTTTACTTTTGTGTATTTTAGGTACTTTATATAGCACTGGAATTTTGGGTGCATGTAGAATAAGGTAGTCAGCTTCTTTTTGATAAAGTATTTTCTTTTTCTACCCATCTAATTAGTTCAGTTTTTACCTGTGGTGTGGGATCTATGCTCAATTTTTTATATGTGGCAGTGTCATGAAGCAATCTTTGTATTTCTTTTTTGTAATAATCTTTAGTTAATACTACCAGCCCGCCCCCCTTATCCGCTGGTCTGACCACTATCTGTTTATTATCTTCCAATAGTTTAATTCCTTCACAAATAGATTGATTCGTTTGGCATTTGTTTACTTCTAATTGTCTGACTTCCTCTTGCACCATATTCCTAAATACTTCTATAAAGTGATTAGTGCCTTTTTTCGGAATTAAAAACAGAGTTATTTTTCAACACACTATGTAAAAAGGGGTCATCTACCGTGGAATTTATAATTTGACCCGCAAAGTGTTTAATGTTTAATTTTCTGATATATTTCTCAATATCCACAAATAGATGATAGTTTTGGTATGGTGCTGGTCTGCCTCTAAAATTACCCTTACATTTCTAAGGTGGTCTGGGTGGGTATTGGGTATGGTTATGATCGTAGTAATTATAATCAGATGGTCTACCTTCCAATGGTGAGAATGTATTATAGGTGGACAATGGATAGGATGGTGGATAAGGGTTGTGAGGAGGTGAGGGGGCAGGACTGTAGATAGGTACTTGGTGAGACTTGGGTGGGTTGAGGGGGGCGGGAGGTAGTAATCTGAGACTATTTGTATATGAATAGCAGGGCCGGTAATGGCAACCCGGCTCTGACTGAATTAGTTTTGTATGAAGTTTTTTGTCTTAAAAAAATAATCCTAATAAAGAAATGGAAAAAAAAAAAAAAAAAAGATTCTAAAATCACGTTCTTGGCTCTGTGTCGCCTAATCATCATCTTCATAAGTTTCTGCTCACAGGCATTGAAGAACTGGTACCACTCATCTAGTAGCTCCAGGTCTTCAACCCCATCATTAGGACTAACATCCCATTGCAATCTCCTAGGAGTAAGGTTCTTGCCTATATATATTTCAAAAGAGGCTATGTCCCACCACAACCTAATTTGTTTCTCCATATCATACTGTAGCTATTTAAACCCCATTTTCTAGATCTACATTGGGACTTGGGGCTTGCTGAAAAATTTATTTAATATTGATGTGCCTTTCTTTCATAAAATTAAACACATCCATGGCTGCATGGGTAAAAAATAAAAAAAAATAGTAATTTTTCGAACTCAAATTAGGAAATATGTGTATGTACTCCGCGACAAAAAAATAAAATAAATATATAATAAACATGAATGTAAATGTTAGAATAAGATTGTCTACACAGAAGATTTATTTTTGTTTATGATAGAACTGCGTTCTTTCTCTTGGGACTTTATATTTCAACGTTTGTCAGGTTTCACTCTGATCGATTGAATTCATTTTGTGTTTTTATTGTTGCCATTTTACACTCGTTGTAGCCACATGCGATTCCCCTAGCTTCATTCGGTAAGCCTTTAATTCACCAGGTGGTGGGATCACTGCAATACAAGTCACATCATCTTGGATGCTAGCTTGGAAAGTCACTCTTCACATTTTTTGATGTTATTTTGATTGGATGTCCAGCTATTTGGATATCTTTGTGGACTGTTCATCACAAGTGCATAATTCAATATTATGTTCACTTTGAACTTTTTCTTATTTTAATTTTTATGTTAATGAAATTTATAGGAATGGTATAATTCATTTCGCCGTGTCACGGAGAGGTTTGGCACATGTTCGTGAAATCACTGACACCATCTAATTGTCGACCTAATATGTTTGTTATTTATAGATAATCACTGTCATATAACATTCACATCAATTTTCAGCGCAGCCTTTCTTTTTCCGCCATTTTACACTCGATTGGTATTTACATGTATGATTATTGTATGTTAGTTGACACTATAGCGCCCGCTACACATTATTCAATTGTTCTTTGAGTATTATCTATCAAATTAGGGGAGCAGCTTATTCTAACAATTACATTTATTATATATTTATTTAATTTTTTTTGTGGCACGGAGTACATACACATATTTCCTAATTTAAAGTTCAAAATACAATTTTTTGAATTTTTTTACCCACGCTCACCTGTACTGCCTGATAGTCATCAGGGTACTATACCACTGCCATTACTGCTCTCCACCCAGTGCATGTCTTGACCATCCAGCCAGTTTTTTGATCCGCCTTTTCCTTACCACCCACCAACCACTGTTGCCTACCCATTTTTGGGCCCCAAGGTACCTATCTAAATTCATTTTAAAACTTACTTTTACCTTTATCCACTTAATGTTGCACACATATCTAGACTGTACTTTCGGTCTAGAGTCACCCCATTATATTTCTGGTTATAATCCAGAGGGGTGGTCACTCGCTGAACATCAGCCATTCTCCTTGGGTGCTGCCAAAATCTGCATCATACTTTTTGCATTGCACCTCTCAATTTTTATTTTTTGCATTCTTGTTTTCACTTATTACATATTTTTCAGTTGCCACGTGCCGCCTTTGGGTCATCTCTGCATCACGGGGAACTCCCAGACGCCCTTTGTTGGTGACCATTTTTCGGCGGGGATCCATATGTGTGTGTTTTTGGGGGGGATGGACGGGCCCCACCTCTAAATCCCGGGACGGCCGCAGGGGTCACAAGCAGCATTAACACCCTTGTGTTCATCACATCAAGGGTTTGCTCCATTTTTCCCTCTTTTTAACCGAATTTGGATGCCTCCATAAGATATCAAGACACGGGATAGGGTCAGTATTTACACCATTCAATCCTCACAGAACTAGTGCCTACCAACTGTTTATTGATTATGATTTTCAATACACATGTACCTGTTATGTGTTTCTCATTCTGTTTTTCTTTTTAGATTTATTTATACATATATGTGCTGATCCCTATGTCCCTGAAGAAGAGTTAAAACTCGAAACGCGTCGGATAAATCGCATATAATTGTATCTGTGTCTTATACCTATGCTTATGTTTTGTGCATCCTATTCATTTCTCTTTCATGTACACTTGTTTTTGCATACCCACGTGGATTTGTTTTCCACACAACCTACTTGTTCTTCAAATAAAAACATTTTGAATAACACATTTTCATATTCAAGCAGTTGTCCTTTCCCTTTAAAAAGTCCTCCAAGAGGAATATACCCTGTATATACAGCAATTTCTGGGGGTGTGACCTGCTCCAGACCAACCCCAGCACCACTTCCCATATATCTATCAAATTAGGGGAGCAGCTTATTCTAACATTTACATTTATTATATATTTATAAATTTTTTTGTGGCACGGAGTACATACACATATTTCCTAATTTAAAGTTCAAAATACAATTTTTTGAATTTTATTTACCCACGCAGCCATGGATGTGTTTAATTTTATGGAAGAAAGAAACCTTTGCAGATGATGATTAGGCGATGTAGAGCCAAGAACGTGATTTTAGAATCTAAAATAGCCGAGCTTAAGGAAAGAATGGAGCCATTTATGGCTACCAATGACTATATAGATAAAGCAAAAAAATCTACAGATTCATCTATCTAAATATGATGGAGAGATTAAAGATAAAAAAACAAAAAAAAATACCAAAGGCATATTAAGGATTTTGAAGACAATAAGGTGTACAAATGTCAGGAGACCATTAATTCAGCCACATTGCAAGAGCCGACAGCTGAAAGGGAAGTTGAAATCCACAACGCTGTAGCACAAATGGCCACTAAAAAGGCAAATTCTAGTACCCCCCAAAAAAGCAATAAACAAGCTCTTATTTAAAAAAATTACCCTCCTCACATCCCTTATCCTTATCCACCATCCTATCCAGTGCCCACCTATAATAGATTCTCACCATTGGAAGGTAGACCATCTGATTATAATTACTACTATCATAACTATACCCAATACCCACCCAGACCACCTAGAGGTGGAGTTAGGGGAAATTTTAGGGGCAGACCAGCACCATACCAAAACTTTCACCGGGGGGGGGGGGGAGAGGATGGAAGGAACCTTACAGAATTCCATCCAATCTGCTGCAATACCCCAAGGAATGTATAGAAAAAGAGGTTTTTAATCTGAAAAAGGGCACTAATCACTTTATAGAAGTATTTAGGAATATGGTGCAAGATGAAGTCAGACAATTAGAAGTAAACAAACGCCAAACTAATCAATCTATTTGGGAAGGAATTAAACTATTGGAAGATAATAAACAAATGGTGGTCAGACCAGCAAATAAGGAGGGGCGGGCTGGTAGTATTAACTAAAGATTCAATAAAGAAATACAAAGATTGCTTCATGACACTGCCACATATAAAAAAAATGAGCATAGATCCCACACCACAGTTAAAAACTGAACTAATTAGATGGGTAGAAAAAGGATTATCCAAGAAAATACTTGATCAAAAAGAAGCTGACTACCTTATTCTACATGCACCCAAAATTACAGTGCTATATATTGTACCTAAAATACACAAAAGTAAAGAAAACCCACCTGGCCGACCCACCATTAGTAGCATTGGCTCTCTGTACTCTAGATTGGGGGAAAACCTTGATAGGTACCTCCAGGTTTTGGTTACACAGAGCCAATCCTATATAAAAGATAGTAGAGAATTAATTTTGCTTTTGCAAACCATTTACCGTATATACTCGAATATAAGCCGAGATTTTCAGCCCATTTTTTAGGGCTGAAAGTCCCCCCCTCGGCTTATATTCGAGTCACCGCCGTCTGCCTACATGAACAGCTTGTCATGCAGACAGACGGCAGTTTTAAAAAGCCGTGCCGACTCCTCCCGCCCGTCCGTGATAGGCGGACACTAATTTTCCCAGCAGTACAGTGTTCCGCCTATCACGTATGTCCTGTCATTCTCATCTCATGGACGAGGATGAGAGAATATCCGTGATAGGCGGAACACTGCACACTGACTGCTGGGAAAACAGCGTTCCTCCTATCACGGACGAGGACGAGGAGGAGGCGTGGCTTTTTAATTTTACAATGGCGCCGTACACGCTGACAGAGCGGGGACAGAGCGGGGACAGAAGACCGAAGACCGATGGCAGAGGGCACAGGGCACAGGACGGAGGGCACAAGGACAGATGGCACAGGACCCGCAGATCGGCACAGGTATGCTGCAATGGGGACACGGGGGGTCTGTACAGGGGACAGGCAGCTGCAGATGGGCATTGCTGGCCCTCTTTTCCACTTACAGTAGCTGCTGCATTTTGTACCCTCGGCTTATACACGGGTCAATGCATTTTTCCCATTTTTTTGGTGAATTAGGGGCCTCGGCTTATACTCGGGACGGCCTATACTCGAGTATATACGGTAAGTAACTAATAATACACTAATGGTTACGGTAGATATCGAGTCTTGTATACAAATATATGCCAAGTGGATGCTTTAGAGGCAGTTAAATGGGCTCTGTCAAAGGAACCCAAAATGAAGAAATCTCAAACAAAAAACTTTTTGGTGGAAGGATTGGCTCTGGCCTATAGATAATAATTATTTTTGGGCACTGAATAATTAGTACAACCAAACAGGCTATGCCCCAATGTGGCTAATATAACACTAAATAAATGGGAACAGGAAACAAGTCGCTTCTTTTTTACAAAAGGTATATTGATGACGTTATCTTGTTTTGGGAGGGTTCTCATACAAGTTTTCTAGGCTTTTTTGGACAAATGAATACTAACAACTATGGTTTAAAGTTTACGGCAGAATGCAGCCTAACGACTGTTAGTTATCTGGATCTCACGCTCACCAAACATCAGAATACTATTGGCACAAAAACTTTTTTCAAAGAGACTGATAGAAATGGCTTTGTGCCAACTCACAGTTGCCACCATCCACAGTGGATAGGGGCCGTCCCAAAGGGACAATACATGCGTCTAAGGCGCAATTGTGATAATGATGCTGACTTTCTTCTACAGGCAGAAATACTTACCAGTAGGTTCCTGGAGAAGGGCTACCCATTGGAAACACTAGAGAAAGTGTTGGATCAGGTTTCAACAATGGATAGACAATCACTTCTAGTCACAAAACCAAAAAACAGAACGAAAATTATATCAGGCTTCCACAGACAGCACAAACAAGTGGAAACTATTTTTAAAAGATTCTGGCCAATTTTGCTTAAAGATAAGAACTTACAATCTTCTTCACCCCCAAAACCAACATTTATCTACAGAAATGTCCCAGGATTAGGAAATCTCATTGCCCGCAATGTTCCAGACCCCCCCCCCCCCAAAAAAAAACATCCACTTTTTTGGATGGCTCTGGCTTCCATTATTGTACCAGATGTAAGGCCTGTAAAACAAACAAAAAAACTGGTACAAATAAAAAGATCTCTCACTTCCAATCATTAGTTACCAAACAAGAATTTTAAATAAAACCTCTTATGTGTTTTTCGGATCACGTGACCTATGTTTTAGAGTGTCCGTATTTCCTACAGTATGTGGGTAGAACCACACGTCAGCTTAGGGTTCGAATTAATGAGCATCTTGCAAACATTAAAAAAGGTTTCCTCAACCATAGTGTCTCTAGACACTTTACATTTTTTCACAATAGTGATCCAACTCTTTTAACCTTTTATGGTATTGACAAAATATCCAAACATTGGAGGGGTACACACATGAAGAGAGCCATTTTGCAAAATGAAACCCATTGGCTGTATAAATTGTGCACTATGCAGCCTCTGGGGATGAACATTAGATCTAAATTGTTTTTTGGCAAACGATTGAACCACCTTCATGTGTGTATCCCTTCTCTTCTTTCTCCATTTTTTTCCCTATGTTGATTATATATACATGGTTTCATATTGTATTTCAATCAATATTTAGGTATTTTGCTAACCACACAGGTATATCTAAATTTTGGTATTAATCTTTTTGTAGTTCCCATCAAGTTTGATTGACTTTTATGATTTTAATTTTAATGCTGTGTGTGTAAGGGATACGAACTGCAAAGTAATGTGAACCGGCACCGCGGCCACGCAATACGAGTCTTTCCTTTTCAAATTATCACGCCTCCCATCTTGTTTTTCTGACTATAAATAACATGTATCCTAGTGACCAAGGTACGCTTCCTAAAGATGTAATCACGAAACGTACGTTGGAGCGATACCTGATCATGTTGTCCTACGTCACTTCTGGCTTCCCTGGTTGTCGCCGCCGGCTGGTGGAATGCACGCTTACCACGGAGGTGGATACCAGGCATCCATGCACAGTCTCACCATAGATGAGCTAGCAGCCCCAGTGCCGGGTAGGCACCCCCAAATGTAAGTGGCCTCTTGGCTCTTTTTATGTTTTTAGCTTTTTAAATAGACTGTATTACGCCGTGGTAAGCAGATTTAATATCTAGCACACGTTGAGTGCCGTATACATTATCTTTGGTGAAGGATCACTCACTACTACTCTAGAAGATCGTCTACACAGAAGAATTATTTTTGTTTATGATAGAACTGCGTTCTTTCTCTTGGGACTTTATATATCAACGTTTGTCACGATTCACTCTGATCGATTTAATTAATTAATTAATTAACACAGGGGCAACACGACTTCCAGCATGACTTTGGGAGGCAACTTGGACACGACTTGAGTATGAATCACAGTGCGACTAGGGGCGACTTCAACGCGACTTGGGGCGACTTACAACACGACTTTAAGTAGCCCCCAGGCCAGGCAACTTTAATTTTAAATAAAAAACCATCATGGGTTCCCCTCCAAGAGCATACCAGTCCCTTAGTTCTGGTATAGATATTAAGGGGAACCCCGCGCCGAAATAAAAAAAAAAATGGCGTGGGGGTCCCCGTCAAAATCCATACCAGGCCCTTCAGGTCTGGTAGGGGATTTAAGGGGAACCCTGCGCCAAAAAAAAAAATGGCGTGGGGGTCCCCCTCAAAATCCATACCAGGCCCTTCAGGTCTGGTAGGGATTTAAAGGGGAACCCCGTGCCAAAATAAAAAAAATGGCGTGGCGGTCCCCCTCAAAATCCATACCAGACCCTTATCCGAGCACGCAACCTGGCAGGCCGCAGGAAAAGAGGGGGGACGAGAGAGCGCCCCCCTCCTGAACCGTACCAGGCCACATGCTCTCAACATTGGGAGGGTGCTTTGGGGGTAGCCCCCAAAACATGTTGATGGGGACAAGGGCCTCATCCCCACAACCCTTGCTCGGTGGTTGTGGGGGTCTGCGGGTGGGGGGCTTATCAGAATCTCAAAGCCCCTTTTAACAAGGGGACCCCCAGATCCCAGCCCCCCTGTGTGAAATGGTAAGGGGGTACAAATGTAGCCCTACCACTTCACAAAAAAAAGTGTCAAAAATTTTAAAGACAAGAGACCGTTTTTGACAATTCCTTTATTTAAAGTCTTCTTCTTTCTATCTTCTTCGGGTCTTCTTTGGGTCTTCTTCCTTCTTCCTTCCTTCATCCTTCGGTTTCTTCCTCCATCTTCTTCTTCCTCTGCTTCTTCCTCCGATCCTCTGCTTCTTGCTCCGGTGTTTTCGTCTGGCATCTTCCTCCACGGCGTCTTCTTCCCCGTTTCGTTCTCAGGCCCCTCCGCATCAATGGGAGGCTCCCGCTGTGTGACGCTTCTCTTCTTCTGACAGTTCTTATATAACGGAGGGCAGGGCCCCCCGGTGACCCGGCCCCCCTCTGACGCACGGTTCCATTATAGAAGTGTCAAAAGGAGAGAAGCGTCACACAGCGGGAGCCTCCCATTGATGCGGAGCGGCCCGAGAATGGAGCAGGGAAGAAGACGCCGTGGAGGAAGATGCCGAACGAGAACACTGGAGCAAGAAGCAGAGGATCGGAGGAAGAAGCAGAGGAATAAGAAGATGGAGGAAGAAACCAAAGGATGAAGGAAGGAAGAAGACCCGAAGAAGATGGAAAGAAGAAGACTTTAAATAAAGGAATTGTCAAAAACGGTCTCTTGTAATTTTTAACATTTTTGACACTTTTTTTGTGAAATGGTAGGGGTACTTTTGTACCCCCTTACCATTTCACACAGGGGGGGTCGGGATCTGGGGGTCCCTTTGTTAAAGGGGGCTTTCAGATTCCGATAAGCAGACCCCTACAACCACCGGGCAAGGGGGCTTATCGGAATCTGGAAGGCTACCCCCAAAGCAACCTCCCAATATTGAGGGCATGTGGCCTGGTACGGTTCAGGAGGGGGGGCGCTCTCTCGCCTCCCCTTTTTTCCTGTGGCCTGCCATGTTGCGTGCTCGGATAAGGGTCTGGTATGGATTTTGAGGGGGACCTCCACGCCATTTTTTTTGGCGCAGGGTTCCCCTTAATATCCATACTAGACCTGAAGGGCCCGGTATGGATTTTGAGGGGGACCCCCACGTCATTTTGTTATTGGCGCGGGGTTCCCCTTAATATCCATACCAGACCTGAAGGGTATGGAATTTTGTGGGACCCCCACAATTTTCTTTTTCTTAATTTTTTTTTTTCTTAATGATAACATGACCTGTGTGCAAATATCCTTAAAAAAACATAAAAGTGAACCAGCGTAAAAAAAAAAAAAAGTTGAGAGGTGTGCCCATTCAACCTATGCAAATGCATTTACGTTGCTTGACATTTACTAAGATTCTTCCGGCGAAGTGAACCTTAGCATTTGAACGTGCGCAAATGCCGCTTGCGCATGCACAGTGCATAAATTGACCTCACGCAGTTCTAAGTGTATTTGCGGGCGCAGCAGGCTTGTTCAGAAAAAGTTACTTTATCATTCTATTTTGGGCATATTTGTTACTACAGTTATTACTATACTTCCTCACATCACCCACATCACCCCCATAATATTGGCACTTCCAGCTTCTTTAAATTTTGAGTTGAAGAATGCGTGTGCTATGTCTATAGTGGAGCACCTATCACTTACTCCCGTGCACCGAGAATATTATAGTAAATGGGGAATTGCGCTGTGTTACAGGCGCAAATGTTTTGTAAATCCGAAAACGGCCGTTGCGCAACGACGTGCACCGCAACTTATGGCGCAAACCGTTCGTAAATCAGCCCCTATGTGTTTATGTTAATAGTCACTATATAGCGCCCTCTACACATTATTCAATTGTTCTTTGAGTATTATCTATCAAATTAGGGGAGCAGTTTATTCTAACATTTATATTTATTATATATATATATTTTTTTTTTTGGCGCAGGGTAAATACACATATTTCCTTTCAATTAACATGTTGAGTCCAGAATCAAACAAACCAAGAATAGTCTTTATATAAATCCTGGGAGATATTGTGGATAAATATAACTGTCCCATTTTAAGTAATCCAAGCCATTTTCTCAGTCACCCTGTGCCCCTTATGGACACAGGGTGACTTAGACATAGGAGGTGCATGGGGAGCTGAAACAAGGGTTTCTCAAACTTTCCAAGGGATTCTGGGTTCCACAGGCCCTCCCATCACAGTGAATTTTTGCCCTTACAGTGGTGGAGCACAATATAAGTGAATTTATGAAAGCGCATTACCTATTTGAGGCACAGTGATTGAAAGATACCTGAAGGACTACCCTATATATATTACTATTTATGGACTAATTTTGGGGATTTTTTTTTGCATATTTTTATGATTTTCCATATATTCTGGTTTGGTTTGTTGTTCATATTTAAGTAGCAATTTTCCTTTATATGTACTGTATATGATGTTGAATGCAAATCTGCTCTCAGGATAATGTGGTCTGAGTATAGTTTTTGAAGTGAACTTTCTACCGGCTACGTTGGAGCCCTTTGAAGATGTTGGGAGCGCAGGGATATAAGGGTGTGTCTATGTGGTGTTGCAGTATTGTATCTGAAAAGATGGTTTTAGCAAAAGAGATGAATCCTTAGGTGCAGATAATTTTTTTTTAGAAAGAGGCAGTCCCAGTTGCAGCAGTTAAATGATATTATGTGCATGGCTTCAGTAGTTGAAAGGGTGCGCACAGTTGTAGTAGATAAATGTAAGTATGTGCATACTGTAGTTGCAGCACTCTGTAGAGCAGAGCAGCTAATGTGGCTGCCGTGGGCCTGGTCTAGAACAATATGAGCAGTTCACCTAACAGTTGGTGTGGGGGTCTATATTTGCAGGTTATTTGCAAATGAGAACTGGCAACATTCACAAAGGTTCAGCTTAACTGTGGGTCTTGTAACTGCTCACTATTTTCTCTTTCTGCAGTTCTCCTGTGGCAGTTAGTTGGATATACAGAGGGGGCCCCCTTTCTTGTAGTTGACCGTCACTGGTGGCAGGCAAGATGGTGAATGTGGGTCTAGGCAGCGGCAGCCTGGATCACAGATGGGTGTTTCAAGGTAGGTGCCAGAACGGCCAATCATGCAGTGAACTGGCACAGCACATCGCAGCCCTCTTTCTCCCTTCCTCTCTCCAATTGGTGCGATCCTCAACTGCTCCGCTGATCCTTGGGCTTTTACTTTTAATCAAGTCTCCTGCTCTCAGGTATCACTGGGTATTGTAGTTAGTTTACCAGTAATGGCTGTGGCTCAGATCCTCCTCCAGACTACATTTCCCACAGCACAAATTCTGTTACAAGCTAAGCAAAGCACACTTGCTATTGCCATCTTGTTCAAGAAAAATAATTCTGCAATTGCTAACATTAATTTCTGATACAGAAGCTTTAGTCAGGAAGGTGACAAAGAAATTAAGCGGCATGGCGAAATGAAGACCATCCCGGTCAGCTGCCTGGCCAGATTTGTTTAAAGCACAAGATTATTGGAGCATAAATATACATCCTTGGGCAGGTAAAATAGTATACACTGATAGCCAAAATAGAAAAGGAGTTAATTGTTATAAAGATAATTGCTGTATGCAGGTAACAGGAGTGGCTAGTTCATAAATCAGGCCATATATTATAGACCCAGCAAAAACCTGACTTCATGTGATAGCAAAATAGTAAACATAATTTCTTGAGGCTAGGAGCAACATGACCCTCAAAATGATTCTCTACTAAGTGCATTAGTAATACAGTATATCTGGACTACAATGCATTTTTAAGCTTAACTTTAATCTCTAGAGCTCAAAAACATTTTTGTAAATTGCATTGCTGTCCTCATTTTTCCAGATCATTTAAAAGTCTTGAAGATATCTGTCTCTCCAATTTCCTTTGAGATCTCAGCAAACCTGTTTTAGGAAATTGCTGAATTTCCCTGGTGTAATGCAGCCAATATTCTTCAAGTACCTTTTAAATGATATTGAGACCTCACATAATTCCATCCCTGTATCTCATATTACTCCTATTGTGTTTTTGTCAATGTTCAAGATGCTTCCAGAGGGAAAAGGGAGAACATTTGAGTAAATATATAGTAGGATGCAGTGCATTTCAAACTGTGATGATAAGTTTAAGATAAAGATTGCCCTTATTTACTAGGCTCTAGATGGGCAGAGTTACAGGACAAGTGTACTTTGGAAGGGCACTATAAAATTAGAGAAGCACAGATTAGGAATGATATAACCTAATTTATGGTGGGACCTGGTGTAAGGAAATTTTGAACAGTTAGTCAGCAGAGGTCTAGGGCATGTGGCAGAACAAAATTAAGATGTCAAGTGACTCGGATGTCCATCGCAATAATTTCCACTGACATTCCAAATATAATAAACAAACTTAAAACTTTATTCAGTTTTGGTTGTATATTTTTTTTATATCTAGTACATCCCCCACCTCCATACATACGCTATTTTAGTTTTTTTTCATAGCTCCTTGAAAATATGTTGGGGAGATCATTTATTACAGTGGTGGTCAACTTACTTAAAATGGTTGTAAACCCTTACATATACCCACTAGCCTCAGGTGATACACAGAGATTAATAGATAGCTAGAGCACAGACCTTTATGTAATCTGAGAGATTAGTGGAGGGAAGGGACACCCCCTGTCAAGAACCATGAATCAGACTGAGACAGAAGTAAAGTTAAATCACACTTGTTTAATAATAATTAAAGCGAGCTATCATTAGCATGTCGCAAAGCCTCCTGGACTTGTGCCCAAGTGGAAAAAAGACCACAGAGGTGCTCCTCTAACGCAGGAATACTCTGCGGAACAAATGAGTCAGGCAACATGGAAGGTTGGAAACCATAGTTCGCCATAAACGGGGACCATCGGGAAGCAGAATTCAAGGCACTTTTGTGAGCAAACTCCGCCCACGGTAAGAGGTCTGACCAGTTGTTACAATGGTCAGAAATATAGCAACGTAGGAATTGCTCTAAGGACTGATTGGCTCGTTTTGCGGCCCCATTAGACTGCGGGTGATACGCAGAGGAGAAAGCAAGCTGAATTCCCAACTGTGCACAAAAGGCTCACCAGAACTGGGACACAAACTGACTACCCTTGTCCGAGACAATCACCTTGGGTAGCCCATGTAAACAAAATATCTCCTAAGCAAAAATGGAAGCCAGTTCCTTAGAAGTGGGCAACTTCTTAAGTGTAATACAATGGGACATTTTCGAGAACCGGTCAACCACCATAAGGATAACTGTGTTGCCCTGGGAGTTGGGTAACTCCACAATGAAATCCATAGACAGGTGGGTCCAGGGCATCTCTTCTTTTGGGTATGGGTTGTAGGAGGCCCACTGGAAGGTGTTGTGGAGTCTTACTCTGAGCACACATGGAACAGGCAGCTATGAAGGCCGTTACATCAGCACATAGACTAGGCCACCATAATTGTTGGGAAATGCCCAGAAAGAGTTGATACTTCACAGGGTGGCCAGCAGCCTTGGGAGAATGGTAAGTTTGGAGCACGGCAGTACGCAGACTCTCTGGGACAAAGCAGCGGTCACAAGGTTTCTTAGGAGGAGCATGGACCTGAGCAGCAAGAATTTTGTCACCCAAAGGAGAAGTGAGACTGGTGCGAACCATAGCCAGAATACGATCAGGAAGAATCACAGGAACCGGAACCGACTCCCTCTTGGAAGTGGAGGAAAATTGTTGTGACAAAGTGTCAGCCCTTACATTCTTAGTACCGGGTAAAAATCTGACAATGTAATTAAACCTAGACAAGAAAAGAGCCCATCGCGGCCTTCTGGGAGAGAGGCATTTAGCCTCAGACAAGAATGTGAGATTATTATGGTCAGTAAGAATGAGAACCGGCATAGTGGTACTTTCGAGGAGATGTCTCCATTCTTTCAGGGCTAAAATGATCACTAACAGCTCTCTGTCACCAATCTCGTAATTGCACTTCGAAAGGTGACAATTTCTTGGAAAAGTAGCCACAAGGATGCATAGCACTCTCAGAGGTAGAACTTTAAGACAGAAGGGCGCCAACTCCAGTCTTAGAAGCATCAACCTCAAGGATAAAAGGTAACGTAGGATGATCAGGATGTGCCAACACAGGAGCAGAAACAAAGGCAGCCTTGAGACTCTCAATGGCCTTAATGGACTTCGGAGACCAACTATGTGGGTTACCGTCCTTTCTAGTCATATCAGTCAGGGGCTTGACCAGAGACAAGAAGTTAAAAAATAAACTTCCGAATATAGTTGGCAAAGCCAAGAAAACGCTGCAGAGGACGTAAACCCACAGGTTGGAGCCACTGTAGGACTGCTGAAAGTTTCTCTGGGTCCATCGAAATACCAGCAGTGGAAATGACATAACCCAGTAACTTAACCTGTTCACGATGGAATTCGCACTTCTCCAATTTACAATAGAGATTGTTCTCTCTTATTTTTCGAAGCACACAACAGACATCTGTGTTGTGGCTCTCCAGGGACTTGGAAAATATGAGGATATCGTCGCGATAAACCACCACACACAACAGATCTCGGAGGATATCATTAATAAATTCCTGGAAAACTGCAGGAGCGTTTCAAAGGCATTACAAGGTACTCATAATGGCCTGTTCTTGTATTAAACGCAGTCTTCCACTCATCGCCCTCCTTAATCACAGTGTGGCTCAGTCCCGCCCCCTGCTCTCTGCTCACATGATTTTATTGACACTGGCAGGAGTCAATGGTTCCTGCTGCTGTCCTTGTGAGCAGAGAGAGAAAGAGAAGAGAGCTGCTGCAGGCAGGGGGGGTGAGGGAGCGATACAAACACTGGGACATTTTTTAACTTTAATGCAAGGAATGAACAACCACTTTACCTCTATTCTCTCTGATATTTATCTGTTCTTAAGGCCCTTGGCTATGCATTTAATGATTAGACAGAGCCTTCCCTGTGGTACTCAAATCTATTGACTCTCATGGTCCTCAAATAAGTTTTATTTTTTGCTGGTTTAACCTGCACTTGATGATAAATAATTGTTACCCAAACATCCTTTATCCTTTTTGGATCTCCGAGCCCCTGAAGAATCAAATGTGTCAAGTTCTTTTTTTTTCCTGACATTTGTTCAACTATCAGTATGTGAAATGTGACGATTTGTATAAGTCTTTAAAGTGATATTAAACCCAAAACCAAAAATGTAATATATTGCAGCTTATTAATCCTTAGATGCGGTGGCTGCTTTCGTTTATTCGTTTTCTTTTTAGGCTTTTCCCCCCTCATTTTTCACCTGGTAATGTGGCCAGTAACACACTCTGGATGAATGAGCACAGAGGGCACTGTTGAATAGCGGCATTGTCAGTCTGGGGGGAGGAGAGTGTTGTGCAAGGAAATGTGGGATCACTCTTTAAGGTTATTGCAAGGAGTGTAGAGTTACCCTTTAAGATGTAATAATATTGTACAATATTGTATTGTTTTTCTGTTTTTCTGTAGAAGATGTTTTTCTCACGCTAGTTTTTTCCTTTCTCACGCTAACGTGTAAAAGTTGCTGAGAACTTTGTCAAGGACATATGTTGCGTGGAACATTCTTAGAATGAATTGTGATGTTGAGTCTGAAGGCAGAAATATTATGAATATCTTGCAGATCAATATTGCTTGAATGTGATTGGTTGTTCATGGGGCGTTCCCCCTATGCAACCCCTTTTTTGATTATTGCATATACTCTGTAGAGCTGGAAATAAACTGTATTCTTAATCAACCATATACTGTGTATGGTCTATGATTACCTGTCCGGACAGAGAGTCCAGCTGAGGGGAAGAGGGGCTTAAACAGAGGACCTAACAGATGGTACCAGAAGTGGGGTACAATTTAACAGGTAAGTTTTCTTTAAAATTACTTTTTCAAAGTATTTTTGAACAGCTTACTCTGTCAATGTTATAACCCGTCGCATTATAGAACTCAAGGCATAATTAATTAATTTAATTAACTTGTTAACTTGCCTGAGAGATAGGGACATTAAACAGGGATGCCTGTCTAGGTAGGACAGGATCCCAGGAGAATTGTAACACAGCTCGCTCATAAATAGGGATGCCTGTTGTCTAGGTGGGCCAGGATCCCAGGTATTAATATAAAGGAACAGGGATGACTGTCTAGGTGGGCCAGGATCCCAGGTATCAAAATATAGGGGACAAGGATACCTCACTAAATTGGCCAGGATCCCTCCCATATATTGTATTAATACCATAGGAGGTTGAAAACCTTGTTTTTAACCAGAAGGACTGGTCATTGGAAACCTCTAAATCATTTTAATGTCATGTTTAATGTCATGTTTGTAATGTTTAAGTGTTTTTGGCAGGACGCTGCCCAGAGTGTTTAACAGGCCTATTATTTGTGTATGAGGGATCAAATACTTATTTGGTTGCTAGTATTCCCGGAGGTTATTACCAGGTTTAATATACATAATAGTTTTGTGTTCCAGGAGGGTCTTTAATACATTGTGACATCAGGGATGTTGTAACATTTTCCTGGGGTAATACATGAAATAGTGAGGCTAACTTTTGATCAAAACATGCTATGTAAATAATTCCTTTTGCCACTGACATCTCTTGCGCGGGGGAAGTCAGGTGCAAATTTTGGATATTTTGGCATTTTGCCAACAAGGGTTCAAATGATAATATCTCACCAACAGTAATAGATAGTTGGGAATTGTTTATGGCATCAGTATTACAGCAATTGAAAGTATTGTTTAAACCGGTGGGCACCATGCCAAGAAATTTGAAATATAAATAAAAATTGTTTGGTTATAAGAATAAGGAAAGTAATAACATACAAAGCTTGCTTATAATCAGGGGAACCTCTGGCCAAAGGGAGTGTTTTTTTGGCATGTTGCCAAGAATAAAACTTTTAAATTTCAAGAAGGTTTAACTGTTAAAGGTGTCAGGAGTGCTATTGAACTTAGAACTGGTGAAAGATTTGTGGTTTGTCCTAAATCATTAACTGTATGTTCTACATCTGATGTGTATCAATAGAGTGATAAGATAAAGTATAAGAATTGTAGAGTGATAAGGTAAAGTATAAGAATTGTAGAGTGATAAGATAAAGTATAAGAATTGTAAACATGGGAAATCTGCTAGGAAAGGGAGGTTCGGAAGGTAAGCTGGATCAGCCCACTCCTTTAGATTTCGTGTCTGGAAACTATGGAACACATTATACTGAGCCCTTCTGGAAAAACACATTGACCAGAGCACATGCTCTACAAATTGTGGGGCTAATTGAGTGCGGACCATGTTCTGCAGAGGAATGGGAAGAAGTCACTAAAATGTGTGGTCAACATAAACAGTATAATTACCCACCGTTTCCTTATGATAAAGAATATATGACTGAATGTTATAAAATGTGGTGTAAAGCATTAAAAGAGTATAAGAAGCGATTCCCTCATCCATTAGAGAAGCCTCATCCTTCCTTAGACAAGTCCCCTAAAAAACCAACACTTGCCTCTGCCCCTGTCCAACCCCCTTGTCATGACATAGGGGATTCAGAGAATTATGTGCGTTTGGCACCAGTACCTCCGCCACCCTATGCTATGATTAAAACTGATAATGAGGAAAAGCCAAATGCAACAAGAATATAACCGTCCTGTAGTCAAGGCGGCCTGGTCCCCCAAAGAATGGCCAGAACCCAGAAACACTGTAGAATTAGTTCAAAGGGATTGGCCAGGGTACAATGATAACAACCCTCGCAATAACCCCTTTCATAAACATCCATAGGGGTGCCCGGAGCAGATTCCCACCTTGGTAATGCATTTCTTCTCTTCCCACTGGAAAACACTTCCACAGGTAGTTCTTAAAGTTGAGGGATGGGTGGTATGTTTCCTAGTGGACACAGGGGCTAGTACCAGTTGTCTTAATGACACCCGTTTTATCATAGAAAATTATACCGAGGGCTGCTCCATGGGAATTAATGGGACAGATGTTATACACAAAATAACAGAACCACTGCAAGTGTCAGACTTGCAGGATAAACCCTTGACCAGACAAACCTTTGCCATCCTCACTGACTGACCATTATGCCTAAAGGGAAGGGACCTCATGTCTTCGTTGGGGGTAAGCATTAAATTTGACCTACAAGGGGGAATGACTGCCAAATCAGCAAGATGTGACTTGACTATGCCAAAAAGAAAAGATTTGACTTTTTACTTTATGACCATACCAGCAGCATTAGAGACTCACCCGATATGGGCAAAGTCCAAGACAGACGTAGGACATGTCAAATGCACTCATTATGTCCCTACTTTCAAACCAAACATCATACCATTCTTTCAGAAACAATACCACCTTCATGCTGACAAAGTACAGGGTATAGCACCACAGATCACCACATAAATGCAGAAAGGCATTCTAAAACCCATTATCAGTCCCTTTAATACACTCATCCAGTAAAGAAAGCCAGCGGGAGTGGAGGCTAGTACAGGATTTGAGGGGGGGTGAACAAATGTATTCAACCACTTCCACCACTAGTCTCAGACATCACAGGGATTTTTATAAACATCCCTGCTTCCTCCACTGTATATACAGTACTAGACTTGTCCAATGCTTTCTTTAGCATTGATGTTCACGAGGATTTCCAAAAGATCTTTGCCTTTACCTGGGGCTCCTCAGGGATTTGTGGACAGTCCTGCAGAATTTTCCATGGTGTTAAAAATAACCCTGGATGACTGGGTGCCCCCACAGGGATCAGTACTCCTACAATATGTAGATGACCTACTGTTATGTAGTGAGAGCGGGGCACAGTGTGCAGAAGACTCTGAAAGCCTGATGACTCACTTATCTCCCTAGCCACATTACTACAGAAGAAAGCTCAATTGTCTGACATTACCTGTTGAGAATCGCATGGTTTGACACACAACCTGGAAGGCTTGTGGTCAAACAAGGAGGGGATTATAGGTATTCCAGAAACAGTAGCTCCTTTGATTTTATCTTATCTCCATGGCCCCGGACACATAGGTAAGAAACCCCTACAGCAAACTCACCTATTGATTGAACAACTGATTGATTCCTGCTTAACTTGTGCCCAGAATAATGCTCAGGGACCAAAGTATGGCCTTCATGGACACTTACCAGCACCCTTGGGCCCATTACAAGACTTACAGATTGATTTTGCACACATGCCCAAACAGAAAGGTAATATCAAATATCTTTGCGTAATAATAGACAAATTTTCCTCATGGCCGGAAGTTATTCCCGTAACAGGAGAGACCGCAGGGATAGCTACCAGGTGTTTGGTCAATCATTGGATTAGCAGGTTTGGTCTGCCAGCTACCATATACTCTGACCAAGGGCCCGCTTTTACAACAAAACTTACCAAAGAGTTAGTGAGAGTTCTGGGGATACAATGGAAGCTCCACATCCCCTATCACCCCCAGAGTGCAGGGGTAGTGGAGAGAATGAATAGAAACATTAAAGACAAATTGAAAAAGGCCACACAAGGTACCATGAAGAACTGGCTTAATTTTCTTCCCGGGGTGCCCTTCCAGATAAGGACCACCCCCATGTTAGGACAGGACTGTCCCCCTTTGAGATCCTCATGGGAAGACCCGCTCAAAGAGCCCCTAAGAGAGGCGAGGTATCTAACTTGTATTTCTTACAGGAAGAGCACGTGAAATATCTGGTAAGTAGCCTTGCTGAAACTTATGACAAGGTTGCTGTCACCTTTCCTCCTTTCCTCCTCTTTCCACAGAAGCAACACATCCTTTTGTCCCGGGGGATAAGGTACTGATCAAACAACTTGCAGTCCACAAACAACCAGGCCCCATCTTCCAAGGTCCATTTGAAGTCCTCAAGGTCTCCAGGACAGCAATACTGATGGATCAAAGCCCACAATGGATCCATGCATCAAGGTTGAAGAAGAGCCCACAGATGAAGGAGACAGGGAAGGAAATGGAGGAGCCCCCACCAATAACTGCACAAAGTGAGACTCAGCCACTATTGCCCCCTGCCCCCTCCCACAAAACCCCTTAACCCCATAACCATTCTTACCATAGACTCTCCCCGTGAGCCAAGAAAATGCACCACCTGGACAGTCTTTCTTTTTTCAATTGTAATGACCATCACTGTATTCTTGCTCTTATTTTTTGGGTGTTGGCTAAACTCCTCATGCGGGATGGGGGAGGATACTGTTGTAGTGAAGGCCAGAGCAGCATACATGGAAATGGGTCACAATGGTTGGAAGGCCTATCACCCTAGAGCAGCTTGTAAATACCACCCAGGAAGTCCAACAATAGACATAGAGGGTTTAGCTACTTTTAATATCCCGGACCCAGATGAAAGGATAGGTAACATGTCCCTATATGACATATGTAAATGGGTAAGGGGACCCAACAATTCACAGGTTACTGAATGGATAAACAGCACACACATAGACAGCCCCTGGATGAGACAAGGTGAAGATAGCATTCCCTCTTTGGGGGATTGGATGTGTTTAGTGGGATTTAGGTCAAGACTGAGCCCCCCCAAAGTGGTTCAAGCCCCTCATGTTCCCCATGGATGGATGGTCTGTTGTGGACTAGGGATGAGCCGAACACCCCCGGGTTCGGTTCACACCAGAACCTTCGAACGGACCGAAAGTTCGCGCGAATTTTCGAACCCTATACGTTATAATGGACGCGAACGTTCGAAATCAAAAGTGCTAATTACAACGGCCAATATGCATGTTAATGTCATAAAACAGGTTTGGGGACCCGGGTCCTGCCCCAGGGGACATATATCAATGCAAAAAGAACTTTTAAAAACTAACGTTTTTTCGGGAGCAGTCATTTTAATGATGCATAAAGTGAAAAAAAAAGTGAAATTTTCCTTTAAATATGGTCCCTGGGGGGTGTCTAAAGTAAGCCTGTGAAGTGGCATGTGTTTCCCGTGTTTAGAACTGTCCTTGCACAAAATGACATTTGTAAAGGAAAAAAAGAAGCCATTTAAAACCACTTGCGGCTTTAGGTTTGTTCTTAAGTAGAATCTGAACAGGTACATTATGAAGTGTAGCTCCATCCCCAAAAAATCTATTTTTAAGCTTTTTGGAGAACATAGGGAGGGGTTATCACCCCTGTAACATTTGCTGTCTTTGCACATCTGTTCAGAACATGTCACCTCACTTTCCGTCCCAATGACAAATGTTTTTGGAAAAAGTGGGGTTTTAATTGAAACAAGGATTGGTGATAAAGTATCAGTAGAGAGGAGATACCTTTTTCCCAAATTAAATCTAACAGGATAGAATTTCCCTTCCTAGGGGTAGATTTCCTCTCACTTTCCTCTCACTTCCTGTTTTCTTTCCATTTGCAAGTAGGAGTCGTTTGTAAGTTGGATGTTTGAAAGTAGGGGCCTGGCGTATATACTCTGCAGAAATTTGCCCTATTAGATGTTGGTGTAGCCACAAGACTGGTGGGCACAGGAATGGGCCCTGCTGTGAGTTAATAGATCAAGATTTGTAATTGCATGCACCTGTTGAACAGGGCAGAAAAATTGGGGGTGGTGGTGGTGGTGGTGGACGGTGTTGCCACAAGACTGTAAGCTCTCACAGTTACTCTTGGTGGGCGCAGGAATGGGCCCTGCTGTGAGTTATTAGATCAAGATTTGTAATTGCAAGCACCTGATGAACAGGGCAGAAAATTTGGGCCTTTGGCGGTGGTGGTGGACGGTGTTGCCACAAGACTGTAAGCTCTCACAGTTACTCTTGGTGGGCGCAGGAATGGGCCCTGCTGTGAGTTATTAGATCAAGATTTGTAATTGCAAGCACCTGATGAACAGGGCAGAAAAATTGGGCCTTTGGCGGTGGTGGTGGACGGTGTTGCCACAAGACTGTAGGCCCTCATATTTACTCTTGGTGGGCGCAGGAATGGGCCCTGCTGTGAGTTATTAGATCAAGATTTGTAATTGCAAGCACCTGATGAACAGGGCAGAAAAATTGGGCCTTTGGCGGTGGTGGTGGACGGTGTTGCCACAAGACTGTAGGCCCTCATAGTTACTCTTGGTGGGCGCAGGAATGGGCCCTGCTGTGAACTATTAGATCAAGATTTGTAATTACCCGCCCCTGTTAAACAGGGGCTGAAAAATTGTGCCTTAGG
This sequence comes from Lithobates sylvaticus, assembly GCA_028564925.1. Taxonomy (NCBI): domain Eukaryota; kingdom Metazoa; phylum Chordata; class Amphibia; order Anura; family Ranidae; genus Lithobates; species Lithobates sylvaticus. Next base: position 370,570,681 of record CM053030.1, read on the forward strand.
CACTGGTGCTGGTGCCACAACACTGCAACCCCTCACAGATACTGTACTTGGAGCACAGCAGTCACACGTGTTGCGAAGCATTTTTTTAAAAAATTGTAAGTACACGCCCCTGTTAAACAGGGGCTGAAAAATTGTGCCTTAGGCACTGGTGCTGGTGCCACAACACTGCAACCCCTCACAGATACTGTACTTGGAGCACAGCAGTCACACGTGTTGCGAAGCATTTTTTAAAAAAAAAAAATTGTAAGTACACGCCCCTGTTAAACAGGGGCTGAAAAATTGTGCCTTAGGCACTGGTGCTGGTGCCACAACACTGCAACCCCTCACAGATACTGTACTTGGAGCACAGCAGTCACACGTGTTGCGAAGCATTTTTTAAAAAAATTGTAAGTACACGCCCCTGTTAAACAGGGGCTGAAAAATTGTGCCTTAGGCACTGGTGCTGGTGCCACAACACTGCAACCCCTCACAGATACTGTACTTGGAGCACAGCAGTCACACGTGTTGCGAAGCATTTTTTTATAAAAATTGTATGTACACGCCCCTGTTAAACAGGGGCTGAAAAATTGTGCCTTAGGCACTGGTGTGGTGGCATGGATCATTGAGGAGGAGGAAGAGGATAGTCAGTGAACATAAGAGGACAGTCACTCAGCATCAGCATAGGCAGTCTTGAAGGGATGTGACATTAAAAATTATTCGGTTATATCCGCCTCAGGTGCCTGGTAGCTGGTGGTGATCCAAGACTGATTCATTTTGATGAAGGTCAGTCGATCAACCGAGGCGGTGGACAGGCGCACCCTATGATCGGTGACAAATCCTCCAGCAGCACTGAATGTGCGTTCGGAAAGAACGCTGGAGGCAGGACAGGCCAGTAGCTCAATTGCATACTGTGCAAGCTCTGGCCAGTGATCCATCCTCAGGACCCAGTAAGCCAGAGGATTTTCGGTGGGAAAGGTGTCCAAGTCTGACCTTGCCCCAAGGTATTCCTGCACCATGTATATCAGACGCTGGCGATGGTTGCTGGAACCGATCATACCTTGGGGCTGCGGACTAAAAAATTGTCTGAACGCATCGGTCAGACGTCCACCTTCCCCACCGCTCCTTCTGCTACTGACCGAAGCCTCAGCAACTCGTCGCCCAGGACCAGGAGTTTGTAACCTCCCAGTTTCTGGGAACGCGTTGCACAGACCTTTCTGCAAGGCCTCCCTGAGATGTCTCATCCTCTGCTCCCTCTGCGACGGCAAGATAAGGTCCGCAACCTTACCCTTGTACCGCGGATCAAGGAGAGTGGCCAGCCAGTAATGGTCCCTCTCCTTGATCCGAAGAACACGAGGATCCTTCCGCAGGCTTTGCAGGATCAGGGAGGCCATGCAGCGTAGGTTAGCTGAGGCATTCGGTCCGGAGTCTTCTGGGTCACTGAGGATGACATGATCGCCAGCCACCTCCTCCCAGCCACGTACAAGTCCACTGGTTTGTTGGGACTGTACATCATCCCTAAAAGACTGCTGCTGCTGATGCTGAGTGCCAGGCTCCGCCTCCATGCTCACACAATCCTCCTCCCTCCTCCTCCTCCTCCTCCTCATCCTCTTCCTGTGTGATGGGTGGGACAGAAGGAACACTGTCCGGATAAAGGGGGCCTTGAGAGGCAAGGAAGTCCTCCTCTTCCTGCCTCTGTTCTGCCTCAAGTGCCCTGTCCATTATCCCACGCAGCGTATGCTCCAACAGGTGGACAAGAGGGACAGTGTCACTGATGCATGCACTGTCACTGCTCACCATCCTCGTGGCCTCCTCAAATGGTGAGAGGACAGTGCATGCATCCCTGATCATGCTCCACAGACGTGGGGAAAAAAAACCAAGCTCCCCTGACCCTGTCCTGGTGCCGTAGTCGCAAAGGTACTCATTGATGGCCCTCTGCTGCGTGTGCAGTCGCTGCAGCATGGCCAACGTTGAGTTCCACCTGGTGGGCATGTCACATATTAGGCGGTTCTTGGGCAGGTTCAGCTCCTTTTGCAGCTCAGTCAGCCGAGCACTGGCATTATAAGATCGGCGGAAATGCACACAGACTTTCCTGGCCTGCCTCAGGACATCCTGTAAGCCTGGGAACCTGCCCAAGAACCGCTGCACCACCAGGTTGAGGACGTGAGCCATGCAGGGCACATGGGTGAGCTGCCCCTGTCGCAGGGCGGAGAGGAGGTTGGTGCCATTGTCAGAAACGACCATTCCTGGCTTAAGCTGACGTGGCGTCAACCACCTCTCGGCCTGCCCCTGCAGAGCTGCCAGAACCTCTGGCCCAGTGTGGCTCCTGTCCACCAAACACACCAGCGCAAGCACGGCATGGCATCTTTTTGCCTGCGTACTTGCGTAGCCCCTTGTACGCCTACGGAGCACCGCTGGTTCCAAGGACAGAGCACTGGAGGAAGAAGAAGAGGAGGGGGTGGAGGAGAGAGGTGTGTCACAACCAGTAGCAGTAGTAGCGTTTTGGAGGCGTGGTGGCGGAACAACCTCCAACACTACTGCACCTTGTCCTGCATCCCTCCCAGCTGCCAATAGAGTGACCCAATGGGCCGTGAAAGAAAGGTACCGTCCCTGTCCATGCCTGCTGGACCATGAGTCAGCGGTAATATGCACCTTACCGCTGACCGCCCTGTCCAGCGAGGCATGGACATTGCCTTCCACATGCCGGTAGAGAGACGGAATCGCCTTCCGTGAGAAAAAGTGGCGTTTGGGAACCTGCCACTGAGGAACCGCACATTGAACAAACTCACGGAAGGGGGCCGAGTCTACCAACTGAAAAGGCAGCAGTTGAAGTGCTAGCAATTTAGCCAAGCTAGCATTCAACCGCTGGGCATGTGGATGGCTGGGAGTGTACTTCTTTCTACGGTCCAGCAGCTGGGGCAGGGAAATTTGCCTGCTGCAATCGGACGTCGGTCTACTGCAAGTACTTGGTTGTGACACACCTAATTCTACACCTTCAGTCCTCTCAGAGCAGCTTTCAGAGAGGACTGAAGGTGTAGTGGGGATGGAGATCCCAGCTGATGAGGAGCAAGGAGAGGTCCGCTTAGTTCTTTGGTGTGGGTCTTTTATGTGTGCCTGCCAACGAGCTGCATGGCAGGTCGACATATGTCTGGTCATGCTTGTGGTGCCCAAGCGGCTGATGTTTTGGCCACGCGAGATTCGCTTGAGACAAATATTGCAAATAGCAGTGTTGCGATCTGATGCACTCGTCTCAAAAAAGGCCCACACCAAAGAACTTTTCTGATAACGTGCAGAGGCAGCGCCCTGCACAGGCGGAGCTCTGCGGTGTTGTACAGTTGCTGTGCTGGCCTCTACCTGGCCTCCAGGGGGCATCCTGCCTCGTTGGACATGTGACGCCGCATCCTCCTCCTCCTCGTCCTCCTCCTCATCCTCTCTCCCTTCAGGCACCCACGTGGAGTCAGTGACCTCATCATCCCCTCCCTCTTCACCACTAGAGCAAACCTGGCAGTAAGCTGCAGCTGGTGGAACAGTACTGCCAGATTCCTCAAGCTGGGCATCATCATCCGAGCCTTCGAATCGTTGGGCATCCTCCTGGAGCATGTACCCAACACTGTGCTCAAAGAGTTCGGGGGACTCCTCAGGAGGACATGGTGGGTCTAGGGAAGGGGTGGCTGATGATGCCATTGAGTACGCGTTGGCAGCTGCTCTGCCAGTACCCTGAGCCTGGGTGAGAGAGGATGAGGAGGATGAGGAGGGCTTGGTCATCCATTCTACCAAGCCTTCAGCATGATGCGGCTCCACATGTCCAGCTGCCGAAAACAAAGACGCGCGTGTCCCATGGCCACGTGCTGATGACGATGCACGACCACGTCCACGTCCACGGCCACGTCCACTAGAAACAGAGCCTGCCTGCCCTGTGTTCTTGGCTCTGCACGCTCTGCCTCCCCTTGGCGGTCTTCCAGCCATTGTAGTCGGTAGTCCTGTGGGTGCTGCTGAGAAGAAAATATAGGAGCTCTGTGTGATGCCACTAACACACTAGAAGTCCTATGGGTGCTTCTGCAAAGAAAATAGAGGAGCTCTGTGTGATGCCACTAACACACTAGAAGTCCTGTGGGTGCTGCTGAGAAGACAATATAGGAGCTCTGTGTGATGCCACTAACACACTAGAAGTCCTATGGGTGCTTCTGCAAAGAAAATAGAGGAGCTCTGTGTGATGCCACTAACTAACACACTAGAAGTCTATGGGTGCTTCTGCAAAGAAATATAGGAGCTCTGTGTGATGCCACTAACACACTAGAAGTCCTGTGGGTGCTTCTGCAAAGAAAATAGAGAACCTCTGTGTGATGCCACTAACACACTAGAAGTCCTGTGGGTGCTGCTGAGAAGACAATATAGGAGCTCTGTGTGATGCCACTAACACACTAGAAGTCCTATGGGTGCTTCTGCAAAGAAAATAGAGGAGCTCTGTGTGATGCCACTAACACACTAGAAGTCCTGTGGGTGCTGCTGAGAAGACAATATAGGAGCTCTGTGTGATGCCACTAACACACTAGAAGTCCTATGGGTGCTTCTGCAAAGAAAATAGAGGAGCTCTGTGTGATGCCACTAACACACTAGAAGTCCTGTGGGTGCTGCTGAGAAGACAATATAGGAGCTCTGTGTGATGCCACTAACACACTAGAAGTCCTATGGGTGCTTCTGCAAAGAAAATAGAGGAGCTCTGTGTGATGCCACTAACACACTAGAAGTCCTGTGGGTGCTGCTGAGAAGAAAATATAGGAGCTCTGTGTGATGCCACTAACACACTAGAAGTCCTATGGGTGCTTCTGCAAAGAAAATAGAGGAGCTCTGTGTGATGCCACTAACACACTAGAAGTCCTGTGGGTGCTGCTGAGAAGAAAATATAGGAGCTCTGTGTGATGCCACTAACACACTAGAAGTCCTATGGGTGCTTCTGCAAAGAAAATAGAGGAGCTCTGTGTGATGCCACTAACACACTAGAAGTCCTGTGGGTGCTGCTGAGAAGAAAATATAGGAGCTCTGTGTGATGCCACTAACACACTAGAAGTCCTATGGGTGCTTCTGCAAAGAAAATAGAGGAGCTCTGTGTGATGCCACTAACACACTAGAAGTCCTGTGGGTGCTGCTGAGAAGAAAATATAGGAGCTCTGTGTGATGCCACTAACACACTAGAAGTCCTATGGGTGCTTCTGCAAAGAAAATAGAGGATCTCTGTGTGATGGGACTAACACACTTCAAGTCCTATAAGGTGCTTCTGGGAACAAAATATAGGATCTCTGTGTGATGGGACTAACACACTTCAAGTCCTATAGGTGCTTCTGGGAACAAAATATAGGATCTCTGTGTGATGGGACTAACACACTATAGGTGCTTCTGGGAAGAAAATATAGGTCTGTGTGATGGGACTAACACACTTCAAGTCCTATAGGTGCTTCTGGGAACAAAATATATGATCTCTGTGTGATGGGACTAACACACTTCAAGTCCTATAGGTGCTTCTGGAAGAAAATGTAGGTCTGTGTGATGGGACTAACACACTTCAAGTCCTATAGGTGCTTCTGGGAACAAAATATATGATCTCTGTGTGATGGGACTAACACACTTCAAGTCCTATAGGTGCTTCTGGGAAGAAAATATAGGTCTGTGTGATGGGACTAACACACTTCAAGTCCTATAGGTGCTTCTGGGAACAAAATATATGATCTCTGTGTGATGGGACTAACACACTTCAAGTCCTATAGGTGCTTCTGGGAAGAAAATGTAGGTCTGTGTGATGGGACTAACACACTTCAAGTCCTATAGGTGCTTCTGGGAACAAAATATATGATCTCTGTGTGATGGGACTAACACACTTCAAGTCCTATAGGTGCTTCTGGGAAGAAAATATAGGTCTGTGTGATGGGACTAACACACTTCAAGTCCTATAGGTGCCTCTGGAAACAAAATATATGATCTCTGTGTGATGGGACTAAACACTTCAAGTCCTATAGGTGCTTCTGGGAAGAAAATGTAGGTCTGTGTGATGGGACTATAGGTGCTTCTGGGAAGAAAATATAGGATCTCTGTGTGATGGGACTAACACACTTCAAGTCCTATGGGTGCTTCTGGGAAGAAAATATATGCTCTGTGTGATGGGACTAACACACTTCAAGTCCTATGGGTGCTTCTGGGAAGAAAATATAGGTCTGTGTGATGGGACTAACACACTATAGGTGCTTCTGGGAACAAAATATATGATCTCTGTGTGATGGGACTAACACACTTCAAGTCCTATGGGTGCTTCTGGGAAGAAAATATAGGTCTGTGTGATGGGACTAACACACTTCAAGTCCTATAGGTGCTTCTGGGAACAAAATATATGATCTCTGTGTGATGGGACTAACACACTTCAAGTCCTATATGTGCTTCTGGGAAGAAAATGAGGTCTGTGTGATGGGACTAACACACTTCAAGTCCTAAGGTGCTTCTGGGAACAAAATATATGTCTGTGTGATGGGACTAACACACTTCAAGTCCTATAGGTGCTTCTGGGAACAAAATATATGATCTCTGTGTGATGGGACTAACACACTTCAACTCCTTTGGGTGCTTCTGGGAAAAAATATAGGTCTGTGTGATGGGACTAACACACTTCAAGTCCTATAGGTGCTTCTGGGAACAAAATATAGGTCTGTGTGATGGGACTAACACACTTCAAGTCCTATAGGTGCTTCTGGGAACAAAATATATGATCTCTGTGTGATGGGACTAACACACTTCAAGTCCTATAGGTGCTTCTGGGAAGAAAATGTAGGTCTGTGTGATGGGACTAACACACTTCAAGTCCTATAGGTGCTTCTGGGAACAAAATATATGATCTCTGTGTGATGGGACTAACACACTTCAAGTCCTATGGGTGCTTCTGGGAAGAAAATATAGGTCTGTGTGATGGGACTAACACACTTCAAGTCCTATAGGTGCTTCTGGGAACAAAATATATGATCTCTGTGTGATGGGACTAACACACTTCAAGTCCTATATGTGCTTCTGGGAAGAAAATGTAGGTCTGTGTGATGGGACTAACACACTTCAAGTCCTATAGGTGCTTCTGGGAACAAAATATATGATCTCTGTGTGATGGGACTAACACACTTCAAGTCCTATGGGTGCTTCTGGGAAGAAAATATAGGTCTGTGTGATGGGACTAACACACTTCAAGTCCTATAGGTGCTTCTGGGAACAAAATATATGATCTCTGTGTGATGGGACTAACACACTTCAAGTCCTATGGGTGCTTCTGGGAAGAAAATATAGGTCTGTGTGATGGGACTAACACACTTCAAGTCCTATAGGTGCTCTGGGAACAAAATATATGATCTCTGTGTGATGGGACTAACACACTTCAAGTCCTATAGGTGCTTCTGGGAAGAAAATATAGGTCTGTGTGATGGGACTAACACACTTCAAGTCCTATAGGTGCTTCTGGGAACAAAATATATGATCTCTGTGTGATGGGACTAACACACTTCAAGTCCTATAGGTGCTTCTGGGAAAAAATATAGGTCTGTGTGATGGGACTAACACACTTCAAGTCCTATAGGTGCCTCTGGGAACAAAATATATGATCTCTGTGTGATGGGACTAACACACTTCAAGTCCTATAGGTGCTTCTGGGAAGAAAATATGATAGGTCTGTGTGATGGGACTAACACACTTCAAGTCCTATAGGTGCTTCTGGGAACAAAATATATGATCTCTGTGTGATGGGACTAAACACACTTCAAGTCCTATAGGTGCTTCTGGGAAGAAAATATAGGTCTGTGTGATGGGACTAACACACTTCAAGTCCTATAGGTGCCTCTGGGAACAAAATATATGATCTCTGTGTGATGGGACTAACACACTTCAAGTCCTATAGGTGCTTCTGGGAAGAAAATGTAGGTCTGTGTGATGGGACTAACACACTTCAAGTCCTATAGGTGCTTCTGGGAACAAAATATATGATCTCTGTGTGATGGGACTAACACACTTCAAGTCCTATAGGTGCTTCTGGGAAGAAAATATAGGTCTGTGTGATGGGACTAACACACTTCAAGTCCTATAGGTGCTTCTGGGAACAAAAATATAGGATCTCTGCCTGCCTGCCTGCCACGAACACACTACAAGTCCTATAGGTGCTTCTGGGAACAAAATATAGGAGCTCTGCCTGCCTGCCACGAACACACTACAAGTCCTATAGGTGCTTCTGGGAACAAAATATAGGAGCTCTGCCTGCCTGCCACGAACACACTACAAGTCCTATAGGTGCTTCTGGGAACAAAATATAGGAGCTCTGCCTGCCTGCCACGAACACACTACAAGTCCTATAGGTGCTTCTGGGAACAAAATATAGGAGCTCTGCCTGCCTGCCACGAACACACTACAAGTCCTATAGGTGCTTCTGGGAACAAAATATAGGAGCTCTGCCTGCCTGCCACGAACACACTACAAGTCCTATAGGTGCTTCTGGGAACAAAATACAGGAGCTCTGTTTGCTGCCAGTGCCTGCCTGCCACGAACACACTACAAGCCCCTCTTTCTAAATCAATCTTTCTAAATGAATCTATCTAACTCAATCTCTCTAAGTAAATCTCTCTAACTAACTAAATCCAGCAGAGTGACACAGAACGATCCTGCTCTATCTACGCCGGAACAGCATGTGACCGGCGCAGACGGCGTGGCGGCCTTTTATAAGAGGGGGCGTGTACTAAAGCCCCTGAGCTGTAATTGGCTACAGGCGTCCTGCCTGTAGCCAATTATGGCTCTTCGAGTTTCCGGCGCTGTGATTGGCCAAGCATGCGGGGTCACAGTGCATGCTTGGCCAATCATCAGCCAGCAATGCACTGCGCCGGCCGCGCCGGCCGCAATGCATTGCGGGGGCCGCTCGCATCACACGAATGTGATGCGAACGGCCCAAATAGTTCTGGGCTCGCCGATCGAGCGAACGCCCGGTGCTCGATGCGAACATGGGTTCGCATCGAGCACCGGGCCCATCCCTACTGTGGACTATGGTGCCATACCACCGTCCCTTACTCTATGGACAGAAAAACTTCAGGTTGGTGTACTCTTGTGGAAATGATCCCTCTAATGGGGACCACAGGGTCAGACACACTTGTGTCCATGAAACCTGCCCACGGTCACCTTGAATTTGACAGACACAAGAGGGAAATAAACACTTGGCGGGACAAAGTTTTTGCATCCTTCAGTGGGGTGGGCGTATACAATGCCCTCACAAAGGTAGATGAATTTGGGATGTTAATGGATTCATGGATGAATGCCACAGCAATGGACATAGGTGGTACAGTGAGTGATCTGCGGAGACTTTTTTTTTTTTTTTTAAAGTCTCCTATGATCAAAGGAGGAATTGTAAGGAAACCTGGGATCACTCTTTAAGGTTATTGCAAGGAGTGTAGAGTTACCCTTTAAGGCTTAATAATATTGTACAATATTGTATTGTTTTTCTGTTTTTCTGTAGAAGATGTTTTTCTCACGCTAGTTTTTTTCCTTTCTCACGCTAACGTGTGAAAGTTGCTGAGAACATTGTCAAGGACATATGTTGCGTGGAACATTCTTAGAATGAATTATGACGTTGAGTCTGAAGGCAAAAAATATTATGAATATCTTGCAGATCAATATTGCTTGAATGTGATTGGTTGTTCATGGGGTGTTCCCCCTATGCAACCCCATTTTTGATTATTGCATATACTCTGTGGAGCTGGAAATAAACTGTATTCTTGATCAACCATATACTGTGTATGGTCTATGATTACCTGTCCGGACAGAGAGTTTTTTCCATTGACCGTCAAAGTCCAGCTGAGGGGAAGAGGGGCTTAAACAGAGGACCCAACATGTTGTATGTACTAGCAGATTTACTACACCAACAAATTGAAGCCAAACTATAGCTAATACTTTAAAAGCAAACTGTTTTCCTTTTTATTTTGGGATAGTTTGTACGTGAATACATAAAAGATTATCATTGTAAGTACCCCTGTTAGTTTTAAATGGTTTGTCTCATCTCTGTGTAACTGATACTTCTGGAAGAGAGCTTGTTTTTTTGAAAAACATCAGACTTATTGGCTTGATCACCAGCTGAAAATAGAAGAAAGAAAGCCTAAAAAGAAAATAAATACAGCTATCATATCTAAGCTGCAATATAAGTGCTTTTGGGTTTAATACTGCTTTAAGAGAGAATTTAAAAATTTTATTTTAACAAAGAGATCTTTTTATATACTATCATGTAATGTAATTTAATAAGGGGGCCCCCAGATCCCGGCCCCCCACCCTATGTGAATGAGTATGGGGTACAATGTACCCCTACCCATTCACCTAAGGTGTAAAATGTAAAGTAAAAAACCACACAATTTTGAAAAAATATTTTATTGCACTGCTCCGGGGGACTCCTCCGCCATTTACCTAGCTCTTTTACCGAGCGGAGAAGTCCGGCTACCTTCTTCGTCGTCGCCACCGTCGTCTGGGGGTCTCGATCCGCCTTCGGGGGTCTTCCGGGGTCTTCCGGGGTCTCTCCTGTTCTTGCCGCGGTCGTCGTTTTCCGCGCCGCCGGCGCCGCCTTCTTCTTCTTCTTCCTCTTCTTCTTCTTCTTCTTCCGATGTTGACACGTCGCTCTCTCTGGCCGGAATGCCAGAGCTGCGCTGTGCTGGGACTTATATAGGGACAAGGGGACAGGGTCACATGCTCATGTCACATGGTGACCCCGCCCCCTGTGATGTCACAGTCCCAGCATCCTCCGGGACTTTGACATCCCAAGGGGCGGGGTCACCATGTGACATGAGCATGTGACCCTGTCCCCTTGTCCCTATATAAGTCCCAGCACAGCGCGGCTCTGGCATTCCAGCCAGAGAGAGCGACGTGTCAACATCGGAAGAAGAAGAGGAAGAGGAAGAAGAAGAAGAAGGCGGCGCCGGCGGCGCGAAAAACGACGACCGCGGCAAGAACAGAAGAGACCCCGGAAGACCCCCGAAGGCGGATCGAGACCCCCAGAAGACGGCGGCGATGATGAAGAAGGTAGCCGGACTTCTCCGCTCGGTAAAAGAGCTAGGTAAATGGCGGAGGAGTCCGGCGAGAAGACCCCCCAAGACGGAAGAAGACCCCCGGAGCAGTGCAATAAAATATTTTTTCAAAATTGTGTGTTTTTTTACTTTACATTTTACACCTTAGGTGAATGGGTAGGGGTACATCGTACCCCATACTCATTCACATAGGGTGGTTGGCCGGGATCTGGGGGCCCCCTTATAAAAGGGGGCTCCCAGATTCCGATAAGCCCCCCGCCCGCAGACCCCGACAACCAATGGCCAGGGTTGTCGGGAAGAGGCCCTTGTCCTCATCAACATGGAGACAAGGTGCTTTGGGGTGGGGGGGCCGCACGGCCCCCCTTTCCCCAGGGCACCACCCATGTTGAGGGCACGCGGCCTGGTATGGCTCAGGAGGGGGGGGGGCGCTCGCTCGTCCCCACCCCTTTCCTGGCCTGCCGGGCTGCGTGCTCGGATAAGGGTCTGAGATGGATTTGGGGGGACCCCCACGCCGTTTTTCGGCATGGGGAGTGCCTTTAAATCCATGCCAGGTGACGGAGCTAGCGCGGCGGCATTCACTGCCTACGCTAGCTACGTATACCTGAAGTCACGTGCTAAATGAACGGACTTTCCGATGAGCGGCAAGTCCGTTCATTTCAAAAGTCCGGCGGACTAGCCTACTAACGGCGGGATTGTCCGCCGGACTGCCAAGTCCAGCGGACTAGGTTTTAAAACAAAACTTAAAACCTAGTCCGCCGGACTTTTGGCGCCAAAAAGTCCGCCGGCGCCCACACACGAGGGGATTGTCCGGTGGACTCAGTCCAGCGGACAATCCCGCGGGATAATCCCTTCGTGTTTACGCGGCATTATACTTACCTCCTCTGTGCAGTTGGTTTTGCACAGAGCAGCCTGGATCCTCCTCTTCTCGGGTGCCTCTTTGCTGCTCCTGGCACCCGAGCCAAGTCAGAGCTCCGTGTATCCATTCAGACACGGAGTTCCGACCCTCTCTCCCCTGATTAACTGATTGACTTTGATTGACAGCTGCAGGAACCAATGGCGCCACTGCTGTGTCTCAGCCAATCAGGAGGATTGTGTCCCGGACGGCTTAGACATTTGTGGACATCGCTGGAGAGAGATGGGGCTCAGGTACGTAATTGGGGGATGCAGGGAAGGCTGCTACACACAAAAGGTTTTTTAATCCTAATGCATAGAATGCCTTAGGATAAAAAAACATTCTGCCTTTACAACTCATTTAATATCCCAACTAGCTATACCAGACTCATGGTATTCTGAAGTTCCAGGATCAGGGTGTGCCAATTCTCGAGCTTCAAAACGCCACCATTATCCTTTTTGATGTTTTTTTTCTTTTCTATCCCATGGTAAGCTCCTAGACAGTAAAGACACTGGTAACTGGCCCCTGGAGCCTGAAGAGTACACAATAACAAACAAAAGGCTGCAGGTTGGATACTAGGGATTTAGTCATTTAGAAAATCTTGCATGTTTAAAGATTTTTTTAGGTTTCTATGTTTCTATGCAATGCGTATTTTATTTTAAAATTTATATAATGTATATAATATGGCCCAATGATTAACATTAAAGTTATGCATTCTATGCATAAAACACCTTTAAAAACATTATGTTGTTTACATACTTTTGAATGAAGTTATTATCACCTACTAATTTGTTTTTAAGCAATAATGATACATTAAATTTGTAAAAATATTTATGAAATCCCAATTGTGACTAATCCATTCGTTTTTCAAGAAAAATATATTCATTTTTGACCCAGATCAAATTTTAAAATCATTTTTAACACTAGCAAATGTGTGATTATGACCTTCTTTATGCGTTTTTATTCTTCTTTATTTGATTTAAATTATATTTACTAATGTTTTCCATTATGTTGGTTTGTTTAGATATTGTTTTTTTTTTTTTAGACAAATTACTGTGGCAGCATAATGTTGACTTGTTCATTACAATAATTGTCTAATAATTCACTGACTGTGCTATCTCAATACTTACTATAATTAAAAGTATAACTATATTCTAAAATTAAATATTCTCTTTAGTCTTTTATCCATAAAAGAAATTAAATGTGCAGCACAAACATTTTGATATACTCTTTCTATTAAACAATCCTCTTGAAGGGTGACAATGCTGCAGGACCTGTGGTCAATTGTCTGCAGAACTGTGAATCTAAGCAAAACTATTTGTGAGATATTATTAATTAACTATTAATTATACCGATAATATTGAATGTGACATCACAAAAGTATGTGACATTAAAATACCTACATTGATACCATATTGTTGACAGTGACATCAATAATGCTTGCCCAAAGCCAACATGGTAGAAGTAATAAGCAATTCATACCAATATACAGAGTGCTCTAACCCACAGAAACTAAACATATGTCAATTGTCATCCTTCTAAATGCCCTGAACTAATAGAAAGTAAAATCCAATTGGAGGCACAGGATTCCGGTAGCATACTTATTAGGTACCTAAATGTTAGATGAACAAGGGAGCACATTGGAAAAGGACATGGAGATTAAAGCACAGCTGCTTTGGGTCCAAATGGAAAAGTGTTTTAGTTTAAAATGTGCGGATAGCAAGAGCACAATTTTATTGGGCTAATGGTACACTGCACCTATTCTCATTTTGTCACTGGCTAATTAATTAATTTCAAATGTACTTAGAAGCCTAAGTAACACAGAAAATACTTCTACTGGAACAGGAACCACTGTAGGTGCCACTGGCAAACCACCACAGGTGCCACCAGCCACTCTTTGAGAGCCCTGAAAAAAAAGATTGGGCGGCTCTAGACCCACTGAGTCCCTTTTTGGAACACCGTTCACCGGCTTTTAACCACTTGCCGACCAGCTCAAAAAATAAAAACCGCAGAGGTGATCAAATACCAACAAAAGAAAGCTCTATTTGTGGGTAAAAAAGTACATACATTTAGTTTGGGTACAGCTTTGCAGGACTTCACAATTGTCAGAGTAAACTTCAGCGGCAATGATCACACTGAATGTGTCAGCAGTTTTCTCAAGAAAAAACACCTCAACCTCTTTTACACATGCTTTTCTGTTGAATTGCTCAGCTGAGCTTTAAGTGTGCCCATCTCAAGTTTAAATCCAGCTATTATCTCAAAATCCCTGGGAGTATAATGGTTGGATTTTTTGTGCTGTTTTCTCTCAAGTCATAGGATCAAAAAGAAGAGAAACTTTTTTTCAAACTAATTTTAAAACAAACTGTCCTACATACACTCTTCACAAAACTGCACGGTTGCTACATCTTTCTGTATTCCTAAAAATATTTTCCACTCATCTCTTTAAAAAAAAAAAAAGTGAAAAGTCTTACATACAAATCAATGTTCTGCCAGGTGAGGTTGACATTTTATTACAGATAAAAAAATAAATACAAATCAACCTGTCTGCCTTGTTTAGAGCTGACTCGCGTTGCCTGTTAAACCTCCTAGGAAAAGTTTGAATGACCTTGTTTTCCACTTGCATTTTTAAGGTATAATTGCTTACTTTGTAGTTGTGCCTTGGGAAAGGTGCACACTGTAAATAGCATGGCATATTCTTACATGTGTTGTAACCAGATATCAAAAAATCATACATTCGTATATAATTAAATGTTCAGTCCAGTGCAAATTGAAAAAGAATTCTTAAGATGCATGGAGAAAGCATAGTCTCCATCCAAGCATTGCTGTACTGCATCCATCCTACCAAGACCCTTTTCCCCATAATATAGTCATAATATAAAGTACATGCTTGAAATATTGAGACACTGATTGCAGGTTTCTAGCCGACTCTAACATATATTGTAGAAAACATAATGCAAAAAACTTCAGCAAAAAATATGTTTCTCATAGCCATTAATGATAGTTTTTTTTTAATCAAAAAGGTTTTTATTGAACATATCACAAGTTTCCTTTGTACAAAAATTTCCAATAACTTTGTTCCATACATTTATAACAAATACAGTTCTCTCTGTAGCACTGCTCACCACCTCGTTCCAGTATCTATGGAGCTTTGGGCATCTCCATAGGAGATGTATAAGGTCTCCGTTGTGCCGCCTACAATGGCTACAGAGTGGGTCCGGCAGTCTACCCATCTTATGAAGTTTGGTCGGGGTATAATGGACTCTCAGTAATATGTAGAGCTGAGACACTTTCTGCGCTACATTAAGGGAACATAGAGTTACTGACTGCATAGCTTCTACCCATTGGTCCCCTGTTAGTTGGCCAAGATCCCTTTCCCACATATCCTCAGCTCTGTTTGGAAACGCTCGCAAGTGTTTCGCCAGCAGCATTTGGTAACATTGGGAGATGAACCCCTTAGTTTCAGTACTTGTATGCATCACATGGAACACTGGAGTGGGCGACTGCGTCCACTCCACTGTGTTCCCCTGTGCCATGACTGCGTGGTGTAGTTGTATATAGTAATAGTGCATATTAGCGGGTATGTTAAACCTCACCCGCAGTTCATGGAAGGACAGCAGTTTACCATTCTCAAATATGTGGGACAGCATGGATACCCCCCAGGCACGCCATCTGGGCCCCTGCTGTAGCTTAACCAGTTCTACATATGATTTGTTGTCCCATATCGGGCTGTATTCTGTGAACCCCAGCACCCCCTGAAATTGTCTACTCTTGTTCCAAATCTTTTGTACCAATGAAAGTGTCGGGGTCTGTTTGTTAGATTTCGAGAACATTTGCGCCTCCAGTCATGCCGGTATGGTCTCTACCCCCGTGGCCATCAACATCAGTTGTTCCGACGAGTTTCCCGGGCTCTGGGACATAGAGCCAATCAAATGTTGCAACTGGGCCGCTATGTAGTACAGCCAAGGGTTGGGAACCGTCTAGTGTTCCACAAGAGCCGTCTAAAGAGGGTGTTTACTATTCTAAAGATTTTTAGGTGTATTACCACTGGAGAGTTGTGGAGAAAATAAAGTAATTGGGGCATTAGTATCATTTTTATTAGATTGGGCTTGCCTGCAAGTGACATTTTAAGGGCATTCCAGGTGTTAATTTTGTCCCTGAACCTGAACAGTAAAGGGTGCACATTGAGGGTGCAGTAATCCCCAAGCCTGGGCGACACCTGCACCCCCAGGTACTTAAAGCTGTTCACCACCGGGATGGGGCATAAGTCAGGGAGTGACACCTCCTGACTCTCGTCCAGCATCATCAAAGCTGATTTTGACCAATTTATGGTCAAGCCGGAGAAGTGACCAAATTCCGTTATAGTGGACATGACCCCTGGAAGGGATTGTGATGGGTCCCCCAGAAAAAGCATCATGTCATCGGCGTATAACATGATTTTTTCCTGTAACTTACCATATTGAACCCCTGGATGCAGGTTTTCGCCCGCACCAGGGCTGCTAGTGGCTCCACAGCGATCGCAAACAGCAGCGGGGACAGCAGGCATGCCTGCCTCGTCCCCCTGCTAAGTGCGAAGGCCGGAGACATCCTATCGGCCATCCTGATAGTCGCCTGGGGTGAGGTATATAGCAGCCTTACCCAAGCTATAAAGCTTTCCCCAAATCCAAATTTTTCTAATGTTGCCCATAAGAACCTCCAACTAACACTGTCAAATGCTTTATTGGCATCTAGGGACAGGAGAGCCCTGTGGCCCCCATTGTCCGCTTGTAATTGCATATTGAGAAACAGGCGCCTCAGGTTTGTGGCTGTAGATTTCTGCGGCATAAAGCCAGCCTGATCTTGGTGAATGATGCTGGTTATTACCACATTGACCCTGAGCGCCAGTACTTTGGCCAGGAGTTTCACATTGCTCTGGAGCAATGATATAGGTCTGTACGACCCAGGGTCAACCGGGTCCTTCCCAGGCTTCAGCAGCAGTATTATGTTAGCTCTAGACATAGATTCTGGTAACAGTCCAGATTCCAGGGAGGCGTTGAAAACCTTCAGTAGCTCAGGCAATAGCTGTTCTCCATAATTGGTGTACACCTCTATGGGGAGACCATCCTCCCCAGGGGCCTTGTGTGTGGGGAAAGAACTGGCTGCCATTTGAAGTTCCTCTATAGTGATGGGGTCGTTGATCTGTTCTCTAGCTGCATCAGATAACAGGGGTAAGTCTATACCAGTCATGTAGGCTTCTAAATCCTCATCCGTGTAGGCATCTCTCGACCCATATAGGTTTTTGTAGAAAGATGCCAACTCAGAAATAATGGCCTCGGGTGAATTAACCACCTTGCCGTTAGTGGCTCTTATAGCGCCAATGGCTGGGGTGTGCTGCTGGGACCTTGCTATTTTGGCCAGTAGTCTGCCTGTCTGTTCACCTTCTTCATAAAATTCAAGTTTTGTAAAAAAACGTTTTTTGTCGGCCGTGGAGGATCTTAACTGGTCCAGGGAGTCCTGGCCCGACATCCATGCCTCCCTTGCTTGTTCAGTTGGGTTAGTTACATATGTAAGTTCCAGCTGTCTCACCTGGTCGCCCACCTGCTCCAGAAGAGCCGAGGAATTGTGCTTAACTATTTGTATTTCTTCTATAAATACCCCTCTAAGGTATGCCCATTTTTGCAGTGGGTCAGGGTGATGTCTATGTGATTGAAAGAAGACTGTGATTTTGGATTCTATACGGTGCTGTGATGTAAATAGTTTAAGCCAAAAGGCATTAAGTTTCCATGGGGCCATTAATGATATTTAAACCTGTTTTAAGCGTTCTGTTGCCATTGTGCTGTACTGGGCCTCTGGTGCATACAGCGCATAGCAAAAAAGTAGGACACAGCTACATCCATGACTGTGCATATCTGCAGATTTTATGCATGAATGTGTGTAAATGCATGTAAACGTGTGAACAAAACAGAAAGTACAATAATTGCACTAAAGTGCCACCAATAATTGTGGAAGCATCCTCTAGTGGTTCTTATGGGTCGTGCTTATATATATTGTATGAGAAATATCACCGCTATACTCGGTTGCCCCAATGACGACGTCTCATAGGATGAAATGCATCGGGAGAAGCTACTGCAGTGACGTCATCACACCCGCCAAAATGCTGATCAAGTAATTTTGCTATTAAAATGCCATTAAACCTTTTACATTTGTGAGTACATTTCTTATTTTAATAAAAGCTGGTTTCAAATACTACACTATGAAAGATCTTCTTCCTCTTGCTTACTATGAGCTGATGTGCTACATGGAGGAATGTTGCTGTTGGTGAGATGAGCTCTGTAAGACATACTGGTAAACCATCACCCATCTATCCATACATACATTTTTTTTTTTTGTTCCCCTCAAGCGTAGCCAGACCTCTTTCTTTTGAGGTCTGAAGATATGGTAAGCAGTTTGCTACTGTGGATGCACACACAGTGGTGAAGAATTTATCTGTGGGAATATTCAGGTTGCTGTAATTATACACACCTTACCCTTGGTTTATGGACTTTTGCACATAGCACTTTATAGCAATTTGGGACTTAATATTAAAGCGGAGTTACACCCAGAAATGGAACTTCTGCAGATCGGATTCCTCCCCCCCTCATTTGGGATTTCAGGGAGGAGGGGGGAGCGAATACCTGTCAAATCCAGGTATCTGCTCCCACTTCCAGGGAAAGATCGCTGCAATTGTGCGGCAAACTACGCAATGTCTGGCCCTCTTCCTTCCCCCGCGGACTTCTGGGAGACACACAGGTCCCAGAAGACAACAGGGACCATTCAGAAAGTGCATGGCAGTAGTAAACAGGAAGTGAAGCCGCAAGGCTTCACTTCCTGTTTCCCTGGGGTGGTGAGAGCATCACTGGGTGGTGAAAGCATCGGTGGTAAAGAGCCAATAGTTTTAGCAGCGCTTTACTGTTGTTTTAGCTGTGCTTTTCGGCCGCTAGCGGGGCACTTGTAACCCTCGCTAGCGGCCGAAAAAGGGATAAAAGCACCTGCAAAGCGCCACTGCCAAAGCGCTTTGCAGGCGCTTCGGCAGCGCTGTCCATTGATTTTAATGGCAGGGGCATTTTAGGAGCGGTGTATTCACCGTTCCCACAATGTCCCAAAGATGGCTGGCATCATATGGTACAGAGGGGCCTCAATGAAGCAGTCCAGCTTCCACATATATTTGCAAATGTAATGCAACTAAACCTCTGCTTTTATGGAAAATTGTTAGAAAATGCAAATAATTTTGATGCTGGTTAGCTGGTAAGTCTGTGGGGTAATACATTTTTGTTTTGTTTGCTTTGTGAAGAGCCCTTCCATTAGCAGTACTAGAGGAAGAGAAGAATTCATCATAAAAGCGCATGAAAACACGCACATCAGTGGTGCGCATGTACAGAGCTTCCAAGATGGCCGCTTGAGTCTGAAGCTCCGTACCAACCAGCCCAAACGACTTCCACAGCAGCCCACAGAGCACCTCAGGATCCAGACCCCAAATCATCCAGAGACACCCCCATATGTTCAGGAGTTCGGCTCGCAGGGACCTCGGGCCCCAAAATGAGACAACAGCACCCACTGGTTGTACCAAGATGGCCGCTGCGGCCCAGCAGCATCTGCCAGACACAGATGGACAAGCAGAATCCAGGCAAGTGATCGCCCCTGCTTCCCTTACATACACCCCGGCAGGCCAGAACAGTAACCAACAGCTTCTGACACCCTCCCCATCATCCACTGAATCACTGCTAGGGCGTGGGTTTGGGGACAGTGCCTTTTCTCTGGCTGGGCCTTCTTTTGTAACACACCAGGGGATCCCCGTTCCTACCACCCCTGCTCAAGACACTTACATCCAGACAGGAGATCAATACCTTAGGCTTTTACTGGAGAGGGGCTAAGCCTCCACGGCGGCAAAAATAACAGGGGACATCAAGTCCAACTTCCAAAACCTGGGATCCAGGATGGAAGCCATTGAGAACAAATTGTACAAGACGGTAGCAGCCACTAATCAAAACTTGGACCATATTCAGATACTACAAGACAGGCTAGACTCAGCCCTATCTAGGATCGAAGAGATAGAAAACAGATCCAGAAGATACAATTTTAGGATCAGAGGTTTCCAGGAGTCCATCACGGATGTCCCCCAGGCTGCCCAGGAGATTATTAAAACCTTAATCCCTAACATCCCACAGCACCATCTGGAATTGGACAGAGTCCACAGAGCCTTGGGACCCCCAAGGAAGGATGGATCTCCTAGGGACATCATCACAAAACGACACTTCTATTTGGTCAAGGAGGAGATAATGAAGCAATCCAGAGTGATGAAACAAATTACATGTCGAGGTCACCCCAATCCTCATCTTTGCAGACTTATCCCCCTCTACGATCCAGTGGAGATTGTCTTTGAAACCCCTACTCTCAGTTCTCCACCAAAAGGACATTTAATACTGGTGGTCCTTTCCATTTGCAGTTAAATTGTTCTTCAGGAGCAAGCATCACTCCTTCTCCATTCTCCAGGAGACTGAAGCTCATCTTGCAGGACGCAGAAATAGACACGTCTAACTCCAACCTCATCTCCTCGAAAAACATCCATCCTCTACAAGCCCTCTGACCCCCCTGTGGAACAAGCCAAGAACCAAGAGAACAAAGGACAATGGTCCGACCTGAGGGAATGAACTGACCTCCGCAGCCTACACTTTTTTCCCCAGCTTTTCAAGGTCGAGTTCCCCAGGGACTTCCAACCCTGCTGATCGGAGCAATCGCACCATCTCTGTAATCATTCTGTCATTTTTGTCAAAATTTTTTTTGGATCCTTGTTATGCTATGTTCTCCCTGTTTTTGTTTATCTTAGGTGACCAGATAACTCTGTAATACTAAGTCCACGTTCTCTTAGAAGGCTCCTTGGACATGAGAGCCACAATAAGCTGACTGGTGTACTCAGACAGAAAATAATTGTTTGGCTTCAAGACAAGCTGATTAGTACCTTGGGGTCCCTCCCCTTCCTCCCTATTGGGGAGGGGGGGATCTGATACAAAGAGTCTCCCGGGGAACGACGCAATTCCTACCTAAAGAAAGTCAACTCTCTGTATTCAATTTTTCAGTTTTCTTTTTTGTGCATTGTTCTGGGTGCATGACATGTGCCTCCACCTATTCCTCAGTCTCCTATTGACTCTACAGGATAGGTAGTCTGATCCTAGTGGACCAGACAATTCTTTTTTTGGTGCGGACCCTGGGGGTTGTTTTTCCCCCAAGGCTCTGGTCTAACCCTACTGAAGATGTGAAGAAGAAGACTGAAGAAGACTGTAGCCTCTTCATTTTTCCTTACTTTCCTTTTCGCTATTGCCTTTCCTCTGTCCCTTTCTACTGTACATCTTTACGCTCTGGGGAAATTAATATACTGGTATATTCTGTTCTCAGTCATTCACCAGGTTCAACTCAATATTCCCACGTGTGAGGTAGTTAACCTTGGTTGGTCCTTCATTTCTAGCAATTGGTACAATGTCCTTCTTAAGGTAAGTACAAAACAGATTACAGCGCACACATACAAAAATGACATTTATCCTGCAAGGGGGGTTTGGTCACACTATATGGTCATATACTTCTAAGCCCACTTACTGCAACAAAGTACCCTGAATTAGTGGGTCCTACCCTAGTAATAGAATGAAAGAACCCGTGTCTCAACCATGGGAGATAAACTCCTCTATGTGGGAGAAAGTGATTCCTCCTATGCACTGGTGGCCACTAATAAGAGGTAATGAAGAGGGGGGGGGAGGTGCCCCAGCCCAAGAAACCTGGTCAGGGTCCATACAATATACAAAAACATACTTGGGGGGCACACCCTAAAATGCTTTACATTCAATATGATGCTGCTATAAGACCAAAAACAATACAAAACAGATTACAGCCCCACTAATAAGAGGTAATGAAGAGGATAAATGTAATTTTTGTATGTGTGTGCTGTAATCGGTTTTGTACTGTTTTTGGTCTTATAGCAGCACCATCTTGAATGTAAAGCATTTTAGGGTGTGCCCCCTTCCAGTATGCTTTTGTCTTCTTAAGGTAAGTGAGACAATGTATGACAGCTTCCACCTACACCTGCTTCATAGCTAATGCTACAAGACCCATACTCAATTTAGCCACACACAATGCTCAAGGTCTGAACTCCCCTCTCAAAAGGAGAAAGATTTTCGATAATTGCAGATCTCTCAAGCTAGATATCGTCATGGTACAGGAGACCCATTTCCCTCAACGGTACAGCCCTAAATTTCTCCACCATCATTATCCCTTGTTGTACCTGGCTAGGCAGAAGAAAAGTCTAAGGGTGTCGCTATACTATTCTCCATAACTTGTAATTTCACCTGGCAGGCAGATTATAAAGACCCAGAGGGCAGATTCATTTTAGTTAAAAGTTTCATAGAAGGTCACTTATCTCTTTTTTTAAACTCATGTTTATTGTAAGTATACATATTGAGGAAGTTACAAGCGAACATTGATTAACATATGGTTATACAGGTGGCAATCAAGTTATTATAGCAGTGGAAGGTCAACATAGGGTTTGAAGGAGTAGCGAGGTACATCTGCGGGTTTTAGCATGTAAAGCCAAAGGTAAACATTGTATTGATTAGCAGGTGACAGAATTATAATCAAGGTTTTGTCAATCAGGTGCTTACAGCGTTGGGGTGTCAGCTGTGTGGAAGTTCACTCATGGGAGGTATGCATTTAGGGTGTTTGAGCCAAAGGTCCCAGTTTTGTTTGAAATTTAGGAATTTGTAGGTGGGCTTTGGCGTACATAAATTCCATTAGGCAGTGGTTGTTCAAGAGAGCAGTTATTTCCGAGCTGGAAATTGGCAATAGCTAAACGTGTAGCAATAAGTACTTGGAAAATTACTGTGTGTGAAGATCAAGGCCATAGTTTGTGGATGGGGGCTTCTGTGTGCCTCAATTGATGCCGCCCTCTCGTGGACCCAGTCATGTGACTCTCCTCTGCTGTTTCATTGGTGGACACATGACCGCTCTCCTCCAATCAAAAGCTGCAATCAAGGAGGAGGTGGAGCGGGAGGAGGAGTGCGGCCAGAAAGAGCGGCATTGCTTGAGGTATTACAGGCTCCCGTTTGCATTGGGGGTGACGCGGGGGGCAGTGTGTGGGAGGGGGCTGACAGGGGTATTTTCTTAACTTTTTGAAGTATGGAAGTGCTGTGCCAGGGCCAGGAAGGGCGTGGCACCCGGCCTGACACCGTCCTAATTGGTGGCACCAAAGGCGAACCGCCCGATCCCTGCCCCCCATTGGTAAAAAAAAAAATATCGGCATATAACACGCAGGCATGGTTTACTCTCTGTTTTCAGGGGGAAAAATATGTGCTCTACGCCGATAAATACGGTATCATTGAGAAGCTTGCAGCAGAACGAGATTCCAAGTTGGTGGGATGCATTGAGGTTAAACATTTTTAATACATGCCACAGCAATAGGTTTTCAGACCATTGTATCTTAGAGAGAATTGAGCGTGTCCTGAGATATTTGAAAAAATCTTTATCTCCAATGTGGCAGCTGGTTTAAAGATTTTGGAATGAATTGAGGGTGGGACCTTGGTAAAGGTTTGCGACAGTGGAGATGCGCGTAGATGATCCAGTCAGTAATATTGATGTTAGGATGTGGAGGGCTTTCAGCAATATATGTTTGAGTAGGCATAGTGGGATACCCTTAGAGGCTTGTATGGTGGCTTTCCATATCCTGATGGTAGCATTAATGTCAAGGAATGAGTGAGTCTCTTGATGTTGCAGGAGAAGGGCGCAAAGGATCAGTTTGGGTTGGGGTGAGGTGAGTGCCGCTTTTTCTATTTGCAACCATGTGGTTTGTTGCTCAGGGTTCCCCCAGGTTTTGGCTTGGTCAAGTATTGTTGCTTTGTAACAAGCTAATAAGTCCGGTGCACCCATCTCTCCAGAGGTAATTGGCTTGCATAAGGTGAAAGACGAGATCGTTTGCCGCCCCATATGAAGGTTGTTATAATGGACTGCAATTGCAGTATTTGTTGTTTGGAATACATATAAGATATGGGAGGGAGAAACATTTTGGTGAGGGCTATTTTGCCTGCCCAGGAGGCAGTCGTATGTTTGAGGTCTTGTACAGTTTTCTGGAGTTTGGCTACAAGATTAATAAGGTTGATAGAACGTAAGTGAGATGAGTGTGTGGTAAGTTGTATGCCCAGGTATGTGAGGATTGAGTTAGGGGCCCATGAGAAAGACGTACAGTTGGTAATTTCATTTTTGGTGTGTTGGTCTAGTCTTACACCTAGCATGCTGGATTTTGCGGAGTTGATTTTATACAGGGAGGCTCTGCTGAATAAATCAAAGGTATTGTAGAGTGCGGGGAGTAAGGTAACAGGGTTAGTCAGGGAGATAATGACATCATCCATGTATAGGCCTATTTTTTGTGTTTTGTTTGCTTTGGTTATTCAAGATATTAGTGGGTTATTTCTGATTGATTGGGCTAGTGGTTCCATGACGAGGGTGAATATCAGGGGTGAAAGTGGACACCCCTGACGTGTCCCATTAGAGATGTGGAAGGGGTCTGAGAGTAGCCCGGACGTCATTACTGTGGCACGGAGAGAGGAGTAGAGGGCGAGTATTGCCTATAAGATAGTGATAGATTTGATAGTGCTCCACCCATTGTATCAGGTCTATAAATCTGCGGGTGCTGTCCAATGCTTGTCTGTCAGCCACAAAACCCACTTTGTCGATGTGTACTAGTTGTGGTAAGGAGTTTAGAGAATGTTTTGTAGTACTCGATACTGGACTGGAGCTTTATGAAGGGGTAAGGCGGTGATGGCTGTTTCAACTTCTAATGGGGAGAAAGGGGAGGAAAGTTGATGAACTTGTTCTTGTGATAGTGTGGGGAGGTGTAGGTTGGCGAGGAAGTTATCTATATCAGAAGAAGAGGGTGGTAGGGCAGAGTTAGAACTGGTGAGGTTGTATAGTTTGGAGTAATAAGAACTAAATCGGTCCGCAATGTCCTTAGGGTTGGTGTGTTTTTTCCACGGTGGCCGGTAAGGTACGGGATTTTAGTTTGTCTTGGCTTGCGTTTAAGTTGTCCTGCTAGGTATGCCCCAGGTTTGCTGTGTTGTGAGTAGGATTGTAGGCGGAGGCATTTAAGGTGGTAGTCGAAGTTTGTGTGGAGGTGGTCACTGAGGGCCTGTCTAGCTGTCTGTAGCTCAGAGCTGAGCAGAGGGGAGGGTCGGGGTTTATTAGCTTGTTCGAGAGTACGTATTTTTTCTAGGAGCTTGTTTGTGGTGGTATTATATTGTTTTTTCTTGTGGGCTCCCAACTAAATTAGGAGGCCTCTTATGTAGGCCTTATAGGTGTTCCATAGTGTGGTGGGGTTGTCCACCGACCCGATATTGGTCATGAAGTATTGTTGCAACTCGGATAGGATCTGCTTTTGATACAGTGGGCGTGTAATAATAGAGGTGTTGAGCATCCAGATGGTGTTGTTTTTGTTTGTGAGTGCTGGAAACTCACAATCCCTTATTGAGATCGGCGCGTGGTCAGACCATGTGATAAGCCCGATTTTTGTTTCCTGGACCATTTGCAGAGTGTGCTTGTCAGTCAAAAAGAGATCTATCCCAGAGTATGCGTGTTGTGTGTGGGAGAAGAAGGTGTAATCTCTTTCAATGCCATGAAGGCATCTCCAGGGGTCGTAGATGTCTTCCGAGTGGAGCATGAAGGAAAGAGAGGTGGAGCGTTTATGGGCATGGTTAAAAGTGTCTAGCGAGGCATCAACAATTTGGTTGAAGTCACTGCATATAATCAAGGTGCCTTGTTTGAAAGGTTCCAGCTTTTTCAGTATGGTTTTATAGAAGCAGTGTTGATTGATATTGGGGGAATAAATGTTAGCGATGGTAATGGTATGGTTGTTGACAGCAGCATTTAAGATTATGAATCTGCCAGCAGGGTCTATGTCAATGTGGAATGGTTGGAATGAGACCGTGGAGCATATGGCAAGCAAAACTCCTGCCTTTTTCTTGGTGTAGTTGGCGAAGTAACAGTATGGTTTTTGTTTGTGGGAACAGGAGGGGGGTTTGCTGGAAGCAAAATGAGTTTCCTGTACACATAGAATGTCAGAGGTGTGGGCTATTGCTTCTTTCCACAACAAACTACTTTTGTAAGGGGAGTGTAAACCTTTTGCGTTAATGGAAGTGAAGGTGATTGACATTTTGAGATGTGAGTAGCAGGGAGGGGGAGGGTGTAGGTTTATTGCGTTTAGTGGATATGTAGCTTGCCAATAATCTAAAGGCAATCAGAAGTACAGTATTGCAGTAGATAAAACCTGTAAAAAACTAAGGTAAAACTATGAATGTGGAGTAAAATTAAAAAAAAGGACGTAACAAAGGATCTGTTAAGTGCTTGGCACTGTTTCTTCTGGGGGGGAAAGAGTAAAGAGTGTACTTAGTGGTACGCCCAACAGGAACAATATTGAGATATGATAGTGCAAGTCTGATGTTTCAAAAATTCTGAAGGGGCACCTGCTGGTTTAAGAGAGTGGAGACATAGGTAGTATTTACCTGCGGGTGGTAGCAGGAGCATGGTGCCTGGGATCTTGAGCTGATGTTGGGGGCCGCTGAAGTAGTGGGTCAGGCGGCGGTGAGGTGATTAGGCCCCAGTTGATCATTCACTTGATGCCATATTTAGTAAAGATGTTGGTGCTCTGGTTTTGGTATGTGACTACCAGTTTGGTAGGAAAGCCCCATTTGTATGGGATGTTGTGCTTCCTGAGGATAGCGGTGGTCTTGGAGAATTCTCTAAGTTTTTGAGCTGTGGCAGCAGAGATGTCAGTGTACAGGGACACAGAAGAGTAAGGGTCAGGTAACGGAGAGGTTGATCTGGCGGCCGCCATAATCTTCTCTTTCACTCGGAAGAAATGGATGCGTGCTAGTATGTCTCTAGGCACAGATGCAGGGAGGTGGCTGGGTTTGACAATGTGGTGTGCCTGGTCAATAACCATGTCAGCTTGGTGCAGTTGAGAGATAAGTGTGAGGAATAGTTATTGGATGTAGGGGATCAGTTTTGGGGGTTTAACAGATTCTGGTACACCACTAAATTTGATGTTATTCCTCCTTGAACGATCTTCTAAATCTGCGATCTTTGTCCTGCAGATATTGAATCTCCTCAGCGTGGTGATCACGGGCATACCGGGAAACATGCTACCCATTCTAGGAGGGGATTCCAAGGTGGCGTTTGATCAAGGATTGGACAATTCAAATCCGTCCAAGACTCTTTTGACCCGTCCCACCAGGGCTAGCCTTAAAATAGCTAGACTGGTCCACTCTCAAGGTCTAGTGGATGTTTGGAGAGAGGTGAACCCATTGAAGAGGGACTAGACTCCTTTCTCTAGCCCCTACCATTCTTATGCAAGGTTTGACCACATTCTAATAGCCACACACCAACTGCCCAGTGTTTCCAGCTCAAAAATGATAGACACCACACTCTCAGACCACTCAATAGTGACTGTATCTTTTTTTTTAATATTTTCACCACACCAAATGCACACAGTGGAGGCTTAATTAGTCCATTTTATCTGGCCCTTATTAGGGTCACTGAAATCAACAAAGCCCTACTAGAATATTTTAAACTGAACAACGTAAGTAATACTTCAGTGGAGATGTTGTGGGCTGATCAAAAGGTCACCATAAGGGGGAAATTAATCCAAATTGGCACTCAACTCAAAAAAGAAAGAAAGGTGGATATAGTAAGACTGGAACAAGCATACACGTCCCTAAGGGCACGTCATAAAAGGGATCCCTTGGGGGTTCCTATCGCCCAATTAAATGCAGCTAGGCTGGAGCTGAACCTTGCTCTCACAGCTCGAGCTGAGAAGCAAATTCGCTGGAGTGACACTAAATTTTATACCCAGAAGGGCAAACTTGGACCAATGCTGGCCGCCAAACTTTCCCCCAGGGTGAGGGTTCATTCTCTCACCAAGATTCAAACTCATGAACAGTTCACAAAATCTGACCCCACCAAAATCCTGGCAGCCTTCACAGATTTTCATGACAAGCTATATAGTGCTCCATCTCAGGGCAACAAAGTGTCTGCACTAGGATCCCTTTAGGACCCAGCAAAACTCACCTGACCCAGCCTTTGCCTGGGATACAACAGTGATTGGCCAGCTCACCTTTAAATCACCTCTATCAGCATTCAATCAGTTCTCGTGATAGAGTTTACCTTTGTGTGCCACTGTTTTATCCAGCTGATATCTGCTCTGTGTATTTCATGTATGACCCGCCTCGTTTGACCTTGCTTGCTTCTGATTCGGTACTGTTTTGACTCTGATCTACCTGTGTATGACCCAGCTTGCCTAGACTAAGCTTTTCCTGATTCTACTGTAGTACCTTCATCTGCAGCAGTGAACTACAAGCACCAGCTAACATCCACCTTCATCTGCAGCAGTGAACTACAAACACCAGCTAACATCTATCCTCATCTGCAGTGGTGAACTACATGGTCCAGCAAACATCTACCTTCTTCTGCAGTGGTGAACTACAAGTCCTAGCTGATCTTCTCTGCTTAGACCTGCTTATGGCATGTGCTCTTGTTCTATAACTCTTTACATAATCAGCAAACCTGAACTGGTACCTGTTATCTGCTCCTAGCCTGACACAAAGACACCATATTGCGATTCCTCAAAACCCTCCCCATCACCTCACTCTCTGATAAACATAAAACTATTCTGGAAAAAACATCACTGAAGAGGAAATTTTGGAGGTCATTAGAAACTGGAAAAAAAGCTCAACCCCTGGCCCAGACGGTCTTTGCGGTCCCGTATTACAAAGCTTTCGCAAACACTCTAGCCCCATTTATGGCCGAATTCTTTAATGACAAAATGTCTGGTGACCCCCTAAGCCCCGACCTTAATACAGCTTTCATTACTTTAATCCCAAAACCTGATAAGAACCCTGAGGAGGTAGAAAATTATCGCCCAATATCACTCATAAATAACGTTCTGAAAATCCTTACCAAAATCCTAGCTAGCCAACTAGCCTCTTTCATAAGTTCCTATATTCATAAGGATCAGGTGGGATTCATCCCAGGGAGACAGGGCCCGGACCAAACTAGAAGAGCCATATACAGTGATGTGAAAAAGTGTTTGCCCCCTTCCTCATTTCCTGTTCCTTTGCATGTTTGTCACACTTAAGTGTTTCGGAACATCAAACCAATTTAAACAATAGTCAAGGACAACACAAGTAAACACAAAATGCAATTTGTAAATGAAGGTGTTTATTATTAAAGGTGAAAAAAAATCCAAACCATCATGGCCCTGTGTGAAAAAGTGATTGCCCCCTAAACCTAATAACTGGTTGGGCCACCCTTAGCAGCAACAACTGCAACCAAGCGTTTGCGTAATGTGCAATGAGGCTTTTACAGCGTCCTGGAGGAATTTTGGCCCACTCATCTTTGCAGAATTGTCCTAATTCAGTTACATTAGAGGGTTTTCGAGCATGAACGGCCTTTTTAAGGTCATACCACAACATCTCAATAGGATTCAGGTCTGGACTTTGGCTAGGCCACTCCAAAGTCTTCATTTTGTTTTTCTTCAGCCATTCGGTGGTGGACTTGCTGGTGTGTTTAGGATCATTGTCCTGCTGCAGAACCCAAGTTCGTTTCAGCTTGAGTACACGAACAGATGGTCGGACATTCTCCTTCAGGATCTCTTGGTAGACAGCAGAATTCATAGTTCCTTTTATCACGGCAAGTCTTCCAGGTCCTGAAGCAGCAAAACAGCCCCAGACCATCACACTACCACCACCATATTTTACTGTTGGTATAATGTTCTTTTTCTGAAATGCAGTGTTCCTTCTACGCCAGATATACTTGGACACACACCTTCCAAAGAGTTCCACTTTTGTCTCATCGGTCCACAGAATGTTGTCCCAAAAGTCTTGGGGATCATCAAGATGTGTTGTGGAGAAATTGAGACGAGCTTTGATGTTCTTTTTGCTCAGCAGTGGTTTTCTCCTTGGAACTCTGCCATGCAGGCCATTTTTGCCCAGTCTTTTCCTGATGGTGGAGGCATGAACGCTGACCTTAACTGAGGCAAGTGAGGCCTGCAGTTCCTTGGACGTTGTTGTGGGGTCTTTTGTGACCTCTTGGATGAGTCGTCGCTGCGCTCTTGGGGTAATTTTGGGCGGCCGGCCACTCCTGGGAAGGTTCACCACTGTTCCATGTCTTCGCCATTTGTGGATAATGGCTCTCACTGTGGTTCGCTGGATTCCCAAAGCTTTGGAAATGGCTTTATAACCCTTTCCAGACTGATAGATCTCAATTACTTTCTTTCTCAATTGTTCCTGAATTTCTTTGGGTCTCGGCATGATGTGTAGCTTTTAAGGATCTTCTGGTGGACCTTACTGTGTCAAGCAGCTCCTAATTTAAGTGATGCCTTGATTGTGAACAGGTGTGGCAATAATCAGGCCTGGGTGTGGCTAGAGAAATTGAACTCAGGTGTGGACAACCACAGTTATAGTATGTTTTAACAAGGAGGGCAATCACTTTTTCACACAGGGCCATGATGGTTTGGATTTTTTTTCACCTTTAATAATAAACACCTTCATTTACAAATTGCATTTTGTGTTTACTTGTGTTGTCCTTGACTATTGTTTAAATTGGTTTGATGTTCCGAAACACTTAAGTGTGACAAACATGCAAAGGAACAGGAAATGAGGAAGGGGCAAACACTTTTTCACACCACTGTATATAAAATTCCATTCTACAATCAAATTGGACAGGGGGCACTAAACAACAGGGTTTACTGCTTTCTCTCGATATACAGGAAGCGTTTGATTCAGTGTTTTGGCCATATATTCTAATGCTGTTGGAGCATTGGAGTTTTGATCAACGCTTTTTAGGCTTTATAAGGGCCCTTTATTCCTGCCCCAGAGCCCTAATACACCTACAGGGGTATTACTCCCCCCCCCATCTATATTGCTAGAGGTACAGGGCTGCCCTTTATCACCACAAATTTTTGCCATAGCCATAGAGACTATTGCAATAGCAATATGAGAAAATCTCGACATCAAAGGGGTTTCCTATGGCCCCCAGACCCACAAATGCGGTCTTTTTGCCAATTACCTTATTTTATTCATTACCTCGCCTATTACCTCTCTCCCCAATCTCTGTCGGACTCTTACTTCTTTTGCAAACATCTCCTGGCCTCCATGTCAACTATAACAAATCTCAAGCCCTGAACATCTCCCTTGCCCCTGAGACGGTTTCACTGCTGAAACAGAATTCAAATTTGACTGGAACGAATCCTTCATCAAATATCTCTAAATTTGACACGTTACCTGCCAGAAATTACCCTCCTATGTACCAAAAACTTGAACAAGACTTAAAGTCTTGGTCCAAAAATATACCTCTTATGGATAGGGAGAATAAATGCAGTAAAAATGACACTGCTACCTAAAATACTATACCTTTTCAGTTCCCTCCCCATCCCAGTCAAAAGAGACCACCTCAGGTAATTTCAAAGCAAAATACTTTTATCTGGGGAGGCTCCGGATATAGGGTCCAACAACAGACCCTCTACCTGTCCCATAAACAAATTGGGCTGGGACTTCCTTATTTACACAGATACTACCAAGCTTCCCAACTAGCCTAGCTCTCCACAGTCTACTCTAATAGGGAAAAATCAGATTGGGTCCAGATAGAATGCCAGGCTGTGCCGCAATACACATTAGACGTTCTCCTCTGGAGCCCACCTAGAAACTGCCCACCTATCCTGGCCCCCACACTCTTTTCTTTGTGGAACAAGTTAACCACTTCAGCCCCGGACCATTTGGCAGCCAAAGGACCAGAGGTCTTTTTTCAATTTCGCACTGCACTACTTTAACTGGTAATTGCGCGGTCATGCAATTTTGTAACCAAACGAAATTTGCGTCCTTTTCTTCCCACAAATAGAGCTTTCTTTTGATGGTATTTGATTGCCTCTGTGATTTTTATTTTTTGCGATATAAACGGAAAAAGAGCGAAAATTTTGAAAAAAAAAGAGATTTTCTACTTTTTGTTATAAAAAAAATCTAATAAACTCAATTTTAGTCAAACATTTGGGCCAAAATGTATTCAGCCACATGTCTTTAGTAAAAAAAATGCCAATAAGCGTATATTTATTGGTTTGCGCAAAAGTTATAGCGTCTACAAACTAGAGTACATTTTCTGGAATTTACACCGCTTTTAATTTATGACTGCCTATCTCATTTCTTGAGGTGCTAAAATGGCAGAGAAGTACAAAACCCCCCCAAATGACCCCATTTTGGAAAGTAGACACCCCAAGCTATTTGCTGAGAGGCATGTTGAGCCCATTGAATATTTTTTTTTTTTAGTCCCAAGTGATTGAATAAAGACAAAAATAAAAAAGATTTTTTTTTTTTTCAAAAAGTTGTCACTAAATGATATATTGCTCACACATTCCATAGTTATATGTGGAATTGCACCCCAAAATACATTTTGCTGCTTCTCCTGAGTATGGGGATACCACATGTGTGGGACTTTTTGGGAGCCTAGCCGCGTACGGGGCCCCGAAACCCAAGCACCGCCTTCAGGATTTCTAAGGGTGCAAATTTTTGATTTCACTCCTCACTACCTATCACCGTTTCGAAGGCCATAAAATGCCAAAATAGCACAAAACCCCCCCAAATGACCCCATTTTGGAAAGTAGACACCCCAAGCTATTTGTTGAGAGGCATGGTGAGTATTTTACAGCTCTCATTTGTTTTTGAAAATGAAGAAAGTAAAGAAAAAAATTTTTTTTTTTTTCTTTTTTTTCAATTTTCAAAACTTTGTGACAAAAAGCGAGATCTGCAAAATACTCACCATACCTCTCAGCAAATAGCTTGGGGTGTCTACTTTCCAAAATGGGGTCATTTTGGGGGGTTTTATGCCATCTGGGCATTCCATGGCCTCCGAAACTGTGATTGGCAGTGAGAAGTGAAATAAAAAAATTACACCCTTAGAAAGCCTGAAGGCGGTGATTGGTTTTTGGGGTTCCGTACGCAGCTAGGCTCCCAAAAAGTCCCACACATGTGGTATCCCCGTACTCAGGAGAAGCAACAGAATGTATTTTGGGGTGTATTTCCACATATGCCCATGACATGTTTGAGCAATATATCATTTAGTGACAACTTTTTGTAAAAAAAATATATATATTTTTTTTTTTTTTCATTATTCAATCTCTTGGGACAAAAAAAAAAAATATTTAATGGGCTCAACATTGCTCTCATCAAATAGCTTGGGGTGTCTACTTTCCAAAATGGGGTCATTTGGGGGGGGGTTTGAACTGTCCTGGCATTTTATGCACAACATTTAGAAGCCTATGTCACACGTCACCCACTCTTCTAACCACTTGTAGACAAAGCCCTTTCTAACACTTTTTGTTTACATGAAAACATATTTTTTTTTTGCAAGAAAATTACGTTGAACCCCCAAACACTATATATAATGTTAAAGCAAAGGCCCTACAGATTAAAATGGTGGGTGTTGCATTTTTTTTTTCCACACAGTATTTGCGCAGCGATTTTTCAAACGCATTTTTTGTGGAAAAAATACACTTTTTTTTATTTTAATGCACTAAAACACACTATATTGCTCAAATTTTTGATGAAATAAAAAATATGATCTTAGGCCGAGTACATGGATACCAAACACGACATGCTTTAAAATTGCGCACAAACACGCAGTGGCGACAAACTACATACATTTTTAAAAGCCTTTAAAAGCCTTTACATGATACCACATTAGATTCACGGAGGAGGTCTACTGCTAAAATTACTGCCCTCGATCTGACCTTCGCGGTGATACCTCACATGCATGGTGCAATTGCTGTTTACATATGACGCCAGACCAACGCTTGTGTACGCCTTTGCGCAAGAGAAGGGGGGGCAGGGGTGCTTTTTTTTTTTTTTTTTTTGGTTTTTTTTTTATTTTTTTTGCTTTTTTATTTTATTTTTAAAATGTTCCTTCCATTTTTTTTGTTTGTTATGATTTTTATTGTTATCTCAGGGAATGTAAATATCCCCTATGATAGCAATAGGCAGTGACAGGTACTCTTTTTTTGAAAAAATTGGGGTCTATTAGACCCTAGATCTTTCCTCTGCCCTCAAAGCATCTGACCACACCAAGATTGGTGTGATAAAATGCTTTCCCAATTTCCCAATGGCGCGGTTTATATCCGGGAGGGGGGACATTCCCTCCCACTGCTTGTAAAAGCAGTCTAGAGGCTAATTACCCGCTAGAATTGCTTTTACATGAAAGCCGATCACTGGCTGAAAAGAATGATACCAAGATGATACCTAAACCTGCAGGCATCATTCTGGTATAACCATTCAAAGTCCAGCAACATACTGGACATATATTGTAATCTTTTTTTTTTCATGCAGCCTCTTGGCTGAACGAAAAAAAAAGAGATTGATTGGTGGGTATGCCCACCATTAGAATACCTCCCTTCATCCACCCACTTCTAATGATGGGCATACATGCACCATTTATATATGCCGATGCATGGGGGCATCCTCCCGCAAAAGTTATGCCGTGTACACACGGTCGGAATTTCGACCGTATGTACGTGGCATTAGGAGCCAATCGCTCCTCCCCCCCCCTGCTGCCCCCATGCTTCGGCATATATGCTCTTTTTTTTAACTGTGGTGGTGAAATCACCTCCTACAGCGTTGGAGTCGCGGCTTTATGTATCGTGGGAGCAAACGCTGTTGCTGTCAAGATAAATAAATCCGCGTTGCAACTGAATGGGGCACCTGAAAACAAAAAAATGCTTAACACTAAAACACAGTAAACAAAATTACATACCTGAAAAGCAAGCATGATAAAACATGATAAAACATAATAAAACATTGCAGAATAGAATGGAGTAAAAAAAGAGCAACAATAGAGAGAGAATAGAGTGAGAGAGAGAACAATAAAACGACAACTATTTTTATTTTTTTTATTTTTTTGAGATTCACAGGTAAAAAAGCTCCTGACTGAAGCGACTGAATCAAAACGCTACCACAAAAAAAATGTTAGCGATCGCAGGGATCAGGCCTGACTCTGCGAACGCTGCAGTTATGTGTGCTTAGTGTTTTGTAAGTGACAGTGATCGATCGATACTGCACTTGGGTGGGCTGGGCTGGGCGGAGGGGGAAAACGCAGGTGCTAGCAGGTATCTGGCTGATCCCGCTAACAATGCGTTTTTTTTTTGGAACCCTAAACTGCTGGGACGCTAGTATAGATCTGATCAGATCAGATATTGATCTGTTCAGATACTGTACCACTAAGGGAGGTGTATGCTTTGTGCGTGGGTGTTTGCGGTACTGGCACTAACCTGGGGCGACGCAGACCTTATTTGACCCTAAAACCTAATTGATATCACCCGCCGGGCGATCAGGGGGTTAAACCGTTATTGGGTAATAAATGGCGGGTGCCCTGACAGTATAAAAAATAAAGCTAACTAACCAGCGTCACCCGTAACAGTAATACAAAAAAAAACTGGTTACCTAGCGACACTAATGCAGCGATCAGAAAAACGATCGCTTAGTGACACTGGCAAAAGGGGGTGAAAGGGTTAACTAGGGGCAATCAGGGGGTTAAAACCTTTATTAGGTAATATATGGGGGTACCTGACGCTATATAAAAACCTGACGGGGAACCTAAATAACGAAATAACTAACTGGCTAACCAGCGTCACCAGTGACAGTTATACAGTGATCACTGGTGAAAGGGTTAACTCTAGGGGCAATCAGGGGGTTAAAACCTTTATTTAGGTTGTAATATGGGGGTACCTGACCTATAAACCTATTTATGAACCTATATAAACATGGCGGTTACCTAAAAAAAAAAAATGGTTACCTAGCGACACTAATGCAGCGATCAGAAAAACGATCGCTTAGTGACACTGGCAAAAGGGGGTGAAAGGGTTAACTAGGGGCAATCAGGGGGTTAAAACCTTTATTAGGTAATATATGGGGGTACCTGACGCTATATAAAAACCTGACGGGGAACCTAAATAACGAAATAACTAACTGGCTAACCAGCGTCACCAGTGACAGTTATACAGTGATCACTGGTGAAAGGGTTAACTCTAGGGGCAATCAAGGGGTTAAAACCTTTATTTAGGTTGTAATATGGGGGTACCTGACCTATAAACCTATTTATGAACCTATATAAACATGGCGGTTACCTAAAAAAAAAAAATGGTTACCTAGCGACAGCAGTGACACTAATACAGCGATCAGAAAAACGATCGCTTAGTGACACTGGCAAAAGGGGGTGAAAGGGTTACCTGGGGGGCAATCAAGGGGTTAAACCTTTATTAGGGGGGGGTAGGGGGCTACCTTGGACCTAAAACTAACTGCACTGACAGTTATTACAGTCACACTGACACTAAATGCAGTGATCAGTAAAAAAATGATCACTGCAATTAGTGACACTGTGACTGGGGGGGGAGGGGGTGATCTGGGGGGTGATCTGGGGTGACAGGGGGGTGTTTTGTGTGCCTATGTGTACTGGTGTCAGTGTACTGTTGGTGCACTAACCTTTAGACGTTCACAGCTCGGCGTTCCGGTCACATAGACCGGCGCACCGAGCGTGACATCACTTCCTCTGCCTGTGTTTTGATTGACACAGACAGAGGAAGCATCTGATTCGCCAGGAGCGATCGCGAGGGGGTGGCCAGAAACCACTGGCCGTCCCCTCATCCCGGATTGCTCCTGAAGCGATCCCGACCGTCCCCGCCGGCCGGGGGGGTCCGATCGGACCCCCCACCCGCCGGAAGAATGGCACGTACAGGTACGTGGTTCTGCCTGTACGTGCCATTCTGCCGACGTATATATACAGGGGGCGGTCGGCAAGTGGTTAAGGTACGACTCATATCTCATTTCAGAAATGAATCCTCTGGCACACCTTTTCCGTAATCCAAACTTTCCTCCAGGTTTGGACATAAAGGTCTTTCAATGGTGGCTGGACAAGGGGCTGTACCGAATAGGACACTTCTATACATCAATAGGTCCCTTCTCACTAGCCTATTGTGTTAGCAAACTGAAACTCCTGCAATCGGAACGATTCAGGTTCAGACAAATTTCACATTTCCTTCACAGCATCTGGAAGGATAAACCTGAACCCCCCAAATTCACAGCCTATGAGCTTTGGTGCTGTCAAGCCATAGAGCAGAGGGGTGGCATTTCGGTCATCTAGGTGTCACTTTCCCAGATCTTCAATTTCAATGGAACCTGGGGACCTGGCACACTGCTCTTCCCACTTCTTTTAAGGGCATTCTCAACATATCCCTAATGGAGGCGAGCCTAAAGGTCCTGACTAAGTGGTATAAGACCCCCGCCAGACTAGCAACAATTTAACCCTCAGCGGATCCCCTATGCTTTTGGGGATGCCAAATATTGGGCACGTTAGCCCACATATTATGGGAATGCCCTTGAATCAGATCTTTCTGGAGAAAGATCTTTAACCTCATTTGAAGGGTCACGGGATGCAAGATTCCCAGGTTTCCAGAGGTCGCTCTACTGAACTCACATATCCCAAAGATCTCCAAATATAACAGAAAATCGATACACTTCATAATCTTAGGAGCCAAACTAACCTTAGCTAAGGCTTGGAAACAACCATCAGTCTCAATAAATACAGTAAAACAGAAAGTTTCATGGGTTATGGCCCAAGAAAAACTAGCTAGTATCCTGTCAGACACAGCTCATAGGTTTGAAACCATCTGGGAACCTTGGGCTCTATTTGTGCAAATCTCCATCATCCCGGGTGCTGAACCCCCTCAGGGTTTAGCCTAAAGTACTGGTGAATGACTCTCCTCCCCCCCCCTCTTTTCAGCACTTTATGCTATTTCTCCTCTTTTTCTAGCCTACTAACCTCTTTCCCACTCAGGGATCCTCAACAGCGTTTACTGGGAACATACTAGGGCTCTTCACTAGCAATCGACTGTTTTTGGAGGGGACGGTCGCTGGAGGGGAATGGGTAGAGTGTGTGTCCCATCTTCTGGCACAGTTTGATCCCATTGGGGTTATCGGGGGAGTCGGTGCCCTATCCCTCCTTCCCCTCCAAGATTAAGAGCCTCTAACCTGTAGCATTTGTTACTGCCTGGGGCGGTTTTAAGTCTTTTATAGTTCTGCAGAGATTGGTATTTAGCAATGTCCACGCTTTGGTTTAATCCTATATAACTATCTCTTGTTTTTGTTTTGTTTAGTCATGACTTGTATTCCATACATCCCAACTTTGCCTTTCTATTATTTCTTTGTAAAAGTGCTATTTGTGAAAATAAAAATCTTTGGAAGTAGAAAACGCGCACATCGCACCGTTATAAGCATTCCTATTGAAATATTTTTTGAGTGTGCGGAATAAAACAAACGGTGATAATTAAAAAGAATTTGATTCTGCCTAGGGAGGTGTAGTAAGGCATAGGCAAACAAGCAAAAAAACTCAAGTATGAATGTTAGCTATAAACACAGACACAATCACAATGAGCATGCGATTTAACAATTCAATTCATTTGGTAAATAAGGAACATAAAGCCCTAAAACACATCGCTGCCATACATTGTACGGACCTGACATTGGGGAGTTTTACACACACTCCTGATTGGCTGCAGCCACCGGGATTGTGTGTGTATCTGACAAGCGAACTTCTGGCTGTCAGATGGAAGCAGTTCAGCACCTCTGTGGCCGCTGGATTATTTCCACATACGCCCTGGTAATGAGTTCCCCCTGTACCCCTCCGCCATGTATCCCGGCTCTGATTGCCCATCTGCAGGCCCGGGACCAGCAAGGCAGGTGCCACCGGGTAGAGGGAAGGTTGAGCAGACATGCAACGTGTATGATGTCACTTCCGGGTCCCCCTCTCACTTTCCCTGGCCACTATGGCCGGGAGACAATCTAATGCAGGGCGATCTGCAATGCATTCGATTCATTGAAGCACAGGGGAGATATCCAGGGTCTAAAGACCCCAGATGTCTCATTAAAGGGAACCTGTCACCAAAAAATCATCACATTTTTTAAATATCATATTCAGATATATATTCCAAATCATTCAGTAAAATAAGTAATAAGAGCCATCTCTCCAATATACCTCTGATACATAACAGTCAATTGAAAATGCCCATCCAAAATAGCAAGGCTGGAATGCTGATAGAAAGCAAATGCTTTATCCCATGTGGCTGTCCAAAAAGTGGCTAGGAAGTATAGACCACTGCCAAGCGTGATATTCTCAAGCAGAAAATGGTGCTTGAAATATTGGCCTCAAACAAAGCTTAACCACTTTGCGCACATTGCTGTACCCGTACGTCAGTACTTTGACGCTAAATACTGGGGTAATGGCAGCAGCTAGCTGCCATAACCCCGGTATTTTTGGGAACGGCGTGCGTTTCTCTTTAAGGTAAAAGTGGTCTCTGCGGCGGATTAACCGCAAGATCACTTTTATCGGCGGCAGGAGAGGTGCCCACCCCCCTCCCGCCTCGCTCCGGTTGTCTCCGCCGCTTACCGGACCCGCCGGTAGTGGCGGAGACGATCGTGTCCTCTCCCATGGATGCCTGGCTGCTGACTGAGGGGAAGATGGCCCCTGCTCGGCTTCATGGCATGGGAGGGCAGAAGCGATGTCAAACGTCACTTCCACCCATAGCTCTTAAAGGAGAATTTTTTTTTACATTTATTTATTTAATTTATTTATTTATTGCATTTTAGTGTAAATATGAGATCTGAGGTCTCATATTTAAGTGGTCCTGTCATGCTTTTTTCTATTACAAGGGATGTTTACATTTTTGTAATAGGAATAAGAGTGACCTAAATTTTTTATTTTTTTTAAACTGTGCCAAAATAAAAAATAAAAGTAAAATGAATAAGAAAAAAAAGTTTAAAAGCGCCCCTTTCCAACGAACTTGCGCGCAGAAGCGAACGCATATGTGAGTAGCGCACGCATATGAAAACGGTGTTCAAACCACACATGTGAGGTATTGCTGCAATTGTTACAGCAAGAGAAATAATTCTAGCCCTAGACCTCCACTGTAACTTAAAGCTGGTAACCTGTAGACATTTTTAAACATTGTCTATGGAGATTTTTAAGGGTAAAAGTTTGTTGCCATTCCACGAGCGGGTGCAATTTTGAAGCGTGACATGTTGGGTATCAATTTACTCGGCGTAACATTATCTTTCAAATAATAAAAAAAATTGGGCTAACTTTACTGTTGTCTTATTTTTTTTATTTAAAAAAAGTGTATATTTCCCCCCCAAAAAATATGGTGTGACAGAAAGTAATGCAATGACCGCCATTTTATTCTCTAGGGTGTTAGAAAAAAAACATATATATAATGTTTGGAGGTTCTAAGTAATTTTCTAGCAAAAAAAAATAATAATTATTTTAACTTGTAAACAACAAGTGTAAAAGAGGCTTGGTCCTTAAGTGGTTAAAAGGCCACTAGGTGACTGGAAGATGCGAACATGTCATATCCAGTAAATTACTTGATTGGCGTCAATGCCAACCTATTCGGCATACCTAGATGATGTCACCTCCACCATATGGTTGGAGCCAGGAAGTGACACTACCTCCCATAGAAAGAAGGTGAAGCCACCTCCGCCCCATCCCAGAGAGAATCAAACAAAAAAAAAGGGGAAGACTACCACCACAAAAAATGGGACAACCAGAAGGTAACATTACCTCCACCTTACTAAAAAGAGGGCTGGAGGTCAAAGCAAAAACACGCATAAGTCTGGGCTAGATGCCCAAAATAGAGGCCACAGAGAGAGAATATTGATCCCACAAAAAAAGATTGAATTAAAAAAAAAACGCAGTGATATTGGAAAAGGGTTCACTCATAGAAAGCAAGCATAATTAATAGCATCATTCAGTCCTAGTGGTTGGTTAGCCCTCAATCTGTATATATCCATTTACTCTTCAATTGGCAACAATTTCTTGTTGAAATCACCATTTCTGACAGTAAAGAGACCAATTATGTATGACCTGCTTCTGAAAATCTTTCATACCTTCCTCACCTACTAACTTCATTACTTGAAATCACTGACCTGGTACAATCATGTAGATAGGGAAAGCCAGATAAAATAATTTATCTACACACCTAATCTGCTTTGTTTATTCAAAGTATGAAAGTGGGGCACATTGATAGTCAACTAGCATCTTCAGAAGGACAGACAAGCAATGATACCCCCCTTTTAAAATGATATTTTCTTTAAATTTGGCAGGTATGGTTCTATAAATTCCTTAAAAATCTGCGCTCATATGACAATTGAATAACAAGCAGACACTTGATTAAGTGTGATATCAGCCCAAAAACATAAATAAAAAATGTCTAATTAAATAAATTAATAATCATATATAAAGTGCAAACATGCAAGATTATTTGTGCATAACATAGTAGGTGAGGTTGAAAAAAGACAGAAGTCCATCAAGTCCAACCTATGTGTGTGATTATATGTCAGTATTACATTGTATATCCCTGTATGTTGTAGTCGTTCAGGTGCTTATCTAATAGTTTTTTTGGAAACCATCGATGCTCCCCGCTGAAACCACCGCCTGTGGAAGGGAATTCCACATCCTTGCTGCTCTTACAGTAAAGAACAGTAAAGAACCCTCTACGCAGTTTAAGGTCAAACCTCTTTTCTTCTAATTTTAATGAGTGGCCACGTGTCTTATTAAACTCCCTTCTGCGGAAAAGTTTTATCCTTATTGTGGGGTCACCAGTAAGGTATTTGTAAATTGAAATCATATCCCCTCTCAAGCTTCTCCTCTCCAGAGAAAATAAGTTCAGTGCTCGCAACCTTTCTTCGTAACTAATATCCTCCAGTCCCTTTATTAGCTTTGTTGCCCTTCTCTGTACTCGCTCCATTTCCAGTACATCCTTCCTGAGGAATGGTGCCCAGAACTGGACAGCATACTCCAGGTGAGGCCAGCAGGGGCGGATCCAGAGTCTAATCTCAGAAGGGACACTGCCAGAAAATACGTTTTTTTTCGTGGGCAATTTGTCGGGACAATGGCTGGTGTTGGCGCTTCAATCATCCTGGCACCATGGTTGTTATGGTGTCAGGATGATTGAAGCGCATTATTTCTATTATTACATAGATGGAGCTCAGAGCGTGTCACTTGCCACCGTCACTTGCCACCAGATGCGGATTGTCACTTGCCACGTTAATTGTCACCAGATGCAGCTTGTCACTTGCCACGTTAATTGCTACCAGATGCGGATTGTCACTTGCCACGTTAATTGCCACCAGATGCAGCTTGTCACTTGCCACTTTAATTGCTACCAGATGCGGATTGTCACTTGCCACGTTAATTGCCACCAGATGCAGCTTGTCACTTGCCACTTTAATTGCCACCAGATACGGATTGTCACTTGCCACATTAATTGCCACCAGATGCAGCTTGTCACTTGCCACGTTAATTGCCACCAGATGCAACTTGTCACTTGCCACGTTAACTGCCACCAGAGGCAAAATTGTCACTTGCCACGTTAATTGCCACCAGAGGCAGCTTATCACTATCCGTGACAGCAGAGAAAAAGGCCTCTCTCCCCAGTTTCAGCACATGTGAGGGTGGGCAGTGACAGATGATGTAATCTATCTGCTCCCTCTTCCGCCCGCTCACTGTACTGTCTTCCCGTTCACCCAGTGGCCCGCTTACTAGCATGACTGCCCGCCCAATCTGCTCACCTGCTACCCAGTTTACTGGCCTGCTCGCCCGCTACGCTCACTTGCCATCCGCCTACTGACCTGACTGCCCACCCGCTCACCTGCCGGCCACCCTCACTATTTTCTCGGGGGAGCAATTTCCCCGTTGCCCCCCCCTAGATGCGCCCCTGGAGGCTGGACCAGAGTCTTGTAGAGTGTCAGAATTATCGCTTTATCTCTTGAGTTAATCCCCTTTTTAATGCATGACAATCTGTTTGCTTTGTTAGCAGCAGCTTGGCATTGCATGCCATTGCTGAGCCTATCATCTAATAGGAACCCCAGGTCCTTTTCCATCCTTGATTCTTCCACAGGTTCTCCCCACGTGAGTAAATTACATTCATATTTTTGCCACCCAAATGCATTATTTTACATTTTCCCACATTAAAACATATTTGCCATGTCGTTGCCCACCCCATTAATTTGTTCAGATCTTCTTGCACGGTTTCCACATCCTGAGGAGAAGTTATTGCCCTGCTTAGCTTAGTATTGTCTGCAAATACAGAGATTGAACTGTTTACCCCATCCTCCAGGTCGTTTATGAATAAATTAAATAGTATAAAAATGAGCCCGCAAAGGTGCAGACCCAAATGACCCAAATTAAAGTTGCAGACACAATCTGTATAGAGTTCATGTGGAATGTTAGAAAAAGATGAATGACATCCAGTAATCCGGGAAGTGCAATGTGCAGTGAAGATAAGAAAAGGATTCACCACCAGGAATAAACAATTGGCATACGCCTCTTACCAAATGTGTTGGACCACAAATTATAATGGTCATATGCGCATGTGACACAGCATAGAGAACCGGCATCTAGTGAAGACAGTTGTCACTCAGGTCCCAATATGTAACCTGGGGCCTTTTGAAATGGAATGTAAAGCCCCATACACACGCGCGGATTATCCGAGGACCAGGTCGGTCGGATCCTGTCCGTCGTACTTTGTCTGATGTTGGTGTTGCGTACACACGGTCGGACAACGTTGTTGGAATATCCGGTCTGCAAGAACGTCGTGACGTAAGTCGTCTTCCACGAGACTAGAAAAGGGAAGTTCAGCACCACGTCAGGCACCCGTTGGGCTCCTTCTGCTGATCCCGTGTTTATCGCAAGTTAGTTGAAGTTTGGGGACTTACGATTCGCGCTTCTCAGTTTTCTGACTCAGATCGTTACTGCTCTTCAGTTTGTGCTTGTCGTGCGTATCTGTTTATTAGTGCGTGTAGTCAGTTCGCATTTGTTGGTTATTGCGGCCTATATCTTGATATAGGAGGCTTTGATTTGCACTGCTTATTGTCTGCTCGTTTCTGGTATTCATTTCGTTCTTTCAGGCCTTGCTGTTTATCGGTGCTTTCTGTTTGTCCGTTCTGACCAGCCGACCGTTTGTGAGCTTGTGAGCGATGTTTCCCGTGCGTACTCGTCGCCGAGTTCGTGCTGTACGCGGAATTGGTGTCGGGCTTTTAGCTTTGACCCAAGACCCGTCCATGAACAGAGTGACGAGGAGTATGTGGACCAAGAATTGGTTGCTTCAGCGTGATCAGTTCTCGCACATGCCTTTGCTTCGTGAGATCCGGGAGAATAATCCTGATGATTTCAGGAACTTTCTCCGGATGACGGACCCCGATTTTCACCGTCTTTTGGCTTTGCTGACCCCTTTTATCAGCCGGCAGGATACCTGCATGAGACAAGCCATCACTCCGGAGCAGAGGCTTGTTGCTACGTTGAGGTACTTGGCGACAGGGAGAAGTCTTCAGGATTTGAAGTTCTCTTCAGGTATCTCTCCCCAGGCCCTGGGAATCATTATTCCAGAGACCTGTTCTGCCATCATCGAGGTCCTGCAGGAGGACTATATTAAGGTAACATTTCTACTTTACTATTCCATTCTATGTATGCTCTGTTTGCTAATGTCTTGTATTTTTGACCTCCTTCCCTAATTACCATGAT
This sequence comes from Lithobates sylvaticus, assembly GCA_028564925.1. Lineage (NCBI taxonomy): Eukaryota > Metazoa > Chordata > Amphibia > Anura > Ranidae > Lithobates > Lithobates sylvaticus. Next base: position 370,615,258 of record CM053030.1, read on the forward strand.
TGCAATATGTTCTAATATGCTGTGCCCCTTTTCTCCTTCATGCATTTTTCCCTTCACTTACCTCACCAGCATGCTCTTCTGCCCCAATAGACACCTATGGCCTAGTCACTTAAGCAATGTCTTTTGTCTGCTGCATAGTATTGTTTGCCCCCAAACACCCCCTAAAATATGCACAAATGTTTGCTGTGTGGTTTACTTCATGTAGAGCCCCCTTTTTTTTTTGTTTTTTGTGGGGGGGGGGGGCAAACTCATTAGGAACCCCCTCCCCCAACTGCTCTGTCAGATGGTACCAATCCTCTATCTGCTGGCTTTCCCAAGGTCAATAGACACTATATACCTACCTCTTTATAGTGGGCATCTTTAGGGATGAATTCAGCAAAGCATGTAGTGCAAGGGGCTGGCTCCATACTTTCCATTTCCTCTTTTTTTGTGTTCTTTCCCTCCTATTAGCTTGCTTGGTAATTTCAGAATGTCACAATGTGCTTTCCTTTTTTTTGGGGGGGGGGGGGGGGTTGAAATGTTATTTTAGCTTTCCTGGGGGCTGCCAATAGTGTTAAGTAAGGAGGGTCTGGCCAAACTAGCACACATTATTGAGCCATTTGGCAATCAATGAAGTGCAGAGGGTTACCTGTCCACCCCCCCCCCAAAACCCTAGTTATTGGCAATGGCCCATCAGAAGTGGGGGGATTGATGGGGGGTGATTAATCTGTGAAGGGGAGCCTCTACTTTTCTGTGCAAATACTTTCCAGCCTCAAATTTTTAAGAATGCTCTTGTTCCAAGATGTTGATTGTCTAATCTGCTTGCAATGTTTATGTGCAAAGTGACTAATTTTTTTTTCTTGTTTCACTCCACAGTTCCCTTCCACGCCACAGGAATGGCAGACTGTGGCCTCCCACTTTGCCAGCCGTTGGGACTTTCCTAACTGCGGAGGGGCAATTGATGGGAAACACGTCGCATCGTCCCACCGCCCAACTCGGGGTCCTACTATTATAATTATAAGGGGTTTAATAGTGTAGTGATGTTGGCGGTGGTGTCGGCGACATACGAGTTTATGTATGTGGACGTGGGGATGAACGGATGGTGGTGCCATTGCGCACACGGAGTTCTACTGGCGTCTCCAAAGTGGCAGTCTGTGCTTGCCACCTCCAGAGGAGAATGCTGAAGGACTCCCCTTCGTCTTTGTCGCAGATGAAGCGTTTGCATTGACTCCCCATCTGATGAGGCCGTTCCCGATGAGTACCCTCACCCCAGACCAGAGGGTCTTCAACTACAGGCTGTCCAGAGCCCGAAGAGTTGTGGAGAACACTTTTGGCATCCTGGCCAGCCGCTTCTGCCTGTTCTTGACGGCTATTAACTTGGCGGAATACAAACTGAACCACATAGTTCTTGCCTGTTGCATATTGCACAACTTCCTCAAAAGACATAACAGGAACTATGTGGTGCCCGTTGGCCCAGATGTGGAGGGCCCTCCAAATGCTGACCTCACAGCCCTTCAAGTGGCACGTCCAGGCTTGCCCCCTCTAAATGCCCACGCGGTCCGCAAGCAATATATGGACTACTTTGTGGGTAGGGGGGCCATTGCTCTGCCTGACGATGTGTGAGAGGCATTTTTAATTAAATATTTTTTTTCAACCAACCTATGATTTCTTGTCATTTCCATATTATAGCTTATTTGACCTTGAAATTTTTTCCCTTTGCCTTCGACAGTGGGAATGCACTTTCTGGGCAAAAGGAGGTAACAGTCTCTTCTTCCCAAAAAGATTGTTCTCATGTTGTGTGTTTGATACCTAATCTTTGGTCTAGAGAAGGTTTGTAGTGCATAACTGACACCCAAAATACTCCTTTTCATCACCAGGTCAGACTTGTGTGTATTCACAAAAATGCTGTGCTCCGTGTTTTCGTACAAAGCACTGTGGGTGTCATTTACATAAGTCAAATCCACTATGCTCTACAAGTGCAGTGAAAAAGTGCCCTGGAAAAGAAACTTGCAGTGCAAACTGGACTTGCCTTTAGTAAATAACACCCATTGCCCCCCAAATCCTTTACATTTGACATACATAATGGATTTTGTTTTTTAAATAAGGAAGCCACACATTTTGAAAAGTAAAAAAGTTTACTTGCAAAACATTCACAAGTGCGTTTACAAACTTCTTGCCCAAACTGACAACATCTTGGTTATTTACAACATTGTTTACAAACATTCCGCATTTGGTAAAACCAGGCATGGAGCAAAACAGAACCTAGGAACTAGGAAAGTTCAACTTTCTAAAGTGAAGACAAGATCAGACATGACTATATGTTCAAAGTGTGTTTGATCTTGCTTTCATCACATGGGGGGTCACCCCTGGAAAGTGGAAAATTAGAACATGCACACAATTTGGGTCTGAAAATGGTCATTATATGGTAAAACACATGCCTCGAATCTTTAAAAGTGCCATTTTCCATCATGGGGATGAATGGACTTTTTTTGGGGGTGCAACCCCTTCACCACAACCACTTTAGTAGTTCGTAAAGTGGTTGCACCCCCAAAAAAACTTTGTCATTCATCCGACATGATGGGAGCTAGCACATGTGGACACAATGTGTGCATGTTCCAAATTTAACACAGTTCTTAACTTGCAAATGTGTTCAGAAGCAGCCACAAATGTGTGTTAATTACTTGGTGCGTTTTCAGATTTTTCCTAAAACATCAATGATGTTCTTCAATTTTTGTTGAACATCATTGATGTTTTGCTTTATGTAATCTAGATCTCTATTGCAGACCATTATCTCCCCGATGAGTACGTGGGCACTCTCTGTGGTAAAGTGCGATTTTTCTTCCACAACATCCACGTCACCTAAAAACCAAAAACAAAAAAAAATAGGGTCTTGGAAATGAGGCAGCCATACATTGATTAGCTTACCAGTAGCTGTGTTCTCCCACACTCACCTGTTGTGGTGACAAGTTCTCCAATTTCTATGATCTCTCCTTCCTCCTCCTCCTCTGCTTCTGCTCTTTCCCCTTTTTTGGGAGGTGTTGGTTTTGGGGTTTCCTAAGACGTCCCAAGTTTTCGCTCCCCTATGAGAATGTACAAAAGGAAGATTTAGCAACACAATCTATTGAGGGCAGAAATAGGAAATGACAAACATTGCTTGAAAGTGAGGGACAATATTTTTGGGTGTCCAGTTACAAATGACACCAACATGAATGTAGTCACTTTGTAAAGGTCCTAAACTTATAGCTTTTTGGTCGACGTTTGGGTGATGGAGACCCCCCTCTAGTATCCACTGGAGCACATGTGTGGAAAAGCCTAATAAAAAGGGGGTTTGGGTGTCCCAGCACTAGTGCTCTAGAGTCCAGATGGGTAAACAGCTACTGGGTGACGTCTCCTTTACATTGAATAAATTGGCTGGACAGTCTTGATGACATTTCTAGAGAGAACAAACTTCCTTTCCCCCAAAAAACAACAAACATCGTATTATAAGTGGCCGAACGATCGAGGTTGAGTACGATCGAATGGACACACACACACACGAACATGACAGTGGCAGAAAGATCGAGGTTGAGTACGATCGAATGCACAGACGAACCTGAAAGTGGCCATTTTGGAATGTACAACTTTGTAAAAATCCAAACACATGGAGCAGTATGCAAGCAAGAAATCAAACACAAAACACAACTACTTACTTTTTTGAAGAACTCGCTTGATCTTTCTGTACTGATCGGCCTCCCTCAGTTTCAGGTCTGACCAGCGTTTCCTCAGTTGCTCCTTGGATCGTTGTACCCCAAAATGATTGTACAGCCTCCTCACAACTTTAGACATGATCTTGGCCTTTGCCGACATTGGGGTTGAGGTAAGGCCCATACTTCCCATCATAGTCGCTCCTCTTTAATATGTCCACCATCTCCAACATTTCTCCAAATGACATATTGGAGGCCTTGAATTTCAGGCTCCGGGATCGGGACGTTTCTGCCTTCGGCCTTTCCTCGTCCTCCTCCTCGTTGGTGGGATATTTGGGGTGCACCTGCTGTGTCCCCGCCATGTGCTCTCCCCACTGCGCCGTAAAGTGAAGGGGTGGGGAATAGACGAGAAAGATCGTCAGGGGCGGGCGGAGTTTGACGCATGCGCACTGTATATAAAACGTCACACGCCTGTGTCGTAGCCACGATCTGGGAGACGAGGGGGAGAGAAAGCTCACGCACGAGACGATCGCTATAACGAAGGTACAATTTGATGTTGGTACATAACTAGCCTAGACTGACTAGACCTTGAGGCTTCTTTATGGAGAAGATTAGGAGACTTTGGACTGACATTATTTATAGTGTTTTGTGTGGTGTTGTGTCTTGCAGAGATTATGGAGGGCTTCAACGATGTGAGTTTTCTCCCCCTCTTCATTGATAAATATAGGGAAATGCCCCTATTATGGCAGGCAAAACACCGCGACTATAGCAACAGACCAAAGAGGTACGCAGCCATGCAGAAACTTGTGGCATTTGTAAAGCCAACGTTCCCCACGGCAACTGTTCGTAAGTTAAGAGTAAAAATTGCTAACCTGAGGACTACCTATTTCCGGGAGCGCAATAAGGTCCGGAAGTCCCAAGCATCTGGAGCTGCAGCAGATGATGTCTATGCCCCCACGCTCTGGTACTATGAGAGGCTCCATTTTCTCAAAGACCAGGCTAATGTCAGGAAGTCACTCTCGACTCTTCCTTGCACGCGTCCTTCCGCGTACGCCACCCCTGATGAGGCTTCCGAGGACCAACCTGGGCCTTCCAGTCTGGAAGATGTGGAGGAGCCCAGCTTGTTCCAGGTATAGTAGTTTTGTAACCATTTTTGTGAATAATGAATGATGTTCAGTTAATTCAGGATCCCCAATTGCTTAGTTCATAACGTGTTTGACATATCAACAGACAGTAGTGTTGGAGACATTTGGGGCAAGAATCTAAACTGCTGGGCTGAGAATTGTATGGTTTTGTATTTGTAAACATTTTGCAACAGTCACTAGATGAAAATTGTGTGTGTTTGATGAACCAATAACTCAAACTATGTCCCTTTTTCATACACAGGAAGACCTCAGCCAGGAGGTGGCTGTGGAATGTGGCAGTCAGGAGGAGGCAGGGGTTAGTGGCAGCCAAGAGGTGGGTAGTGGCAGCCAACAGGGGGGAGGCGTAGGAGCCTGACTGTCTCCCAAGTCCCTCCCTTCCGCCTTCCCTACAGAAGGGCGAAAAGGATGGGGGAGGTGGGAGAGTCAGCGCTCCAGCTGATCCGAGATGCTTCAGCCTCCCTATATGCCACACCCACCTACGAGGAGGCCTTTGCCTCCTTGGTTGCCAATAAAATGACGGGTATGGAGGCGGGGCAACGCAGAATGTGTGAGGATGTCATCCTCAAAATCCTAAATGAGGGGATGGCTGGGGGGATGACTCCCCTCACACATGTTTGCGAAAGTCACCTTGCTCCGCCTCCTCCTCCTCCTCCTTCTGCCACCCCACCAGCACCACAGCCACAGCGTGGAAGGAAGCGTACAAGGAAGACCTGAGAGAGACGACCTGGATTCAGTCTGGTCTGAGAGAAGATGGAGCCTCTCGTAGGACCAGAGCCTGGGGACCTAGATGGCATCTGCTGCAGTTCCGGATGTTTTGGACTTCAGGACCAGATTGCACTCCCTTACTATTTAGATAGGTACTCCTCAGGCCCCCAATTTTCGACGCTTCAAAAATGATGGTTGCCGTGGGGGGACAAGGCTTTGCAAATTCCCCAAGTTTCTCCATCGCTGCGTTCCTCTTTGGTTTGTTGCTGACACCTAAATAAAGGTATTTTTGTGTTTTACTTTTCTACAATGACAGTTTATTTGTGAGTATGCAGGTACATTTCACTAATCATAAAGTATAATTAACAAGGGGCACCAACAACAAACAAACTCCTAGTAAATTTAAGCAACAAATACAAATGTTAATAAAGTTGTTTTGCTAAGTTGAGACACAACCCCCCTCCAAAAAAAATAAAAGATCCTTAAAATATGTCTTTCAAAAAAAAAAAAAAAAAAGGACAAAGCATCCAAACAAAATAACAAAGATTCTTTTACGATCTGAGTACAAATAAACATGTAGTGTAGAAATCCTGAAAAGTAATAAAGAACTAAGTTTGTGAGAAGTGCGGGTGAATAGGAGCAGCTAAAACATGTCATTCTTCTTGCATTGTAAAGAAAAAGAGAATGCGCTGCATTAAAGACATTTTAACATTGCAGCGTGACGAATGTGCTGTGTCGATTAGGAAAGGTAGTTTTACCTGACCGAGCGCTTCCGTCACAGAATTTCTTCTGAGCATGCGTAGCACTTTGTCCGTCGGACTACCATACACACGATCGGATTTGGTGTGATCGGACCTTGTTGTCCAAAAATCTATCCAGCAGGAGATAGGACTTTGTCCGTCGGACAATCCGACGTACACTGTCCGATGGTGCATACACACGGTCGGATTTTTCGACAACATTGTCCGATCGGACAGAATCCATGCGAAAATCCGACCGTGTGTATGGGGCTTAAGTCAAATCCTCAGCTGCATTATGCTGTTGAGTTGACCATGTCCACAAACTGCTCAGCTGCATTTGGATTTGGCTAGCTCAACCACCTCCACATGGTTCATGGTATGGCTCTGAGAAGTTTACTTATGAGCCCACCATATATCCTTAGTCAAAAGTAATGTGTTTTTCTAATTTTAATTTTTTATGAAAATTTGCTTTGAGAGTTACCTGTTTATGTGACTGGTTTGTTTTTCATTTATACTAAGAGGACAACCCCAGTATCTACATATGTACCTATGAAAACCACATGAAATAAAGAAATATAACCAGATAACTGGTTCTCTATGAGTTTAGACTTTACAGATGCATAATAAGACAGTCTTCAAATTACTTAACTGTTAAGATCATGTATTTATTTACACAGTGATTACAAACTGACGGAAGGTCTGACTGATGTTATGCTGAAGTGTTCTCTTTTTCCATGGACAGTTTTGTTTTCTTTATGTCTTGGATGAAATCTTTTAATACTTCAACCACATGTGTGATCGTATGTGATAAAGCATCCCTTCTCTTCTTGCCAATGTGTTTCATGGCAGCACTGCTTCTTCAGGCAGGATAGTGATATGGAAATACACTAGATATAATGAGAAAGATATAAAAAATAAAAATGTATGTATAGTATTGTGCAAAATATACCATCAACAAACTCTCAATTCACATAATCTCACATGACATAAAATTGCGGCAGGGGCCCAGTCATCTTCAAGGTGGACACAGGGGCTGAACAGATGGACACCACGGACCAGCAGTGGAAGAGAGTAAGTGTAATCACCCACAGCATGTACTTCTAATTAATAAATAGTATGGATTTTATTATTATATATACATTTCATATCTCTCCCAGATATACAACATGAGGTACATTAGTACCAGCCACAAATTCCATATATACACCTAATTTTTTTCTTGACTGTGTATGGTGCTCAACACTAACAAAGAACAACAAATTACCTAAAAATCAATATCATAGAGATCAAAAGGCACATAACCACGATATCATGGTGTGGAGTCCCCTCTCCTATGTATGTGCCTCATGAGATAAAACATTACTGCTAACCTCAAACTGCAGAATACATTTAGTATTTAAACCACAACTATACGAGCCATTAATACTGAGCCACGTTTTCGAAATAGTGGTGGTTTGATGTAGACTGGGCAACAAAGAGTTACCTAAAGTTGGGGCACGACGACAAAAGAAATTACACCCTTTAGAAAGCACATCTAAGTCCCTGTCACCATAAAGAATGGGAAGAAGTTTATTGACAATCTGTTTGATCTGATTTAACTCTCTAGAAAAAGTGGTGACAAAGGCAAGGGAACTCTTGTCCTTGTTCTTTTGAATTTTATGTTGTGTATATTTTAAAGAGCAAGGGGATTTCTCTCTGTTATGCAATAGATTGTCCCTGTCCTTCTCTGAGGCTATGGAAATGGCTCTATTGATATGCCACCTCAGATATCCTCTATCACTTAATCGTTTTGAGATGTTAGAACATTCTAGCTGAAAACTTTTTGGGGTGGAGCAGTTACTCTTAGCTCTAATAAACTCACCCACCGGGATGGAACAAATAGTATGGGGTGGATAGCAGCTGGAGGCCAGAAGTAAGGAATTTGCGGCAGTAGGTTTGCAGATGGTTCCAGTATTTATAAGACCAGTGCTGGAGTCACCCCTGAGTGTGATATCTAGAAAGTCAATCATGATCTTATTGCTCACATAAGAGAATTCAAGATTCAGGCTGTTATTGTTGAAGTATGAGACAAAAGAAGTTAAAGAGGAATCACAGCGTGGTCCCAAATTAAGATCAGGTCGTCTATGTATCGCCCATACCAATGGATGTGGGGTGCATAGATATTGAGATGTGAAAAAAGAAAACATTCTTCCCACCATCCCATGTACAAATTAGCTAATGATGGAGAAAATGTTGCTCCCATGGTGGCTCCACAGCATTGTACATAGAAGCAATCATGAAAGAAGAAGTAATTGTGTTGTAATAAAAAGGTGACAGCCATAACGATGAATTCTTTGAGCTGGGGATCATAAAAGCTATATTTGGACAAGTCATATTGTAGTGCATATAGAGCAAGATGATGTGGTATGCATAAATAGAGAGACTTAACATCTAAAGTAACCCACAAAAAATGCTCTGCCCATTGTACTTCATTTAGGATTGATGCTGTATCTTTTATATAGCCCAGCAGTCTTGTCACTAATAATACTGGTCTACCCATTCACCCATTCACCTAATCTCTCTAGGATTGAACCGATGCCTGCTACTATTGGACGACCTTTTACAGGTCTTTCAGGTTTGTGTATCTTGGGTAAGGATGAGCCCGGTGTTCGATTCGAACCCATGTTCGAATCGAGCACCGGGTGTTCGCTCGCTCGGCGAGCCCAGAACTATTGGGACCGCTCGCATCAAATTCGTGTGATGCGAGCGGCCCCGCAATGCATTGCGGCCCGCGCAGTGCAATGCTGGCTGATGATTGGCCAAGCATGCACTGTGACCCCGCATGCTTGGCCAATCACAGCGCCGGCAGCGAGGAGAGCCATAATTGGCTACAGGCAGGATGCCTGTAGCCAATTATAGCTCAGGGGCTTTAATACACGCCCCACGGTATAAGAGGCCGCCGCGGCGGCGGCCTCGCATATTATGTTTCACTCACAGTGTCAGCGTGTCAGTGTGCTGCTGACTGCTGACAACAATATGTTCTTTATTTCTGGGGATATGTGTGTGCATGCTGTTAGAACAGCATTGCAGTATCACATCTGGGGGGTGTCTATAGGTAGCCTGTGAAGGAGGGCAGGTTTCCTGTGCTTAGAACTTTCCCTGCAAAAAAGTGTCATTTTTGCAGGAAGAAAGCTATTTAAATCACTCGCGGCTAATGAATTGATGGCTCCTGTAACACAGAGAGCTGTCATTCATTAATAAAAAAAAAAAAAAAAGCGTAGGGGTCCCCCCAAATTCAATAACCAGGCCCTTCAGGTCTGGGATGGATATTAAGGGGGATCCCAGCCAAAAAAAAAAAAAAAAAAAATGGCGTAGGGTCCCCCTCAAAATCCATACCAGACCCTTGAGGTCTGGTATGGATTTTAAGGGGAACCCTAGCCAAAAAAAATGGCGTGGGGTCCCCCTCAAAATCCATACCAGACCCTTATCCGAGCACGCAACCTGGCAGGCCGCAGGAAAAGAGGGGGGGACGAGAGCGGCCCCCCCTCTCGCCTGAACCGTACCAGGCCACATGCCCTCAACATTGGGAGGATGCTTTGGGGGTCTAAGACCCCTAAAGCACCTTGTCCCCATGTTGATTAGGACAAGGGCCTCTTCCCCACAACCCTGGCCGGTGGTTGTGGGGGTCTGCGGGCGGGGGGCTTATCGGAATCTGGAAGCCCCCTTTAACAAGGGGACCCCCAGATCCCGGCCCCCCCCCGGTGTGAAATGGTAAGGGGGTACAAAAGTACCCCTACCATTTCACAAAAAAGTGGCAAAAATGGTAAAAAGGACAGGAGACAGTCTTTGACAATTCCTTTATTAAAATCTTCTTTCTTCTTTCTTCATCCTTCGGTTTCTTCATCTTCTCCTTCCTTCATCTTCTTCCATCTTCTTCTTCCATTTTCTTCTTCCTCCGATCCGCTTCTTCTTGCGCTGGTCTTCTCGTCCTTCTCGTCCGGCATCTTCTTCCGTCGGCGTCGGTGTCTCTGTCTCTTCTTGGGCCGCTCCGCGCAATGGGAGGCTCCCGCTGTGTGAGGCTCCGCTCCGTCTGACAGGTCTTTTATAATGGAGGGCACCTGGTGACCCCGCCCCCTCTGACGCACAGGGACGTCATGGGGAATTCCATGATGGCTTTCCCCATGATGTCAGAGGGGGGCGGGGTCACCAGGTGCCCTCCGTTTTAAAAGACCTGTCAGATGGAGCGGAGCCTCACACAGCGGGAGCCTCCCATTGCGCGGAGCGGCCCAAGAAGACACCGACACCGACGCCGACGCCGACGGAAGAAGATGCCGGACGAGAAGGACGAGAAGACCAGCGCAAGAAGAAGCGGATCGGAGGAAGAAGAAAATGGAAGAAGAAGATGGAAGAAGATGAAGGAAGGAGAAGATGAAGAATCCGAAGGATGAAGAAAGAAGAAAGAAGATTTTAATAAAGGAATTGTCAAAGACTGTCTCCTGTCCTTTTTACCATTTTTGCCACTTTTTTTTTTTTGGTGAAATGGTAGGGGTACTTTTGTACCCCCTTACCATTTCACACTGGGGGGGGGCCGGGATCTGGGGGTCCCCTTGTTAAAGGGGGCTTCCAGATTCCGATAAGCCCCCCGCCCGCAGACCCCCACAACCACCGGCCAGGGTTGTGGGGAAGAGGCCCTTGTCCTAATCAACATGGGGACAAGGTGCTTTTGGGGTCTTAGACCCCCAAAGCATCCTCCCAATGTTGAGGGCATGTGGCCTGGTACGGTTCAGGCGAGAGGGGGGGCCGCTCTCGTCCCCCCCTCTTTTCCTGCGGCCTGCCAGGTTGCGTGCTCGGATAAGGGTCTGGTATGGATTTTGAGGGGGACCCCACGCCATTTTTTTTGGCTAGGGTTCCCCTTAAAATCCATACCAGACCTCAAGGGTCTGGTATGGATTTTGAGGGGGACCCTACGCCATTTTTTTTATTTTTTTTTTGGCTGGGATCCCCCTTAATATCCATCCCAGACCTGAAGGGCCTGGTTATTGAATTTGGGGGGACCCCTACGCTTTTTTTTTTTTCATTTTTTTTTTTTTTTTTATCAATGACTTTTTTTTATGAATGAGTTTCAATGAATGACTGTTCTCTGTGTTACGGGAGCCGTGAATTAACATTAGCCGCGAGTGATTTTAAATAGCTTTTTTACTTTCAAAAATGACACTTTGCGCAGAGACAGTTCTAAACACGGGAAACATGCGCCCCTTCACAGGCATACTATAGACACCCCCCAGGTACGAAATTTAAAGGAATATTACACTTTTATTGTTTCAATTTAAGCATTATTAAAATCACTGCTCCTGAAAAAACGGCCGTTTTTAAAAAAAATTTTTGCATTGATACATGTCCCCCGGGCAGGACCCAGGTCCCCAAACACTTTTTATGACATTAACATGCATATTAGACTTTAAAATGAGCACTTTTAATTTCGAACGTTCGCATCCATTATAACTAATAGGGTTCTAAAGCTCGCACGGACTTTAGGTCCGTTCGCGGGTTCTGGTGCGAGCCGAACGGGGGGGTGTTCGGCTCATCCCTAATCTTGGGGAGATGATGGGACACGGGGACAAATGGATGTTCAACTAAAAGGTGCTCTGCAACCTTTTTTGTCAGTACTTCCATTTCCACACCTGTGTCCAAGAGTTGTTTGAGTTTGCTCTTGAAAACTGGAGTGGGATCAGATTTAAGGGGGCGGTACGTGGAAGAATCATTAAGTTGCTGCAAGGCTTCAATTATGAAATTAATGTCATTAAGTACCACTATAGCGCCCCCTTTTTCTACCTCTCAAATAACAATATCTTTGCGATTTTTAAGATCTGCAAGAGCCTGTCTTTCAGACGTACTGATGTTGTTAAACGTTCGAGATGCAGTACTGTCAATCATTTCTTTCAAAGACAGGAGTTCTTCCTCCACAACCTGTTGAAAGATGTCTACTGCATTCCCTCTGGAATGTACAGGATAAAAAATGTTATCATCAGTATAGGTAGTATCTTTGGATATGCCGTACATGCCACCAGAGGATTCAGACTGCAGGCTCTCTAGTATAGATTTAGATTATATGCTATCCACCTTAAATGAACTTACCCTTAATCAATAGCTAATTGGCCCCATATAAAGTAAACCTCTCATAAGCTGAAAAATACACGTAAGGAGGGCTACCAAAACATAATAAATGAAAGACCAATAAGACTGACAAAATCCAGCTAAAACGCTAAAGAAACAATTAGTCACAAAAAATGCCTTTATCAATACAATTTTTTTAACTTTTTTACATTTTTTATTTTTATTTATAACCCATTGGCATATTAAATTCCACCAGTCTGTCGCTTCATACATTTGGGTTGACATTCTTTTGCCTTAACACGGTGGAATATCATAGTTTACAATGCTGTTGTGTATTTGAACATTTTCCTACTTCAAAATGAGGCTTGAATTGTACCTAGAACCGGTGTTTTGTCAGATTTGGCAACCCACCAGATTTTGTAACGGAAGTGACGTTCCGTCGCCGCTATCTTGCTACACCATGCACTCGTCCACAGTGAGGATACAGTGAGAAGGCAGCAAGCGGACATCTTGTTACACCCATCGGAGTCATGCATTTCACTCTTATTTTTAACAGTAAAGTAAACTAATATAGTAAAATTCAGTATTTAACCACTTCAATACTTGCCCATAGTCATATAACGTCCGCAGATGGGATCTCCCATCCTGGCCGGGCGTCATATGACGACCTTAGCTTCCCGTCGGTATAGGGGGCACGTCACAGAGGAGCCAATGCGCGTGCCTGGCGGCCGCGATGTCTGACGGGCACATGCGATCGCTCGTGACAGAGCAGGAACGTGGATCTGTGTGTGTAATCACACAGATCCACATACTGTGAGGGGAGAGGAGACAGATTGTGTGTTCCTAGTATATAGGAACACTGATCCGTCTTTTCCCCCAGTCAGTCCCAATCCCCCACAGTTAGAATCACTCCCTAGGTAACACATTTAACCCCTTGATCGCCCCCTTCCCTGCCAGTGACATTTATACAGTAATCAATGGCTATTTATAGCACTGATCACTGTATAGATGTCAGTGGTCCCAAAATAGTGTCAAAAGTGTCTGATCTGTCTGCCGTAATGTTGCAGTCCTGATAAAAATCACAGATCACTGCCATTACTAGTAAAAAAAATAATAATAATGGAACGATGTACCCTGCCTATTTCTGAGTAGTATATATTTGTGTGGTGTAGGACATTGACCCCATGCCCCAGATGACGTTAATTCTATCAAAAACACGTCGGCTGGAGTCCATGTCCACGTGGTATCATGCACGTCAACCCTGTATACTGGTTGATCAACTTCTAGGATCATATGTCTTGGATCTAATAATGCTCGTTTAATACCGGATTTCTGTAAGTGTTTAGCACTGATTTCTTTTAATAAACTGTCAAGCAGTTTTACACTATGTGGTTATTTTATCTTTCCTTTCTGGACCCTATTATGAAGTAAACTTTACCATCAGCCATGACAATAGCACCACCTGCAATATAATAGAGGAAGCCGATTGGATCTTCTATATTTGTATATCATGCCTGTCTGGACACTTATAATTTGAAGTCTAGACCTCTGGAGGCATTTTATATTAATATTGGTGGAGGTGCACTTGGGTGATCAAAACGCACATCATTTATACTTACGGTTACTGGATGTTCATCAAGGAATTTACCTGCATTATTTTGAACAGCACCAGTCGTTCACACTTTATGGACACTTGTTTATTCAATATCGATTTAGCATGGCAACATTCTTTATTGTTTCACAAAAAATAGAGAATGTGAAGCGCTAAAACACAAAAAAATGGTGCAAAAATGCAGTAAAAAATATTTACTGGTATATAAATAAATAAATGTAAAAAATATAAAAGTACAAAAAATAAGTGCAACAGTGCTAAAATGAAATGGAAGGGGATAAGCCGCGCTTGGGAAGGAAATCAGGGAGTAAAGGGAAAGGTTAGGGGACAGTGCAACCAATGAGTATAACCAGATAAAAAATAAAAAGTGTAAAAATGCAAAGGCTGCTGCTGAAAAGTGAGATACTACACACTAGACAGATATATAATAGGGTAAAGCTGCGCCAATGTAAAAAGAAATTAAACCTGTAAAAAATGTGCAAGGCATAGTAAACATTTTAAACAAATAAAAAATCTTATGCAGAACAGTCCAGATATAAATGAATCAGTCCAGAGCAATTCTTCTAAGTGTCAAACATGGGATACATTCAATCCACCAATCCTGTATGTTCAAATATAACACCACCGTGCTCGTGCTGGAAGCATCCAATGTGACATAAAAAAGGGACGGGATTACACTGACCGGCCGGCAGTGTTTACTTTGTCATCTTTGTTGCCATTATTTCTCATCCTTGATGTAAGTTTTTTTATCTATGGGTGGCCCCCTTTGTGCTCTCTCCCTGAACGGAGGATTTTATTAGGACCTGGCTATCCAGTTTGTGAACGGTGTCCAGGACGGATCCCTTTACTCCTTCCCTGGTTTACCTTTGGATCGTTTCCCCCCCTGGAGTGGTCGTTTAACCCCACCAACGCTGGTCTACGGCAAGCTCAGATCCATTGCTTGATTTTTTACACCTTCTCTCTTATTCAAGATGGACTAATGAGGTAGATGGATGGAAATTTATTTTTCCAAACGTGAGTAAAACTGGTATTGCAGAGGTACTGCACACATCAAAATATATGGATGCGATCCAAGGAAAATATTGATACTTGATAATGTACTTCTTACCGGATGAGGTGGACGCACATACCGTACGGCAGTGAGTCAACAGCGCTTGTGTGTTTTTCTCCCTTTGGATGTTGGAAGGTGGTTCCGGGTCCTATGAATACGACTTTTTCCATGCTTGCATAACTTTGAGTGTAAGCAGCTTTAGAAAAGCAATTTTCTTTCCACTTCCCTTTTGGGGTATAGCGCAGTGACATTCCCCCCACACAAAAAATAGATACACATAAAGATAAAGATCTTACTCAATTTTACATTATAATTCAGCAAGAACAACCAGAAGGGGAATGGTGCCAACCTACAAAATACATAGCATATGGGGACCTATATAGGATAGTGCCATAAACCATGTACCCAAGCCACTGATACAGATCACCAGAGATACTAAAGGAGTTTGGGTATGTGCGCCTGGTCACCGCTACCACCAGTCCGCCCTGCAGCCCTTCATATATACCCTCACAGCACAAGGAAGGCCAGGGCTGCTGCCATAATGGTATCACCTGTGACATCATTGCACCATGTGTGCCGCAACTGCAGCTGCGCATAATACCACCTAGCACAGAGCAGCAGTCCAAACCACATTTTCAATCACCAGACTGGCCAGCCAGAGGGGGGAGCAAAGGATGGGACCATGGGAGATGAAAATATAACTGCAGAAGGACAGAATGCTCAGCAGCCGATCCATAGGTCAGACCAGCGACTGCCATACATTTTATATAAACCCTGTGGGATACAAATCCGTCATATTATAAATATGTGACACAGAGATATTTACCAATACACATAAATGCTGCAAAGGGCCCTATCATATGACAAAGTGTATGGAAATAACATGAACACAGGTGTGGTGCTATATATCAAAACCCAAGGCATGTTATCAAAAAGAAAAACTGTATCAAAGAATGGCTAAATGCACTCATTCAGCCCAGGCAGGAGGGCGGGGGAGGTGTGGCTATTCAATTGATACATCTATTTAGCCTAAGGCTGCAATATTTTTTTTTTTCAAAGTTACTCTCCCAGGGCAAAACATAATACATACTACACCTTTCTCCAATTATTTACCAGGGCTGGGACCAAACAGCGCTGTGAGCAGCTGTATCCTAATACCCTATGGGTATTCAAGTATACACAGATGACCAGTTATACATCACTATGTTTTATAAAGATGGCTTTATGGTATCTATCTTGTGTGGAGGCAAATAGTATCTCGTATGTGGCATGCGTTTGGGTTGTCATTATAACCTCACGAATAGAAGGGGCTGTCAATTCCTTCCAATGGCATACCAATGCTAATCTTGCGCTTAGCAGAATGTGAATGTCTCTAATATCAATTGGTATTGTTTCTATGCCTAGAGATAAAATAGCCAGACCTGGCGATAGGCGTTTAGTTAACTTTGAAATTTGTGTGAGCAGTCAGAATAGTAGCTATAACTGATTGCTAGATCTTTTAAGATCTGATTGCTAGATCTTACAAATAATACAGATTTTATTGCAGATGTGGAAATATGGGACAACTTGGGAACTAGCGACCACAGAATTATTACATTCTTTATAAATCATAGTAAAGGGAGACACGAGGGGAGTACAAGAACACAAAATTTCAAAAGAGCCAACTTTTCTAAACTGAGCTCAATGATGCAGGATAAGTGGGACCAAATCCTTGAAGCATTGAACACGGAAAAAAAAAAAAATTAATCACCAGGACCAGATGGCTTAGACCCAAGAGTCCTTAAAGAACTCAACCAGGTTACAGACAGACCTCTATACCTAATCTTCATGGACAGCATACTGACAGGATTGCTACCAGCTGATTGGCAAAAAGCCCACATGGTACCAATATTCAAAAAAGGGCAGAGATCCATTCCAGGGAACTATTATAGGCCGGTCAGTCTAACGTCGGTAGTTTGTAAACTGTTTGAGGAGTTTATAAGGGGCCATATCCAAGAATTTGCTGATGAAAACAGTATCATTAGCAGTAATCAGCATGGATTTACAAAAGGGCTCTCTTGCCAAACCAACCTAATAACCTTCTATGAGGAAGTGAGCTGCCATCTGGACAAAGGTAGGCCAGTGGATGTGGTGTATCTGGATTTTGCAAAAGCATTTGATACAGTCCCCCACAAACGCTTAATCTACAAGCTGAAGTCTGTAGGCATGGACCAAAGGGTAGATACCTGAATAGGGGCGTATCCAAAGGGTTGAGATAAATAATGTATACTCCGAATTGGCTAGAGTGGTTAGTGGGGTACCCCAAGGCTCAATTCTGTTTAATTTATTTATAAATGATATAGAGGATGGGATAAATAGCTCGATCTCAGTGTTTGCTGACCATACAAAAATACAGTAAAAGAATAACAACACAGCAGGATATAGAAACTTTACAAGAGGACCTGAATAAATTACTGGAATAGGCTACTGCATAACAAATGAAGTTCAACATTGGTAAATGTAATGTAATGCACTTGGGGGTAAAAATATAAATGCAAGTTATTCCAGGATGGAGAAGGATATAGGGGTCCTAGTAGAAGACAGACTGAGAAATAGCATGCAATGTTAAGCAGCGGCTACCAAAGCCAGCCAGAATATTACCATACATTAAAAAAGGAATTTACTCCAGAGATAAAACGATTATTCTGCCACTTTATAAAACTCTGAGTCGGCCACATCTGGAGTATTCCATCCAGTTCTGGTCACCAATCCTCAGAAAGGATGTGCTGGAGAGAGTCCAGAGAAGGACAACTAAATTAATATGGGGACTGGAGGACCTCAACTATGAGGAACAACTACAAGCGCTAAATTTGTTCTCCCTGGAAAAGAGATGCTTGAGAGGAGATTTGATAGCCATATACAAATATCTCAACGATGATCCCGGCATAAGCATGAAACTTTTTAAGGAGTGTAAGAGAACACAGGGCCACATGATGGGACTGGAAGAGAAACGTTTTAACACTAAGCTGTGTAGGGGTTTTTTCACTGACGGCGCAGTAAGCATGTGAAACTCTCTTCCACAATCAGTGGTGTCGGCAGGAAGTATGGATAGTTTTATAAGACCCTTGGACATACAACTTAGCGAAAACATTATAGGGGATATGGGAAATGATTTTTATACACACACACACACCTACACAGGTTGAACTGGATGGACTGTTGTCTTTATTCAACCTTACCAACTATATAACTGTGCAGGAAAAGGTATAGGATTAATTGTAAAGAAAACTCTTGCGCACTTGATTGATCCTCCACCATCACACCAAAAAACTCACTGACTTTCCATGACCACTCACCAGGTATCATAGCAAAACAAGTAAAGCAGGCTTAGTGTAAACCTTTAATATTTATTAAAATGTTAAAAACCTCTCTTATGCCTCTTGAATCCGCCAGGATGACGAAACACATGGGGACAGAGCAGGGAGTGACGTCATCCCACATAGTACACCCGGAAGTTAGCTTTCCATGGTAACCCACCACAGGTAAGTTAAACAACACTTATATTGCAGGGGTCAACATCATCCACATCCACCTTGGGCCAGGTCTCTCTCTTTTCCTCACAACAAGGTATGTATTTGGAAGGTATCATAAGAAAACCACCATAGTGTAAAACCTTTAATATTTATTAAAATCTGAAAAACCTCTCTTATAAATGCACACTCACATTTGCTATACTATAGGGTTAAGCCATAATGGTCCAGTACACCCTGAAGAAGGGAAATGATTTTTATACACACACACACCTACACAGGTTGAACTGGATGGACTGTTGTCTTTATTCAACCTTACCAACTATATAACTGTGCAGGAAAAGGTATAGGATTAATTGTAAAGAAAACTCTTGCGCACTTGATTGATCCTCCACCATCACACCAAAAAACTCACTGACTTTCCATGACCACTCACCAGGTATCATAGCAAAACAAGTAAAGCAGGCTTAGTGTAAACCTTTAATATTTATTAAAATGTTAAAAACCTCTCTTATGCCTCTTGAATCCGCCAGGATGACGAAACACTCACATTTGCTAGCTTTCCATGGTAACCCACCACAGGTAAGTTAAACAACACTCACATTTGCTATACTATAGGGTTAAGCCATAATGGTCCAGTACACCCTGAAGAAGGCTGAAGAAGCTTAGCGTAGAGATTATGTGTGAAGGACCATTATGGCTTAACCCTATAGTATAGCTAAGCATTTTTTCCTTTGTGAGAAGTATGTCACTGCCAAATGTGAGTGTGCATTTATAAGAGAGGTTTTTCAGATTTTAATAAATATTAAAGGTTTTACACTATGGTGGTTTTCTTATGATACCTTCCAAATACATACCTTGTTGGGAGGAAAAGAGAGAGACCTGGCCCAAGGTGGATGTGGATGATGTTGACCCCTGCAATATAAGTGTTGTTTAACTTACCTGTGGTGGGTAACCATGGAAAGCTAATATAAGTAGAGGAATGATATCTCCCCTTTTTTGCAATTAAGAAGCGATCCTATACATTTTCCTGCACAGTATATTGCACTCTTTGGAAAATAGAAGATGTAATGCATGAACACTATCATAGATCCACCCACACTACTCACATGACCCACATTCATTGGAAAAACAATATAGAAAAATCTTGTTGTACTGGTAACCTTTGAATGACTTCTGGTCACGCGATCATGCATGGATTGTGTCCTTCTAAAGGTAATTTCAGCATACCGTAATCCTTAATGTATTTTTTTTAGATGGAATCACTAATTAGTAAATGCCAATATTTGGGCAATATATTCCCAAAGCCAATTCTGGGCATTAGCCTCACAGAATCAGATACTTATTGTTCTTTCTAAAGAGTACAGTAGATCATATCATATGGTTATTTGCTGTGTTGTATGTCTTTTTTTTTGTGTGGTCTTTGAATAGCCCCTTTGCAGTAGTTGAGACCTAAATGCCCTTGCTTCCTGTTGAAAATGAATATCAATTGAACAGCTGAATTATAGCAGCAAATACTGGCTATATGGGATGCTCTGTATTCATAATCTTGAATGCACACTATTTGCATCTAATATTGTATTTCCCGCCGTGGGTTTATGGTACTGAGTAGTGTCAAATGTGCCACCGTCCTAGATTATTTTTTTATTATTTCAATATCACGGAAGGCAGGTTGGTGTAAGATGGTGTACAAGTGCCCATCGCCACCCATTGTACCTGGAGGTAGTGGACCCGTAAAACGTGAACACATTCTTAGTGAAAATATGCTCTAATACGGCCAAAATAACATACTAAATGGCCAAGCTTGCTTGGCCTCTTTCTTTTAGGAAACTCCCCACATCCTGCAATCCCAAATTGTGTGGGATGCTGCTATAAAGAGCCTTGATGTCCATAACTTCTAGATTTGTTCCTGGCAACACCACCACATTATCAAGCAACCTCCATAAATCTTGTGTATCCTGAATATATGATTGTAATTATGTCACGTGGGCGTAAGTATCTGTCTATATCTGCTGTATCTGCTGGCCAACTCAGTTTGGTTCAATTCGATCCCCAATATAATAGGCTCTCCTGGGGGGGGGGGGTCTTGAAAGCTCTTATGGGTCTTAGGTAAGGCATAAAAGGACAGGGTCCTCAAGAGTTTCACTTGAATAGACTCCTACAGTTTGCTTCTTTATTAATAATGCCATCCATGTATGCATTTAGTTTTTTTTTTTGTATAATCATTTTTTTTTTTTTTTTGTAAATGAGAACACATAACAAAACATGTCCAACAGTCTGTGGCATGGTAAGATCTCCAACCTCGCAGGGTCTAGCAAACATAACTGATACAAATAAACTAGTTGAACCAAAATACATATAGAACAGAAGAAGCAGAAGTAGCGGGTTTCGTGTAAGCTAACCCAATGGTATCTACTGGGTAGGGGGATAAGTCGGGAGCCCAGCAGGGGCAGTGTCCAGAATAGCTGTGGAGGTGTGAAATGTAGATAGATTATTTGACCTGTTTATGGGGTCACCCCATCCCCGGCAATGAGCCAGGAGGGGGGCCCCCCACAAAAATGCATTAATTATATGGCCCCGTGACTTGTGGCCTGGGCAAAGGGGGGGGGGGCTAATAGCCTCCATCAAACCGTCCTCTGCCCCCCACACGCCAGGGGTACCAAAAAGCGATAGTGTGTACTTCAAACAGGACTACCAGTGCCCCCTTAAAATCGGGGGCCTGTTCCGTGAGCACAGAGGTTCTATGCAGTTATATCTACCAACAGTGGGTCATTTGATTTTCCAACCGGCAACAATGTAGTAATGAAACATTCAATTCTTGGAGAGTACAGAAGAGAGAAGAAAGAAAAAAGAGAAGGAGAAGGGGGGAGAGGGGGGTTAGGGGACCGGTCTAAGCGTACCGGCAATCTAGTAGCTAGGTTCGTCCATGTCCACACCGAGCACATCGTACCAAGACCAATCCATGCATATGGCTGAACCCCAGTTTCTGCAGCTCGTCAGGGAGTTGGGTCTCTGTCCTCTAAGGTCTCATTGGCCTACGGGTTTTGAGGGAGGGGGCTGCCAGCTCTAGTAAGGCAGTGTCTAAGTTAGAGGGTACATATTTAGGGTCACAAACATATTTAGTCCAGGGCGCCCAGATAGCATAAAACCGATCTCGAGAACCCTGGCAAGTCACTACCCAGTAGACATGTGCACACTGAAATATTTTGTTTCAGAATTTGTTTTCGTCCGAAAAATAAATGTATTTAGTTACTCCCGAAATTCGTTTTTATTTATTTTGTTTCGTTAAAAAAATGCATTAGTCCGAAAATCCGAAATAATTAAGGTCGAATCTGTCATTGAAGGCTTATGGTGTCTGTCAAATGTTCTAAGAAGATTCGACGGAGCAGCTTACGACGCCGCAATCATACATTTTCGGTTGAATGTTCTGCCTACAAGCTATAGTAGAATTCTATAGTTGTATGACACTAGTAATAATTATATTTATTACCATAATTATTATTACTAGTCAACCAACATTAGAATTCTTCTATAGCCTATGGGCACAGCATTTGACCATAAATGTCTGCCCTGGCCGACTGCTTCGTCGAATCTTTATGTCAAATCTTTTCTCTCTATGTCGAATAATCTTGGATTAATAGAGTTAGGTTAGGCACATTCAACCTTTTTTGCTATTGTCTCTACAATGTCAAATCTTTTCTCTCTATGTCGAATCATTTCTCTCTATGTAAAATAATCTTGGACTAATAGCTCTAAGGTTAGGCACATTCGACCACAGGTTCGATGGACACAGATCACTATTGTCAGCGTCATGTCGAATCGCCTAACTATATCAAACTGTTGTCACAATGAAAATTAAAATAAAGCATTTGTTTATGTTGGATCTTTCGGTTTTTCAGATTCTGCAGTTCGTTATCGTTTGTTAAAACGATAACGAAAATACCCGAAATTCGGACGAAAATTCATTTGGACAAAAACAAATGCACATGTCTACTACCCAGTCCTCAGCCTCTCGAACTGCATTCACCCCACTGATCCACTCTTCCCGGGTAGGGACTTTGGTCTTTTTCCAGTAAATTGGAAGTAGGCGCCATGCTGCGTTTAGCAGATGAGGTAGCATGCTTTTTTTGTATTGGCTGAGTGAAGTCGGGGGGACATGCAGGAGAAAGTGCTTTGGAGAGAGAGGGACCTCTATCTCTGTTATTCTTTTTATTTGGTCTCGCAGGTCTTCCCAAAAGGGTTTGATTAGAGGGCATTCCCACCATATGTGGATAAGCGTACCTCGATGTCCGCAACCGCGCCAACATTGTTCCGACGCAGATGGGTAGATACGAGCTTAGTCTGCCGGTACGCAGTACCAGCGGGACATTATCTTAAAGTTTGTTTCTTGAGTTTTGGAGTACATAGAAGATGAGTGTGTGAGATAATATAGGTGATTTAATTGTGTGTCTGAGTTCCTGCCCTAAGTCGTTTTCCCAACACGGAATATAAGCAGGTTTAGGTTGAGGGGCAGCAGAACACAAAAGTCGATATAATTCCGACACCATGTGAGGAACAGGATCTTCATTGATGAAGAGGCGTTCAAACGGAGTGGGGGAGGAGATGTCCCTAATTGTGTGGCCATGCTTCTCAAATAAGTGGTGCAATTGTCTATATCTCCAGAAATTCCGTTGTGGGCCCTGGCGTCCAAATGGTAGAGCTTCGTAGCTCATGAGCTTGCCATCCTTCATGAATTTGCCATAGCTAGCGTTTCCATCATATACCCACGGCCCAAAAAAAGCCTTCTGTTCGCCCGGGGTGAACCACAGGAATCCACCCAGCGGGGACATGGGGGGGGGGTAATTTCAGTAATGGATTAATCCTGTCCCAGACTGACAGCACCTGAGCCGTCAGTGGGGAGGTCGTCTCAAAAAGCCACCTATTTCTCCTGGGGGACCCAGAGTTTTAAGTGTGTGTGAAAACGCCAGTTAAGTATCCTCTGAAGGACTATAGCTCGGTAGTATAGTTTTATGTCTGGGATTATTAAGCTGTAGGAGGCAACTCTAGTATTTCCCTAAAGACGCCTTCCAGGGTGGGAATAATGTCCATAGCACCAAATGCTTTGGGTAGGCCTCGGATCCTGATGTTGGCCCTGCGGCTGCGATTTTCCATATCGTCTAACTGGCAAAGCAGGGCCTCAATCTGGTGTTCCTGTGTAGTGCACTTATCTTGCAGCATGGAGATGACTGGAAGGGCTTCCTCAAACATCTGCTCTAAGGATTCCATTCTGCCCCCCAGGTGTGATGTATCAGCTTTAAGCTGTGCAATGTCTTCTTTTAAGGCCTTCTCTACCCTGTCAGTGAAGCGCTCCAGGTCAGCCTTAGTGGGAAGAGACCATATATTGCGCCTGATGTCTGCCTCTTCCAGGGGGTCTGGAGCCTCAGGGTCGCCATCTGGGGATGAGGGGGCGCCTGGAGAGGTTGGGGGGACCGATTCACTTACCGACCTCAGGGATAGTATGGGAGAGCTGGCCAGTTGTTGAGATCGGGTAGTGGCGTTCTGTGAGGCCTTGGTTGTTTTCTGGGCCTTTGCAGCCGACGTCATCTTTGAAGCCTCGCGGTCCCGCCCACTGTTCCCAGGGAAGAAGGAATGCAGCTGTCCGTGTCTGGTGCGGTCTGTCCGCGGTGGCTGTGAGAACGCCTGGTTCCTCTGTGACATGTTAGGCGGCAGTTGGGGTAAGATTCTCCCTTGTGGCAGTGGTTAGGTGCTGCGGTGAGACGGAGCTGTGGATACACATGTCTTCACTACTCCATAGTCAGGACACGCCCCGTATGCATTTAGTTTATGGCCTCTTTCACACAGGGCGGATCAGTGCTGATCCGCCCCGTGGATATCCGCTTGCTCAGCGGGGATCGCCGGAGTGATCTCCGCTGAGCAGGAAGATGACAGGTCCTGCTCAGCACACTGCGGAGGGATGGACCTGTCAGAGCGCCGCTCTCCCCTATGGAAGATCGGGTGACGACGGACCGTAGAGTCTGTCGTAATCCGATTTGATCCGATAACGGATGAAAAAATTGCTTTTTCATCCGTCACACTTTTTCGGATTGGAGCGGGTCGTAGCGGGTCGGATGTCAGCGGACATGTCACCACTGACATCCGATGCTCCATAGACCTCTATGGATTATCTGTTCAGGTCCGCCTGAAAAACTGACAGGCGGATCTGAACGGATTGGCCGTGTGAAAGAGGCCTTAATGTGAGGAATTATTTAATGAACTTAGCAGCCATTGTTTCTGGGATGAATTTATACCAAACGTTATTTTTCAAAATCTTTAGGCACATTTGACTATAATGTTCCTTATCCATCACCACTAGTTTGCTGCCCTTACCAGAGGCAGCAGAGGGAACTTCTCTGATTCTACTTTGAGAGTTACTTGTTTATGTGAATAATTTATTTTTCAGGAAATATTGCAGAATATTGATTCTAATTTAGCTAAGTATATTAAAGGAACTTAACTGTTGAATGATGTAAGATATATAACAATTTGGACATTTGGGTAATTTTGAGGAAATTAGCTGACAAGGGTCATTTATACTATACCTGAATTTTTGTTGGCCTCCAAAATAGTGGGATTTAATTTCAAGAAGATGCATTACACCACATCATATGAAATCTGAAGTCCTAGATAGTAAAATGAAGAAACATTATACAACATAATTGTGGGATAAAGAAAAGTTTTGAGGGTAATGGAGTGGGCTATAGATTGCTATTACAGATCTAGAGTGTTTTTCAAAGATAGCGATAAGATGCTTAATGCAATAAAATGACTTATAAGTGTCATTGAAATAAATTAAGATACTATTCATACACATTATTTATTCCCTGATCCATATTTGTTAATAATTTTGCTGCACATTATGGAAAAATCTATATTTCAGCTTCCTTTAAGTAAATTCTAATGGAGATTTTTAATCGCCATTAGCTTAATTAGATTACATGGATGTAACAGCAAATGAGAATAACAGATAGCTATTGAGGATGAAAGGGTGAAGACTTGGCTATGTGTGTGGTCTGAGCAAGAGGGAGAAATCCACTGGAAGCATCAACTATACCATGCATCAACCATTAGAACTTTTTCTACCTGGGTGCATAGTGCCCTAAATAAAAAAATTAAAAAACGCTGAGTGCACCACCCAGCCCTATCGAGCTACAGCAGCAGTTAGCCTCTCATAGAGTTTGAAAAGCTGCTGGAAGCGGAGCTGGATGGTGCACTTGTGCCTCCAACCCATGGCTACAGACTGGAACCCTATGCACTGGGGCTAAATGCGAAGTGTTCATGGGGCCTTATTGGACTGCTTATGTCTCCTTTTTATGGCCTGTGCTGCACCACAGTGGCAAGTAGGGATGAGCCAAACACCCCCTGGTTCAGTTTGCACCAGAAGCTGCGAACGGACCAAAAATTTGCGCAAACTTTAGACCCAAATTAAAGTCTATGGAACACGAACGTTCGAAATCAAAAATGATAATTTTAAAGGCTAATATGAAAGTTATTGTCCTAAAAAGGGTTTGGGGACCCGGCTCCTGCCCCAGGGGACATGTATCAATGCAAAAAAAAGTTTTAAAAATTTCAGTTTTTTCGGGAGCACTGATTTTAATGAAAAAAAAGTGAAATATTCCTTTAAATATCATGCCTGGGGGTGTCTATAGTATGCCTGTGAAGTGACACGTGTTTCCCGTGTTTTGAACAGTCCCTGCACAAAATTACATTTCTAACGGAAAAAACGTCATTTAAAACTGCTTGCGGTTTTAATGTAATATCTGGTTCCGGCAATATGGATGCAAATAATTGAGAAAAATGGCATGGGTAGCCCCCCCCCCTGCCCATTTCCAGCCTCTTTGAGTCTTGTACAGATATTAAGGGAAACCCCGTACCCAAATTAAAAAAAGGAAAGTGTGGGGCCCCCAGGCCCTATATACTCAGCAGTATACAGGCAGTGAAAACAAGACAGGGACTGTGTAGGTTTGTTGTTAAGTAGAATCTGTTTGTAATTTTGAACTTGTACATTTTTAAAGTGTAGCTCCAGTCAAGAAATCAATTTTTAAGCTTTTTGGAAAACATAGGGAAGGGTTATCACCCCTGTAACATTTTTTTCCATCTGTGCACCTCTTCAGAAGATTTCACCTCACTTTCTGTCCCAATGACAAATGTTTTTTGAAAATTTGGGGTTTTTAGTAAAACAAGGATTGGGATAAAGCATCAGTGGAGAGAGGAGACACGTTTTTCCCATACCAACTCTTACAGGAGAAAATTTCCCTTCCTAGGGGTAGATTTCATCTCACTTCCTGTTGTCTCCTTCCGTTTGTAAGTAGGAGACATTTGTAAGTTGGATGTTTAAAAGTACGGGCCTGCCCTATATGCTCTGCAGAAATTTGGGCCCGTTGGTGTTGCCACAACATTGCCACAAAGTGACTCTTGGTGGGCGCTGGACTGGGCCCTGCTGTTAAATATTTTATCAAGAATTGTAATTACATGCACCTGTTGAACAGGAGCACTCTGGGAGGAATAGGACTAGTGCTGGAAGGGGGGGTTGAATATGTTATGGGGGGGCACTCTGAGAGGGAGAGGGCTAGTGCTGAAAGGGGGGTGGATATGTGCTGGGGGGGGGGGCACTCTGGGAGGGAGAGGGCTAGTGCTGGAAGGGAGGTTGGATATGTGCTGGGTGGGCACTCTGTGAGGGAGAGGGCTAGTGCTGGAAGGAGGATTGGATATGTGCTGGGGGGCACTCTGGGAGGGAGAGGGCTAGTGCTGGAAGTAGGGGGGTTGGATATGTGCTGGGGGGCACTCTGGGAGGGAGAGGGCTAGTGCTGGAAGTAGGGGGGTTGGATATGTGCTGGGGGCACTCTGGGAGGGAGAGGGCTAGTGCTGGAAGGGTGGTTGGTTATGTGCTGGGGGCACTCTTGGAGGGAGAGGGCTAGTGCTGGAAGGGGGGGTTGTATATGTGTCAGGGGATGCACTCTGGGAGGGAGAGGGCTAGTACTGGAAGGGGGGGTTGGATCTGTGCTGGGGGGGCACTCTGGGATGGAGAGGGCTAGTGCTGGAAGGGGGTTGGATATGTGCTGGGGGGCACTCTGGGAGGGAGAGGGCTAGTGCTGGAAGGGGCTGTCAGATTTCAAATTCATCCCATACTTCTGGCATATGTCCTTTCTCATACCAAAGCGCCCCCCCCCCCCCAGCACATATCCTCCTAACCCCCCAATCACTCCACCAAGTATACATCCTTTTAGTTGCTTCCTTCCCAGCCACTCTCTCCCCCTCCTCCCTGTCCATCTACAAAGCATAGAAAACTTTGTACAGACCTGAAATCAGCGTGTGTTCCTGCTCTCCATCTGTGTATATACAGAGCTGAGAATGAGAAGGAGGAGGAGGAGGAAGCAACTTCGTTCTGCTGTGTGAGTGAGACAGGCTGCAGGGACGGTGGGGAGGGGAGACATGCATCAGATGGTCGTGC
The DNA here is from genome assembly GCA_028564925.1 of Lithobates sylvaticus. NCBI lineage: Eukaryota > Metazoa > Chordata > Amphibia > Anura > Ranidae > Lithobates > Lithobates sylvaticus. Next base: position 370,643,262 of record CM053030.1, read on the forward strand.
AGACATGTCATTCCCGGTGCAGTCCAGTCTGAATGATGTGTCCGGGTCTGAGGCAGATAAAATCCCGAACACAGCATTCAAAAACCGCACTGTCCGGGAGAAACCCCTACAGGTGGCAACCCTAGTTGTACCACTGGCCAGAGGTGCCCTGCATGCACGTTCGGTACTAGCCTGTCCTGCTGCACATGTTAAGTCTGAGAGAGTCTGTTCCACAACAGAGAAAATTTGTGATTGAGAAGCTGCATTTTAATGACTTGAGATAAAGGTGTGTTGTGTTTTGAGTTCAAAATCCAGTGCAGTAATGGGACACCAACACCTCCCTGCTGGCAGCCCTGGAACAGACCGTCACCAACAAATGACTGATGTGGCCAAATTATAAATAGAGCTAAAGGGTCTATTTTATTGGAAATGGTTGCTATGGCGGCAAACAGCTGGAATAAGGGTTGAACTCATTGTAAACTTGGACACTAAGGTCATCCTTAGTGCTTAATCACTTGAAGACACCTGCTGGTACATACTGAAACTACACCATTTAAATCTGAAGACCACAGATTGGGATTTCCATGCAGCAAACTTACTGTGTTGCAGAAAATTAGAAGCATACAAGATTTCTGGTAGATTACCTGTTATTGTTTTGTACTTTCAGAGATTTTAAAGTGATAAATAATGTGGGAAATTGCATGTGCTGCAGAGATGTACTGAATGTTTTTGTTTTATTTTACACTGACAAATGTGGTTGTAGTCACACCTAAAGTGGTTCTAAAACCTTAAGGTTTTTCAACTTAATGCAATCTATGCATTAAGGTGAAAAACCTTTTGTGCTGCAGCTGCCCCCCAGACCCCCCTTTTTCCTTACCTGAGCCCATCCAATCCAGCGATGAGCATGGGCGCAGCTTTCTTTCTCCTCATTGGACAGATGCATGACAGCGGGAGATGTAAAGCAAACTTAGTGATACGGGAGCCCAGGGGGGGTGGGGGCGGTTGGACAGGGGCGAGTCCTGATGTCTGTGTCAATGGACGCAGCAGCAGGACTCAGGAGTGAGCACAAATGGGTGCCCCCAGGGAAAGTGGCTTTTCGGAGGCACCCGATGAAGAGGAGGAACCTGGAGTGCCAGCAGGGGACCGCAGAACAAGAGGATCAAGGCAAAATCATTGCACACAGCAGGTACATATAGGCATGTTTGTTATTTTTATTAAAAAAAAACAAAACAAGCTTTATAACCACTTTAAGTAATCTTTTAAAAATGTATTATTTTCTAGTGTGTGATGTAGTGGCATCATACCTCCATCCTGTGGTTGGATTTATAAGAACAGGAAGGCACTTGTGGCATATTTACCAAGGGAGAATTTTTAGGAAAAGAACCAGTGGCGGCCCATGCATTGTAGGCGCAAGGGCGCCGCCCCCTGACGCCTCCGCCATCCTCCCTATTCATGTGCCCGACCCCTTTCAGGATGCCGGACACATGAAATACTATGGCAGGGATAGGCAGGGGTGTGTATTTTGAAGCATGTGATTAGAGCCAGAGGCACTGCGTCCCAATCCCACCCTGTTGTGTGGCATAGCGAATTCATTTTCGCTATTTTCACACTAACGTTCCTCCCTGCCAATCAGCAGGCAGGTCAGTGAGACCTGTCTCCCGATTGGGCAAAGCATTAGGCAATCCTATTGGATTCCTAACTCTTTGGCGGAAGAGGAGACACGGCGGAGGAAGCCTGAAGACGAGCCAAGCAGACACAGGAGCCGTGGCCATCGCTTCCTGCCGAGGAGAGCCACTGAGGAGGAGAGCCTCGTCACTCTAGTAGAGGAGCAGAGCCCCGCCACACAATCGGTAAGTGCCGCCGGACTGGCCGAGCAGGGGGGGTTTGTGATGTGACTGCTGAGCCTGGCTGCATTTGATGGGCACAAGTGGCTGCATTTGATGGGCACAAGTGGCTGCATTTGAAGGGTACAAATAGCTGCATATGATGGGCACAAGTGGCTGCATATACTAGGCAAAAGTGACTGCATATGATGGGCAAAAGTAGTTGCATATACTGGGCACAAGTAACTACATGTGATGGGGCACAGTGGCTGCATATGATGGGCACAAGTGGCTGCATATGATGGGCACAAGTGGCTGCATATTATGGGGCACAGTGGCTGCATATTATGGGGCACAGTGGCTGCATATGATGGGCACAAGTGGCTGCATATGATGGGGCACAGTGGCTGCATATGATGGGACACAGTGGCTGCATATGATGGGCACAAGTGGCTGCATATGATGGGCACAAGTGGCTGCATATGATGGGCACAAGTGGCTGCATATGATAAGCACAAGTGGCTGCATTTGATGGGCACAATTGCTGCATCTGATGGGCACAGTGGCTGCATTAGATGGGCACAGTGAGGCTGCAATTGATGAGGGGGGGGGTCAGTATTTTTCAGGTTGTTTGTGCCCCCCCCCCCCCCCAAAAAAAAAATTTGAGCACCAGCAGCCACTGAAAAAAACAGATACCAAGGAGGACATTTTTGATGTTTTACATTTTCCCACTTGTAGCTGGGGTTGCAGAAGCAAATTTCTTATTTCAATTTCACCTTGAGTTCAGTATTAACTATAAACTACAACCGCTGGTTACCTCTTCATTTTTAACAAGCTGTGCTTGTCCTTTATGCAGCTTTATTATGCATGCACCATATGCAGAAGAAAATGGCTATACATTATTCAATTGGTTCAGCCTAATCCACCGAGAAGCAATATCATTCTCAGTGGAAAATAAACTGCTGTAGCAGAAATCTTACAATTCGATCATTTCTTTGTGCCATTCTGTGCTTTATTCCCTTAGTCATTTATGCACAGAGTTTAATGTCATTTAAATGCATGTCAGTTTATTTCCGTGGAGATTCATACACTGTCTGTCAACTTTATTGACACAATCTTCAAGCTTTTGTCATAGTATACGAATCTCACCAATGGATACAAAGGCACATGAGGGCAGAGATGGTTTTCAAGGAAATGACACTGGATAAATCATACTGGTTGAATTAAAGCTGCATTATGATGGGCACATACAATTCTGATGAAAGCATGGTTGTTATTATGCCTGTTTAACTTAGTCCTATTAGAGGTGCATATGGTTTCCACATCATATTCAGCCAACAGTAAACTGTTCTTTTGAAAAGAATATTGTAGCCAAAGCCATCAGTAACTGCAGAACAGCATTTCTAATTGTAATTATATTGATGCATTTTTTTTTGCAGAAGAGACGAAACATTGATACATTACAGCTAATATACTTAAGACTTGCTGTATTACTGGCTGCTGAATATTGTCAACAAGTCAGATTAACAGTGTTGAAAGAGTTTGCTATTATGGTTTACATGATTCCCAGTAAGCCCATTTTATATTTGTATACCATACTCCAATCCCCGATCTAGCACTCTTAACTAAATACCTTAATAAGCTCCTTTACATAAATTTTCTCCAGCAGGGGAAAAAAAATATTTCCTGATCCCCTGAGAGGCAATTGGATATTCCCTGGATCAACTTTACCTATAAATACACACATAAGCTCATGTTCCTCTCTGGTGCCGCTTCATGGAGTCCAGCCCAATCAATCCAGAGCTGCAGTAGATCTATTGTTTCTTCCTGGTGCTATCAGCCGCTTTAGTCTTCAGAGGACCCACCACTGAATATCCAATATCCAATAGAAAGTTTCCATGTCAGGCAGGCAAGACCATGTTCTACTGCAAAGACCATGCTTCACTGCAAGAAGGAAAATAGAGGACTCTGGACCTGGCGTGTCATGTAACCAAAGATGTAGTGAGAACATCTGGCATTTAGAATATTTCTTTTAAAACGAGCCTAGAAATTAGAGAAGGGTGAGGGGCCTTGCCCAGAGTTCTGGTTTAAATATGTACAACTCCTTGAAAATTGACCCAATACTCCCAAACAAATGGGAGCCAAAACACAATTTTTTATTATTTTTTTCTTATAAATGCAAGACAACAAGACAAAGAAATGTATACTTAATATTGTATACAAAGTATTGGGACTGTACAGCTTAAAGTATATGTGCCCATAAGGGTCACACAATAAATATTCTTTATGAGGATTTATAATGAAAAAAAAAAGCATACAGTATATAGTAAAAGCATGCATTTTTGGTATTGCTGTTTATCCAACTGCTGCATTTTACTTACTTGTAACGGTTGTAGAAACCAATGTTGTTGGTTTTGCTGTATTTGTAACACATCCCAAATTGCGGTAATTAGTATTAGATAATGGTTAGAAAGTTAAAATCTACTCTACAGGAGTTTTTTTGAAGACAGACTGATGAAAATTGATTATGGTGCCAATCATCAGGTAAAGTGATTATGGTTATTTTTAATATCAAATTTGCAGTAATTTTGTTTAGCAAAGGGAGACTTGAATTTCAGGACATAATTAATCAAAATCCCCTACATACTATATTTACCTTTTATCAGAGACACAGACTAGAATCTTGTCGCAAATCCCATCATTTTCCTGTGGTCATTTTCTTTATGACATTTGGGTTTACCCTTTCTTTGCTCACACTAATGGGATGTCAGCTTGCTCAGACATTATACACTATTATGATATGTGTTTTTAATTATTTTTTTTGTAAGGGTTTAATATTTAGATATTTTTCACATCTTGGTTCTACTATACTCAAATTTCACCTTCACTTCCCATCCTCCATTTTAGGTTCTCGTTCCATTTCATTTGTATAAAAATGTATAGCCTTGTATTATTTCTTTCAGCAAATAAAAAAAATAAAAATAAATACATTTCGATCTTAAAGTATATCACCTACAAAGCAATATATTAAAAAAATACCTTGAAGGCTAAAGCCAACTTTACTTAGTGAAGGGACCTACTCACAATAGCCACATAGTGTAGACCCAGAGACTGAAGCACACAAGAAAGAAAATATCTTGCCTATTCTACCATAAATACTTTGGAAGGGCACTAGGTTATTTAAGAAGTTTTGCTTACAGCATGCAGTTAAAGAATAACCTTTTTAGCCCCCAGATGCCTGAGTTCTTTACTGTGCTTCCTTTGCCTGGCACCACACAGCCTTTGCATCCAAAGCATCGTGACTGAGTAATCTGCCTTGTGTGCACATTTGTCATGGCCCTATTCATTACTCACAGCAGAACTCGGTCATAAATGGGGCAGTGGTGACATTGCTCACCTGGCGGAGGACCTAGCCAGAATGGTTTTGATGCAAAGTCTATTAAATTACAAACTTGAGAGTTGAAAAGGTAAGCATTTAACCATGAAACTACACTCAGTGGGGTGGGAGTTTATTTAACCACTTGACTCCCAGGCCAACTCTTCCATACATGAAAAAATCTGCAATTTTTTTGCTCGAAAATTACTTAGAACCCCCAAACATTTTTATATATATATATATATATTATATATATATTATATATATATATAATTTTCTTTTTAAGAAGAGACCCTGGAGAATGAAACGGTGGGTTTTTTTTTGTCAAATGATATTTGGGCAACAGTTTTTTAAATGCAAATTTTTGGAAAAAAATACACTGTAATAAATTTTAGTGAACACAAACACAATATGATACCCAATTGTTTGGTAAAATATAAAAGAATATGTTATGCCGAGTAAATAGATACCAAACATGTCTTGTTTTAAATTGACACACCGTGGAACGGCAATAAAATACGGTAAAATAAATTATCCATAGGCAACGCGTTAAAGCCTTTACAGGTTACCAGTTGAGAGTTACACAGAAGGTCTGGCCCTAGAAATGATTGCTCATGCTCTGATCTTCTTGGTGATACCTCCCACGTGTGATGCGATTATCATTTACATAAATGTGCGGGACTTACATATGCGTTTGCCATTGCACGTGAGCACAGGGGGTCGGGGTCACTTACATTTTATTTTTTATTATTATTATTTATTTTATTTATTTATATATTTTTGCACTTTATTTACTTTTTTTTTAATCAACTTTATTGCTATCACAAGGGATGAAAGGGATGAACAACATCCCCCTTCTGCCCCCTGTAAAAGATCCAGCGGCTGTATAACCACTTGGATTACTTTTACTTAATCACCGGCAGAAAAAAATGGTACCAGGAGGATCGTTGTAGCCTCAACCATAATCCCAGTATATCCAACTCAATACAAGGCATTATATATATACATATGGCAGTATTGTGGTGATTAAATGACAACTAAATATGATTAGTCAGTTCCTCCTCCAAAGTATGTGTTGAAGAATAAATATTGAATTTTGTTTCTTGTATGTTTTATTTCCTGGGTCTGCATTTCTAAAGAGGCCCCTAATCCCTGTTGAAAATTTTCAGTACCCTAAAATAGCCAGAAATTCCTAGTGAAGAATTATGTAAGGGAGATTGCATTTCTAAAGTATCATCAACATTTAAGATGAGATCACAAAAACAGCGCTCAAATGGGACCATAAGAAGAGTTTAATTGTAAAACTGCTCTAATGTTTACAATTAAACTCTTCTTATGGTCCCATTTGAGCGCTGTTTTTGTGATCTCATCTTTGTTTGAACTTTTTCCTCTGAAAGTTAAACAGCTGCCTGGGGTCTGAACCGATTCCATTTTTGAAAGTTGCCTAGACATTTGGCGAGATGGGACTGTTTTCTTGAGCGCTGGAAACATCTTTGTGTGTTTGTCATCAACATTTAAGAAGCCAGAGTCTGATACTGATTACTATGATAAAATATCCCTTTTTGGTGTATTAGCCCATTAATACATTACAGTGCGCATTCCAGCGTTCTTTGAATATATAGGCAAATGGTGATGTACAAAGTGCAGTATCCTATAAAAATGAACAAGAAATTGTCTATAATATTATTTACTTTATTATACTAATATTGCATTGCTTATAAGGAGTTACTGAGCCTTGTACATCAATACGTATAAGATAGATAGTAACTACTAAAGATTTCTGCACAGGTCACTGATTAGCTACTAGCTAGTGGACTCAGTCAGTTAGTGTACTGGCTTTGTGCGAAAATAATTGACCCTATGAACACCATTGATACAAATGCCTAATGACTATGGGGCAGAAAAGGCCTCCGCAGAGAAATAAAATTTTTTACTGAGATATCTGACAAACTACTGTGCTGCAGTCCATAATTTATAGTAACTTTCTCATGAATTTTATATGTAAACATTAAACCATCTAATGCTAGATTATCAGTTTAGTGAATACCTTAAAATATCCTTTTTGCCTTGATGAAAAAGCTGTCCTCACACTACATTGCTTTATGCTGGCATAGCGGAGTAACCAGCACACCCCTCGGCACACGTATTCCCGCATTGCAAAGAAAAAGATGGGGCATGTCTGACCAAGTCTGTTACTGAGCTCGGATTTTTGAAAGCACTGGGTATAACTCTGGTGCCTACTGGACGGCACAGTCATACATTCTGCCTTAACAGGAAATTGTAGGAAAAATTAAAAAAATAAGGTTGTCTATCTGACTGAATAGCTATTTCTACAACTTTATTTGGGCTTCATTAACAGACATGTTCATAAGGTATAATGATGCAAGTATTGCATTGTAACTGCAGATCATTGGCTCTTCCTACACTCCCTATTAGTAGGTTTAATGGATTTTTTTAAGCCATCCATGTATGGATCAAAATTTGGCTTTAGCAGGGACTGGCCACATTTTGATCCACGTATGGCAGGCTGGTTGTACACAAGTCGATCTATCCAACCTGTTGAAAATTTCCCTCTCGATCAGCTATAGCTGGCGGTGCTGATGAGTGTACTCTGACGGTGGGGAAATCTCCCTGCTGTCAGAATACAATAGTGATATTATGATAGAAAAAAAATGACTCAATTCCCTCATCCACACACACGACATGGATGGGGGAGTTAAGTAATTTTCTTTTGTTTAACCCGCTGGTTTAACGGAAAAAAAAAAAAGACTTGTGTAAAGCCAGCCTTAGGTGTATAAAACAAAGTTCATTAGAGGTGCAAATGAAGACTGTTATATTATTATTTAGTAGAACATGGCCAGATTTTCATCTACAGTTTATTGTGTAATACCCAGCAACTTGGATTGACAAGAGATTTTAAACGAAATATTTTTTAATATGGCATATTGGTATCATGGTAAGAAGCTGAAAGAAACACTTGAAAAAAGACAAAATTAGGAAGATAATGTTTTCTGGAAAATTCTGCATATGTGTATTTCATTGTTTAGTTTTACAAACAAATTTACAACAAGTACTTAATAAATATATGTTTAAAACACTGATTTGTAAAGACAACAAATTAATTTATTTTGTATGTACAGAAAATGGAGTCTGCTTTAAAGGTAAGGGTTTTTTAAGAAGAGTATTCATATTCTTCAGCACTACGGCGGCCAAAATCCATCCAGCCCATGTAATCTCTGTCATTTATCCGGTGGGTGGGATCAATGACGGGTCGGTTTGGCAGAACAGCATACCGTCCAGTAGAAGAACCTGCTACAAAGAAAAATATTAATCAATCAATCAAGTTACTACTAATCAAACACTATTTGTATCTCTTGCAAACAACTACCATTGGTTACATTTAAAAGGTCAATTATCTTTTTTTTTAGTATACTGGGAATTATGTTGGAGATATCTGCACCTCCATTCCTAGCTCCACTCACCATCTGCAGTGATTAGGACTGGTCCTCACTTTCTGTTTTGGATTGTTCCTATATTGTACATTGTTAAGAATGCAATGAGCCATCAACAAAGTAACAAGGAATAGCATAGAAGAAGAAGAGAACAGGTGATTCAACCTATCACCAATCATCCACGGATGAAAGTAGTTTTGGTAAACTGTATATTTAAAGTGGCAAATTAAGGGATCTATGTCGAAAAAAAATTGCTGTGTGGATGTCTTAAAGTGGTTGTAAAGGCACAAGGTTTTTCACCTTCATGCATTCTATGCATGAAGGTAAAAAACCTTCTGTGAGCCAGCAGGGTTGGCAGGGGACCCGAGAAGAGGAGGATCTGGGCTGCGCTGTGAAAAACCACCGCAGAGAGCAGTTAGTATGACATGTTTGTTGTTTTAGAAAAAAAAAACAAGGCTTTAAAATCGCTTTAAGCATATGCACAGGCACCAAGAACAATTGCCATATTGTTTGTAATATGATGATCTCCTGTGATTGTCAGCTTAAACTAGTGGCAATAATGAAGTCTTTTTCTGAAAAACCTCAATCAAAAAAAAAATGCAGCATCATTGGTACTAGATTGAGCTGACAATTATAGGAGATGGTCATATTACAACAATACAGTATTCATTTGGGGGGCCTTTGCGAGAAATTAAAATGGTGATTTTTTTTACACATAGACCACAACGTGTTTGGTATAATTAGTATGTTGTTATTTGACATGTTTATTCAATAAGGTGAAGAGAAACTGCTCATTTTACAGACCTACCGTATATTTAAAAAAATACAATCTGATTGACAGGAGTTATTACACTTTTTATTGCTTTACTGCATAAGCTTACACACATACCAGGAATTTTACACATTGCAAAGCATATGCTTCAAGTTATAAACCAAGTGCTTTTTATTAGCATATGTTTCCATGAATCTATGAAACATTGATTAAAGTGTACATATGGATAGAGTAGGGAAAGGGTTAAACCCCCTATCAGGGTATGTGTTTGATTTCTGAGTACCATTGGAAAAATTTCCTTTTTCTTTCTGTCCAAGAGATGTGACGGGAAATTAGAGGAAATGTCCCAAAGTGAGGGGAATTCACCCTGTTATGCCCCGTACACACAGTCAGAAATTCTGATGCAAAATGTCCGATCAGATTATGTTGTCGGAAAATCCGCCCATGTGTGGGCTCCATCGGACTTTTTCAGTTGGAAAAAATTTGAGATCCTGCTCTTAAATTTTCCGACAACAAAATCCGATCTGACTTTTTCCGATCGTGTGTAGAGAATTCCGACGGACAAAGTGCCACGCATGCTCAGATCAAATTACGAGACCAAAGCTATTGGCTAAAAGCCTCTACGTAGTTACGTCATACACAACGAACGTTACCGCGGTCAGAATGATCAGATTTTCCGACAACTTTGTCCAACCGTGTGTATGCAACACCAGTGTCGGACAAAATCTGTCAGAAAAAATCTGACGGATTTTGTGGTCAGAATTTCTGACCGCGTGTACGGGGCATAAGACAGCTATCCTGCAACAGTCCCCATTGGACAATTAGACCTCTTTGTTCTGGAGACAACTCTAAAATGTTGCATTTCACCTCACTTTCTTTCTCATTGACAATGGTCATCAAATAGTGAAGGTGAATCTCCTCAGTGAGGACAAAGAAAACAAGAATACCTAACATAGGGTCTAACCTTTCACCACTTTACCAATGACAAAAAGAAGGTTTTCCCTAGAGATACACTTTAATTCATCATCATTAGAGCTGAAAAGCCTTTAAGCAATAAAAAAAACCTTACAATAGATATTACTATACCTCAAAGATTATAACTATATTCATAAGTAAAGTTAATGTCACATGGCCAGTTTGGAGCCCGGACTGAGGCCGCCATACACCTTCTTAAAGGGTTTTGCAGAGATGTGCGACTTCCAACGTCTTTCCCTTTTCCATTTCATGTCTAGCTAGCCAATACTTTTTTTGTTTGTAGTGGAATCGGCTAGAACTTGTACAACTAAAACCTCTGTTTTTAATACAAAGTCTTGAAGGAGTGCTGGCTATTTCTTTGATTTTAGTATCACATGGAGTCGCCTTCTAATACTGACTTTGGGCAGCACTGTGGGACAATATGTTGAATGTTAGGTTTTTAGCATTGACTGTGTCCACCTGGCATCCCTCTATTTTGTCCTGCTGTGAAATGAAGAGACAGAAAGTGATAGGAGACCTAGAATTCTACAGCTGTCCGTGGAACAGGAGGCAAGGGGAAATCTTCCAATGGAAATACCTATTTTAGTAACATCTTTCCACGTGATTTGCCTTTACTTTGGACAAATTTCTACTCACATTTGTCTCCAGCACAGAAAGGAAAGTTGAAGAAATATAGAAATATCCCCAAGATTTAAACAAAAAAACAAAAAAAAAAAAATTTAAACTATTCTCTACTTTATCTAAAATAAAAATAAATAAAAAAAAGCTTGGACTACAGGTCCACTTTTGCTATATGGCACCCCTAGATCACAAAATATAAAAGGCTGTTTAAAAAATAAAGCTTCTATTGCTTGCTGTACTTCAAATGAGTATTCTGACAGGTTCACTTAGGTTTACTATTGTATTTATACTTTATATTATGCATTTTACAAGGATGTTCTACTTTGATAGGAGAAACAAGAACACAATAAATGATTTTTAAATAATGGTAATTACTTCAATCAGGTTGAAACATTACAATCCTTGTAGTTGTGTTTAGATAATAATAGCTTTTGTACTGGGCCACATGATACAATCTTTTTTGTGCAATCTTTTAGCTTTAGGTTGTCAATAAGTTGCATGACAAGCTTAAAGTGACAATAAACGTTTCTTTTTGTTTTTAATCTATTCAATGTTTGTATTCTTAACTCTTAACTTTTTTTTGCTGCTGTGATCTTACTTCCTGTTAGAGGGTGGCTATGTTTTTGCTCCATGGTTCCACTGCATGTAAGAACGTAGCCAACCCCTCTTGCTCACTCCTGACATGGACTAAGGACTATTCATGAAAGATATATCACAAGGTCATTAGCTAGTTGATATGTATAGAGTATTTTTTAAGAATAAGGATATTGTTTAGTGTCGATGTAATCAACCTGCTTAGATATAATGGAACTTTTTATAGCTTATCTAATTACTCACATTTCCATGTATTTAATTTTTGAATGTAGTATATTGTACAATTAAACTGTAACGTATGTGGCCAGCTTTAACCACTTACCGACCGCTCACTGTATATATATGTCATTTTTTTGAAGAGGGATATCTCGGTAACGGCAGCAGCTGCTGCCACAACCGAGGTATCCCTCTTTACAGTGAGCAGTTCCGTTTCCGATAATGGTGGTCTCTGCGGCGGGTTGGCCGCGAGATCACCTTTATCGGCGGCGGGAGAGGTGCCCCCCTCCCGCCGCTCTCCCGTACCTTCCGCCGCTTACCGGAGCCGTCGGCAGCGGCGGAGGCGATCGGGTCCTTTCAGTGCCTGGGTATAGAGACGAGTGAGGCTAAGATGGCCCCCACTCGTCTCTATACCATAGGAGGGCGGAAGCGACGTCAAAACGTCGCTTCCGCCCATACGTCTTAAAGGGGAATTTCCAAATGTCATTTTTTTAAATGACATTTTTTTTTTTTTTTTGCATTTAAGTCCAAATATGAGATCTGAGGACTTTTTGACCCCAGATCTCATATTTAAGAGGACCTGTCATGCTTTTTTCTATTACAAGAGATGTTTACATTCCTTGTAATAGGAATAAAAGTGATCCATTTTTTTTTTAAAACAGTGTAAAAAATAATCAAATTAAGTAAAATAAATAAGAAAAAACAAAAAAAATTTTTTTAAAACACCCCGGCCCGCCGAGCTCGCGCGCAGAAGCCAACGCATACGTGAGCAGGGCCCGCATATGAAAACGGTAGTCAAACCACACATGTGATGTATCGCCACGATCGGTAGAGCGAGAGCAATAATTCTAGCCATAGACCTCCTCTGTAACTCAAAAAATGCAACCTGTAGAATTTTTTAAACGTCGCTTATGGAGATTTTTGAGGGTAAAAGTTTGACGCCATTCCACGAGCGGCCGCAATTTTAAAGCAGGACATGTTGGGTATCAATTTACTCGGTGTAACATTATCTTTCACAATCCAAAAAAAAATTGGGCTATTTTACTGTTGTCTTATTTTTTTATTCAAAAAAAGTGGCTTTTTTCCAAAAAAAGTGCGCTTGTAAGACCGCTGCGCAAATACGGTGTGAAAAAAAGTATTGCAATGACCGCCATTTTATTCTCTAGGGTGTTAGAAAAAAAACAATATATAATGTTTGGGGGTTCTAAGTCATTTTCTAGCAAAAAAAACAGTTTTAAACATGTAAACACCTAAAATCCAAAACGAGGCTGGTCTGGAAGTGGTTAATAGTGACAAATTCGAACAGTAGGCCTTCACTCCTTGGTGTTTAGCAGTGGCGGCCCATCCATACAGGGTGCAAGGGCGCGGCTCCCAAATCTATGTGTTCGCCCCCCTATTCTACATGCGAGGCCTGGTGCATGGATTCCAATGGGGTTATTTTTTTTTTAAAGCACGTGATTGGATCCGGAGGCTCTAATAGGCTTCCAAAAAGGGTCCCACCGAGCCCACCCACTTGTGTGAAAATAAGCTAATTAATATTTTCAGTTGTCTTCCTGATTATCCTCCCGGCCAATCAGGAAGTGAGTCCTGAGACCCATCACCCAATTGGCTGAGAGGATAAGCGATCCTATTGGCGGACTAGGAGGAGGAGGGAGGAGATGCAGGAGGGAGCACTGCCCGCCACCTAGATGAGGGGGGGTAGCTGTGGGTACATTGTTTGCCGCCCCCCCCCCCCCCCCCCCAAAAAAATATACCACCAGCTGCCACTGGTCAATCATACCTAAACTCCCATGCAGCATGATTCTGTGAGTTAAAATGACCATGTCACCACAGGGTCACTTGTAAACAAAGCCCACACTGTAAAAGAAGAACATGTATACTTACCTTTCTGGAGGCACTCATCAGACTCTTCATTGCTCCCTACCCGCAGCAAGTATTCTACACTTCTTGGTTTGTTGAATATCTGCTCTACCTACCCCCCTCCAGTGAATGGAACTATAGCATACTGCACAGGGAGCATGGAAATGTTGAAAGAAAGGTAAGTAGATGCTCTTTTTATACATCATGGGCTTTGTTTACAAGGGAAACCTGTGGTGGTTTAGGACATGTCCCCTATGTCTAACATCCTAACACGTGCCTGTAAAGAATATTAATAAAGACACATTCAGATTCTGCCTGAACAAGGAGAGTTTCGTGATATATGAACACAGCAGACAAAAAGAAAATAAAACAATGAGTACAAGAGAAGCTCTTCTGAAAAGTATTGTTCATTAATACATTGCATACCAAGCAATCAAATAGCAAATGCATCATACACACAAACTGAAGCCCAAAACACATATAAGGGAATAGGAACTCAGCCTTTACTGATAAAATACCCCTATCCACCAAGTAAAAGAGCACGAAAAGATGTATAAAAAAAAAAAACAAAATCAAATAATCTTCTTCCAATGGCACTGAGGTGAAGGTGACTTCATTGGGCCTTCTGGAAAAGCCCTGAGAAATCTCAAAAGAAGACCCTCCCGTAGGATGCAAATTTTTTTTTTACTGGTGGAACACTTTTTCAGGTCCCCTCTGATTTCAGTGAAGGCCCCATATAACCTGGCTAAATAAGACAAGAGCCCATATGCTCCATGGATACCAATCCAAATATCTGGTGCACGAGAAACAGCCACTCAGCCTTCCTTTTAGGATAACCCTTCAAAAACTTTGGCTGCTGATCCTGCATTGTAAGTATGATGTTGTAGGGTAGGGGCTCTTTTTTTAGTTTTGAACATAATTATAAAAAAAAATACCGTAATGCTATTACTAATGATTACCACTAATATTATGGAAATGTGTCACATAATAGCGCCAGTTTTATTCGTTTTTGACAGTACTGCCTGCATCTGTCAACCACAGGCCTATTATACCGCTAGTCTTGTTGTTGTCAGTGATACTATGTAACACAACCATGTAAAGAAAGGGAAGCCTACATTAGAATCTACAGGACATTATATTCTACAGGAAGAAGTAACCTTACACAGACATACTGTTGTATATTGGGTGTCTATAAGTAAAAGTGGCAGGTAGACTGAAGAATACTCTTCTCTGAAGGTCTCGATCAGCTACTGTAGTGGTGAAAATGCAAGTGACCAGCCAGCACTGCAAAACCATGTTGTGGTTTCTTAAGGGGTCCTGCTGACATAAGTGGTGTCCAGACAAATTGTGTTTGCATTGGGAAACCTCAAGTAAGGTTGATATTCCTGGTGACTTGCCCACCCATATGCCTTGCCTTTATGAGATTTGTTCTACACTATTAATACATTTTGCATGAATACTATATTCTATACTGTTAAAGAGATCTTGAAATATAATATTGAGCAAAAGCAAAATGGCAGTCAAGCCTGTAGTGTACTGTAGCTGTATACCTCCTTGCCTCTCTACTATTTTAGGCAATGTCAAACATGGGACTCCCTGTATTTTAAATGAATTTGACATGCATAAATAAAATATGGTTTTGTTGCATGTGCCTGCTGTTAATCCAGCATTATCAACTGCTGCAGTTTCTGGACAAAATAAATTCAGCATCTGTTGTGTAAACCTCTCAAATTCACTAAAAGGCTATGTTTATATTTTACATTTTCACTGTGGGCATTACCTCTACTGTATTACATTTGCCAATTACTTATACACCTTGGACAATATTTAGTTAGATATTTTAAATTCAAAGCATCAAACTATACCAGTTAAATGGATTAGGAAAATGGAATAAGAAGTTAAATGGATTTAGAAAATCCATCAGCCTTCTATACAGTTTATGACTTTAGTCCCATATGTAATTCACTACTGCGATCAGTGTAATAAGCAACACTACAATTACCCTGATGTGTTCATTTACTGCAGCAGTAAAACTGTTGTAGTTTTACAACAAAAAGCTTTGCACATTTCAGTTAGCTCCAAAATTTGGAGGCTCTGGAGCAGTTTAACCACATGACAACTGATTCCGGAATGCTGCACTTCCAAAAATCCATATGACAAGTGGTTGACAGATGGAGCAGGAGACAAAAAGGTAGACGCATTTTGCGCAAATGTTATCTCTTAGTCATTACCATTACAACTAGAAGCTTACTTAGGGGATAAATGCTACTTGACATAAAAAAATAATAGACATAAAAAATAACAAGCATTTTTTCAAACATTAAATCTGAATTCCAGGCATATATAAATTACATAAATGAATACAGCTCCGTAGTCATTAATACATCATTAAATGTATTTTTTAAGTACAAGCAGTGATGCGGTGATGTGATGCAGTGTAAATATCTGCATTTGACCTTGTATGAGCTTCTTGCAATCTTTTTATCAGGGCTGAAGTGTGAGAGTAAGCAAGAGCAGAAGGACACAACTGGTTCATGAGTTTACAAGAAGCAGAGTGGCAAAGAGATGAATTCATCACTGTGCTGCTTCTCCTTCACTGCTCAGTCACATGCTAGGGGTGGGTCCAAGATAATCTGGGCTCAGAGGAAGTTGTTTGAAAGATGCTCACCATCAGACAGAGGACATCTACTAGCAGAAAAAAAGCACTGTGGGAGAAAAATCTGTATCCAAGCTGAAAACTGCAGCCAAATATTGTTTTGTTATTTTGTCTTTTCACCTTGTTTTTTTTTTTTTTTTTAACGGATGCAATCAGATCCTTCACAGCATAAAATCCATTTAAGGTGGAGGTACAATAACTAGCTGGAGTTTTGCTTTGTTGCTAAATGCTTTTTTGTCTAAAGTAAAAAAAAAGGAATGGAAACTGTTCAACAACAATTCAGAAAGAAGTCAAAATGCTTCTTTAAGTTAAGTAGGGCAATATTAGAAATTCTATCCGTATTTTATTGTTGTGTTTACCTGTTGCAGATTCTCCCTCACTTCCTGTCTGGTAAAACGTTATTCCCAGCACAAAAAATGAGCTAAACTTTCTCTAATGCTACTCCAGATAGCAGTAACACATGACAGGTGTTCTAACCCTTCCCCACTCTAAAACTTAAAAAAAAAAAGAAAACAGTTTGGGCTATAGATTTAAGGGGTCTATGTTTAAAAATGTGCACAACAAGTCACAAATAATACCCATAATGTTTGTAATTTATGTTGAAGGGCAGTTTCTATTTGTTGCTTTTCACAGGGCAAATGTATATTTTCCTGACAATCGATCCTCAGAGAAAAAAAAGCCTTAAGAACATTCAATGCGAAGAGTTAAAGAATTTGTAACCAATAGAGAAAATAGCGTAATACTATAGGCTAGGAGCTTTCGAACAGAAGGGGAAATAACATTAGGGAAAACTTAGCACCGTTTACAAAGTGTATGGACATTCCGGTTCTCACCACCAACAGTGTAATGAATCAGCTAATGCAGGGGGTGAACTGCTACACACAATGGAGACAAAACTCCTTACTTTCTGTTGGAGTGCAGGAATCTCCATACACTTTGTACAAAGTGCAGACGTATCCCTCGTATTATCTTTTCTTCTGGTCGAATGTTCTTAGCGTATAGTGTTGGGCTATTGTCTCTATTGGTCAAATGTTCTTTAGCTCTTCTGGTTGAATGTTCTTAGGTTTTTCCTCTTAAAGTGGTTGTAAACTCTTACACACCACTTTTACCTACAGGTAAGCCTATAATAAGGCTTACCTGTAGGTACCGTTAATATCTCCTAAACTTGGAACGTTTAGGAGATATCACTGTATCAGCATGTGCCGACCGCATTGCTTGTGCAGTTTCTTCAGCTGCTGTGCCGTTACCGGTGGCTCCCGCACGAATGCGCGGGAGTGACGTCATCGCGGCTCCGGCCGATCACAGTGCTGGAGCCAGCGATACCCGGAAATAACTCCGGGAGACATGACGCTGGCCACAGGGGTGTGCCGAGACTGCTGCGGGGGCTTCTATCTAAGGTAAGTATTTCAAAATGAGCTAGTATGGCTAGTGGGTTTACAACTACTGTAAGCCATCAATAGATGGATTGAATTTTGGCCAGTTCAGCAGGGACCAGCCAAGATTCAATCCATCTATGGTGAGGCTGGTTGTACTGAAGTCGATCAACCATCCTGTTGGATTTTTTTTTGCATGCAATTACAGCTTTAGCTGCTAGCGGTGATTATTATGTTTGGCCGGCAGGGAAGGCTCAACATCGGCAGAACACAATATCACTGCTGAAAGCATTTCTATCAACACTGACTGTGTTGATGGGGGAATTGAATTTTTTTTTTCCTACAACCCGTGGTTGCAGGAAAGAAAATTGCATCATCTATGGCTTGTTTTAGGATTGAATGTTAGGAAATGTTACATTTGTCCTCGGAAGGGAAACAAATAGAAATTCACACATACAAGCATTTTGGGTATTATTCATGACGTTTGCTCAAATGCAGAAACACTTACAGAGCAAATACCTTTTTTTTTAAATCCGGAAGTGTGTGCAGGTGATGCTGGGCTGTCTGCTAAGAAAGCCCTGCACTAGCTCTGCACTTTATGTCTGCTCTTAAGGCATTATGACTCATCCAGCTGTGCATATAAACAAGAAGTAAATCAGCTATTAGAGACAATAAAGCACTTGCCACCTTCTGGCTTAAAAAAAATAGAAATGAGATATATGCAATATTTCATATATACCTGGAAAAAAAAAAGGAATTATTTAAAAAAAGTTATGCTTTACACCTGAAGATAAAATATGGAAAACACTATAAATTCCTTAAATTTCATGGTGAGAGCTTTTTATTACTGTACAAGTAAACACATTTGTATACAGAATAAATATATGCTAGCAAAAAATCTACATTAAACCTTAAACAAAACCAATCAAACCTCTAAATCCAGCTACTAATGTTATTTATAAGATCTAATCCTTGTATTCTTTAGCTGACCATCTTATAGAGCTACTGTAGATACTATGTTTAAGTGTCTAAACAATACTTTAATATACCATGTATTTAACTTAAAGATTGTGTCTCAACTGTTTTTTCATTACCAGCTCCTAGATTTTTTAGTCCCTGTCTTTCTTAATAAGTCTTGAGGAAAAGCCTGTGTACATAGAATCCATAAGTTGTTAGGGGTGAGCCACAAGGAAACTGATCTGTGTCAACTTAATATCTGTCATAATTAATTAGCAGTAAGGATATCTCACATTGAATAGCTTGTTCATTTTGGGTCCTAAGATGTGCCACAGGAGTAAATTTAACAAATGAGGCCACTGAATTAATTTGCTGCTTTTGCTTTAGTTGTCTTGCCCACGAAATGCAGTATATACAGTATATAACCATAGCTCCAAACTGTCCCTGATTTTGAGGGACTGTCCTTCATTCAGAACAAAATCCCTCTGTCTCTCTTTCCTCCTTGTTTGTCCCTCATTTTGGTCTAATCTTTATACTTTATATAAAATTCACTATGTATTTATCAGAAAGTGTTTTCCCAGTGCTAAACCTTTCATCCAATTTCTAAATTGCTGTATTTGTAAATTCCAAAAGCCAATATAAAGGAATAGTAATGGTAAAAAAAAAGCACTTTTGGGTTTAACCAATCACTTTTTTTGTACAATTCTCCTTTGTGGGGGGCGTGGCAGGGTGTGTGTCCTATGTCTACACACTTTTAGGTGTCCCTTATTCCCATCTCAGAAAGTTGGGATCACTACCATTGTAAATTTACACAGAAGACTAGGAGTTGGGATGGGCTATACTACGAGTGATAAAAAAAAGTGTGTGGGAGGAGGCGCCTTTTCCCCCCTAGCCTTTAGCTTTGCAAATGATTGACAACATCAAATGACATAAATAGCAGTAATATAAAAAAAAGATATTATAGTGACATGATTCAAGTGCTAAATCAAAAACATAATCCAAAGTGGTAAAACAATCCCTTTAAAAAAGTTCTTATAATATTTAAGTATTAAATCTTCAATAAGACAAGATGTGGGAGACCATCACCAGTGTTAGCACATCCAAAGACACCCCAAAGTGTGCAGTAGGAAATCCTACTGACCTGAAAACCATTTAACTAAAAAGTGGGTCAGTTTGCGCTTAGTAGTTGGGTCATGGATCCTGTGTATTTTCCCTCTGAAATGGATCAAGAATAACTCCTTCTCTCCACCATAAAATCGCATTGAAATGAGAGAAGAAAGGAGACCAATAGCGTGATACCTTTTATTAAAACTTAGTAAAAAGTATAAAAATGCCTGCTTATATTTGTATGAGCCTCCCTGGCATTCGGGATAGCCCACATTCAAAGTAGAAGGCAATCACTGCTGCCCGACTCACGCTCAAGGGCCGGCATGCGTTCCACTTGCCGAGTATCAGAACCAGAAGCCAGGGACCCTGATGTGACATGACCAGAAGTACGCCTCGACTTACGTTTTGTCTAGCAACATCATCAGAAAGTGTCTGTTTGGCCGGCTTCTGCCAGACGCGCATGCTGGAAAACCAGCAGCAGACCGACTTCCAATCAGCACTCTCAGCCAATGGCAGTGCTGATTCAGCACCCCCCCCCCCCCCCCTGTCAGAATACAACAGCTCAGGGGGGAGATTGCTGAACCTTGCATGGTTAATACAGTGGCTCCAAGCGGAGCCGACAGTTTTTTTTTTGGGTGAAATCCAGAGGATTGTAGTGTGTACCCAGCTTAAGGCTGGGTTCACATTATTGCGAATTGGATGCGTATTTCCCCGCAGCCAATGCGCATGTCAGGAGATTGTGACCAGCTCTCTATGAAGCCAGTTCACACACCTCCGGAGCTGCTCTGGTGCGAGGTGCACAGAAGTCCTTTGCATCTTCTGGTCTGTTTCAGTTCCGAATTCAGCCAAAAAATTGGACTGAAATCGGACCTGAAACGGTGAACAGGGACGCACCGGACCCCTGCTGTGAGCCGCTCCGTGTGCCAATGTGAACCCAGCCTAATACCCGGTACACACGGTCGAACATTTCGACGACAACATCCAATGGATTTTTTCCAACGGATTTTGGGCCAAACTTGTCTTGCATACACACGGTTGCACAAAGTTGTCGGAAAATCTGATCGTTCTGAATGAGGTGACGTAAACCACGTACATCAGGACTATAAATGGCCCAGTAGCCAAAAGCTTTCATCTCTTAATTTATTCTGAGCATGCATGGCACTTTGTCAGTTGTAATTGTCTACACACGATCGTAATTTAAACGATTGGATTTTGTTGTCGGAAAATTTTATGTCCAGTTCTCAAACTTTGTGTGTCGGAAATTCTGACGGAAAAAGTCCGCTGGAGCCCACACATGATCGGATTTTCCGACAATACTGTTGTCCGACCGTGTGTACAGGGCATTAGACTGTTGGAATAATTGATCACTAAGAACAACTAATAGATTTCCATTCTTCCACTATTCATGCCATACATGACTGCTGTGAGCCGCTCCATGCTCTGGTGTGAACCCAGCCTTATGCTCGTTGTAGCAATGCAGGATTTTTAATCCTTGCAGGTGAATAGAACACAATCATTTGATTGAACTAGGCTTCCTAAACACTAGAAAAAAGTGTTGTCTGTGTACCAAAGTTAGCAAATGCCAGAAGACACGTGGATACAAGGCAACAGGGTGGGTCTATTATTTGATCTGCATTCCACACACTACAGGCTGGAGATTGCTCAACTTCATTAAAGGTTGGTTAATCTCTGTTAAAGAACATATATTAATATTTGTAGTGAATAGAGTGAGGAAGGCAACTAGACACAACATCTGTGTTTTTCCAGTGGTTAACTCAAAAGCTGAGTGCTGATCACTTTTCTATACAGATCAATAGATACCCACAATCTGTTGAACATTCCTCAGCACTTTTCCCTGTGCGAAGAGAACATTAACCTACCTTCTGGTTTAGAACAAGAAATGTGTAGATGTGTAGGTGTGTGTACTCTTAAGCCTCATACACACGATCGGACCGTGGACCAACTTTCCCGTGGATTTTTGTCCAAAGGGCGTTGGCCCCAAGTTGGTATTGCATACACACGGCAGGACTTTTTCAGCCAACTTTTACCAAACCACTTGGTTTTTCTGCTCTTTACCGCCACCTTTGGTCAACTTCTGTATTGTTGTCTGATCTTTTGCATTGGTTCTGCATTGGTTTGTACAAAAGTCCGTTGGTTTTGTGTACACACGGTCGTACTTTGGTCCATCAGACTTTTGTTGGCAGAAAGTTGGTCCGTTCGCACAGCCAACAAAAGTCCGATGAAACCTGGAAAAAGTTGGTCTGATGGAGCGTACACACGGTCGGATGTTGGTCCAAAACAGCTAATTTGCATGTTGGTTGTCAAAAAGTCTGATCGTGTGTATGGGCCTTAAGTTAGAAGGCTGTGCTATCAGCTGCTGGTCTACACCAAGGGTCTTCAAACTATGGCCCTCCAGTTGTTCAGGAACTACAATTCCCATCATGCTAGTCATGTCTGTGAATGTTAGAGTTTTACAATGCCTCATGGGATGTGTAGTTCTGCAACAGCTGGAGGGCCGTAGTTTGAGGATCCCTGGTCTACACCAATGATTGGAAACCACACTGATCATCATGACAGCCAATCATCGTGATCACATATGTTTGTTTACAAACAAACCTTCTGGCTTCAATTGTCTATGTGCCTTGCTGAAGCATGCATACTGCAGGTGCAACTGTGCAATTCAGTAAATTAAAATATGAAGAAATAGTCGAAACAGGATTTCAAACTGATTTAGAGAAACAGTAGTGTAAAAAATATTTATGTAGTCAAATGTATCTTAGTGCTATTGTCAAGTAAACCAACTAAAACTGATAAATATGGTCTGGGCATCTAGGTGGTATTAAACTCAAAAGCAAACATTTATTATATTGCAGCTTACCAATTATTAGATGTGATGACTGCATTTGTTTTCTTTTTAAGGCTTTATTTCTTTCTTTTTTAACAGGTGGTCTGGCCAGTAAGTCTATTGCTTTTTAAAAGAATACACTGTCCTACAGATATAGCAGTTAAGAGGATGAGACAAACCATTTACCACTGTCAGGAGGGCTTAGAATGATCATCTTTTATTTATGTAAAACAATTATCCCAAAATGATAACTGCTCATAACATGTTACCTGGAGTTTAGCTTCAATTTGCTAGTGTATCTAAATCTGCTAGCAGATCTAAAATGCCCCTTCCCTCAGACTGACAATTCTGCTGTCCATAGGTGCCCCTTCATCTAGAGTGGGGGCACTCTAATACAGGTGGTGTGTTACTGGCCATATCACCAGGTGAAAACGAGGAAAAATACCTAAAAAAGAAAACCAATGCAGCCACATCTAATGATTGGTAAGCTGCAATATAGTACTTTTTTGGTTTTGGGTTTAATACCGCTTTAAATCCCTTCTAGTCATGAGAGGTTAATGAAGTCCATATGAATTGCAGGTTACTCTGGGAATATGGAAGGCATCAATATTAAAACTATTTAGGGGATTATAAAACATTAGCTGCACGAATGTCAGAAGCATTTGTGCAAGCTGAATGAAATATTACTGTAATTTTTCTGAGATTAATTCCTGTATCATCCGCTCCACCCAATGGTCAAAATTCAGTATAGTTTTCTCATTGAGGTATTTTAGAAAGCTATACCCAATTTTGTCCACTAGGTGGCATTGGCAATACAGGCATTATTCTCTTAGAAAAATTACGGTGACATTTCATTCAGCTTGCATGAATGCTTCTGACATTTGTGCAATGAATGTTTTATAAATAAACAATATGTGCACGTATTTCAGGATTTCCACAATGGCCCCAGTTGCAGCTAGAATAAGCTTAAAAATCATCTGGCAAACTAGTTAATTTTGGATTTTCCCTCACTTTCATGGTTGGTGACAAGTGGACAGGAAATAGGTGCTAATCTCCTGGACACATAAATTAAAGCGTGACAGGGGTGTTAAACCTTTGCTCCTCTTTTCAAAACACACAAAATAGTTTTGGCTGTTATGTGTTTTGCACTGTGACTGAATATACCGTATGTAGATTTGTTGAAATGCTGTTAAGCTGATATCTAGATTATATATTTAAATATACAAAGTCAACCTTTAATACATTGTCCTTTCATTTGAAGTCGGATTGCTGCATGAATGGAAAACATACATTACGGAAAATCTTCTATAGAAGTTTGTACAGCACTATGGTGAGTTATTATATCGACTTTATCACATATACTTTACTGAATGTTTAAATTTGCTGAACGATTCATTTTGCAAGGATGCACTTAAAAGGGAATTAATCTGATGCTGCCTTCTATGAAAAAATTAGTTGAGTAGGGGTGGAAAAAATGAATGTAATTAATATTTTTTGCTAAAACCCCTCATAGTTTCCTATGAAAAATATTTGACTTTCATAAAAAGCACTACCTTTAAACAAACACTAGTTAGGCAGTGAGAATGGCATTTCTTCACGTGTCTCCTCGAGCAATAGCACATCTACTCATTTCTGATAATTAATACATTTTCAAAATGAAACAATCTTTGAATCAAAAACATAGTATCAGTATGCACAATATCTCCATCCTCACCATTTCTCCTCTGATGACTTTGACCACTAAGGAATTGAGCATGAATTAACAATGAATGCTGTAACTTCTACTAAACCTCATCTTATTTTAATGACATGCTTTACCGAAGGACATTCACAATAAATGAATAATCAGTCTACTTTTGCTTCCTTGTATGTTCATCACATTTTATGGCTGCATACCAAAATTCAAAAAGAAGTTACCAAATGGAGGGGTACACTAAGGGACATATTTAGAAACATCCATTATGTGACATTTAGTGTTAAAATGAAATTTAGGATTTGCCATTACTGACTTGCTTTTAAAAGTGAACACTATCTTTCTGATCCTAGTTTCACTACGTCGTAACGTATTGACTGGCCCCATGTCTGCCCAGGTTATGGCCAGGATGACAGGCCTAGGACCTGCACCTGTAAAACAAGTCAACAGTAGTAGCTTCCATATCCTACACTCAAAGGTCCACTTATAAGTTGATCAAAACCTTAATTGGATGGCATTTAGATGGTAAATACTATTTCCACATTTTGTTTATGCTTTTTTTGCATCTTGGTGCTACTGCTCCCCTCCAGCCTCCTTTAGTTCTTTGGTCTTTCACTTCCTGCCTACATGCACTTGCTCAAGCATCAGTTTCTCATCATTGCTCAGGACCAGTTTTAGTAGTGCAATGTGTTTTGGCAAGGCTGTTTTGACTCTCCATCAGTGTGCATGTGACATAGTCACAGCACAGCAGCACAATTAGGAGATGGTGGTCACTCTATAACAGGATGTGCATGAATACGGATCTTCATGGTAGGATCAGTAGCTATTCTTTTAATGAAAACTGGCTATTTAAAATGTTTGAAACAAGTTTTGAAATGACATTAACTAAAGCTTATATGGGTTTTTAGTTTTTCGGTTTAGATAAAGTCCATTTTGGGGCAAAATATAAACCGCCATCTTCTCCTCTCTCCCACTCCCCTCTAACTCCTCCAGTATGTATTTTTTTCTTACCTTCAGAAGCAAACTAAGTTAAGTCTGCTGTCCGGGTCCCTCGTTGTTGCCATTTCCAGGTGCAGGAGACTGCTAAGACAATGCTGTAGAAATGCTCAGGCTGGCCAGTCCCCAACACTCCCTTTGTGCTGATATCACTTTTCTTCTAGATCCTGAGAGATCCCCACCACTAAACTGCCAATAGGAAGTGTCCACATCACCCATGCAGTGACATGGACACCCAAAGATGGAGAGAACAATTGGGCCTGGATCATGTGACCATGGCTTTAAATAAGTAAAAATTACATTAAATTTTTTTTACAGGCAGCAATCAGTTAGCCGGAGTGAGTGTGTGTGTGTGTGTGTGGGGTGGACTTTAGGACGTAATTTGCCCTGGGAGCTTTATACACATTGTTAAATAGTTTTCTGAGATCACTGCTACCATAAGCATGAGTTTTAGAAGTGTAAAAAGTGGCATAGGAGTGGGATGATAGGCAGTATTGAAGGAAAGGATATCAACTGCTGAAGATAGGACATAACATACAAATAAGCGTGTCAGGTTAAGATCTGAACCTGGGACCTCCGCGGTGACTGGCTGTAGCTTTGCTTACTGTGCCAGATGCTGGGCAGCTCCCTACCGGATCATTTGGATCCCCTGTCTTGCCTTGTATCTTGTTTCTGGTGAACCTTGAACTCTTTGCTCCTCACATGAACTACCTGATTTAAGCCATGTCTCTGTACTTTCTGTTTGCCAGATTATTGTGCTCTTTCCAGCTGATATCTTGCTCCTTGCATACCTACTGCTGGCTGCTGTCCTTTACTTCGCTACCACTTGTTATCGACCCTTGGTTTGTTCATTGACTACACTTCCATCTGATCCCATCTAGCTACTACCTGTTACTGACCTTTCAGCTTGTTCATTGACTAAGCTTCTGCTTTTTCCCTATCTTTTTGATTTGTCACCTGACTCCTGTTTGCTCTTTCCCCGCTAGTCAATCCAGAGGGCCACGACCTGTCATTAGCATGCAGCGAAATGCATCTCAACCATCCAGAGCTCTGTTGAAGACTAGCTAGTGCTTAGACCCCGTGCCTCAGGTGAGCCTGTGTCATCCTCTAGGGTGATCAGCTTCCTTATTTCCAGCTGATTATTCATTAGCCTCTCTATTGCTACAACCACTGGCACCCAAGCCTGGTCCTAGACCCTGACAAAGGGTCTATTTAGAAAACTGGAAGAAATGTCACTTTTTTTTTATTATACACCCTTTTTTATCTTTAGCCTGACATAGTTATTACATTTAAAAAAAATACAAGAATAGCAGGGCATAGCAGTATATAAGCAGATCAAGGGAATGATCAGTTTGCAAAAAGTCCATAGATAAATCCAAAGCTGGAGAAGGGATTGAGAAATGCATTTGGTCCTTTAGATCCTGGTGATCAGAGAGATCCAGCAGTTGAGAAAGAAAGAAAGAACAGAGGGCACGAACCTTGTGCAATAATCAATTTTAAGAGTATATTTACTAAAACACTTACAGCACAGTGATATTTGGAAAGCACGTAAGAGACAATTAGGGGATTCAGCAGCAGCATTAATTATAATAATCCATGGTCAGTGGTTGGGATAAGCAATGAAAGTGTCAGCCAGCAATAGCATCTGCAATGCAGGAACTGCTAAGAGTTGCCTGGGTGGCCTTGGGGAGAGAAGTGTTCTGGAAATGTTGTTAGGTGACGCGTTTTGGGGCTCTACCCCTTTCTCAAGCCTAAATAAGCATGGCGGTAGGAAAATTCCCTTGTAAAGTAAACAGCCTATTTGCCCTTAATATATCAACTCCAATGTCTCAAAATCAGTTTAGTGCTGCAACCATCGTGATATCTTGGGATAAAGTTCTTGGGTTATTGAAAAATGTAAACAAGAAACTGGTGAGTGAATTGGTTATTTTGGTCTATGGCAGGAAAGAAAAAACTAAAAAGGTTTTAGATGATGTTTGCAGCAGAGACTAACAGAAGAAGGTTGCTAGTGCAAGTAATGGAAATATTTGCATGGTTTCCAGGCATAACGCTTGTGATAAGGTTAGAAATTTGGCCATACAAGAAAAGCCTAAAGTAGAGCTGCTGCTTATTAGAGGGTGATAGGTGAAGAAAGGAAAAAACTGAAGCATTATATATAGATGCATATGCCTGTAAAGACACATCCAAACAGAAAAGACTAATTGGAAAACTTTGGTTATCTGGCATGTCTTTGTAAATTCCCAGGAACAGTTGAGTCCACCTCTAGGTTAAAGGGACGACACAGTTGACTTCCTTCTATCACTGCCATTAAATGATGAGGTGGAATTAAGAGTTCCTGTATACAAGTCTAGATCTATCAGTAAAACTGAATAAATATGGCTAGTTAATACACCTGAACAAATATTCAAGAAATGAATCCGCTGTATTGTTAATAAGGGAGTATGTTCCAAGATGGGTTGGATTTTTTTATTTTTTTTTGCTTCACAAAAGACAGAGTGTAAAAACAGTTCTGTCTACTTAATGGCAAGGGAAATTTTCGATACTAGATAGTTAAGGATTATATAGAATTCAAAAGTAGAGAGGCAAAAAGCAAACCTGTGCTTGTATGTGTTTAGACAAACACCTGCATCTACAGGTCCATACTTTTAATGTCAGAATCCTTAAAAACCTACAGTACATAAATGTTCTTAGTCATCTAGGTCCTAGGACAATGACTCAAAATATCAGTTCATCCCAAAAAATATTTAAGTTTTTGATAAAGCTGAAAATGTAAACATTTGTAAAATCTATTTATTTTATCTTTAAGGGAATCTATTGGTGAGATTTTAATGCTTGACTTCTCTAGTCTGCCCACCATTTGTGGCCATTATAAGGGAGGGGGGGGGGGGGGTCTCATGCTCCCTGCTGGATTTTTTAATCTATTTTATTTTATGAAGAATGCAACAGAAGCTTTGTCCACATTTACTTGTATGTTTTGACATTCATTTTATCTGAAGGGATAGCCTGAAGGTAAGTTTTGATGGGTTCCTTGTGTGTCATACAGTCACACATTTTTCCTCAATACACGCTCATAAAAATGCCGAAATTATGTGACTGCCATATAAATAAATAAACATATAACACATTTTGCCTTTTTTTTACCATGGAAAAATTTAGTTGTATGGTATTTTTTAAGAGAAAGCTGTCAATGCAAAAATCATCTAATGACCTTCACATTCCAAGGAATGAAAAAATGACATGGGAGACAACTACAAGGATCAATACATTGAATGGGGCCACTGAAAGAGTTTTTCTGCTGTAAGTTTGTATATATATTCTGCTATAATAACAATCGCTTAGTCTGTTGTAGCACCCATTGTGTAAGTTGTACAGCCCTATAGACCAAATAAATGAGCTTCTTTAGTCTGGCTAATTGGTTGCTCTGTCCACTGGTTATAATGGACAGAGTTTTCACCGAGCTACTGTATATTAATGTTTAAATAGTTCATATTTCTTATGTGCTAAGTGTTTGTATGTATTATTGTATGTATCTTAAAAGTTAAGACTGAAAGTGTAAATAACCCAAAATGATGTTTGGTCTTTGAATTAACAACTTTTGTCAAGAAGACTGTGTTTGAACATGTGCACCAACCAATAATAATTGGTAAGTAGCTCTCTAGCTGGTACTTTTAGTATGGTTTATTTATGACACAGTTATCCTGCATTATCTCAGATATAGTCATGGAAATTGCCATCTGTAAGGGGGTAATTCTTCTCAATGACTACAAGTGTAGGGAGCATTCTTCCCACTATCACACTAATGTATCATGAGTTGTAGATATAGTAATTTTAGCAGGGGTTCCCTAAAACCGGAAAGTTATTAAAATGGTCCCTCTGTGTTGAAAAGTTTGAGAAAGGCTGCTTTAGACCAATGCACAACTGTTGTAGAGCAAAAAGGTTAGGTTTTATGGTATGTGATATGTATTTTGTATTTCCTCCTTCTCTGAAGGGTTCTAGCTATGAAACCAGATAGTACCTTAGATAACCTTTTTTTTTTTATTAAAGATGACTTCTACTGAATAGGACTAAAAATAGTGCTACATCTTTGTGCTTGATTTGGTGATCTTATCCTCATTTGGGCCACTGAAGGAAAACCTCTTTTGACATGAAAATATAGTGTGAGTTAGGTAAATCTGTGGAATATGACACAAAAAGTCCCATCTTACCTTTCCTGGTCTGCAGATATTTAGCCAACATTGCTCCAATAACAGCTTTTTGGTCACTATTTCCGTCAATGCGCTGGAAGGGCTTTAACTGGGCTGAAGAGGAGGCACGGATATGTCGTGGGTGCTGTAATATGTTCTGCTGTTCTATTTCACGAGCCCCAGGGTCTTCATTCATAGAGCCCACTGTTTGCTGTCCCGTGGAACTTGCAGACAGCACAGCAAGTAGTACACAGATGCATATTCCACTGTACATTGCTAAAGGAGAGTTGAAATACATTCCTTGTTACTTAGTTTAATTATCAACATAATTACATAATATATTTACCAACATATCTACGTGATTTAACTTTCACATCAGTATTTGTTGCTTGAGAATCAGTAACCCAAACTTTAAAGATTTGCACTGTTCAGAAAAACTCTCAAAAAGTCACATTAAATTTGCACTCTACAAAACAATGTAAGCATACAAAAAATCAAAAGATCAAAAAAAATTGTGTTAAGAGGATAACTAATGATAAGTAAATTATGACAATACAATTCTGGAACAAGAGTTAACACACAATATGGTAAGGGGGTTATATATCATTATGGCACAGAAGTACAAATCTACAGTAATATACAGCTGACAACAGATATTTGTATATATTAGTTACAACTAATAGCATGGCTAAGAAGTCTGTTTGTATATGTTTCTTTTTCACAGCTTAAAAATAAATATGTTGTACACAATAATAGATGGATAGATAGATAGATAAATGGATGAATAAATGTAAATGGATGGCTAACTGTCTAAATAGATGAATGATTAGATTGATTGCCATATATATAGAAAGTTATTATTATTAAATTAACTAAACAAATAATCTAGTTGGTTAATGCTTATTTAATAAGAGATTGGTGCATCAATATTCATGACATTTAAGTGCCAAAAGTGTTTGTTCTCAAGTGATAAAACATATTTATCATTTCCAACACCTTTAAATCAGTTCACATAATAACTGAAAGGTAAAGAAATAGTATGGTGGAAATGGAAACAAATTTTAGAGATTAGACTGGCTAGTAGGTTAATTGGGTCCTGTCTAAATTGGCTCTACTATGTGTAGGTATGCATGATGTGAGATATGGACCTTAAATTGAAAGTGACTTGAAGGCAGGAACTGATGTGAATGTACAATATGTAAAGAGTTGCTTAAATTGTCAGCCCATTATAAATACCTGTAATAAATAAATAAGTGAATAAATACATTTCTCCAGAATATCTGAAACCGTGATTTTACATTGCCACAGGGAAGATACATGGCAAGCACCAATTTTGTGATATGTACAAAGAAATGGAGAGTGCGGATGACCGCTGTCATGGTATACTTCCCAGTGACCTCAATATGTTAACTTTGAGCTCCTTCCATCATATCATGAAAAAGCTTAGCTGCTTTCTGAAATCATGTTACTGCCTGCATAAGAATAGCTTCCAGCAGAATTCATTCAGGTAACAATGTTTTGCTGTCAAAACATGCTTGTAGTTCATCCCAGCAAACAAAAAGTGTAGTCACTTGACATTAAACTGAATATATATATCTCTCTATAATTTGATGACCTAAAGTTAGCATTATTGTCAAAAAATGTGACCGAAGTAAATGTATTCATATCATGTATCATGTAAACTAAACAAATGTATATGTATTATGCTTTATGCAACTAAAAAAAATTATATAATATATTAAAAAAAAAAAAAAAAATATATATATATATATATATATATATATACTGTATATACAGTATATTGGAAAGTATGTATGTATATTTATTATTTCAACTAAAAAAAAAAAACACTAAAAATGTATATTTAGTATGTATTATGTTTAATGTAAACTAAACAACTGTATATTATAAACAGAAAAAACTTGTACATTTATTATGTGCACTCAACAAATATATATGTATTATATATTATATAAACTAAAAAAAAATTACATTTATTATGTGTTATGTAAATTAAACACATGTTTAATGACAGTAATTGAAATCCAGCAGAGGCTAATTCATTTGAATTGGAGAAAAGAGGATAGAAAGAGTTAGAATTCTTGCTGAAATTTTACATAAAATGATAGGTGATTGCATACTCTGGGCAACAACTCCACTTTTACTATCATTTCCTTTCCACCTGTTTTATTAAATCAGCCCCTGTGCTGTCATTTTTTTTTTCTTTTGCTATACATGGAGCTGTCAATGCAACCCATTTGCTAACATGCAGCAACATTTTACAGCTGTAAAGGAGGATGAAAATTCTTATTAGAAGGTACAGTGGTTTTAGTACAGTCTCTGTTTTTGATGTGTCCATTTGTTTTGTCTTTTAGGTAGTTTAGAGATTCTGTAATGTATAGCAGAGATCACTAACTTCAAAGTGCGAGTCACATCTTTATACAGTACCAAGTAAGAAAGGCAAGTCAGCCACGATCAGGATGGTATGCCACATTAAATGCTCATTTAAATAGTTCACAGTGCCATGGTTTGAATGGAGAAACATCTGCTTATAAAGTACTTCTGATTTGTTTTCTGCTTATAGAAAGAGTCTATTATAGCAGATGTTAGAAATTATTAAGGAGCTGAAAGGTGTCTGTCCTCAGCATCACTAAAGCCCCATACACACTATCAGTTTTTCTGCTGCGTTTTTCCTTCAGATTTACCAAAACCATATAATATGACGTCAAACCTTAGGAGTTTCATTTGTATGCAATCAGGCAGGCCCTTCTACTACATGGTTTTGGTAAACCTGAAGGAAAAAACTCAGCAGAAAAACTGATATTGTGTATGGGGCTTAAGGGGAAACAATGGTCAAATGCAGCCCTGATCTGGCATCCCTGTCCTGTGCCAGTCTTTGCATGCGCAGATCTCTGATAGCCTATTACAGTGTTTCTAAACTCCAGTCCTCAAGGCGCCCCAACAGGTCATATTTTCAGGCTTACCATTATTTTTCACAGGTGATTTCATCGGTTTCACTGCCTTGGTAATTACCACAGCCGTTTGATCTGAGGGAAATCCTGAAATCATTACCTGTTGGGGCGCCTTGAGGACTGGAGTTGAGAAACACTAGCTTGTTATAGCATATAGTAATAGGGAGCTGCAAGGTGTGTCTACTCAGCATCACCAAGGGAAAGCAAGAACCAAAAGCAGTCCTGATCTGCCATCCCTATCCTGTTTCTCTCTGCAGGAGCAGATCTCTGATAGTCTGTTATAACAGAGGGTAGAATTATTATTATTTTTTTTTTCAATCAAGAATAAAGTTTATTAAACTTTAACAATCAAACACAACATACACAGTCAAATGCATGACCATAAAGGATTTTCAGAGGGTTTTAGAATGTTTTAAGGAGTTGCAAAATGTCTGTCCGCATCACAAAGAGGAAACAAGGATCCAAAGGCAGTACTGATCTGTCATCCCTGTCCTTTGTTTCCCTAAACCAGCAGATCTCTCATGAACTATTATAGTAGATCCTAAGGAGAGAGGATTTTTGGCTTATCATCTAATATAGATACTGCACCACATCCCTTAATAAATTAGTAGAACATTTAAAGAGTATTTGGGGATTTTTGGGGTGGACAATTACAAACAAAATCATTTATGAAAAAAATAGAAATTTATTAGAAGATATCTTCTAATAAATTTCGATTTATTAGAAAATCATTTATAAAAAAAATTGAAATTTATTAGAAGATATCTTCTAATAAATTTCTATTTATTAGAAAATCATTTATAAAAAAAAAATCGAAATTTATTAGAAGATATCTTCTAATAAATTTCGATTTTTTTATAAATGATTTTGTTTGTAATTGTGCACCCCAAAAATCCCCAAATACTATTATAGTAGAAGTTAGAAAGTATTAAGGAGCTGCAAGTTGTCTGTCCTCAGCATCATCAAGGGGATCTGAGGACAGTCATCCCTGTCCTATGTCACTTTGCATGAGCAGATCTCCAATAGTTTATTATAGAGAAGCTATTAAAAAAGTATTAAGGAGGCACAAGGTGTCTGTCCTTAATGTCACTAAGGGGGAAGTAAAAACCTAGTGCAGTCCTAATTTTTCATCCCTGTCCTGTGTCACTCTGCACCAGTAGATCTCTGATTGTCTGTTATAGAAAATGTTATCAGGTATTAAGGAGCTCCAAGGTGTCTCCCTGCAGCATCACCAAATGGAAGCAAGTACCAGAGGCAGCCCTGATCTGTCATCCCTGTCCTGTGTCACTGTACAGGACCACATTCTGATAGTCTGTTATAGCAGATGTTAGAAAGTATTAAGGAGCTGCAAGTTGTCTGTCCTCAGCATCATCAAGGGGAAGCAAATATCAAATGCAGTCCTGATCTGTCATCCCTGTCCTTTGTCACTCTGAACCAGCGGATCTCTGATAATTCATTTATAGCTGATGTTAGAAAGAATTAAGGAGCTGCAAGACGTCTTATCTCAACATTACCAAGGGGAAGCAAGGACCAAAAGCAGTCCTGATCTGTCATCCCCGTCCTCTGTCAGTCTCAGCACGATCAGATCCTTGAGAATCTATTACAGTAGAATATACACAGTATTAATGAGCTTCAGAGTGTCTGTCCTCAGCATCACCAAGAGGAAGCAAGGACCATGTGCAGTCCGGATCTGTCATCCCTGTCCTGTGTCAGTGTCAGTACGATCAGATCTGTGCTTTGTAAAGTACTTTCCTGCAAAGGATGAGTCCGGAGTCAGAGTAGGGCGATCAGTCCACACTTTACCTTTCCCACGACTTAGTCTGTCTGTGTGGCCGCCTGGATGGATCGGTGTGAGAAGTTAGGATGGAAGCACATGTGGAGTGATCAGAGGAGATGCTGCTTACCTTTCAGGCAGGAGGTGCTTTCCTAGAGGCAGGCAGGAGAGGGCAGTGCTCAGGAGGTACTGTGCGCCTAATGCCCAAACTGTCGCTTTTATAGTCGCCCTGACTGTCATCTGTTTGCACAAGCTGACGCAAACCAGGGATCACCACATGTTCAACTGGATGGCATCAGGTCATAAGAAATTCATTTCACTTCGAGCAAATCGGAGTCCACAGATCGCCCTTCACTGTGCTGGGCTCTCTCTTTTATTATCTGTTTATTTCACTTTCCTCTCTCCGGTAAACACACATCGTCTCCTATTTACCTGCACTGGGCAGCCAGCCTGAGATGACACTTCTCATCATCTTCATCCTCCTCCTCAATGACAGCTCAGAGACCACATCGCTCCATCGTACTGCATGGCCATTCATTCATTACCGACTCCTCTCCTATGGTCACACAGTGCTAGAAGACAGATCACTATTCTATATTCTATATAAAATATACCCTTATTATCATCCCAGTCCTGACTCTGCACATCTAATGCATTCATATACATTTTTCCTAGCATATGATTTCCTGTCTGGGAAATAGATGTAATATATAAATATGTATACAACTATCATCAAAGTACTATATATATAAATATACACATCACTTATTTAAATGTGTACCTACAGCTACCCTGTCTGAATTGCATGCATTATACAGTATATCTATCAGTCTGGGTGACTTTAGTGTCTGTACAGTATGTGTCGACCAACAGTAACCACTCACCTGTCTCTCCTTAATACTAATATAGACCAATGAATCTGTCATTCCTGTCTTCCTGTCATTTCACAAAAGGCAACTACCTAAACTTATCGACAATGTCTGAATGTCCCCAGTATCTGTCCTCCTATCTCTAGTACAGTGCCCTATGTCCTTAGTACATGTCATATTTAAAATGTCTGTCCTCAGTATCTGTCCTTCTATGTAGAGTACCTGTTCTGTCTATAACACCCATCCTCAGTATCTGTCCTTCTATCCACCATACCTGTAGTCAGCATCTGTCCTCCTATCTCCTCCTATCTACAATACAGTGCTCCTATCTATTATCTAAAATACCTGTCCTCAGTAGAGTACATGTCCTATCTAAAATACCTATCCTCAGTAGTCAGTACATGTCCTATCTAAAATATCTGTCCTCAGTACACGTCTTATCTAAAATACCTGTCCTCAGTACACGTCTTATCTAATATACCTGTCCTCCATACACGTCTTATCTAAAATACCTGTCCTCAGTACACATCTTATCTAATATACCTGTCCTCAGTACATGTCCTTCTAGGTAGAGTACTTGTCCTGTTATAATACAAACCCTTAGAATCTTTCCTTCTATGTAGAGTACCTGTTCCCCTCTATAATACCCATCCTCAGTATCTGTCCTTCTATGTAGAGTACCTGTCCTGCCTATAATACCCATCCTCAGTATCCGTCCTTCTATCTACTATATCTGTCCTCACCATCTGTCCTCCTATCTACAGTACAGTGCTCCTATCTAAAATACCTGTCCTCAGTACATGTCTTATCTAAAATACCTGTCCTCAGTAAATGTCTTATCTAAAATACCTGTCCTCAGTACATATCTTATCTAAAATACCTGTCCTCAGTACATGTCCTGTCTAAAATGCCTGTGCTCAGTACCTGTCCTTCTATGTAGAGTACCTGTCCTGTCTTACCCATCCTCAATATCTGTCCTTCTATGTAGAGTACCTGTTCTGCCTATAATACCCATCCTCAGTATCCATCCTTCTATCTACAATACCTGTCCTCAGCATCTGTCCTCCTATCTACAGTACAGTGCTCCTATCTAAAATACCTGTCCTCAGCACATCTTATCTGTGCTCAGTACATGTGTTATCTAAAATACCTGTCCTCAGTACATGTCCTGTCTAAAATGCCTTTCCTCAGTACCTGTCCCCCTATGTAGATTACCTGTCCTGTCTATAATACCCATCCTCAGTATCTGTCCTTCTATGTAGAGTACCTGTACTGTCTATAAAATCCATCCTCAGTATCTGTCCTTCTATCCCCCTATACCTGTCTTCAGCATCTGTACGTCGGCAGAATGGCACGGACAGGCAAATGGGCGTACAGGTACATCCCTTTAAATTTGCCACGGTGCCATCGCGTGCGCGCCGCCGGTGGTGCGCGCGCCGGTCGGGACCTCCGTGAGTCGGATTGTGGGTCCCGCGGACTCGATCGCCATGGGGATACCTGCGATCGTCTCACGGGGAGGAAGAACAGGGAAATGCTATAATAAACAAGCATCTCCCCGTCCTAGCAACAGTGTCACTGATCTCTGCTCCCTGTGATTGGAGCAGAGATTAGTGATGTGTACAACACAGCCACGCCCCCCACAGTTAGCAACATGCCCCTAGGACACACTTAACCCCTACGCTGCCACCTCCTGGTTAACCCCTTCACTGCCAGTGTCATTTACACAGGAATCAGTGCATTTGTATAGCACTGATTGCTGTATAAATGACAATGGTCCCAAAAATGTGTCAAAAATGTCCGAAGTGTACGCCATAATGTCGCAGTCACAATAAAAATGGATCGCCGCCATTAATAGTAAAAAAAAAATATTAATAAAAATGCCATAAAACTATCCCCTATTTTGTAAACGCTATAACTTTTGCGCAAACCAATCAATAATCACTTATTGTGATTTTTTTTTTTACCAAAAATATGTAGGAAAATACGTATTGGCCTAAACTGAGGAAAAAAACGTTTTTTTATACATTTTTGGGGGATATTTATTATAGCAAAAAGTAAAAAATAATGCGTGTTTTTTCAAAATTGTTTGGGAGCCACGTCGCACGACCGCGCAATTGTCAGTTAAAGCGACTCAGTGCCAAATCGCAAAAAGTGGTCTGGTCTTAAGCCAGCAAAATGGTCCAGTCTGAAAGTGGCTATCCTCCAATTTACAGTACCTGTTCTCAGTATCTGTCCCCCTATCTACAGTACCTGTCATCAGTATCTATCCTATTTAAAATACATGTCCTCCTATCTGCAGTACCTATCCTATGTATCTGTCTTATCTAAAATATCTGTCCTCCTCACTACAGTACTTGTCCTCATAATCAGTCATTTCTACGGTACCTGTCCTCAGTATCTGTCCTATCTACAGTACCTGTTCTCAGTATCTGTCCTATCTACAGTACCTGTCCTCAGTATTTGTCCTGTCTACAGCACCTGTCCTCAAAATATGTCCTTCTATCTACAGCACCTGTCCTCTGTGTCTGTTCTCTCTAAAATACCTGTCCTATCTACAGT
The DNA here is from genome assembly GCA_028564925.1 of Lithobates sylvaticus. Classification (NCBI taxonomy): domain Eukaryota; kingdom Metazoa; phylum Chordata; class Amphibia; order Anura; family Ranidae; genus Lithobates; species Lithobates sylvaticus. The sequence goes on from CM053030.1 coordinate 370,680,915, forward strand.
ACCTGTCCTCAGTGTCTGTCCTCCTATCCACACTACCTATCTTAAGTACCTGTCCTCCTATCTACACTACCTGTCTTCAGTACCTGTCCTCCTATCTACAGTACTTGTCTTTAGTGTCTGTCCTCTTATATACAGTACCTGTCTTTAGTAGCTATCCTATTATCTACACTACCTGATATCAGTATCTGTCCTCCTAAGTCTTTATTATTTGTCCTCCTATCTACATTACCTTTCCTCAGTACTTGTCCTATTTACAGTACATGTCCTTAGTACTGTACAGTATCTGACACTCTATCTCCAGCACCCCTCTTCAACATGTCTTCCTCTCTAGAGTACCTGTCTTCTCTGTGTGTACATCTGTTTCTCAAACTTCTCTGCAGTGTCAGTTCCCAAAACCCATTTTTTCCCCACAGAACCTGTTTTTAATGTCTGTGCTTCTGTCCACAGAACCTGTGTCTGTTCTTTTGTCCATAGAACCTGTCCTCACTGTATGTCCTTCTGTTCAAAGAACCTGTTCTCAGTGTTCATCCTTTTGTCCACAGAATCTGTTTTTAATATCTGTCCTTCTGTCCACAGTGTTCAGTGTCTGTCCTTATTATGTCCAAAGACTTTTCATCAGTGTCTGTCCTTCAGTCCACAGACCCTGTTTTAGTGTCTGTTTTTCTTTCACAGAACCTGTCATTAGTGTCTGTTCTTCTGTCCATAGATATTTTGTCAATAGACCATGTCGTTATTGTCTATACATCGGTCCCCAGGCCCTGTCTGCAGTCTGATTTTTTCCACAAATCCTCTCTTTTCTGTCTATCCTTTTGTATACAGAACCTGTTCGCAGTATTCCGGACAATGCTGTCGGAAATTCCGACCGTGTGTAGGCTCCATCGGACTTTTTCCGTCGGATTTTCCGACGGACAAAGTTTTATCTCCTGCTCTCAAATTTTCCGACAACAAAGTCCTATCGGACTTTTTCCGATCGTGTGTAGCGAATTCCGATGGACAAAGTGCCACGCATGCTCAGATCACATTACAAGACCAAAGCTATTGACTACTAGCCTCTACGTAGTCCCGTCGTAGGCAACAAACGTCACCACGTTCAGAATGATCGGATTTTCCGACAACTTTGTCCGACCGTGTGTATGCAACACCAGTGTCAGACAAAATCCGTCTGAAAAAATCTGATGGATTTTGTGGTCGGATTTTCCGACCGTGTGTACAGGTCATTAGACCTCAGTATTTATTCTATCTACAGTACCTGTCCTCAGTAGTTGTGCTAGCTATCTATCTATCTATCTTTGGTCTCTATACTTGTTTTTACAGTACCACAAATACAAAAACAGAGATAGGGGGAATTAGTATATTGGCTGGGTGCTGACTACGTATAAATATACGTGATCCCGGTGGATAAAGAAAAAACAGTTACAGTACCTGTCTTCAGTGTCTGTCCTTCTGTCCATAGACCCTGCCGTCAATGTCTGTTTTTCTTTCCAAATAACCTGTCTTCTTTGCCTGTCCCTCTGTTCACAGAACCCATTCCCAGCATCTGTCATCCTATATACAATACCTGTGCTCAGTTTTTGTCCTGTCTACAGTACCTTCCTTGGTATCTGTCTTCCCTTTTGCAGTACCTGTTTTCAGTGTTGTTTTTTTCTGTCCACAAAATCTGCCTTCAGTATGTACCCTTCAAAGGTATATGTGTGTCTGTCAAAAGTTTGTGGATATATGTTTGTCTAAGTTTTTTTTTCACTGATGCAAAAAGTCAGGGTGCTTTACAAAGACTGGGACAAAGATAATCAGAACAAAAGTTTGCCAGCTGCTCAGGTTGTCTGCTCCTTGAGCATCCTATGATGGTATGTCTTTTACATTATTATGCAATGATAAGTATCCAAGAGCATATTACAACTGCGTAATGTGATAAAATATGTAGTGTTCAAATGTGATTATTCAAGGTAGGAGCTATATAGTGCGAGAGAATTATTCATTATAGACGTTAACACTAGATAAACCGAATAAAGGAATGAATGCTTGTCAAAGTCAACTGTTGTATGGTAGAAAATATTAAATTATCATCAAAAATATACTTCTCACTATTTCCTTTCAGCAACAGTCTTCAGCCCGGTCCCAATGGAAATAATTAGCAACAGTGGCCAATATCTTTCTCCTGGTGATATGTTGGACAGGTTTAGAGAGGTGGACTGTTTAAGTGAAGCTTACAGCTATCCAGGATAAATAAAATGCTGTAACCTCCTTGCTTAATAATGTATAACCCTTTCTATTCCTACACACTCTTTTACTGACTTCTATTATGTAGTTTAAAGACAAATTAAATGAAGACATGTCCAAACACATGACAGTCATATGAGAAAGCAAGTATATGTTTTTTATTGACCCTTTTAACATATTTGAATAGGCAAACAGTTTTTCATTCAAAGATATACTTGAATAAATCACAAGAAAAATACCTATTTTTCAAACATTTATTTAGAAAAATATCAATAGATGTAATGGTGTACTGTGGGAAAGTAAACTACTTTCTTGGCCTTAGAAGCCGATATTGACCTCTTTAGCTGACGGGATCTATTTTAGGTGTTTTACATAACCCCCAGATTTTCATTTCATACATTTGGAGTGATGGCAAATGTAGAGTGTACGCACATTTTCCCTGTGATACATCTGCATTTATGTTAATTTATTAGAATGAATACACCATGGATACACCATGAATACATGAATACACCATGACAAATGTATGTGTCATTTGTTCAAGTGTGTCACCTTTATCGATATGCATTGTTTGAATTAGGGTCTAATGTTTGCCTGTTAAAATATGTTGAAAAAATTAACCCCTCTATCTTTCTTCTTCTCACTCCAGCCTGTCTTACTCATGCCAATCTCTCTTTTTTTCCCAACCTCTTTTTCTCTCTCCTTTCTTTCATGATTTCTTGCTTTTCTTTCCTACACCATTCTCATCCCTCTCTTTCTTTTGTCTCTTTCTCTTCTTCACTATGTCTTTCTAAACTATCCCCATTGCTATCTCTGCCTATTTCAACCTCTTTTTCCTAAAAAGGTTGATTCCTCCAAAAGCATTTCTTTCATATCTTGGTAGATGCTGGAGACTTATTCCAGCCAGTGGTATCTTCCATAACTCCAGGACTCAGATGATGAATATATGTGATTAAGTTCCTAATTGTGCACACATTCCACTCCCTGCTGGATTTTAATGTATTTGAATTATGGAGTAGGAGTTTAGAGGAGTGGTAGAAACCAAGGGGGTTGAAATGCCCAAAATTCTAAGGTGGGTGGGAACAGAACCAGAAATGTAACTAATAGAATCCCCAACAAAAAACAGAAGGCCGCTCAACTAACTAGACATAACTTTTTTGGGTGTATTTTTAACTCTTTAAGATTTCACATTCTACACTGCTTTTTGCATTGGGCATTCTGTGGAATGCATTTACAGTTGTTCTTGTCTAGTGCTTAGTGATAAATCTATACTTGGTATGGAATACACAATGGGGTTGATTTACTAAAACTTACTAAAAAAGTACAAAGTCTGGTACAGTTATGCATGGTAGCCAATCAGCTTCTAACTTCAGCATGTTCGATTAAGCTTTAACAAAAATATCTGGAAGCTGATTGGTTTCCATGCAAAGCTGCACCAGATTTTGCACTCTTCAGTTTTAGTAAATGAACCCTCAATAATTAACAAAGTACAGTGAACACATTCCTATGGTTTAATAGTATGAATACCAGTCCACCTTGATCCTTACATTTCTCATAATGTACTGTATTTCCATTTCAGAGCTGAAAGTATAAGTAAAAGCAAAACTTTTTTTATTATTTGGATAGACTGGAGATGGATTAGAACAGGGGTCGCCACCTTCTGGACCACTAAACAAAAAATGTGGAATCCTGCGGACCACTAACATGAATTTTACATGCCTTATACACACAATGCTCTGGCTCTCTGCCCCCTTCCCCCTGGATCACACTGCTGCCTTATACACACAATGCTCCGGCTCTCTGCCCCCCTTTGCCCCCCCCCACACTCTGCATCACACTGCTGCCTTACACAGACTCATCATTATATCTCACCTCCTTATCCAGCCATTTGCTTAAGCTCCATGCCCCCTCCCACAGTCTGTTAGGTGCCTTGTTGCGACCTCTGCTTACACATGTATTTGCAAATGTGTGCAAACTAAACCCCTGTCTTTAACGTAAACTGTTAGGACAATTTGGTTTGTTGCAGGCTGGCTGGTACGTTGAGCTGAGAATCTTTCTTTGTCTTTGTTTGACATGCGTCACCCTTTAATATGCTGTTAAGGCCAGTTATAGGTTGGGGCAGTTGCTGTTTGTTTGTACCACTAGGTCTGATGACCTGGGGGCCTCAAGAGATTCCCTTAATTTGCAGGGATTTTCTCTCACTTCCTGGTTTGGACATGGGACAGGAAGTGAAGCTTAATCTCCCCAAAAGGACACAGAGGGTAAAATAAAACTAACAGGGGTTTTAACCCTTTCCTATTCTAGTCAAAATAGAAAAAAAAGTTTTGCCTATCGTCCTACTTGAACTATGGGCAGATATAAAAAACACAAATGAATGCTTCCCTGTATTCATTAATACGCCATTAATGTATTTTTTTTAAATGCAAGCAGTATAAGTACCTAAACTTGACCTGGTATAAGCCTCTTGAACCTGTGCAGCTCGGGCTGGGAGCAGGAAAAGCAGCACAAAGAACCAATCAGGTATACTGCAGAATTCATGTGCTTACAAGGACCATTGTCTGATGCTTCTACTTTCATTATCCAGGCACAGACTGAGGTAGAGTCAGGACATAGTTGTATTACTTAAAGAACACCTGTATCCTCTACAATGTTGTACATGTATTACAGTAATGCAGTCAGCCTGCATATCCATTTAGAAATATGTCTGTATGTGTGGTATGCTCCAGGTTGCGTTAAAATAACCTGTTGGACCGTTGCTCTCACACACAACACAGCAGCATAGTCTGACACCCTCCTGTGCATTGCGCCAATTAATAACAAGCAGCACTATACATTTGAGCACTGTGCGGGGGGAGGGGGGGGGGTTGTTGGACCCCTGGAGACCCAGGCAGCTGCATTTTGTGTGAGAGCAGCTCTCTGAATCTCCAGTGTGCTTCCAGTACTGGGTAGTTTAACTCTTTCTGCAGCACATAGTATGCAAAAAATGAAAAAGACAAGCATATTCACAGTATAACTGAATATGCAGCCTGTGTGAATTGTAGTAATACATGCAGAAGGTACAGTTAGGCTATAACGTCAGTACAGAAAAATCAGATCAATCAGCACAGGTAAACTGTGCTGTGTGGCAGAGCTGTCTAAACCTTGGGTATGGATTCACAGAAGTACAAATCCTTTGGCAAGTAAAACAGTTTCCATATATGCATTTATTCTATGTATTTAGCTTTTTAATTGCTGTTCACTTTTAAAGATATATATGTCTTCAGCACAACACAGCATTATACTCTAGATCTAAGATGGATCAGTAAAACAGATCTACAGCAGAGGAATATTAATGCAAATATAAATAGTATATTGACAATTACTGTATTTCTATTTTAGTTCAGTTTTTTACTTTTATGCCTGCAACGTCATTTTATTTGTAGCAAACTGCAGAAATACCCACCTGGCTTAAGCCTACAAAAATCTATACACTTCTGTACTTTCATGGCTGATTTTAATCACTGTCCAGCAGGATCATAACAGCAATAAGCCAATTCATTGTTAGCTATTAAATTCCCTTGGGAGGCAGATTAAATCCCTTTTCCAAACATGACATTATCATTTAGCCCGCTCTATAAGATCTATAATGTTGACACAGCAAGCACCCTCTTTCCTAATGTGTAATCTATTTGAACTGTCTCTGCGTCTCACCTCTTTCCAAGTCCACTACTTGCTACTCATCAGTGTGCATGTCAGCACATCGATCAGGAAGCGCACTGTCATTAACATGTGTCTTGTATAAGGCAATTTATGTAAGATCATTATCATAATGATAATGCTCAAGTCATCAGGCCAGCACAGCTCAATGAGGACACAGAAACCTGCCCAGTCTCTTTAACTGAAGTTGCTTTCATGAATATTTATACCAAATAGCAATCCTAGCGTAAGGTGAATGTCTAGTTGTAGACTAGGGATGGGTCCAACACCTCACGATTCGGTTTGCACCAGAACATGCGAACAGGCAAAAAAGTTTGAGCGAACATGCAAACCCTATTAAAGTCTATAGGGCATGAACATGAAAAATCAAAAGTGCTAATTTTAAAGGCTTATATGCAAGTTATTGCCTTAAAAAGTGTATAGGGGCCTGGGTACTGCCATAGGGGACATGCAGCTATGCAAAAAAAAGTTTTTTAAAATGACAGTTTTTTCAGGAGCAGTGATTTTAATAATGCTTAAAGTGAAACAATAAAAATGAAATATTCCTTTAAATATCGTGCCTGGGGGTCCCCTTAGTCTGCCTGTAAAGTGGCGCATCTGTGCAATGTGTAGAAGAGTGCCTTTAGACATTTCTAAAGGAAACAATTTTCATATAAACTTCCTCGCTGCTGTAATGTATTGCTGGGTCCTGGCAATATGGATGAAAAATCAAGGAAACAAATTGGCGTGGGTTCCCCTCCCCAGTCCAAAACAGGCCCTTCTGGTATGGATTTTAAGGGGAACTCTATTCCAAAATAAAAAATAAAAAAACAGCGGGGGGTCCCCCTCAAAATCCATACCAGGCCATTTTGGTCTGGCATAGATTTTAAGGGGAACTCGAAACCAAAATTTAAAATAAAATTGGTGTGGGGTCCCCCCAAAGTCCATACCAGACCCTTATCCAAGCAAGCAGCCTGGCAGGCCAGAAAAGGGGGGAGGACAAGCAAGCACCCCCCTCCTGAACTATACCAGCCCCCTTGCCCTCATATGGGGAGGGTGCTTTGGGGGAACCATCGTCAATCACGTCATTACATCCATCGTCAATCACACTGCCCGATCTCCCATCTATTTTTTGTGTCCGTCGGACGGCTTGATTCAAGATGGATGGACATTGCGGGACACTTTTTATTTTTTAATAAAGGAATTGTCAAAAACTGTCTGTTGTGGTTTTAACTTTTTAACACTTTTTTGGTGAATGGGTAGGGGTACAATGTACCCGATACCCATTCACATAGGGGGGGGGCAGGATCTGGGGGCCCCCGTGTTAAGGGGACTTACAGATTCCGATAAGCCTGCAGACCCCAACAACCAATGGCCAGGGTTGTTGGGAAGAGGCTCTTCTCCCCATCAACATGGGGACAAAGTACTTTGGGGGACCCCAAAGCACCCTCCCCATATTGAGGGCAAGTGGCCTGTTATGGTTCAGGAGGGGGGGTGCTCACTCGCCCCCCTTACCTGGCCTACTAGGCTGCTTGCTCGCATAAGGGTCTGGTGTGGATTTTGGGGGGGGGGACCCTACGCTGATTTTTTTCTTAATTCTGTCATAGGGTTCCTCTTAACCACTTCAATGCACTGTATTATATACTCTGCACTGACCACACTGTATATATGTATATGTATTTGGTTGAAATCTGGAGAATTTGGAGGATGTCAACACCTCCAACTTTGTGTGTTCCTCAAATCACTCTTGAACCATTTTTTCAGTGAGGCAGGGTGCATTATCCTGCTGAAAGAGGCCACTCCATCAGGGAATACCAATTCCACAAAGGGTGTACTTAGTCAATAACCAGTTTAGGTAGGTGGTATGTGTCAAAATAACATCCACATGAATGGCAGGACCAAAGGTTTCCCAGCAGAATATTGCCCAAAGCATCACACTGCCTCCACCGGCTTCTTCTCTTAGTGCACCCAGGTGCCATCTCTTCTCCAGTTAAGCGACACACGCAGTGTTGCCAACCCCCCGAAGTGAAATTTACTGGCAAGACGCCAAAATTTACAAACAGCACCAATTTTTTTACTGGCAGAAATCGTGAAATTTACTGACAACACAACATTTTTTACTGGCACTGCAAAAAAGTACCTAAAATTACAGTTTTCTGTGCTAAACAGTGCAAATATCAATATGTGAACTATAAACACATAGCTAGTGCTATTAGCAATGTGTTTAAGTTAAACAAAAGTCAAAAAACATATTTCTTCATTGACATGAATGTCAGGATACTAGCACAGAGTTCCCCCTTACATTAGAGTCTCCAGGATTTCCCCTTACAGTGAAAGGGGAACGCTACAGATCATGATGTAATGGGGAATTCTGAAAATGGGAGGGGGGTTTGCTCTGGTGACTAGAGACCCCCTTCTGCAGAGTGAATACACTAAAGTGGGTGGGTTACTAATATAGGGGGGAACCTTTATATCAGTGCCCCCTTACATTATTGTATTCACTCCCCTCTTACATAAGCAACCACCCTCACACCGGCCTAGCGGCAATGTCACTGACCTCTCAGGTGCACCGTGCAGGACTCAGTCAGATGGCTTCAGCAGCTTGGCGGCTCTGGATTTATTGTATAGTCTCATCTCCACAGTCCACACGTCTGTCTCCTCCCGTGACCCCCCCATCCCTGCAGCACTCCTACTCTTGACTCCTTTCTTGGATTGCCCTCAGATACTGCAGACATACTACTGGAGGGGGACACACAGGCATGCTGCTGACATACTACAGGAGGAGGGACACACAGGCATGCTGCTGACATACTACAGGAGGGGGGACACACAGGCATGCTGCTGACATACTACAGGAGGGGGGACACACAGGCATGCTGCTGACATACTACAGGAGGGGGACACAGGCATGCTGCTGACATACTACTGGAGGGGGACACACAGGCATGCTGCTGACATACTACAGGAGGGGGGACACACAGGCATGCTGCTGACATACTACTGGAGGGGGACACACAGGCATGCTGCTGACATACTACAGGAGGGGGACACAGGCATGCTGCTGACATACTACTGGAGGGGGACACACAGGCATGCTGCTGACATACTACAGGAGGGGGGACACACAGGCATGCTGCTGACATACTACTGGAGGGGGACACACAGGCATGCTGCTGACATACTACAGGAGGGGGGACACACAGGCATGCTGCTGACATACTACAGCAGGGGGGTGACACAGGCATGCTGCTGACATACTACAGGAGGGGGACACAGGCATGCTGCTGACATACTACAGGAGGGGGACACAGGCCTGCTGCTGACATACTACAGGAGGGGGACACACAGGCATGCTGCTGACATACTACAGGAGGGGGACACACAGGCATGCTGCTGACATACTACAGGAGGGGGACACAGGCATGCTGCTGACATACTACAGGAGGGGGACACACAGGCATACGGACATACTACAGGAGGGGGACACACAAGCATGCTGCTGACATACTACAGGAGGGGGACACACAGGCATGCTGCTGACATACTACAGGAGGGGGACACAGGCATGCTGACATACTACAGGAGGGGGACACAGGCATGCTGACATACTACAGGAGGGGGACAGTCCTTCAGTGTCCTTCACTGTCCCCCTGCATGCCTTGGCTTCACTGTCCCCCCAGTAATTACATGTCATACATACTCTGTCTGTTATCTGTCCCCAGTAATGTCACCCTCTGGCGTCTGGCCCAGTGTCACACTCTCCTCCTCACTTGTCCCCCCGGCCCCCCCTCGAGTGTGGATGTGTATAGTGATGGGCTCGGAATAATCTGCCTGCTGTCCAATGTACACAGTGATAGGAAATCTGAGCGAGACAATGACGGATCTGTGCTGTCTAGGAGAGGTGGAAGGATGGACAGGGCCCCGGGCATGCTGGCAGAGACTCCTCGGCGAGTACACAAAACGCGGCTGCTGTGTCTTAGCAATGCAATCTATTCGAAAATGGCGCCAGGCGGCGACATTAAGTTACTGCGCATGCGCCGCCCAGCTGAGCCAGTACGAGCTTTCCCGAGCCCGGCCGGCTTCGGAACGGCGCATGCGCAGTTACATGGTCCCCTCGCGGCCATCATTTTTACTGGCACCCTCTGCCCCTAACGGACATTTATGGGCACCCTAAAAATGGGTGTAAATTACGGGCTGTCCGTAAATCTACGGGCGGTTGGCAACACTGGACACACGCGTTTGCCCATCCATATGATGTAAAAGAAAATGTGATTCATCAGACCAGTCTACTTTCTTCTATTGCTTTGTGGTTCAGTACTGATGCTCACATGGTAATTGTAGGCGCTTTAGGCCGTGGACATGGGTCAGCATGGGCACCCTGACTGTTCTCTGGCTACGCAGCCCTATACACAACAAGTTGCAATGCCCTTTTTTCTTCTTTCAACACATCAACTTCATGAACAACATGTTCACTTGCTGCCCAATATATCCCACTGACTTTCAGGTGCTATAGTAATGAAATAATTCATGTTTTTCACTTGACCTTTCAGTGGTCATAAAGTTATGGCTGATGAGTGTAAAGGCAAATTACATTTATTTAAACTTTTCAAAACAATAAATAGAATCATTTAAAAGTTATGTAAAAGGTTTAGTGCAGTAAACAGTTAAGTAATACATTTTTAAAGAGATTCTTACGTCAGGCCAGAAAAAGTTACAGAAGGATTTCGTTTCAAGAGGGGGAGGTATGGGTTTTTCATTGTTGTCTGTTGTCTCCCTGCTTGGGAGATTCACCCTCTCTGTTTGTCTTTCTGACTTTTGTCACTGGGACAGAAAGTGATGACAACTCTAAAATATTAGTTGGCATCATAACAGGAAAAGAGGGGAAAGCTTACAATGGTGACACTTGTTTTGGTGACAACTATTGAATAGAATATTGGATTTCCCCTCATTTTGGAGAGATTAATTTTCACATGCCATTGTGTCTCTGGGACATGGGGTTAAAGGACGTTCACCCCTATGGGGCACAGGCGAAAATAATATAAGCTGTCTAAGGTTCTGAAAATCTAGACAGGGTGTTTGATAACGTTGTTATAAATCCAACACCAGACCCATATATTGCCTTCTTTAGTTGGGAGTGCACAGCCCACCGTCAACAACCATTCAATAAAGACGACAACACTCAGCCAATACACCTCACAATTTTAATGAGGTCATTGATATTTCTTATTGACTCTGCTTTTTGATATGGCTTCTGCCGTTTGACCTTATTAAAACTGTGAGGTGTACTTGAAAGGTTGTTTGAAAAATCAGGAAATTTTGAAACTGGAAGTAAGCTGTATCAAGTTTCTTAATTGATTTTATCTGATGTTCAGTTTAATTCTGTACTTGTCTTAAAACTTTGCACATTATTGCATAAATAAAACATGTACTGAGAAATTGCAGGTTTGTGCTTTTGTAAACACTAGTTACCTACCTGCTATGGTAATCCAATGGTTTTAATTATTTGTGCATCACTGGCCTAGATTACATATGGAGATCAGGGGTTTCGAAATGGACTGTAAGCTTTTATGAGCCTCTTATATTTTAGTGTATTGTAATCGTATTGGCTCCCGTTAGATTGTAAAGTGCTGCGCAAACTGTTAGCGCAATCTAAATCCTGAATAATAATAATAATAATCATTATTATTAATATTATTACTAGAAATGACTAGTATTTTGCTGATAGCAGATAGGTAACTATCCTACATATTTCCCTAGGTTGTTTTTTTTAACCACTTCCCGACCGGCGCACACAGATATACGTCGGCAGAATGGCACGTACAGGCAAGAGGGCGTTTATATAAGTCCCTCCTTAATGCCTGTTGTGCCATCGGGAGCGCGCCGGGAGCGGCGCGCTCCCGCGTCGGTCGGGACCCCCGTGAGGCCGGTCGCGGGTCCCGCGGACTTGATCGCCGCAGGGACACCCGCGATCGTCTCACGGGAAGGCTGAACGGGGAAATGCGGAAGTACACAGCATCTCCCCGTTCTGCCTAGCAACTAGTGACGCCGATCTCTGCTCCCTGTGATTGGAGCAGAGATCAGCATTCACTAGCTGACAGCCACGCCCCCCCACAGTAAGAAACACACCCCTAGGCATACTTAACCCCTACACTGCCCCCTTGTGGTTAACCCCTTCACTGCCAGTGTCATTTATACAGGAATCAATGCATTTAAATAGCATTGATTGCTGTATAAATGACAATGGTCCCAAAAATGTGTCAAAAATGTCCGATGTGTTGCCATAATGTCGCAGTCACAAAAAAAATCGCTGATCGCCGCCATTACTAATAAAAAAAAATTATTAATAAAAATGCTATAAAACTATCCCCTATCTTGTAAACACTATAACTTCTGCGCAAACCAATCAATAATCGCTTATTGCGATTTTTTTACCAAAAATATGTAGAATAATACGTATCGGCCTAAACTGAGGAAAAAAAACGTTTTTTTTTTTATATATATTTTTGGGGGATATTTATTATAGCAAAAAATAATGCGTTTTTTTCAAAATTGTCGCTCTTTTTTGTTTATAGCGCAAAAAATAAAAACCGCAGGGGCGATCAAATACCACCAAAAGATTTGTGGGATTTGTGGGAAAAAAAGGACGTAAATTTTGTTTTGGAGCCACGTCGCACAACCGCGCAATTGTCAGTTAAAGCGACGCAGTGCCGAATCGCAAAAAGGGGCCTGGTCCTTTGGCTGCAAATTGGTCCGGTCTGAAAGTGGTTTTATTTTTTTCCGTCCAGAGCTGTCTATGGTGCTTAAACCAGATATTTTGGCATATATTCAGTAACATGAAGCCATGTGAAGTCCATAACTCTGCATGGTTAACTTTGAATGTTCTGATTGCTCTTGAAGTAGTGTTGCCTACTAGGGATGAGCTTGATGTTCGAGTCAAACACAAGTTCAACTCGAACATCGGGTGTTTGCCCGTTCGCCAAAGAGCGAACATTATGGGGTGTTCGGGGCAAATTAGAGAGCCACGGAATGCCCCATAATGCACTGCGAGATCAGATGCCAATTGCTAAAAATTCATAAAAGTATTACAGACCCTCCCAGGGAGGGATTATCAATGGAATTGAATCGGTTTGCCCGAGATTAGGGCAGTACATAGACACATTTCTGCAACAGCTGGTGGTTAAAACCGAGGCGTATATTAGAGATACTAAGCATGTGATCCAATCTCTTTGTTCTGTGACTGAATTGGATCATTGTATTCTGGCCACCGCAGATGTCGGGTCATTGTACACCATCATTAGGCACCAAGAGGCTGTAGCATGTAGCATCCATTGAATGGACTATGAGAGACTCATAACCTTTCTAGGAAACATAAAAAATGTATATTGAAGTGTTTACAGTTTTGTTTAAAACATAATTATTTTTGGTATAATGGATATTATATATATATATATATATATATAATATATATATATATATATATATATATATATATATATATATATATATATATATATATATATAGTCTTGTGTATATATATATATATATATATATATATATATATATATATATATATACTAAGGACATGGATTACTGGACTTGGTCCTGTGGTCTGATGAGACCAAGATAAACTTATTTGGTTCAGATGGTGTCAAGCGTGTGTCGCGGCAACCAGGTGAGGAGTCCAAAGACAAGTGTGTCTTGCCTACAGTCAAGCATGGTAGTGGGAGTGTCATGGTCTGGGGCTGCATGAGTGCTGCTGGCACTGGAGAGCTACAGTTCCTTGAGGGAACCATGTACTGTGACATACTGAAGCAGAATACCCTCCCTTCGGAGACTGGGCCACAGGGCGGTATTCCAACATGATAACGACCCCAGACACACCTCCAAGACAACCACTGCCTACTAAAGAACCTGAGGATAAATGTGATGGACTGACCAAGCATGTCTGCAGACCTAAACAATTTTGAGCATCTGTGGGGTATCCTCTAATGAAAGGTGGAGCGCAAGGTCTCTAACATCCACCAGCTCTGTGATGTTCTCATGGAGGAGTGGAAGAGGACTCCGACCTGTGAAGCTTTGGTGAACTCCATGCCCAAGAGGGTTAAGGCAGTACTGGAAAATAATGGTGGCCACACAAAATATTGACACTTTGGGCCCAATTTGGACATTTTTCTTAGGGGTGTAATCACTTTTGTTACCAGCGGTTTAGACATTAATGGCTGAGTTGAGTTATTTTGAGGGGACAGCATATTTACACTGTTATACACACTGTAGACTCACTACTTTACATTGTAGCGAATTGTCAATTCTTCAGTGTTGTCACATGAAAAGATATAATAAAATATTTACAAAAATGTGAGGGGTGTACTCACTTTGGTGAGATACTGTATGTATGATACTGTATATATATATATATATATATATATATATATATATATATATACTCTGCATCCAGTGTAGCCTATATCTACAGCGCATTCCATGGTGTACTGTTTCTAATACACTTCAGGCAGCGTACACAGTATCTAATACAGTATGTACAGTTTCTACTACACTTCTGGTGGTGTACACAGTATAAAATACAGTGGAGCAGTAGTACAGTTGCTAATACAGTGCAAGCAGTGTACACAGTATTTAATGCAGTGTGTACAGTTTATTCAAAGATTCTGGTGGTGTACACAGTACACAATACAGTGCAGACGTAGTACAATTGCTAATACAGTGCAGGCGGTGTACACAGTATCTAATACAGTGTGGTGTGGTGTTGCAAAACAAAATATACATCATGTCCAGAAGGCCACCAAGGAGAGGCAGACACTCACATGCCACTAAAAGAGGGCAAGCAGCCTCTGTGTCTACAGTCAGCAGTGCTGGTCTTGGACATGGTGTATCCTCTGCAGGTGGCTGTGGTGCACGCCTGTCCTTTTTTTCTGCTGCTGGCCGTGTTATTGAGCCAGAACTTGCAGAAGAGTTGGTGGAGTGGATAACAAAGTCATCCTTATCCTCCTCATCCTCTGTCACCCAGGCTCAGAGTAGTTTGCCTTCCAATGCAGCTGCCAAAGTGGCCTATTCCACCGGCTCCTTGTCCACAGTCACTCCTTCTGTGGCCCCACCTTCATGCACGGAGAAGTCCCCAGAATTATTTGACCACCGTGTTGGGTACATGCTGCTATAGGATGCACAGCGAGTTTAAGGCTCCGATGTTGGTTCCCAGGTTGAGGAAGGGAGTAATATGAGCATAGAGAGAGGGGGTACCCAAGAAGGACAAGAAACTGCCAGTCATGTTCCCCCAGCTGCAGCATACTGCCAAGTATACTCCAGTGACGAGGAGGTAGGGGATGATGTCACTGACTGTGCTTGGGTACCTGAGAGAATAGAGGAGGAGGAGAAGGAGGCGGCACAACTCCAACGAGGCCCTCTAGGGGGCAGCTTAAGGGAAGCCACCCTATTGCATCACACCGCAGAGCTCCGCAGGTGCAGGGCACTGCTGACTCCCTGCTGACTTTTAAAAGTTCCTTGGTGTAGGCCTTTTTCGACACGTGTGCAGCAGATGGCACCGTTGCTGTTTGCAACCTATGTCTGAAGCGGATCAAGGGTGGCCAGAACAGCAGCCGCTTGGGCGCCACATGCTTGACCAGACATATGATGACCCACATCAAAGAAAAAGACGGACTTCTCCTTGCTCCTCATATGGGATCTCCAACCCTACTATACCTCTGGTCCTCTCAAAAACTTGCACTAAAAGGAATGAAGGTATAGCAATAGGTGTCCCAAGTACTTGCAGCCAATCTGCTAGCAGTACACCACAATCTGATTTTAGCAGGCAAATTTCCCTACCCCAGTTGCTGAACTGTAAAAAGAAATTTGGTCCCAGCCATTCACATCCTCAGTGTATAAATGGTAGCTTGGCCAAATTGCTAGCACTGAAACTGTTGCCTTTTCAGCTGGTAGACTCTGCCCCCTTTCGTGAATTTGTGGAATGTGCTATACATCAGTGACAGGTTCCAAGACCCCATTTCTTTTCACGGAAGGTCATTCTGGCTCTCTACCGGCATGTGGAAGGCAATGTTTTGGCCTCGTTGGACAGGGCAGTCAGCGGTATGGTGCATATTACCGCTGACTCATGGTCCAGCAAGCATGGGCAGGGACGTTACCTTTCCTTCACGGCACACTGGGTAACTCTGCTGGCAGCTGGGAAGGATGCAGGACAGGGTTCAGTGTTGTTGGAGCTTGTTCCACCACCATGCCTCCAAAATGCTAGTGGTGATTCTGCCACAACTCTCTACTTCACCCCCTCCTCTTCTTCTTCCTCAATGACCTCTTCTGCAGATTTGTCCTCTGAACCAGCGCTGCTCCGTAAGCGTTCAAGGGGCTACGCAAGCAATCAGGCTAAAACATGCCATGCGGTGCTTGAGTTGGTCTGCTTAGGGGACAGAAGCCACACTCGGGTAGAGATTCTATTAGCTCTGCAGGGGAGAGCTCAGAGGTGGTTGATGCCCCGCCAGCTTCAGCCAGGAATGGTTGTATGCGACCGTGGCACCAACCTTCTCTTCGCCTTGTCTGTGGTCAGTTCCGTCAGTCATTCAATGCCAGTGCTCGGCTGGCTGACATTCAAAGGGAATGCAACCTGCCCACCAACCGCTTGCTTTGTGACATGCTCACCAGGTGGAACTCAACGTTGGCAATGCTGCAGCAGCTGCACACACAGCAGAGGGCCATCAATGAGTACCTTTGCGAGTATGGCACCAGGACAGGGTCAGGGGAGCTTGGCTTCTTTTCGCCACACCAATGACTACTGATCAAGGATGCCTGCACTGTCCTTTCACCATTTAAGGAGGCCACAAGGATGGTGAACAGCGACAATGCATGCATCAGTGACACTGTCCCTCTAGTCTTCCTGTTGGAGCACACGCTTCTTGGAATCATGGACAGGGCACTTGAGGCAGAACAGCGGGAGAAAGAGGAGGACTTCCTTATCTCTCAAGGCCCGCTTTATCCAGATAGCATTCCTGCTGGCCTGCCAAACACACAGGAAGAAGAGGAGGATTGTGTCAGCATGGATGTAGATGATAACACTCAGCAGCAGTCTTCAAGGGATGGTTTTAAGTCCCCAGAAACCCAAGGAGTTGTACATGGCTGGGAGGAGGTCGTTACACATCATGCGATCCTTAGTGACCCAGAGAACTCAGAATCGAATGCCTCTGCAAACTTACACTGCATGGCCTCCCTGATTCTGCAAAGCCTGCTAAAGGACCCTAGGATTCGTTGTATCAAGGAGAGGGATCATTACTGGCTGGCAATCCTTCTTGATCCACGTTACAAGGGTAAGGTTGCAGAACTCATCCTGCCTTTGCGGAGGGAGCAAAGGATGAAACATCTTCGGGAGGCTTTGAAGAAAGGTTTGTGCAACACATTTCCAGACCCTCGGAGGTTACAATTTCGTGGTGCTGGACAACGTGTTGCTGAGGCTTTCTTTCAGTCAGAGGAAGAGCAGTGGAGAAGGTGGCCGGCTGACCGATGCCTTTAAACAATTTTCAGTCCTCAGCGCCAAGGTCTGATCGGTTCAAGCAACCATCGTCAGTGTCTGCATTACATGGTACAGGAATATCTAGGGGCAAGAGCAGACTTGGAGACCTTTCCAACAGAGCATCCACTGGGTTACTGGGTTACTGGGTCTTGAGGATGGACCACTGGCCAGAACTAGCTCAATATGCAATTGAGCTACTGGCCTGTCCTGCATCCAGCATGCTTTCTGAATGCACATTCAGTGCTGCAGGAGGGTTTGTAACAGATCAAAGAGTGCACCTGTCCACAGACTCCGTTGATAGGCTCACATTCATAAAAATGAATCAGTCTTGGATCAGCAGTTATCAAGCACCTGATGCTGATGTAACCGATTGCATTTGCTATGGATGTGGGATCCCTTGAAGACTGCCTATGCTGACAATCCTATTCCTATTCAATTCTGATGATGCTAGCTTCCACCACCTTTTGGCTTAGGGCACCACTACCACCACCATTTTTTTCATTTTTTCTGTAATTACAATTTGATTTCATGTAATTACAATTTTTTTATATAATATTTCACAACAGGGCCAATTTCTGCGCCCAACAAGAGTATCTGTTAGGGGTTACAGTGTTGTGGCACCACCACCACTACCACCCAAGGCCCAATTTTTCTGCCCCTGTTTAACAGGGGCATGTAGTTTACATTTTTGATATAATATTTCAATGCAGGGCCCGTTCCTGTACTCAACAAGAGTATCTGTGAGGGGTTACAGTGTTGTGGCACCACCACCAAAGGCCCAATTTTTCTGCCCCTGTCAACAGAGGCATGTAATTACAATTTTTGATATATTATTTCACAGCAGGACCCGTTCCTGCGCCCACTAGACATGTGCAATTCGTTTTGTTTTGTTTCGTTTTTTCGTTTTTTTTCGTTATTTTCGTTCATTCGTTATCGTATGAATAAACGAACGATTCGCTAAAATTTTTTTACGAATAACGGATCGTTCGAATCGAACGAATCCGAAAACAACGAAAATCAGATAAAAACAAATTAGAAACAACGAATCTACGACAGAAGAAAATCCGAAAAACTAAAACAGGAACAACGAAAATCAAAATGAACGAAAAAATTCGTACATTTGTAACTTTTTTTTTTTGTTGAATTGGTAATTTTCCGTGTCCCTTACAATGGCGCTGCTTAACGTGCCTCGAATGGATTGAACGAAAAAATTCGTACATTCGTAACTTTTTTTTTTTTTTTTCGATTCGTAATTTTCCGTGTCTCTTACAATGGCGCTGCTTAACGTGCTTCGAATGGATTGAACAAAAAAATTCGTACATTCGTAACTTTTTTTTTTAGATTCGTAATTTTCCGTGTCTCTTAAAATGTAATAATAGCATACACATTACATAAAATTATGAATTATGCTCCGATTATGAATCTATGAATGTTACGAATAAATACGAATGCGTCCGAATTTTGAATAAACGAATAAACGAAAATTTAACTATAGCGAAAATATGAATCGTTACGAATACGAACACCGACGACTTACGAATTTACGAATCGTTACGAATACGAACACCGACGACATACGGATTTACGAATCATTACGAATTAAAGGAAACGAAAAAAACGAAATGAAAATAAACAAATTTTTTTGTTGTGCACATGTCTAGCGCCCACAAAGAGTAACTATGAGGGCTTACAGTGTTCTGATTCCACCAACACCTAAGGCCCAATTTTCTGCAGAGTATACAGGGCAGGCCGTATAGTATATATACCGCTGTTCAGATTATATTGTGCCTGGGGGGCCTGTGGGACCCCCATGCCATTTTTAAAAAAAGTCCTTTAATATCCATACCAGACCCAAAGGGCCCGGTAATGGACTGGGGGGGGGGGGATGCATTTTTTTTCAACAATTTTCATCTATATTTCCAGAGCCTGACAATACATTACAGCTGCCAGTCGTTTTAACCTCCCTGGCGGTATGATTCTTTCTGGTTTTAGATGCTGAAAGCGGTACAATTATTTTGCCTGGAAATTTGGCATTTTTATATTGTAGGTCTGCAATTCTTATGAATAACTCACTTAAATCTGTCCAAACCAGAGTCTAGTAGACATCCCGGGTATGATAAAGTTTGAAACACAAAATCATAAATTATAATATAATAAAAAATATATATATAAAAATTATTCAATAATGTAATCAAATCAAAAACACAGAAATTTGCTCAGTTGAAGAATAGTCGCTGTCATTAAATTTATTGTTTGATGATGAATTGTAATTCTAATTTATGATCGCTGTTTTCTAGCTGGTCTAAAACCACTTTTGACATAAAGGGACACTTTTTGGTTGCTATGGACAATCTCCAGTTTCCAAGCAGAAAAAAATAAATTTATTATATAAAATGACATGCAAGGCACTGGACAGACCACTAGGGATAAAGGGGATGTGTATTTTTTTATACAGTACTGTAATCTGTAAGATTACAGTACTGTATGTGTATTGTGTTTTTAAACTTTTTTGAATTTGGCGCCGATCTCCGCTCCCGTGCGTCGTAACGTCGCAGGGAATGGAGATCAGCCGCACTCGGCACTGTGTGAATCGAGCGAGCAGACGGCTCGCACACACATCGGGGAGACATCGCAGGATCCAGGGGACAAGGTAAGTAACTTCCCCCTATATCCTGCAATGGCTCGGGGTTACCGCTTTTGGTACTGAAGTTCCCGCCCCGAGCCAGACTCGGGATTACCGCCAGGGGGGTTAAATGACAATTTTTCCTTTAGAAATGTAATTTCATTTTGCTGTGGTATTGTTCTAAACACGGGAAAAATGCGCTACTTTACAGGCACACTAAGGACACCCCCAGGCACTATATTTAAAGGAATATTTAATTTTTATTGTTTTACTTTAAGCATTATTAAAATCACTGCTCCCCAAAAAAAGCGAGTTTTTAAAACTTTGTTTTGCATTGATACATGTTCCCTGGTGCAGAACCCGGGTCCCCAAACACTTTTTATGGCAATAACTTGCATATAAGCCTTTAAAATTAGCACTTTTAAATTTTTAATGTCCGTGTCCCATAAAGGTGTTCGCTTGCTCATCCCTATTGCCTACTAGAACCTATCATATATATGCTAACTTCTGTCCCCTGCCTTGCCACTTAAAATACACCAGCTTAAAATTGTCATATTTACCAACTGTTTTTGCCAATAAGCAATGTCTCTGTAAGTTATTATTAATGTCATTGTTTGCAACCATTTTTATTTGAAGAATAACTTTTATAAGGCATGTAGTAATATAGTTCATATTAACTAATGGTAAATTATCTTTCATTGTTTTGTCTCTGAAGAGAAAAATGGTTAAATCCAGTTGAATAGTCTACTGCACCCTATTATATTAAAATTATTATAATATTGTCACATTTTGGACACAGTGAGGACGTTTTAGACTCCCCACAGACATATACCATACCTGGCTGATGCCCCTGGAAGCTGAAATTCACTGAAGTAGACACCACTACTCCACTTGCTTCCGGGTCTAATGCTGAGAAGCTGGCCTGATGGAATCTGAATACAGGTCAGAAGCTCAGCATGGGTGCCATTCAGAGAATGCTTTGCATTACCTGAATGAATGCAAAGCGTTCTCTGATTAAATGAGGCAGAGCCTGATGTCACCGCCCCATCTCTACACTTTGTGCAAACACAGAACACTTTGGGGTTGATCTACTAAAGTGCAATTGCTCCAGAGCTTAGCAAATGAGGTAAAGCTTCACTTTACAAAGAACAACCAATCGCATGCAAGGAAAATAAACAAAACTGAATTTTTGCTTGAAAGTGATTGGATGATGGAAGCCAGCAGAGCCCTCCCTCATTTACTAAGCTCTGTAGAGTGCAACTGCACATTCAAAAGCGCACAGTAAATTTGACTTTAGTAAATCAACCCCTGAGCATTCATTAGGAAAATGCGCAGCCTTCTCTGAATGGCACCAATGCTGAACTTCTGACCTTCTGTGTTCAGAATGCATTAGTCCATCCACTCACCACGGGACCCAGAAGTATGTGGAGATAACTGGAGTAGTGGTGTCCACATCAATGATTTCCAGCTTCCAGCTGCATCAGCCAGGTATCGTATATAAATAGTTACATTGGTCCAAGCTGGTGTAATATGTAAAAATATACCATACCTGGAATTCCTCTTTAAGTTGAATGTTTTCAGCAGTGATTGAGAAAGCAATAAAAAACCTGACAAAAGTTCTGACTTTTTTACCCAAAACAAAAAGAACTTCTTTGACCAAAGTTCTCTTCTACTTGACCTCTTTTTGGCATTGATTTCACACTGTTCCGCCTTGCTGTGAAATGCTGCAGAGGTACTTCGAAACCATTTTATCAAGACTCTAAGTGATGTGGGGGCTTATAACCCCGTTTAAAGAGAGAAGTACTTTAGGTTGTCTCATGAGCTAGAATGTAAAATTCCGCAAGGATATTTATGTTTCTATGATGAAATAATGATCTTCTACTAATGCAGTATTCATTAACAAATAATTGAGACACATAGCAGGTACTTGAAATTAGATACAGTATGTTCTTAATATTTTAATTTTCCATTACAGATATAGATTGAGATAAAAGGTTATTTGCTAAATAAGTACATTGAACAGCCAGTGCAGCGTCATCATTTGACATTTATTCAATCTTTTCTACTTAGATTGAATTCAATTAAAATGGAGCTTGTTACATCTCTAAACGTTACCAAGCTTCTTTAGAGCTGAAGATGATATTGAAGTATAAGGAGCTGGACTTTTATACAGTAAAATTATACTTTTATACAGTAAAATTATGTAGCTCAGGAAACGTGTATATCAGCTAATATTTAATTGGGGAGGGGCATATATAGGGAGAGAGAATGAGCTAGCTGCACACCCCGTACCTCATTGGAAAAAACAAAAGAATTCCCTGTGGGGCTTTTTAGCAGCAATGAGAAACAAAGAGCTTTGTAAAAATTCCTTAGTTTTTATTATCCAAAACACTGATTAATTATCATTAGGTGCAAAAAGTATTTAAAATATGAGCTCTGGTGTACAAAGTGCACAACAATTATTTGGTAGATGGAAATACATACATAGTTTATACGTTCTTTTTATAAAACGATTTACATTGTATTCAAGTAAATTTCCATACCATATAATTCATGTGACCATCTGGTATACATAGTACCCCCAATGCATTTCAACCTTGGAAAAATCCCGGTCTTCTTCAGGGGGGGAAATTTTTTCCACATTTCTGCAAGTATATCAAAAGGACAAATTTTAACATTTCATTGTATCAATTTCTATTAGTTTCTTTGCCTTTACCTCAACTTGTGATATTTACCCTTTCCACCAGAAAATCTTTTTCCGCTCAAACCAGAGACTTTCCTTAAAAGCCCGAAACTTCTTCCCTGAAGGTAATCCCAGAGCCCGCTGCAAACTGCCCACACCTCACCTGAAGGGGGAACCAGCCCTAGGGTCCATGGGCTTGCAAGAGGTGACAGTATAATGAGACAACCCCACAAAATGGGGAACAGCCCTTTTAGGGGGCAGAGGCACCTAAAAGTAATGATAATAATTGATGAACTAATAATTTATCTTGAAGGATGTGTGTCTACATATTAGGACTAGGGTAAGGGCCGACTTAAAAGTGCTTGTATGTATAATGATTTTTTAATGTCATGTTGTATATTTTTGATTATTATATTTTTACATTTTTATTTACTTTATTGATATATTTTAAAACTGATTTCCACTATAGCACTTATGAGTATTATTATTTTAATTTTTATATTTATATTTTATTTTCACAATTTATTTCACGATTGATTAATATCTATTACGCTATAAACAACACCATTTTATTTACAATTAAGATCGAATCACTTAGTCATATAATTTAACACAAACAGGGCTTCTATTATAGTGTTGTATTTACATGCACATTCACCTTCCAACACCAAGCAATTAATCACAACCGGTTAAGAAATATTCTCATTAATTTAATAATAATTTTACAAATAATTATTTCATTTAATTTATGTATATAAATAATATAAAGGTCAATGTTTTAAAATATATCAATAAAGTAAACAAAAATTAAAAAATATAATAATCAAATTAATAATAATAATCAAAATAAAATTCATTATACATCCAAGCACTTTTAAGTCGGCCCTTACCCTAGTCCTAATATGTAGACACACATCCTTCAAGATAAATTATTAGTTCATTAATTATTATCATTACTTTTAGGTGCCGCCGCCCCCTAAAAGGGCTGTTTCCCATTTTGTGGGGTTGTCTCATTATACTGTCACCTCTTGCAAGCCCGTGGACCCTAGGGCTGGTTCCCCCTTTAGGTGAGGTGTGGGCAGTTTGCAGCGGGCCCTGGGATTACCTTCAGGGAAGAAGTTTCTGGCTTTTAAGGAAAGTCTCTGGTTTGAGCGGAAAAAGAAAGGCAAAGAAACTAATAGAAATTGATCCAATGAAATGTTAAAATTTGTCCTTTTGATATACTTGCAAAGGAAGACCGCGATCAGCTAATATTTAGCACAATTTTCATCTTCAACTGATGTATTGACACAAATATTACGTGTATGCTTTTATTTGTCAAAGTTAACTGAAATTAGTAGAAACAAATTAAAATACATTTCTACAGTAAGAAATGCATACGATTAAACCTGCTCAGAGACCTTGGGGTTGATTTACCAAAGCTAAATTGACTGTTTAATTTGCAAGTGGATCTGCACTTTTCCAAGGAATTTCTCAATCATGTGCAAGGAAAATAAAAATAATACATTTTGTTTGCACATGATTGGATGATGGAAATCGGTAGACCTTCACCTCATTTCCTTGCAGAGTGCAACTGAATTTGCAGAGTAAACAGACTATTTGCCTTTAGTAACTCAATGCCCATGTCTACCACAGGATTATTAGTAGCTGGTCAAATTAACATTTAAGTAGAACTCAAGGCCAAACAGTTTTATGTCTGGACAGAGTAGGAAGTTAAAAGCAAAATTAAATTGAAAAGCAAACATTTATTATATTACAGCTTACTCATTTTTGTGAGGGCTGCATTCGTTTTCTTTTTAAGCATTCTTTCTTTTATTTTCACTGGTGAGCGAGCAAGTATGTCTGTCATTTTTCAACAGAACAAGCTGTCCTCCAGATGTAGCAGTTAGAGGGTTGAGACAAGCTATTTACCACTGACTGGGGTTCTCACAATAGCCAGCTTTTATTCATTTATCTAAAATCTTTATCCAAAAAGCAAAAAGCTGTTGCTGTAACTGCCTAACCACTAACCATCTGGGCCAACTCTGACACTTAGCCCCTACATGTAAAAATATACTTTTTTTTTTTTGCTAGAAAATTACTTAGAATCCCCAAACATTTTATTTATATATATATATATATATATATATATATATATATATATTTTAGCAGAGGCCCTATAGAATAAAATGGCGTGGCAATTTTTTATGTCACATGGTATTTGAGCCATGGTTTTTCAAACGCAATTAAAAAAAAACACTTTATTGAATTTAAAATTATTTTTTTTTTTTGGTATAATGTGAAAGATAATGGCAGCAAACTATGGCACTTAAAATTATCGATAAGTAATGTTTTAAATGCCTTTACATGATGTTACCAGTTTAGAGTTGCACAGGGTGGTCTGGTGCTAGAATTATTGCTTTTGCTCTGACGTCCGTGACACAACCTCACATGTGTGGTGCAATCAGCATTTACATATGTGTGTGGGAGTAATGTATGCATACGCTTTTGCCAATAAGCAAGGTGGGACAGGAGCACTTTAAACATTTTTTTATATATTTACTTCATACAATTTTTTTTAACACTTTTTTTGGATTAACTTTATTGCTATCACAAGGGATTGACAACATCCCTTCTGACAGCATGGACCGTGACAGGTCCTCTTTATGGAGAGATCTGGGGTCTATTAGACCCCAAATTTCTCCTCTAGCCTCCCATGTAGCCAATCAGACACAGATTGCTCTGATCGGCTACTTTTCTGGCCACTGGTAGCCAAGTAAACAAAGAGGTGGAACCGGAAGTGATAAACTACTCGCCGCTCCTGGTTTCCATGGTTACAGAGAGAGAGGAATGATGTCAGTTCTTCTCTCTCTGTTCAGGGCAGCCATCACCATCAGCCGCATTGCTCCTGGCCTCCGCAATGGGATAGTAGAGCCCGGGAAAGGCTGCTCGGCCACGGGAGGGGGGTGGGACCCCCTTCCGACACCCACAAAAGTGATTGAGTGGCTAAAAAGCCACTCGGATCACTTCTACCTCAAAAGGAATCACCTGCTGAAAAGATACATGCCTGCACCGGTAGGTGCAGACATCATTCCGGTATAACTACTGACACCCGAGGATGTCCATGGACATCAAACGGGCAGGAAGTAGTTAATAAATGTTAGCTGGAGTTTGGCATCAATTTGTTTAATGCATTGAAATCTGCTAGGACATCTAACACTACAACCCCTAGACTGACAATGCTGTTTTCCATAGTGTAGACACTAATATTGGAGGTATGTTACTGGCCAGATCACCAGGTGAAAACAAAGGGAAAAAAGTCTATAAAAAAAGAAAATGAATACAGCCACCACATCTAATGATTGGTAAGCTGTACTATAATATATTTTTGATTTTGGGTTTAATACCACTTTAAGATCCTCTGTTAATTTTTTTGCTGCCCATTGGAGGAGATTTTACCTTACTTTCCATACTGCTGATCACCTAGGCATTTCTGTGAACTTGACTTCTGTTTCCCCTCTGTATTGCATTTTGCAGAGATTCCTTTATGGAATCCAATAAAGAGCCAACCATGATCACTAACCTATGGTGGATTATTTAATCGACTTCAATACAGGGCACTTTCACCCGCTTCCTGCCCAGGCCAATTTTTAGCTTTCAGCGCTGTCACACTTTGAATGACAATTGCGTGGTCATGCAACACTGTACCCAAATTACATTTTTATAATTTTTTCCCCCAAAAATAGAGCTTTCTTTTGGTGTTTTTATTCACGGCTGTTTTTTTTTTTATATTTTGCTAAAAAAGAGAAAAAAAAAAGTTTTGTATATGAGTCATTTTTCTCTTTCACTGTTGTGCACTGATAGGCTGCGCTGATGGGCACTGATGAGAAGGCACTAATGGGATGGCAATGATGAGGAAGCACTGATATGCAGCACTATTGAGCACTGATAGGTGGCACTGATGGGCATTGATGAGCAGGCACTGATGGGCACTGAAAGGCAGCAATGACTTGCATCACTGATGGGCACAGATTGGCCTCACTGGTGGGCACCAATTGGCATCACTGATGGGCACAGACTGACATCACTGCTAGACACTGTTGGGGCTGCACTGATAATCAGGGCACTCATGATCAGTGCCTTGAATATCTGTGCAGGTCTCCCCTGTGAGTAAATGCCCGTGATCTGCTCTCCTCTCCTCACACTCTGTCAGTGTAAGGCGAGGAGAGACAATATCCTGCATTTCTTTGTTCACATGGGATCAGCTGTGATTGGACACAGCTGATCACATGGGTAAAGACCCACGTCATCGACTCTTTACTGAGATCAGGGGTCGCTCCATGTACCAGTGAACCCGCAATCGAGGTGCGACTGTGATGACTTCATATGACATCATCTCAGAACAACAGAGCACCCTGCCCCTACGTCATGTGTCTATATGGCGGGCGGGAGGAAGTTAAAGGAAAAAAAGGAGAATACACTTTAGAACATGGAAACAGGACATACAGCTCCCAGCAATTAGGAAATTTCAAAGTTCTAAACATACAATCTCCTGCACTTTGAAGTGGGCACATACATAGTTCTTATCTAGACTCTCCTCCTGACTTATGTAGATATATGTCACGCCTTGCTGCACTCCAAAGACTGGGGGAGTCTAAATGCACTGAAATCACAAAATAGAACAGAGGGTGCACAGGCCTAGTGCATTATCCTCAATCTAAATCTTTAATAAGTAGAAAGGTGAGTATTATACTCACAAAAAAAAACGCATGTATCACAGCTTTTGTCCGGTTGGCCCTGAGGAAGAGGCAAGCCCTCGAAACGCATTAGAATGCTATACTGCTGGATATTTTATCTGCTATGTGAATGTCTCATCATGGACCTAAGCTGCTATCTTTTATAAAAAGCTATGATACATGCATTGTTTTGTGAGTATAATACTTACCTTTTTACTTAATAAAGATTTGTATTCAGGATAATGCACCAGGCATGTGCGCCCTCAGTTCTTTTCCCAGGGAAAAGGAGAAAAAAACAAAGACAGAGACAGCAATACAAATTTTATAGAGGAACCCTTCCTCACTACAGAAAAATGTAAGAAAAATGAAAAATTATTTTGACTGAAGTTCAAATTACAGTGGTGTGAAAAAGTGTTTGCCCCCTTCCTCATTTCCTGTTCCTTTGCATGTTTGTCACACTTAAGTGTTTCGGAACATCAAACCAATTTAAACAATAGTCAAGGACAACACAGTAAACACAAAATGCAATTTGTAAATGAAGGTGTTTATTATTAAAGAAAAAAAAAAATCCAAAATCAAAAAAAAATTGCCCCCCTTGTTAAAACATACTATAACTGTGGTTGTCCACACCTGTTCAATTTCTCTAGCCACACCCAGGCCTGATTATTGCCACACCTGTTCACAATCAGGCATCACTTAAATAGGAGCTTGACACAGTAAGGTCCACCAGATCCTTAAAAGCTACACATCATGCCGAGACCCAAAGAAATTCAGGAACAATTGAGAAAGAAAGTAATTGAGATCTATCAGTCTGGAAAGGGTTATAAAGCCATTTCCAAAGCTTTGGGAATCCAGCGAACCACAGTGAGAGCCATTATCCACAAATGGCGAAGACATGGAACAGTTGTGAACCTTCCCAGGAGTGGCCGGCCGCCCAAAATTACCCCAAGAGCGCAGCGACGACTCATCCAAGAGGTCACAAAAGACCCCACAACAACGTCCAAGGAACTGCAGGCCTCACTTGCCTCAGTTAAGGTCAGCGTTCATGCCTCCACCATCAGGAAAAGACTGGGCAAAAATGGCCCGCATGGCAGAGTTCCAAGGAGAAAACCACTGCTGAGCAAAAAGAACATCAAAGCTCGTCTCAATTTCTCCACACATCTTGATGATCCCCAAGACTTTTGGGACAACATTCTGTGGACCGATGAGACAAAAGTGGAACTCTTTGAAGGTGTGTGTCCAAGTATATCTGGCGTAGAAGGAACACTGCATTTCAGAAAAAGAACATTATACCAACAGTAAAATATGGTGGTGGTAGTGTGATGGTCTGGGGCTGTTTTGCTGCTTCAGGACCTGGAAGACTTGCCGTGATAAAAGGAACTATGAATTCTGCTGTCTACCAAGAGATCCTGAAGGAGAATGTCCGACCATCTGTTCGTGTACTCAAGCTGAAACGAACTTGGGTTCTGCAGCAGGACAATGATCCTAAACACACCAGCAAGTCCACCACCGAATGGCTGAAGAAAAACAAAATGAAGACTTTGGAGTGGCCTAGCCAAAGTCCTGACCTGAATCCTATTGAGATGTTGTGGTATGACCTTAAAAAGGCCGTTCATGCTCGAAAACCCTCTAATGTAACTGAATTAGGACAATTCTGCAAAGATGAGTGGGCCAAAATTCCTCCAGGACGCTGTAAAAGCCTCATTGCACGTTATCGCAAACGCTTGGTTGCAGTTGTTGCTGCTAAGGGTGGCCCAACCAGTTATTAGGTTTAGGGGGCAATCACTTTTTCACACAGGGCCATGATGGTTTGGATTTTTTTTCACCTTTAATAATAAACACCTTCATTTACAAATTGCATTTTGTTTTACTTGTGTTGTCCTTGACTATTGTTTAAATTGGTTTGATGTTCCGAAACACTTAAGTGTGACAAACATGCAAAGGAACAGGAAATGAGGAAGGGGGCAAACACTTTTTCACACCACTGTAAATGATGCCTCATCCATTTTTTTTTTAAATCACAATAAAGAATCAACTCCAGACAAAATGGGAACTTGATCCCTGAATGAATATGCTATTCAGAAAACACAGAAAATGTGCTAACAATTGAAAAGGCACTGCCTGTACCTGTAATCTAAATTTTTTACACCCAATTGCAGTCAGATTGTGGCTTCTCACCAGTGGTGCCCATTCTTGGGGGCGCAGGGGCTCTGCCCCCCTATTCCATGCGCACGGCCCCTCATCTACTTGCAGGGCTATTTTCTTCCTGATTCTCCTCCCGGCCAATCAGGAAGCGGGTCTTAAGACTTGATTGGCCGAAAGGAGAAGCGATCGTATCATTTTGGATAGCTAAAGAAGTTAAAGCGGTTCTGCACTGTGTGTTTTTTTTTTTTTTTAATGCAATGCAAAGGATTAGGAGATGTGATTAGGAGACTCACGTGTTCCATTTTGCTAATTTACTGCTGCCGGTTTTCGTCCTATAAAATAATTTATAAAAATGTTTTCTTGGTGGGTGCCATCTTGCCTGTGGCATGTGAAACCCCACAGGCACTTCACATGGCCCAGCATGCACCGCCGTTACTGCGCCGATCTCACGCGTGTGCAGTAACGGCAAAGTGCAGCTCACGTTCTCCGAAATCTCGCGAGATTTTGGCACATCGGAAGATGTGGCTGAAATCTCACGAGATTTCGGAAGATGTGGCCGAAATCTCGCGAGATTTCGGAAGATGTCCACACTGACTCCTGGGATCAATGACACCAGATCCCAGGAGACAGTGCGGCTTGACGACGATTGACGCAGAGACCCTGCCCATCGCCGCAGAGACAGAGGAAAGGAAGTCAGCGATTACAAGGTAAGTGGAAAAAAAAAAAAAACACACTTCATTTAGTACTCTTTGCCTGATTTGGAAGGCAAAGAGATTTACTAAATGAAATGTGTGCAGAACCGCTTTAAATACACGATATAGCAAGTTTACAATCAAATTCAGAAAAAGGGGAATGTAGATACACTGATGAGTGGGCACATTTTTCTAAATAAATGGTAGAGCAGTGTAGTAAGTAACCAACTTCATACTGCATATTTGCAGAGCAATAAATATCTATATTTTTGATCTTATCAGACTTCACAGCAGAGGTTTGCTTTGGATTGGGTATCTCAAATGTATCGTGCTCTTCAGACAGTCACAGCTTACAAAACCTATACTAAGCCTTGGTTTGCACTAGTGCTGCTGCAGCATGATGCTTTTTTCAGTGCATTTTTGTAGTGAGGCATTGCATGTTTTGATGCACTTTTCAAGCTTTCGTGCAGGTCCATGTCAGTCATAATAAATAACGGCCACTGACCCACACAAAAGATCCACCGCTGACCTGGCAAAAACCAACTAACGCGACTGATCCCTTTGATTACTTCAATGGTAGGGGCCCAGATATGTCAATCGGCATGAGGGAAGCGACAGGATCGGTTGGAGCTTGGCAGGTTATTTCTTTCACGTGATCAGTGGCCATCGTTCATCGTGATTGTTGTGGACCTACATCTCTGGACGACGTGATTGGCGTTGGATATACATCAGGGGACATTTTTATTATAGTTTTTTTTTAAATAAAGGACTAATAAAGGTCAAATGTTTCAGTGTTTTTTTTACTATGCACCCCTTACTCATTCACATAGGAGGAGGCTGGTATCTGGGGTCCCCTTATTATGACTGAGCAGTGCAGGGATGAGTTACTTGTTGTTACGATGCTGGCAGATGCCAGCTCCTTAACAATCAATGATTATATACACAAAATGCTGCCAAAAATGCACTTAAAATGCATGTACATGAATCTTACATGCGTTTTACAGGCAGTTTGGGTGTATTTCCATTAAAGTCTACAGGGCCAAAAAATGCTTTCAACTGCACCAAAGAAGTGTCTGCACCTTTTAAAAAAAATATGCTGAATGGGCACTATAGAGAATAATGTAATTCCCATTGTTGTGCAGTGCAGTATGGCAGCAAACGCAGGAGAAAACGCACTAGTGTGACCGGGGCTAGTTCCCAAAACCATTATCATGGTATGTACAGATAGAGGGCATTTCGTAACACTGCCTGCTGGGCCAAACCCATGGCTAGTACACACGATCACAAAATCAGATGAAAAATACTGCTTTCGAAGTGATTGTCTGATAATCTGATCGTTAGCTTTCGAGAGCCGATCACAACAGTTCATATGAAAGTATCTGAAGGGACAAACGTGAACTTTTTTATGCTGGTGACCCGCTCCCGCTGTGATACACAGCAGGAACCCAGCAGCGGGTACCACAGACTCGATGTCACCCGCCGATTACACAGTACAGACAGAGGCAGAATGACAAGCGGCGAATTGTCGTTCTATCAGAGGGGAAGGTACTGATCCTGTATTTCTGCTAAGCAGGAACATGGATCTTTGCCTTCCCCTGGTCAAAGCACCACCCCACAGTTAATAAGCACAACTTAGGCATAAATTAACCCTTTGATCACCCTTTATGTTAACCCCTTCCCAGCCAGTGTCATTAGTAAGTGACTTTTTTTGTTTCTAAATACATTTTATAAAAATAAAAACCACAGAGATTAAATACCACCAAAAGAAAGCTCTACTTGTGGGGGAAAAAAAAGGGCATCAATTTCATTTGGGTACAGTGTACGACCATGCAATTGTTTGTTAACTTAGCAAAAAATGGCCTATTCATGGAGCTGAAGTGGTTAATCAGTACAGTATTCGTCCAAAAAAAAAAAAAAAATCTGAAGACCAAGTACACGCATGCTCAGAAACAACAGAACACATTACATTACTTTCGAAGTTGTAACCTCTTCATTTTCGATATGAGACTAGCATGCTAAAAAAAACGGATGATCATTCGTCTGATATTCTCATTCTGTGTGTGAGGCTTAATGTGATTGAATGATCACCTTTTAAAACAACCAATTCAGTTTAAAAAATAAATGAAAGGCAAAACATTTATGCATATATATATATATACCTTTTTTCTAGGGCTGTTACTGATTAAAATTTTCATGTTTGATTAATCGATTTATTTTTAATCAATTAATCAACTAATTTTAGCTGATCTCCTTGAATTGCAACTCTGCATTAGTCAGTGGTAAATGTGGTATACACTATATACAATCACCCGACACTAATTAGTTTCCACAATCCATGACTTAACTTCACAGTTCACATAAATACGTTTTAAATTCAAACTGTAGCACTGACGTACCGTATATACTTGAGTATAAGCCGAGTTTTTCAGCAAATTTTTTTGTCCTGAAAATGCCCCCCTCTGCTTATAATCAAGTCAAGCACTTTTCTGCAGCAGAGAATGACATTTTCCGACCCGGATTTGGAGCCCCGTTTTGGTGTGCAAACTCAGTGGAACTAGCACTACAACCATATATCCAAAGATGGCGTTTCTAGTACCAAGTGACCCCGAGATACGGGGCCCCAAAGTTGGTTCAGAAAATGTCATTCTCTGCTGCAGAAAAGTGCTTGACATTTTCTGAACCGACTTTGGGGTCCCGTATCTTGGGGCCACTTGGTGCTAGGAATCCCATCTGGATATGTTGTAGTGCTCGTTCCACTGGGTTTGCACACTAAATTTGGGGTTCCTAGCACCAAGTGGCCCCGAGATACGGGGCCCCAAAGTCAGTCAACTATGTCCATCTGCAGCAATGTCATTTCGAGACCCTTTGGATCCAGAGACCCCAGATTTTGGCTGCTAGGGGGCATCTAAGAACCCTTAACTACCAAGTTTGAAGTTCGGGGGACCTATGGCTGCAAATGGGCACAGTGAGGCATGCAAATGGGCACAGTGAGGCTGCAAATGGGCATTGTTGGCCCTCTTTTCCACTTACAGTAGCTGCGCATTTCTCACCCTAGGCTTATGCTCGAGTCAATAAGTTTTCCCAGTTTTTTTGTGGTAAAATTAGGTGCCTCGGCTTATATTTGGATTGGCTTATACTCGAGTATATATGGTAAGTAATTTATTTTTTCCACAGTAGTGTGACAATCCCTCCACCTCCGGTCTAACTAATCACTCTCACCTTATGGCATGGACCCCTGTGCGGGTTTTAAAAGGGTTAACACGGACCATAAACTTCTCTCACGTCTCATTTGATCTCAGCAAGGATGCCAATTCATGGGTAGAAAGAAAAGATCTAAGTGCTCACTGCTTAAGTATAAGATTGAATTTTTGTGTTCAAACACAAACTACTCACATAAAGATGATAAAAACACAGCATGTAAAGCCGACAATCGTGTTAGTTCCGTAGAGAAGCAGTGGGTGACGTCATGCGTAGCTCCTCCCCCATACGCGTTACGTTCAATTAGAACTTCGACTTCACCGGACTCCTCCCCCCTTCCCTTTGTTAGCAGACGGAGGCACTTGGGGAAGGGGGGAGGAGTCCGGTGACGTTGATGTCTGTGACATCACCAGATCTCCGACGGAACTCCCTGGAAGCCCGGAAGCCAGCGGAGAGGTGAGTACCGATCAAAAGAATTGAGATTGATCAAAAAAATTATGATTAATCGAGGAATTAATCTTTAATTTCCACAGCCCTACTTTTTCCCCTTTTTTATAAGTGATCAGATTCCCTCTGTTCTCAGCTGCATAAGAGCTGGGGGAGGAGAAGAAGCAGCATACTGAGCTTCCCAGTGAAAGGCTGTGGGGGGGGGGGAGTGTCAGGACAAGTCTAATCATTGGAGGAGAACACACTGAGTTCCCAACATAGCTTAGAGAACTGACCACGATGTGTTTGCCTGCTTAGTGTGATCAGTTTTTAATCAGAAAGCACGGGGACTAGCAGGAATGCCAGGGATTTCACAAAAATGAAACATTACAAAGAGAACAGGATACTTTCTCATATTTTCTCATACAAGTACATGGTACAGCAGGCACTTATCAGGAATATGAAATGTTGGGGTAACCAACGCTTTAAGCCTTTGTTCAGACTTTAATGTGGAAATTTGAAGTGCAGCTTTAATGTGTTGATAGCATCTGCTAAACGCACACAAGCATCAATGCATAAATGAAAATGTCTCCATTCCTAAACATTGGAAGGACTTTAAATGCACTTTCCTAAGTGCTAGGCTGCTTAAGAATACACACAATATGCAGATCTGTATGAGCCCTTCTTAGCTGTATTTCACTGAACAGCATTTTGCCATCCATCCAAATTGATATCATAGTGCTCCTAAATACTTAAAGCTAAACACGAAGCACATATAAAAGACACATATTGTGCAGGTTTATATTCATAAAAGGAAAAAGGTGAAGTGATACCATACACCCTCCCCCCCCCCCCCCAGGTCCTCACTGTAGGGTGATGAGCTGTCAGTGCCCAGGCACATGCAGATAATGCAACAGTCCCGGGATTTGAAATCCCCTTCTCTCTCTTCTCTCTGCTGCACTTTGGGGACAGATAAGAGTGAATCTCTAAGCTGGGGCTGACCAATCAGAATTTCAAGATTTCAAATCTCTGGACCACTGCACTGTTTGCGTGGGCACTGACAGCTCATCACCCATGTAGGTAAGTACAGCGGGAATCAAGGTACAGTATTGGTTTGCCTTTTTATTTATTCTGAAAAGGTGAACTAACCATTTAAATGTATTTTTTATTAAATGCAAGCAGCAGTATTACCTGAATTGGACTTGATATTAGCCTATCATAGTCCCTGCACAACAGAGCTCAGAGTAGTAGGGGAAGAAAAAGCACATGCAATTAATTGATGTGCTGGCAAAGAGTATGCTAATAGCAAGATACACCATATTACAAAAAGTATTGGGATGCCTCCCTTTACATGCACATGAACTGTAATGGCATCCCGCCTTAGTCTGAAGGGTTCAATATTGAGTTGGCACACCCTTGGCAGCTATAACAGCTTCAACTCGTTTTGGAAGGCTGTCCACAAAGTTTGGGAGTGTGTCCATGGGAATGTTTGTCCATTCTTCCCAAAGCGCATTTGTGATGTCAGGCACTGATGTTGGACAAAAAGCCTGGCTCACAGTCTCCAGTCTAATTCATCCTAAAGGTATTCTATTGGCTTGAGGTCAGGACTTGCTCATCCATGTCGTTATGGACCTTGCTTTACGCACTGGTCCAAATCATTTGATGGAGGGGGGGATATGGTGTGGAGTTGTTTTTTAGGGGTTGAACTTGGCCCCTTACTTCCAATGAAGGGAATTCTTAAGGCGTCAGCATACCAAGACATTTTGGACAATTTCAAGTTTGGGGAGGGCCCCTTCTTGTTTCAACATGATTGTGCACAAACAAGGTCCATAAAGACATGGATGAGCGAGTTTGGTGTGGAGGAACTTGACTGGTCCTGACCTCAAACCGATAGAACACCTTTGGGATAAAATAGAGCGGAGACTGTGAGCCAGGCCTTCTCGTCCACATCATTGCCTGACCTCACAAATGCGCTTCTGGAAGATTACACAAACATTCCCATGAACACACTCCTAAACCTTGTGGACAGCCTTCCAAGAAGAGTTGAAGCTGTTATAGCTGCAAAAGGTAGGCCAACTCAATTTTGAACCTTACAGACTAAGACACCATTAAAGTTGATGTGCGTGTAAAGGCAGGTGTCTCAATATCACCTCTTTTCACTATCCAAATACAGGCTGGAGTGGGTCCATGACATCAAACATTAATGTTAGATTGTACACCATAGCAAACCTTTATGCCCGCAGTATTGTTTCCTCATTATGTTTGAAACATTAGAAATTGATCGTTGTGATTTTTTATGAAAAGGGCAGATGAGGTGGAATGACTGCTGTAGTAGAATATATGATTGTAGCACTGTCCCCGGAGGAGCTCCTAAATTGTTTTGTGTATTTTCTCTGCATGCCTGAAGATGACAAACCTCGCTCACCCAGCACTTACCGACACACCTTGAGGTATTTCAATACATTTATTAGGCTAAGCATAGCTTAAAATTGTGGTTCTTAACTTCTTTTGAATCAAGGACCCTTTTAAGAATCTGATGAAAGCTATGGATCCCCTCCCCCCCAGAAATATTCACGTAAACACAACTTTGCATGCAATGAATATATGCCCTTTATTTTATAAAAATATGATTGCCTCATATATATATATATATATATATATATATATATATATATATATACAACGTATATGACATACACAAAGTTAGAACAAAGTAAACAATATTGACAAAAAACTCACTCCTATTATGGAATGGCACAAGATGACGGTTGTAGAGAGAACAATGACACAAATTTAAATGGTACACATGGGCCAACAACTATTGAAAAGACGCTTAGCGGTCAGCGCTATACCCTGTGGCACTTTCATTTCTTTCAAAGGGAAAATATTGATTGGGACATAGGGGAATGGATGTATAATATATGTAAATTATATTTTTTATTGGACTCTCACAGACCCCCCGAAACCCATCCATGGATCTCAAATTAAGAATGCTTGGCCTAAAAGAAGAGAGGTTTAGCATGTGAACCTAAGGCAAACAATTGATAAGGCAACAACATTACTCTGAGAGATATGGTCAAACAGCTGTAGTACTCTGACTAACAATAATTAACAGAACTGAACTGCTTTTCCTATCAACAGAATATAAAGACAGTCCTAACTTGCAGTCCCAATTTTATCCCACTGGTCAGTGATTGATGAAAAAAGTTGTCCGGCAAAGTTGGGGCCCATGAAGAAAGCACAACAGTTCGCAGCAGACATAAGATTAACCTGTATATTGTTAGTCTCTTACCAGTCCCAGGACGCCCTCTTGTGAATCTCTGGACATGTGCTCTAACTCAGTAAAAGTCAAAATCAGACAGGGATAGAAGTTGCAAATAGTGAGGGTTATTTCCGAAAGGCAAATCCACTTTGCACTTGTATCGGTGACACTTTTGCAAGGTCTCCGCTATGTACAAATTTAGTAATCTTTCTCTCAAGAACAGTAAAGGGGTTCTGAGAGTTAATTGTGTAGGTTAACTTTGGCATCAGTTTGGCTGGGCTGTGCTAGGGTTCTGCCTGGTCATGTGCAGTTAGGTGCACATGACAGGTTCAGAACCAGGCCTGGTTGGACGTTTTGGGGATCAACATTCCCCGGAGCCAATCGTTGGGTGCGTTTGGCCCCGCTGAGGAATCTGGGGAAGGGTACTTAAGATGCTGGAGTCAGGTGTTCTAGGGTTCCTTTTTTTGTGGCCGGAGGGCCTGTTCCTGGATCTGGACCGGGGTAGCCCCGTTAGGGGCCCCAGTCATGGGAGCGTGTGCCGCCCCGCAACATGGTTAGTTTGACAAGCCCCACAGACCCGCTTGGTCTGGGACAAGGATCCATCTGTTCCCGAGTCTTCGAACCGGCTGGTCCGAGGCGCAGTAACTGAGGGAGGATTCAAGACGTCCGGGTGTGCTCTCAACTTGGAGGGGCACCGCAGCTCGTGTAAGCGACCGGGGGAGGAATCTTCGGAGGAGGGCGAACCAAGCTGGCATCCTGAGAAGTGCCTGGTTGCTGGGTTGTCAAGGACACTAGAGAATCAACGCTTTTCCAGTACTGCCAAGGAGACAGATAATGTTCCAGGTACTGATGAAAGGTTCCTGTTTACTTCTGATTGCTACTTTAACCACTTGCCGACCAAGGACGTCATATGACGTCCTTGACTTTGAGTGGTGATATCTGAATGATGCGTGCAGCTATTGGCATCATTCAGATATCATTTTTACCGGCCGGCGATTCTGTGCACCATAAGAATGATCATAGCGGCAGTTCCGCCGCCTGATCGTTCTTATAGGCAGCGGGAGGGGATGTCCCCCCCCTCCGGTGCTTCTCCGGGCTCTCCCGTGCCATCGGGGGCCCAGAGAAAGAATCGCTCGCCGCCGGATGACGAGCATAGATTTCCGGTGACCAGATGGTCACCAGTCATCTCTATGACCGTCGGAGGCCCGGGCGCGACGTTAGGACGTCACGCCCGGTACCCGGAAGTAAACAAAGCCGATCGCGGCTGTCAGCATGAGATCGGTAAAAAAATGTTTCCGATCTCATGCTTTCCAGCTGGAGGAGAGATGTGGGGTCTTATTGACCCCACATCTCTCCATAAAGAGGACCTGTCACATACATTCCTATTACAAGGGAGTTTACATTCCTTGTAATAGGAATAAAAGTGATCCAAAAATTTTTTTTTTTTTTAAAAGTGTAAAAATAAAAAAAATTAAGTAAAATAAAAATAAATAAAAAAAAATAAAAAATTAAAACGCCCCTGTCCCCTGTAGCTCGCGATCAGAAGCTAACGCACACGCAAGTCCAGCCCGCATATGTAAACGCCGCTCAAACCACACATGTGAGGTATCGCCGCGTGCGTTAGAGCACGTGCAACAATTCTAGCACTAGACCTCCTCCGTAACTTTAAACTGGTAACCAGTAAAAAATATTAAAGCGTCGCCTATGGAGATTATTAAGTACCGAAGTTTGGCGCAATTCCACGGTTGTGCGCAATTTTAAAGCGTGACATGTTTGGTATCTATTTACTCGTAACATCATCTTTCATATTATATAAAATTGGGCTAACTTTACTGTTTTCTTATTTTTTAATTCATGAAACCGTTTTTTTCCCAAAAAAAGGCGTTTGAAAAATTATTGCGCAAATACCGTGTGAGATAAAAAGCTGCAATGACCGCCATTTTATTCCCTAGGGTGTCTGCTAAAAAAAACGTACTCCATGTTTGGGGGTTCTGAGTAATTTTCTAGCAAAAAAATGATGATGTTTACATGAAGGAAAATAGGCCAAAATAGGCCCGGTAAGCAAGTGGTTTCAAGGTCAGAGACTTTGCAAATTCCGAATTCAAGTGCTGACTGCCATAATCTCTGGCTAGGGATTTGTTCAGCCTGAAGTGCCTGAGTTTTTTCACCTTACCCTCTGTTCCCACACTGTGACTGTTGGATGTTACCCCTGCAAATAAAAACCTTTCTAAAGGACTTTTATGGTGTCCCAAAGTCGTTGGGTACTAACCCTGAGAACCCCTAGATCTAGGACAAGCCAAGCGGAGGTAACCGGTAAGCCCAAAAGTTAAGGCCGCTCCATTGAGGGTTATGGCCGCTACACACTGAAAGTGCACTTGGAAGCGCAGTCGCTCTAAATCTAAGGGGTAGATCTGAAATGAGTGGAAGCTCTGCTGATTTTATCATCTAATCATGTGCAAGCTAAAATGCTGTTTTTTATTTTTCTTGCATGTCTCCCTCGGATCTACAGCTACTCGTAGTGCAAAGTGGATTTGCCTTTAGTAAATAACCCCCGATGTCTCTCTTTCAGTCTTTCTGAGATAGTTCCTCTTTTCCTTCCTTACTAGTAGCAGGAGTGCTCTCTAGTACAGTCTGATCTCACCAGTATTTTTTTAGAAGGAGATCAGCAGTCGTATATTTTTCTCATAACAGGTCTATTTTAAAAGGATCCTGTTGATTGAATCACAAATGCTGGCAGAAGAACCTTGTAAAAGAAGAGGTTTTTTATGTATCCCTCCAGCTGGCAGCAAGGGCAGTCTTCACTCTTGGGCAAGATTTTATTCATTGCTTACTGGTAGAAAAGCCACAGAGTCACTCTAAATACTCTCTTAAATTATTAGTTTGTGCAGTTTGTGCAGTTGGTGAATACCATACAGATAAATACTGTATAATATCAAATTTGAGAAGAACATATGGGTGTCAATTGCATTTTTTTTCTATTATGGTTTCTATAACAGTATTCACACCAATTTGATTTTGTCCTAAAAAATTTAATTATAGATTCATTTTTTTTTTACACAAATCAACAGACATTAACTTATTCATGTCAAAGTAAAAGAGAAAAGCTATACAGTGATTTAGCCTGGGTTCACACTTGTGCAGTGCGGGACACCTCATGTGAATCAGATAGGAATCGCACTGCATTCCTATTCAGATCACATGCGATTCTTTGCAGTGCAATTTGAGCCCATTCATTTTGTATAGGTTAAATTTGCACTGCACCACACAAAAAAGGTACAGGCATCTTTTTTTTTTTTTTTTGCCACACCAGAATCGGATCGCATGGGTGTGAACACCCATGCGATCTGATTCTTGCAATTTCACTGCGTTTTGCGACCTGTTTTGGGTTGTCATTAATTTAACATTGACACTGGTGGCAGATCGCATGAATGGAGTGGGATTTCAATGCAGTGCGGGAAATGCTCAGGATTCACTGTATTTCCCGCACCACATATATGTGAATCAGTGTCTAAAGTGTAGGTAAATGGACTTCTCTTATTTCCTTCCTTTGGTCCGTATAATACACTATTGAAATTGCTTTGTTAAATACTGTTTTGTTTAAATGGTTTAACCACTTTAAGACCAGCCTCGTTTTGGATTTTAGGTGTTTAGATGTTTAAAACTGTTTTTTTGCTAGAAAATTACTTAGAATCCCCAAACAATATATATTGTTTTTTTTTCTAACACCCTAGAGAATAAAATGGCGGTCGCTGCAATACTTTTTTTTCACACCGTATTTGCACAGCGGTCTTACAAGCGCACTTTTTTTGGAA
Organism: Lithobates sylvaticus; assembly: GCA_028564925.1. Classification (NCBI taxonomy): domain Eukaryota; kingdom Metazoa; phylum Chordata; class Amphibia; order Anura; family Ranidae; genus Lithobates; species Lithobates sylvaticus. The sequence goes on from CM053030.1 coordinate 370,721,891, forward strand.
AAAATTAACTTTTTTGAATAAAAAAATAAGACAACAGTAAAGTTAGTCCAATTTTTTTATATATTGTGAAAGATAATGTTACGCCGAGTAAATTGATACCCAACATGTCACGCTTCAAAATTGCGCCCGCTCGTGGAATGGCATCAAACTTTTACCCTCAAAAATCTCCATAGGCGACGTTTAAAAAATTCTACAGGTTGCATGTTTTGCATTACAGAGGCGTTCTATGGCTATAATTGTTGCTCTCGCTCTACCGATTGTGGCGATACCTCACATGTGTGGTTTGACCACCGTTTTCATATGCGGGTGCTACTCACGTATGCGTTCGCTTCTGCATGCGAGCTCGTCGGGACCGGGCGCTTTAACCACTTGCCGACCGCCCCCTGTATATATACGTCGGCAGAATGGCACGTACAGGCAGAACCACGTACCTGTACGTGCCATTCTTCCGGCGGGTGGGGGGTCCGATCGGACCCCCCCCGGCCGGCGGGGACGGTCGGGATCGCTTCAGGAGCGATCCGGGATGAGGGGACGGCCAGTGGTTTCTGGCCACCCCCTCGCGATCGCTCCTGGCGAATCAGATGCTTCCTCTGTCTGTGTCAATCAAAACACAGGCAGAGGAAGTGATGTCACGCTCGGTGCGCCGGTCTATGTGACCGGAACGCCGAGCTGTGAACATCTAAAGGTTAGTGCACAAACAGTACACTGACACCAGTACACATAGGCACACAAAACACCCCCCTGTCACCCCCTGATCACCCCCCAGATCACCCCCTCCCCCCCCAGTCACAGTGTCACTAATTGCAGTGATCATTTTTTTTACTGATCACTGCATTTAGTGTCAGTGTGACTGTAAGAACTGTCAGGGCAGTTAGTTTTAGGTCCAAGGTAGCCCCCTACCCCCCCCCCCTCATCAAGGTTTAACCCCTTGATTGCCCCCCAGGTAACCCTTTCACCCCCTTTTGCCAGTGTCACGAAGCGATCGTTTTTCTGATCGCTGTATTAGTGTCACTGCTGTCGCTAGGTAACCATTTTTTTTTTTTAGGTAACCGCCATGTTTATATAGGTTCATAAATAGGTTTATAGGTCAGGTACCCCCATATTACAACCTAAATAAAGGTTTTAACCCCCTGATTGCCCCTAGAGTTAACCCTTTCACCAGTGATCACAGTATAACTGTCACTGGTGACGCTGGTTAGCCAGTTAGTTATTTCGTTATTTAGGTTCCCCGTCAGGTTTTTATATAGCGTCAGGTACCCCCATATATTACCTAATAAAGGTTTTAACCCCCTGATTGCCCCTAGTTAACCCTTTCACCCCCTTTTGCCAGTGTCACTAAGCGATCGTTTTTCTGATCGCTGCATTAGTGTCGCTAGGTAACCATTTTTTTTTTTTAGGTAACCGCCATGTTTATATAGGTTCATAAATAGGTTTATAGGTCAGGTACCCCCATATTACAACCTAAATAAAGGTTTTAACCCCCTGATTGCCCCTAGAGTTAACCCTTTCACCAGTGATCACTGTATAACTGTCACTGGTGACGCTGGTTAGCCAGTTAGTTATTTCGTTATTTAGGTTCCCCGTCAGGTTTTTATATAGCGTCAGGTACCCCCATATATTACCTAATAAAGGTTTAACCCCCTGATTGCCCCTAGTTAACCCTTTCACCCCCTTTTGCCAGTGTCACTAAGCGATCGTTTTTCTGATCGCTGCATTAGTGTCGCTAGGTAACCAGTTTTTTTTTGTATTACTGTTACGGGTGACGCTGGTTAGTTAGCTTGTTTTTTATACTGTCAGGGCACCCGCCATTTATTACCCAATAACGGTTTAACCCCCTGATCGCCCGGCGGGTGATATCAATTAGGTTTTAGGGTCAAATAAGGTCTGCGTCGCCCCAGGTTAGTGCCAGTACCGCAAACACCCACGCACAAAGCATACACCTCCCTTAGTGGCACAGTATCTGAACAGATCAATATCTGATCTGATCAGATCTATACTAGCGTCCCAGCAGTTTAGGGTTCCAAAAAAAAACGCATTGTTAGCGGGATCAGCCCAGATACCTGCTAGCACCTGCGTTTTCCCCCTCCGCCCAGCCCAGCCCACCCAAGTGCAGTATCGATCGATCACTGTCACTTACAAAACACTAAGCACACATAACTGCAGCGTTCGCAGAGTCAGGCCTGATCCCTGCGATCGCTAACATTTTTTTTGTGGTAGCGTTTTGATTCAGTCGCTTCAGTCAGGAGCTTTTTTACCTGTGAATCTCAAAAAAATAAAAAAAAATAAAATAGTTGTCGTTTTATTGTTCTCTCTCTCACTCTATTCTCTCTCTATTGTTGCTCTTTTTTTACTCCATTCTATTCTGCAATGTTTTATTATGTTTTATTATGTTTTATTATGTTTTATCATGCTTGCTTTTCAGGTATGTAATTTTGTTTACTGTGTGTTTTAGTGTTGAGCATTTTTTTGTTTTCAGGTGCGCCATTCAGTTGCAACGCGGATTTATTTATCTTGACAGCAACAGCGTTTGCTCCCACGATACATAAAGCCGCGACTCCCAACGCTGTAGGAGGTGATTTCACCACCACAGTTAAAAAAAAGAGCATATATGCCGAAGCATGGGGGCCGCAGGGGGGGGGGGGGAGCGATTGGCTCCTAATGCCACGTACATACGGTCGAAATTCCGACCGTGTGTACACGGCATAACTTTTGCGGGAGGATGCCCCCATGCATCGGCATATATAAATGGTGCATGTATGCCCATCATTAGAAGTGGGTGGATGAAGGGAGGTATTCTAATGGTGGGCATACCCACCAATCAATCTCTTTTTTTCGTTCAGCCAAGAGGCTGCATGAAAAAAAAAAGATTACAATATATGTCCAGTATGTTGCTGGACTTTGAATGGTTATACCAGAATGATGCCTGCAGGTTTAGGTATCATCTTGGTATCATTCTTTTCAGCCAGTGATCGGCTTTCATGTAAAAGCAATTCTAGCGGGTAATTAGCCTCTAGACTGCTTTTACAAGCAGTGGGAGGGAATGTCCCCCCTCCCGGATATAAACCGCGCCATTGGGAAATTGGGAAAGCATTTTATCACACCAATCTTGGTGTGGTCAGATGCTTTGAGGGCAGAGGAAAGATCTAGGGTCTAATAGACCCCAATTTTTTCAAAAAAAAGAGTACCTGTCACTGCCTATTGCTATCATAGGGGATATTTACATTCCCTGAGATAACAATAAAAATCATAACAAAGAAAAAAAATGGAAGGAACAGTTTAAAAATAAAATAAAAAAGCTAAATAAATAAAAAAAAAAACAAAAAAAAAAAAAAAAAAGCACCCCTGCCCCCCCTTCTCTTGCGCAAAGGCGTACACAAGCGTTGGTCTGGCGTCATATGTAAACAGCAATTGCACCATGCATGTGAGGTATCACCGCGAAGGTCAGATCGAGGGCAGTAATTTTAGCAGTAGACCTCCTCCGTGAATCTAATGTGGTATCATGTAAAGGCTTTTAAAGGCTTTTAAAAATGTATGTAGTTTGTCGCCACTGCGTGTTTGTGCGCAATTTTAAAGCATGTCGTGTTTGGTATCCATGTACTCGGCCTAAGATCATATTTTTTATTTCATCAAAAATTTGAGCAATATAGTGTGTTTTAGTGCATTAAAATAAAAAAAAGTGTATTTTTTTCCACAAAAAATGCGTTTGAAAAATCGCTGCGCAAATACTGTGTGGAAAAAAAAAATGCAACACCCACCATTTTAATCTGTAGGGCCTTTGCTTTAACAATATATATAGTGTTTGGGGTTCAACGTAATTTTCTTGCAAAAAAAAAAATATGTTTTCATGTAAACAAAAAGTGTCAGAAAGGGCTTTGTCTACAAGTGGTTAGAAGAGTGGGTGACGTGTGACATAGGCTTCTAAATGTTGTGCATAAAATGCCAGGACAGTTCAAACCCCCCCCAAATGACCCCATTTTGGAAGTAGACACCCCAAGCTATTTGCTGAGAGCAATGTTGAGCCCATTAAATATTTTTTTTTTTTGTCCCAAGAGATTGAATAATGAAAAAAAAAAAAATATATATATTTTTTTTTTACAAAAAGTTGTCACTAAATGATATATTGCTCAAACATGTCATGGGCATATGTGGAAATACACCCCAAAATACATTCTGTTGCTTCTCCTGAGTACGGGGATACCACATGTGTGGGACTTTTTGGGAGCCTAGCTGCGTACGGAACCCCAAAAACCAATCACCGCCTTCAGGCTTTCTAAGGGTGTAATTTTTTTATTTCACTTCTCACTGCCAATCACAGTTTCGGAGGCCATGGAATGCCCAGATGGCATAAAACCCCCCAAAATGACCCCATTTTGGAAAGTAGACACCCCAAGCTATTTGCTGAGAGGTATTGTGAGTATTTTGCAGATCTCGCTTTTTGTCACAAAGTTTTGAAAATTGAAAAAAAGAAAAAAAATTTGGGTTTTTTTTTTTTTTTTTCTTTTTTTTTTTGTTTTTTTTTTTTTTGTTTTTTTTTTTTTTTACTTTACTTTTCATTTTCAAAAACAAATAGCTGTAAAATACTCACCATGCCAAAATGGGGTCATTTGGGGGTTTTGTGCTATTTTGGCATTTTATGGCCTCGAAACGGTGATAGGTAGTGAGGAGTGAAATCAAAAATTTGCACCCTTAGAAATCCTGAAGGCGGTGCTTGGGTTTCGGGGCCCCGTACGCGGCTAGGCTCCCAAAAAGTCCCACACATGTGGTATCCCCATACTCAGGAGAAGCAGCAAAATGTATTTTGGGGTGCAATTCCACATATAACTATGGCATGTGTGAGCAATCATTTAGTGACAACTTTTTGAAAAAAAAAAAAATCTTTTTTATTTTTTATTCAATCACTTGGGACTAAAAAAAAAAATATTCAATGGGCTCAACATGCCTCTCAGCAAATAGCTTGGGGTGTCTACTTTCCAAAATGGGGTCATTTGGGGGGGTTTTGTACTTCTCTGCCATTTTAGCACCTCAAGAAATGAAATAGGCAGTCATAAATTAAAAGCGGTGTAAATTCCAGAAAATGTACTCTAGTTTTGTAGACGCTATAACTTTTGCGCAAACCAATAAATATACGCTTATTGGCATTTTTTTTTTACTAAAGACATGTGGCTGAATACATTTTGGCCCAAATGTTTGACTAAAATTGAGTTTATTAGATTTTTTTTTTTAAAAATATCAAAAAATAAAAATCAGAGGCAATCAAATACCATCAAAAGAAAGCTCTATTTGTGGGAAGAAAAGGACGCAAATTTCGTTTGGTTACAAAATTGCATGACCGCGCAATTACCAGTTAAAGTAGTGCAGTGCGAAATTGAAAAAAGACCTCTGGTCCTTTGGCTGCCAAATGGTCCGGGGCTGAAGTGGTTAAAAAAAAATTTTATTTTTTTTTCTTGATTTTATTTATTTTTACACTGTTTTTTTAAAAAAAAAAAATTGGCTCACTTTTATTCCTATTACAAGGAATGTAAACATCCCTTGTAATAGAAAAAAAGATCTGGGGTCAAAAAGTCCTCAGATCTCATATTTGGACTTAAATGCAAAAAAAAAAAAAAAATAAAAATTTGAAAAATGTGCCTTTAAGACGTATGGGCGGAAGTGACGTTTTGACGTCGCGGGAGAGAGGCGGGAGGGGGGGTACCTCTCCCGCCGCCGATAACGGTGATCTCGCGGCGAATCCGCCGCAATGACCACCATTATCGGAATTACGACCGGCGCCTGAAGAGATGGATATCTCGGTTGTGGCAGCAGCTGCTGCCGTTACCGAGATGTCCCTCTTCAAAAAAGGGACGTACATCGTTGTGTGCCGGTCGTAAAGTGGTTAACAAGTGGGAAGAAAAACTGTCGAACATGTCAGAAATACAGTAAGCTTGTAATTTCCTGCACGCGCTTCTTCTGCTGCATACACTGATTAGATTGGAGTATCTATGGACATATTTGTTAACAGTAGCTTTACAGACTAGTTTGCTGTTTTTGACACTGGTTTTACTGTACCGTGCACCCATAGTGCAGTTGCTACTACTTTTCTGGTGGTGTACACAATACAGTGTAGTGTGGTGTTGCAAAACAAAATCCCCATCATGTCCGGAAGGCCACCAAGGATTGGCAGACGCTCACAGGCTACTAAAAGAGGGCAAGCAGGCTCTGTGTCTAAAGTCTGCAGTGCTGGTCATGTACATGGTGCATCTTCTGCAGGTGGCCGTGGGGCACGCTTGTCCTATTTTTCTGCTGCTGGGACAGTGGCAGAAAAATTGGGCCTTTGGTGGTGGTGATGCCACAACACTGTAACCCCTCACAGATACTCTTGTTGGGAGCAGAAACGGGCGCTGCTGTGAAATATTAGATCAGAAATTGTAATTACAAGCCCCTGTTAAACAGGGACAGAAAAATTGGGCCTTAGGTGGTGGTGCCCTAAACCAAAAATATTGTTGGAAGCTAGCATAATCAAGATTGAGGAGGAATAGGATAGTCACTCAGCATAGGCAGTCTTCAAGGGATCCCACATCCATAGAAAATATCAATCAGTTACTTTAGCATCAGGCTGCTGATCCAAGACAGATTCATTTTTATAAATGTCCTATCAAGGGAGTCTGTGGACAGGCGCACTCTATGATCCGTTACAAACCCTCCAGCAGCACTGAATGTGCGTTCAGAAAGAACGCTGGATGCAGGACAGGCCAGTAGATCAATTGCATATTGAGCAAGTTCTGGCCAGTGGTCCATCCTCAAGACCCAGTGGATGCTCTGTTGGAAAGGTCTCCAAGTCTGCCCTCGCCCCTAGATATTCCTGCACCATGTAATGCAGACGCTGGCGATGGTTGCTTGAACCGATCATACCTTGGCGCTGAGGACTGAAAAATTGTCTAAAGGCATCGGTCAGCCGACCACCTTCTACATTGCTCTTCCTCTGACTGAACAAAGCTGTCATGGTCCTGCAGTAATCTTTGTCTGTCAGCTTACCTCTCCTCCATGTGTTCACCTTTAGAGGCCAGCAACTCTCACCTGGCTACTTAAATAATCTCTCCTCAAAGCATGGCTCCACCCCAGCCCCTATCAGGGAACTCTATATTAACCTGTGCACTGCAAGCCTGCCTTGCTGATCAACCTTTGTGTGTTTAGCTTCCATGTGCATCTTGCTGTGTCTTCTACGTCTGATTCCAGTTACCGATCTTGGCTTGTTCTATTTTTATCCTTGTCTGCTAGTTGCCCCGACCTTTGGCTTATTCCCTTACTATCTATGTCCTTCTGTAGCCTACTGTGGGCGTGAGCTGGGATACCCTGGGAGTCGCGACCTGGATCCAGCTGCAGCCCAGTCCATCCTCACCATTAGAGGCTCTGGTGAACACCTGCTGGGGAATCTTACGCTCTAGCCCCTGTGGGATCCATGTTGGTGTTCCAGCGGACCTACCTTCCTTAACCACCTAGACTCCCATCCGCAGCAGTCAGCTATAGGGTCCACTACCTTTGCTGTGCACTCCTGACCCCAACAGTGTGCATCTGTCACCTGGCCTCAGGTGACCTGACAGAAGCCTCAGCAACACGTTTTCCAGCACCAGGAAATTGTAACCTCACAGGGTCTGGAAATGCATTGCACAAACCTTTCTTCAAGGCCTCCTGAAGATGTTTCATCCTCTGCTCCCTCTGTGAAGGCAGGATGAGTTCTGCAACCTTACCCTTGTAACGTGGATCAAAAAGGGTTGCCAGCCAGTAATGATTCCTTCTCTTTGATACCACAAATCCTAGGGTCCTTACGCTGCATGGCCTCCCTGATTCTGCAAAGCCTGCAAATGTTTGCAGAGGCATTCGATTCTGAGTCCTCTGGGTCACTAAGGATCACATGATCCGTAACAACCTCCTCCCAGCCACGTACAACTCCTTGGGTTTCTGGGGACTGAAAACCATCCCTTGAACCATCCTGCTGAGTGTTATCCTCCACGTCCATGCTAACACAATCCTCCTCTTCATCCTGTGTGTTTGGTAGGCCTGCGGGAATAATATCTGGATAAAGGGGGCCTTGGGAGGTAAGGAAGTCCTCCTCTTCCTCACACTGTTCTGCCTTTAAGTGCCTTGTCCATTATTCCATGAAGCGTGCGCTCCAACAGGAAAACAAGAGGGACAGTATCACTGATGCATGCATTGTCACTGCTCACCATCCTCGTGGCCTCATCAAATGGTGACAGGACAGTGCATGCATCCTTGATCAGTAGCCACTGGTGTGGCAAAAAAACCCTGTCCTGGTGCCATGCTCACACAGGTACTCATTGATGGCCCTCTGCTGCGTGTACAGCCACTGCAGCATTGCCAACGTTGACTTCCACCTGGTGGACATGTCACAAATGAGGCAGTTTGTGGGCAGGTTGCATTCCCATTGAATGTCAGCCAGCCGAGCACTGGCATTGTATGACCACTGGAAAGGACCACAGACTTTTTTGGCCTGCCTCAAGAGATCTTGTGTTACCTACTGAACCTCTATTCTATCAGGCACCCAAGTAGAGTCGGTGACCTCATCATCCCCTCCCTCCTCGTCACTGGAGCAAACTTGCCACTATGCTGCAGCTGGGGGAACATGACTGCCAGTTTCTTGTCCTTCTTGGGTAACCCCTCTCTCTAGGCTCATGTTACTCCCTTCCTCAACCTGGGAACCAACATCAGAGCCTTCAAATCGCTGCGCATCCTCCAGCATCATGTACCCAAAACTGTGGTTGAATAGTTCGGGGGACTCCTCCGTGCATGATGGTTGGGCTACGGAAAGAGAGACTGTGGACAAGGAGCCGGTGGAATAGGCCACTTTGGCAGCTACATAGGAAAGAAAACTACGGTGACAGAGGATGAGGAGGATGAGGACGGCTTTGTTATCCACTCCACCAACTTTTCTGCATGTTCTTGTTCAATAACACGGCCAGAAGCAGAAAAAAAGGACAAGTGTGCCCCACAGCCACCGGCAGAGGATGCACCATGTCCATGACCATCACTGTTAACTGTAGACACAGAGCCTGCTTGCCCTCTTTTAGTGGCCTGTGAGCGTCTGCCTCTCCTTGGTTGCCTTCTGGACATGATGTATATTTTGTTCTGCAATACTGCACTACACTGTATTGTGTACTGTGTACACCATCAGAAAAGTAGTAGCAACTGCACTAGGGCTGCACTGTATTGTAATTACAATTTTTGATCCAATATTTCACAGCAGGGCCCGATCCTGCGCTCAACAAGAGTATCTGTGAGGCTATACTGTGTTGTGCCACCACCAACACCACCGCCTAAGGCCCAATTTTTCTGCCCCTGTTTAACAGGGGAGCGTAATTACAATTTTTGATCTAATATTTCACAGCAGGGCCTGTTCCTGCGCTTAACAAATGTATCTGTGAGGCTTTACAGTGTTGTGTCACCACCACCACCACCACCGCCTAAGGCCCAATTTTTATGCACCTGTTTAAAAGGGGCATGTAATTACAATTCTTGATATAATATTTCACAGCAGGGCCCGTTCCAATGCCCACCAAGAGTAACTGTGAGGGCTTACAGTGTTCTGGTACCACCAACACCTAAGGCCCAATTTTCCGCAGAATGTATAGGGCAGGCCATATAGTATATACAAGCGGTCCCCTATTTTCAAACATCTGACTTACAAACAACTCCTACTTACAAACGGAGGGAGACAACAGGAAGTGAGAGGAAATCTACCCCTAGGAAGGGAAATTCTCTCCTGTAATTCGTCGGAAAAGCCATGTTTTTTCTGACGGAATTCCGATGGAATTCCGCTCAAGCTTGTGTTGCGTACACACGGTCACACCAAATTCCGACCGCCAGGAACGCAGTGACGTACAACACTACGACGAGCCGCGAAAATTAAATACAATGCTTTCGAGCGTGCGTCAAATTGTTTCCGAGCATGCGTAGGAATTTTGCACGTCGGAATTGCTGCAGATGATCGGAATTTCCGTCGAAAGAATTGAGAACATGCTCTCAAAATTTTGCTGGCGGAAATTCTGCCAGCAAAAGTCAGATGAAGCATACACACGGTTGCGTTTTCAGACGAAAAGCTCTCATCATTCTTTTGCTGGCCGAAATTCTGATCGTATGTACGTGGCATAAGAGTTAATATGGGAAAAATGTGTCTCCACTGATGCTTTATCACCAATCCTTGTTTCCCTAATAACCCAAAATTTTCAAAATCCAATTGTCATTGGGACAGAAAGTGAGGTGAAATCTTCTGAACAGGGGCACGGACAGCAAAAAAAATGTTACAGGGGTGATAACCTTGCCCTGTATTATCCAAAAAGCTTAAAAATAGATTTTTGGGCTGGAGCTACACTTAAAAAATTGACCTAATCCAAATTACAAACAGATTAAACTTAACAACAAACCTACAGTACCTATCTTGTTTGTAACCCGGGGACGGCCTGCATTGTGCTGTTTAGAGTATATAGGGCCTTTTCTTTTATTTGGGTGAGGGGTTCCCCTAAATATCCATACCAGACCCGAAGGGCCTGGTAATAGGCTGGGGGGGGGGGGGGCAACATTACATTACAGCCGCAAGCAGTTTTAAATGACTTTTTTTCCTTTAGAAAGGTCATTTTGTGCAGGGACTTTACAGGCATACTATAGACACCCCCCAGGCACAATATTTAAAGGAATATTACACTTTTATTGTTTCACTTTAAGCATTATTAAAATCCCTGCTCCCAAAAAAAACTGCCATTTTCAAAATGTATACATGTCCCCTGGGGCAGGACCCGGGTCCCCAAACACTTTTTATGACAAACACTTGCATATTAGCCTTTAAATTAAATATTTAAATTCAATATTTAAATATTAGCCTTTATTAGCCATATTAGCACTTTTGATTTTTTACATTCGAGTCCAATAGACTTTAACGGGGTTTGCGCGTTCGCACAATTTTTAGGTCTGTTCGCATGTTCTGCCGCAAACCGAACCAGGGGGTGTTCGGCTCATCTCTACTAGAAAGTAGGAACAACTGTAACAAGAGTGGAATTACCCATTATCTCTCTAAAATGTAAGCCATAAATCACAAGTATTTTTGAATATTGCAAATAAGCCAGATTGTAGAGCTAAGCACATTTCATAATCTTTTTTCAGATTTTGTTGGATTTTTTTACATTAGAAAGATTTGAGACTGTAGAATGTCTCCAATTGTGCATCATCAACAGTCTAGCGGCAACTAGTATGTACAAGGCTCTGAGGTTATGTGGAAAGTTGTTGATTCCTATGCTAAGAATAGCTAGGGGTGGGGATGGATTGGTTATAATTCCAGTAATCTCAGAAATGAGGGTGACAACTTTTTTTCAAAAGAAGAACCTGTTTTTCATCATCTAAGTTTGCAAATTTATACATTTGAAATGGAGTTAAGTATCATTTGTGGTGAAGTTTCTTGAGACAACTCCAAATAGTTTACGCGTTTCAAATAGCATTTCAAAGAGTTATGATTATAATGAATAGCTTGTCGCCATTGGAGATCCGAGAATGAAACTTTTATGTCATGGTCCCATCTTTAGAGGGTTGAGCCTTTCATGAACATACCTTTAGCTTGCAGGAGGCTGTAAAAAAGTGTGATACCTTTTAGTTTTAGGTAGATATGTCGTTGGAATGGGATTTACTTGAAGGTAGGAGGCGGTTTGTCTATAGGTAAATAGGTCTTGAGGATGTACATTATATTGAGCTAGCAGAATCGAGAATAGGAGAAGCTTATTTTTTTTCATCAATGATGCCAATGGTTTACGCCTAAGAGTGGACCAGTATTTAAGGGACACATCAGGTAGTAGAAATTTGAAGATTTTTAACAGAGTCGGGATACATGTATCAAATGGCTCCACAGTGGTATCTCTAAAAAGGAGCTTCCATGCCAACACAGCAGCCGAAAATGTTGGGTGGTATGTTGGATACGGAGTGCGCTAGGAGTAGGGTGCCTAAGTCACCTCTAGGGATTAATGTCTCCATTGTTTATTAAAGGGTGTAAACCAATGTTGGAGTTGGTCCAGTACCACTGCCACATAATAATCTTTTTCATCCGGAAAGCCCATTCCTCCCGCATATTTGTGCTGGATAATCGTGGTCTAAGGGCAACATGGTTTTCTTTTCAGCCAGATATATGTACTTACGATTTGCTTAAGGATACTAAAGAAGGATGCTGGAATCATTATAGGTGAAGGCCCTGTAAAGGTTTCGGAAGTGTGATTATTTTAAAAGCTGCCACTCTGCCAGCCCAAGAGAGGTATTGCTTGCTGGGGTCTTGTTTGCAAGTGTTTAGGAAGGGAATATAGTTACATGCAGTGGCGTCGCTAGGGGGTGGCTTTTGGGGCTATAGCCCTGAATCTGGGGCCCATAGCCCTGAGTCTCTGTAGGGGTCCCCAAGGGGGGGGGAGGCTCTCTGGGGACCCTGATGCAAGGGGGAGGCTCTCTGGGGACCCTGATGTAAGGGGGGCTCTCTGGGGACCCTGATGTAAAGGGGGGGGGGGGGGCTCTCTGGGGACCCTGATGTAAGTGGGGGGGGGCTCTCTGAGGATATATATATATATATATATATATATATATATATATATACACACACACACACGTATATTACTGTATATACATGTGTATGCCCGCCCAAGCATATGACTTTCTTTACTACGCTGCTATGGGCTTTAGCCCCAGATCTTTTGTAGACCTAGCAATGCCCCTGGTTACATGCGTATAGGTTGGAAGAAGGAGAGGTTAGGAAAATACCTAGATATGGCATTGGGGAAGCTATCCATTGGAAGGGAAACTTAGATTGGAGGGAAAGCTTTATAGATTCTGGTACACCCACACTCAGAATGTTTGACTTGGAGTTGTCCACCCTGTAATATGAACATGCATTAAACATATCTAATACTTTGCAAACCACTGGCAGGGAAGAAGCCAGTTCCGACATAATAAGAATGATGTGATCCGCAATGTATTTTGTATTCCTGGCCTGTTATGCAGATACCTGAAATAGAGTTGTGATTGCGTATTTTTTGAGTTAATGGATCCATCATTAATGTAAAAATTTGCGGCAAAAGGGGGAACCCTTGTCTTGTAGCATTAGAAATATGAAATGGGTCTGAGAGAACACACTCAGAGAAAACTTGGGCTTTAGGTGTGGAATATAGATCCATAATGGCAGATAGTATATTGCCTTGGAAGCCAAATTTCATAAGGGTGTGCTGTAGGTATGCCCAGTGGATTCTGTCAAATGCTTTTTCAGCATCAAGCGTTACAAATATGGCTGGGGTTTTTGTTGATTCAGTGAAGTAGGTTGGTAATTTTGCATGTAGCATCCGGTGCCTGTCTACCCAAGGTGAAAATGACCTGGTCAGCATGAATAAGCTAGGGCATGATGGGAGCTAACCTCTGAGCCACAATTTTCGCATATAATATGAGATCAGTATTTAATAGAGAGATGGGGTGAACATTTTGGTGAGTTGCCGGCTCCTTCCCTGGTTTAGGAAGCATTACAATGTTAGCAGTAAGAATTTCATTCAAAAAATTGCCAGATGACACAGCAGCATTGAATGTCCAACACATATGTGGAGCTAGAGTGTTAGAAAATAAGTTATAATACTTGGCTGAAAAGCCATCTGAGCGATGTCTTTACGGTGGTACGATTTGCCACTCTGTGAGTGGTGTAATATATATGGGATTTTTTGTTTGACCCTAGGTTGTTTGATTTGTGCTGCAAGGAGTTTGCCTGCTTTATTGCCTGAGACATAAAAGTTAGTGCAAACTTTTTGTAAGAATTTGGCATGTTTTGTAGTAAGAATAGACCTAAGTTCATTTCTGGCGTGGAATATTTTATTACTAGTAGCTGGTGTGGGGTTAGATTTATTTATGTGCTCTAGCTTATTAATAGTGTCCAACAGTTCTGTCAGCTGCTGTGCCCTTTGGCGTTTGGCCTAGGGTTGCCACCTTTTCATCAAGTCAAACCCGAACATTTTTTTTTATAGTATAAACTATACATATATTTTGCTATTAAATAACCTTTCTAATCATATGAAGTTAATAACAAGAGTCCACCTTTACATCAGAGTCCACAGAGTTCCCCTTTTACATCTGAACTCACTGTAAGGGGGGACTCTGCAGACTTTGATGTACTCTAACTCTAACATAAGGGGTGCTCTGGGAACCCTGATTTAAGGGGAAACACTGAGAACTCTGATGTATGAAGAGGACTCTGATGTAAGGGGGAACACTGTGGTTTCTGGTGTAAAGGGGAACTCTGATGTAAGGGGTGTGCTGAGAACCCTGATTTACCTTAGTGTACTCACCCAGAGGCAAGAGAGAGAAGGGGGGAGACTTCAGTCACAGACAGGGATGGATGGTGAGCTTACTAACCCCTTGGCAGTCAGCACTTCTCATCCAGATGTATCTGAGGCTGCTGGACTTTTTCCAGCTCCCACTTTGCTTTTCTGAGGCACAGCCCTGGGGATTGGAGTGTGGGCAGACAAAGAGGGGTAGGGGTGAGAGGAAGAAGTGCAGATCAAGCCCTCTCTCCTCTCCTGTCTGTGTGTGTGTTTGGGGGGGGGGATGTTAGTGCTGGCTTTGGGCAGCATGAAAGAGAGTGTAACAGACACTCTCAGCTTAGACAACTGCAGCCAGCAATCCTGCTGGGAAGCCATAGTCCAGTCTGAATAATGTGTACCCAGGTTTCAGGCAGTCTGAAACCCGGACGCATGATTCCAAACCCAAACTGTCCAGTTGAATCCCGAACAGGTGGCAACCCTAGTTTGGCCTGTGAGCTGAGTTTAATTGAAATGCCTTGAATATAGGCCTTGTGAGTTGACCATAGAAGGAATGGATCAGTGACCGAAGATTTGTTGAGATTAAATAAGTCTCTGAGATGTTTACAGATGTTGGGAGTGTAGGTGTAGGTTGCCATCAACTGCAGATTGTTAAGCCAGTTGGTTATTGATGGTTTGTCTATTTTCTCACCCAGTGGGATTGAAATGAGAGTGTGGTCTGAACAATTGATAGTATGAATTTCTAAGGTACAATAAAAACCTTCTGCAGGAGCTGTTTGTGTCCTATAAATAAATGTATTCTTAAGTATGTGCAGGGCGGTTTTGAAAAAAAGGTGAAGTCCCTTTCCAGAGAGTGTTGGCAACTCCAGATGTCGAACAAGTTGTTCACGTGCAGGAAAGATGACAGTACAGACGAGCAAGGTTTTTTCGGTTCGGTGTCAGAAAGGACACGCTGACAACCAAGATGGCAGGCACAGAAGATCCCCTGTGCTTCATGTCCCTTTGAGAAAAGCACGCCAATGAAGAATGGGATGCTAACAAATGTGCACCCCTGTGACAGTCCTTGGTGCCAAATGGACTATTTAAACTGGGTCAGTACCCAGGATCAGTGCTGTCTGGTCTAGAGCATTCCCTGTGATTCCTGCCTACCTGTTACCGTTCCAGTTGTTTAACTCGGCTCGTTCCTGACTACTCCTGCCATCCGCCTGCACCGACCCTGGCTTATCTCTGACTCTGCACCTGCCTGCTCCTCTGGTTACCATGCTGCCTGCCTGCTAATGGCCCAACCTGTACTTCGACCTTGCTCCAGCCTTCAAATCTGTTCCTGACTTGTCTGCTTGTGTATGATCTGGCCTGCCTGCATGTGCCTGCACCTGCCTATGTTCCTATTCCCTCTGAACCCTTACTCTGGTAGCTGCTGTGTCCATCTCCTGGGCTTCAGTCTTCAGCCTGCCTGTTGTTCTTGGCCTTCCCACCGTGCTGGTGATCTTCCACGGTTCCATCAGGAGTTCCGGTCCTGCTCCGCTACTAGTAAAGCTGCCAGGCACTCATGCCATACTGCCACCTGTCTGCTCTATCAGGGGCCTTGAGTCAGAAGTGCAAGAGAGGCCTTCCTCTGCATATCAGGCTTATTTACCAGGTACGTGACATTCGGGGCCTTTAATATCGATCGAGGCATCAGGGGTGATGTTAAAGCTGCAGAGGAAAACCCCGTCTTGTCTGTGCTTGTTTATTTTTTCCATAGCTTGCGAAGGAATAAGATTTGACCCATATTAGGGGCATAGATGTCCACTATAGTGTATGTTGCGTTGTTAACCCCCACGCTTTTTTTAAAAATTTTTTTATCAATGACTTTTTTTCTATGAATGGCTTTCAACGAATGACTGTTCTCTGTGTTACGGGAGCCGTCAATACATTAGCCGCGAGTGATTTTAAAGAGCTTTTTTTCCTGCAAAAATTACACTTTTTGCAGGGACAGTTCTAAGCACAGGAAACATGCGCCCCTTCACAGGCATACTATAGACACCCCCCAGGTACGAAATTTAAAGGAATATTACACTTTTATTGTTTCAATTTAAGCATTATTAAAATCACTGCTACTGAAAAAACGTCAGTTTTTTAAAAAAAAATTTGCATTGATACATGTCCCCTGGGGCAGGACCCTGGTCCCCAAACACTTTTTATGACAATAACATGCATATTAGCCTTTAAAATTAGCACTTTTGATTTTGAACGTTCGCATCCATTGTAACTAATAGGGTTCTAAATGCTCGCACGGACTTTAGGTCGTGTTCGCGGGTTCTGGTGCGAGCCGAACCCGGGGGTGTTAGGCCCCTCCCTACCCCTTATGTTCACTAACTTTACCGGGTGACCCCATTTGTATAGAATATGGTGGTTGCAAAGGGGTTTTGTGATTGTAGAGAGATTCTACATTTCAGCATTCTGTACTGAGACAGGTCAGCATAGAAGGAAAAATTGTTGTATGCCTGGGGGTAAACTGCGGTATTTCTCGTGGACCACATAAGCCTCTTCTTTACATGGAAGAAGTGTATATGGACAATAGTGTCTCTTGGAATCGTTTCTGGTAGGTGTGGTGGTTTAGGTAATCAATGAATGCAGTCTATAATCAGCTCCACTGGAGGTCATGAAGAACTGCCGCCATTAATTGTGTGAAATATTCTTTTAAAGTTGGTTGCTAAACAGACTCTGGGATACATCTTATTTTTCTATTGTTCCTCTTAGAACGGTCCTCCAAGTCTTACAATTTAGCTTTCATTCATACAATGTGCTCTGCTTTTTCACCGTGAGCATCCACTAGATCATTGAAGGATGTGGTAAATTCTCCCATCTTGGCCTCTATATTTGTGACTCTCTCTCCCATAAAGGAAACCTCAGATTTAAAGTGGTGCATCAAGTTAACAATATCTAAGTGGATTGAGCTCTGGAGAGATAGAATCATGTTCCTCAGTGTGGTGTCCAGCACCGGTTGATTTGTTGTTGGAAATGCTGCTATAGCGATATGGAGCGCTGTGCACTCAGGCGTATGGAAGAGAAGGGCTCACCTCTGT
This sequence comes from Lithobates sylvaticus, assembly GCA_028564925.1. Lineage (NCBI taxonomy): Eukaryota > Metazoa > Chordata > Amphibia > Anura > Ranidae > Lithobates > Lithobates sylvaticus. The sequence continues at coordinate 370,739,268 of CM053030.1, forward strand.
ATCCTGAACATCTATCTGTGTCAGGCTTGGTTTTGATTTGGCTGGGCTGGTGGAGGGAGAGAAGGCTGAGGATCTGTCACCTGTCTGGTCATCTGGGCCTGTCCCTTTGTGCTGTTTGCCCCCACTCCTGTGTCAGCTGGCCTGTTCGTGGTGAGGCTGCCTGTCCAACACCATCTATGGAAGGATGGCTTGGGCGGCGCGGATAAAATTCCTTAGCTTTAATGGAGATGAGCGCTCCTTTCTTCTCTTAGACATTCCTCGGAGTGTTCTGAGGCCTTGGAGGGGAAAAGTGCAGCTATTCCTGGGTAACCCCCCATGCTGATAGCCCTGGAAAGCCACAGGCGCATGGAGTGGAGTTAGAATGTGGCCATCCCAGTCAGCTTCCGGACACGCCCCCGTATTGGCTAGCTGCTTTTAATATTAAAATTTGACCTCAATACTGTGTGACTGTGTTCCCAGATCTCAATGTATATGGCATCTTATAAATGCATTTGTACATACTGTAAAAAAATATTCTCATTTCTTTTAAATGGTGTTAATAATGGTGAAACACACATGTGTAGAAACATTGCACATATTGAAAAGAATGTTCTGGCTTGGTACATTTCAACTGAGGGTTATTGTTATATATCAATCACACACTAAAATGTTAATTGATTCATAGAACACTATTAAGCAATGGGTAAAATAGAAAATGAGATTCAATTGAACGATTTATGTTATTATATCTTTGTGCATATAGATTACAAATAACAGTCTTAATTACAACTGATGAAGTTAACTGATATATTATCCTAGAACAAAAAGCATTGTTAATATAATAAATTGTTACCTCTCAACGAAAGATGACTGATCTATGTAAAAAGGATAAGAAACTGACATGACTTCATTTTGTTAAGAAAATTATCTTTTGTTGCTGTATTACCCATAAAAAGATGAGTAGTGGATGGGTGAATCAGCTGCTATTTAATTTTTATATAGCTTTAGTTAAAGGTTAGCATGGCTGATTTTAGCTTTTTCGTTGACAAGCTCTGAAATAGTGCTCCCCCAAGAAAAACACGAGCCTTTACTGTACTGTGTCTTCCTGGATGTTAGGATGCTGCTATTGCTCTAACACCTGTATCAAATTGTTCCAGATGTTAAGAGGTTTTTGTGGTAAAATGTTCTTGGCTTTTAGCAATTCGACAATAATTATTGTGATACACAGGCTGGCAGGATTGTGGACGGTGTAAATGCGTCATCTAGGTTTATTTACTTACACATGGTGAAGGTCTCCAGGGTTTGTGTCTGATATGGGAAAACAAACTTTTTTCTCAGATTTTAATAAGCTCTGATTTGGGTTTTGGATCCTGGAGGCTTTGTAAAGCTTAGATAAAGCCTTATTCCTAGGTCGGCATCTTACCTGTTAGCTCATTGCCATGAATTACTCTTAGCTGTCCACAGGCCTTTGTATATGTGAGCTGACTAATGCAGCGTACACACGAGCGGATTTTCCATCGGAAAAATCTTGGATGGTTTTTTCTGACGGAATTCCGCTCAAGCTTGGCTTGCATACACACGGTCACACAAAAGTTTGCTGAACTTTCAACTGTCAAGAACACGGTGACGTACAACACTACGACGACCCGAGAAAATTAAGTGCTTCCGAGCATGCGTCAAATTGTTTCCGAGCATGCATAGGAATTTTACGCGTCGGAATTGCTACAGACGATCAGAATTTCCGAAAAACAGACAAGCAGAACCACTGACTTAACAACTCCCTCCTGCATTGAACCTTGTTGCTTGCTGCCATTCTGAATAAAAATGTAGTGCAAATCTGCTTGGATTGATCCTAAATGTCTTGTGCATGACTTACCACTGCCATTACCAGTTTTTCCCCTTACAACTCATTGCTCAGATGCTGGCAACATCTTAAAAGAGACTGTCAAGCTATTATTGAAAAAAATAAATGAGCGTAATAAAAGCAGTTTTTTTTGGGAAAGGCTAACTAGCAGCTACTGCAAGAGGCAAACCGTTTAGCCACCCAACAGATGCAACAACTGACTGAAGCCCACCAGGCCTTCTTAAAGGGACAAAACAAGTAAACCTGTCTCTACAGCAGCAGATACAGGCACTGTCAAAGTGGCAGATGGTGACATAGGGGCCAACATCTACACTCTTATGCTAATGCAGAGCACTTTATGGAAATTGGCCCTGGAGGATAATGTTGAAACCTACCTCTGCATCTTTTTTTATTAGAGTCACGGAATGTGAGAAGCTACCCCAGAACAGTGTGTGAATTTGCTAACACAATTTTTAATGGGGAAGCCATAAAAAAGCCTATTTTGACTGTCAACTTCAGAATGCCAAAAGGATCCTACAATAAATAATAGCCACTCTTGGGCTTTCTATGACTTTTTGAGCACAGTATGTGTTGGCATGGAAATATGACCCTGAAAAGCCCACAAAGTCCCAAATGTATACTTTTGTCCACCTTATAAACAAGTGATTGCACCTGGAGGTGCTCAGCCCTGCTTACAGTTTCCTAATAAGCAAGGGAGATGAAAACCCATGGATTCCAGGTATGAACGACCTCCTAGCATAATAGATGCTGGGGAAGCCAAGAACTGGGACATTTGGCTGCCAATTGCCTCATATTATGTGAGAATATCCAATGTGACTTGAGGAGATGAATGTCTCCATTTGCTAAGCCTGTTCTGGCAGCACACCTAGGAACTGAAACTTGAAGGAAAATATGTCTTATTACCATAGGAGGCCACATAATAAAGGCTTTGTTAGAGAAGCCAGAGGCCTCGTCACCTTGGTCTGGTGGACCCTGCCACACTGCCAAGGTGGAGGGCAGGATTTGTCTTGTTGGCAGAGTGGCAGAGGTATGGTGGGATTGAAGAAAATATAGGAAGGGGTGAAGGTGGTTAAGGAGAAGTAGGAGATAGAGGTGAAGCTGAAGAAGGTGGTGGAGAAGGAGAAAAATATGGTAGAGGAAAAGGTGGAGTAAAAGGGCACATCAGCAACATCCACTACCTAATACCTCCACATGCAGCAATTTTACCTTTTATGCATGCCTTTTTTTTTTTTTTTGGGTAGTCCTGAAAGGAAAGCAGTCTATGTCCATAAGATACTATGCCTAACATTTTTCTGGTGTCTGCTCTTCCCCTGTCCAATGAATGCCCCCCACCTCTCCATTTACTGCTTCCTGTCTTCCCTACTGCATTATGGATGGGTGGGAAGTAGAGTTGCCCCCTCATCCCTTTAAACCCAAACACATGTGAATTACACATGTTCTGAGGCTAATTGAATGCAGATAAGGCACTAACTGAGTTTAATTACCACCTTAATCAGCCATAGAACCTGTGTAATTAATATGTGTTTGGGTTTAAAGGGATGAGGTGGCAACCCTAGTGGGAAGCCTATAGGTTTTCCCACTGCAACTATGCCTCCAGTGCTCTGACTATAAATAAATAAATATAAATATGAAGCTTGCCTCATTTCCTTCCTAAAAACATCACTCAGTCTTTCTCCACATATTCTAATGCCCCGTACACACGGTCGGAAATTCCGACCACAAAATCCGTCTGATATTTTCCGACGGATTTTTTCCGACACTGGTGTTGCATACTCACGGTCGGACAAAGTTGTTGGAAAATCTGATCATTCTGAACGTGGTGACGTTCGTTGCGTACAACGAGACTACGTAGAGGCTAGTAGCCAATAGCTTTGGCCTTGTAATGTGATCTGAGCATGCGTGGCACTTTGTCCGTCGGAATTCGCTATACACGATCGGAAAAAGTCCGATAGGACTTTGTTGTCGGAAAATTTGAGAGCAGGATCTCAAACTTTTTCCATCTGAAATTCCGACGGAAAAAGTCTGATGGAGCCCACACACGGTCGGTATTTCCGACAACATGGTCCGATAGGACATTTTCCGTCGGAAAATCCGACCGTGTGTACGGGCCATTACTCTGCAATCTCTGCCATATTACATTCCACATTTTGGTGGGGGGAGGGGGGCAGGGGTGGCCTTCTGAGCAAAATATTGGTGGCAAGGGAATGACCCTCTGTGCAAATTAATAGCAGCTGTATACCTGCCATTTTGGTTTAGCACAGATCATAAACTTATGGAAAGGGATTATTCCACAAGGTGGAATGGGAAGAGCTGCAAAGCCAGCATTTCCCTTAAGCAGTATACAATACTTACCTTATCTCAAAGGGTTAGCACATAATCATTTGAAATGTGTTTTGTTGCTATGGTATGTGGAGGATCACCATTAGGGTAGCCACCTGTACGGTAGTCACCTGGACAGTACGGGTTTTAAATCATGTGTCTGGGTCTCCTTCCGCCTGGTACCTGGACACATGATCCAGACTGCACTGTGGCTCTGTGCTCCATCTGCTCAGCTGGTGGAGGAACATGACTAGTTAATGTTATCAGGTGTAAGTTCTTATCTTTATTCAGGAGTTCCGACAATCTAATCTGAGTCCCGAAGTTGACTTTTATACAGATACACTGGGTAATGTAATTGCCGGGAACCGCAGCACAAGGATTACTCCGCCTGAGCCCGAAAATCATCAAATAGTCCCGGCAGAGTAATCCTTGTGCTGCAGTTCCCGGCAATTACATTGTTCGGTGTATCTGTATAGAAGTGGAGGTCGGGACTCAGATTAGATTGTCGGAACTGCTGAATAAAGATAAGAACTTTCTCCTGATAACATTAACTACTCATGTTCCTCCCCCGGCCACCAGCTAAGCAGATGGAGTGCAGAGCCACAGTCTGGATCACCACAGGAGGTAAGCACTTGAGCCCGGGGGGTTAAATAGTATTCCTGCTCCTGCCCCCCAGCTGAGCAGAAGTTTTTTGGGATTGCTGCAGACAAGAGGTTACTCCACAGAATATACTGGCATGGCTGAACAGCCTTAGCCCGGGATCACACTGTGATGACAACTGGTAGACTTGCAGCGTAGCATTTCCAGCAACTACCTGTCTATCTACCCCACAGTTCTGTGGTTTCAGAAGAAGATGCAAAGAGATGAAAACCTGGAGAAGCTCTCCTTGCAAATTCAAAGGCTTGACTCAGGAACAGTTCACCAGTAAAAATGGGAACAGGCAAAACTAAGTCTTTACTCGTCTGGACATCCACGGTGGTGATGTAGTACACAGCACTGCCTTTATCCGGTCTGCAAATCACAACTTTGTCACAATAGATGTGCCGACCATAACTTCAGTGCAACAGACATCCTTGAAAACGATCATACATCTCACGGGAAAATGCCTTTTTCCGTAGTGGCTTTGGGACTTTTAGGTAGTCCCAGCAATCTTCCGCATACCACTTCTCCCGATTCTCCTCTCATGATTTCCCTGGGCACGTAAGGGAACTCATGTCCATACTCTGTTGCCACCCGCTTATGCAAACGTCTCTGAGACCGAAATCGATCTCGTCATGATCGGGCAGTGTTCTTTTTTTTTTTTCAAAGCAACAGAGTAGCTTAAAAGCTTAAAAGCCTTTTTAAAAGTTTAAAAGTAAGTACTCACGGCAACCGAGTCTCGAAATGCCAGTCATCTCCTTCGTCGGAGCCTGAGTTAGCTGCTTCTCTGTGAATAGTACCTTTTTCCATATGTTTGGTCTGGGGAGGCATGGGGATGGTCTGCCTCTACGGCGACGAGGGGCACTGGGTTGCTCTCCCTCTTTGCAAACAGGCGCTGCAGCAACAACAGTCACAGCCGGGGTCATGTCCATGATCTCCGGGATAGTCTCCTGAACTTTGGAGGGGCCAACATCCCTTCTGGCAGTACGAGCTCCGATGGATGATGCTGGGGCATAAACAACCGACTCCTCCGTTGCTATGCCCGTGGCCCAGTTCATGTGGTAGGCCCAAGGCGATTTGGTGGGCTGTTCCACTTTGCGGACATACTCTCCACATCTTCTGCACCTTGTAAACGGTGTAGCACATCCGCCTGTATACATCCTGCGGTGTATAGCACATCTGCTCCACGGTGCCGGGCATCTGTATGCCTGTCCGGCCCCTCACGGTAGGCATCCTGGGTCCTGGTACAGACTGCATGCCCGGAACACGATACATTCTCTGGGAAGTTTTGATTTTTCTCCAACACTGCAAGAAAACTGAACCAGCTTCTTCTCCTTCCGCAAAACACACTCTCACGTGGTGCCTCGTGCAGGGAAAGAACAACGCATACCCCTTCCCAGATTACGCAGCGGGGCCAGACGTGCCCACTGATTGGCTCCGGTAAGATTGGTACCTAACACGTCCAACCAGGCTTGGTTCTCACCCTGTCACAGGTGCCTCACTGCACCTATGACCAGGCAGAACTTCAGTACAGCCCAGTCAAACTGACGACAAAGTAAAAACCTGCACAATTAACCCCCAGAACTCTGTTACAGTTCTGGAAAACTAAATGTAAACTATGTATAGCGCACACTTAGTCAACATAAGATACATAAGATATATATATATATATATATCTTTGGACTGCACTTAGATTGTTTGGCTCTGTGAGGATTTTTTGGTCACACCTGTGCAGGGACAGACACGTACACACATGATTTCTTTAAGCTACTATACACATATTATATATTTTTTTGCACCTAGTTTGGGTGGAATCGCGAGGACTCTCTTGCCACATTTGCGCAGGGAGGGCCACGAACACATAGGATTTTTTTAACCTGTAGAACTTAGCACTTATAAAAGGTTTTTCACTAATTTAATTTATCCTGTAGACGCCTTGATATTTTTGAATAGAAATCCATATACATACTCTAGTTTAACCCTAATTAAGGTAAATACAGTTTATGTAGAGAGATTGGTTTTATACACCTATCGATCTCAGGTAGCACCCCTCACCCCATTTACTTACTCACTCCATTAGTACATGTATTCGGTGGTATTTTAGACCAGTATTATTATACAATTGGACACTCCCACCAAGGATGAGCTCTCAACTAGACAGCCCCTAAAACAATTAGAAGGATAGGGTGGTAAGGTAACACATAACTGCAGCGTTTGCGGAGTCAAGCCTGATCCCTGCGATCGCTAACAGTTTTTTTGGTAGCGTTTTGATACAGTCGCTAACAGCCTAGGAGCTTTTTAACCTGTGAGTCTCACTACTGTACCACTAAATTTAGAGCCCAAAATGGCAAATCGAAGGTACAGTAGTGAAGAGGCCTACATGTTTCTGAGCATGACAGATAGTGAAGAGGAAGTCACTCATCTGTCAGATTCAGGCTCAGAATATGATCCTGTAGACGACAACAGCTCCATGACAGATAGCTCTGACGACAGAGTTGTGGTCCCTGCCAAGGTCAGGCGACGAACTTCTTCTTCTGTTGTTCAGGTGCAAGAACCACAGGACTCTCGTATTGAGCAGAGAAGTACTAGCGCCGCTATTCCTTCTGGTGAACTGGCAAGCACCAGTGGCCTAGTAAACCCTGGTCGTACATCCAGCACTGCAGTAACACTTGGTGGCGTGGCGAGTCCCATAAGTGCAGGTCACGCTGGCGAGGTGGCAAGCACAAGTAGTGTCCCGCTGCCACCAAGAAGACAAAGACAGGCCCATCATGCCCATAGTGCCCTTCTGGCTGCATTCGCCAATCCTAATTGGGAGCCCACCACTTCTGCAGCACCCGTACTTCTCCCATTCACTGGCCAACCTGGCATTCAGGTGGAAACCAGTTGATTTTACCTTACTTGATTTTTATTCACCGAAGATCTCTATAGATCTATTGTGGACCAAAGCAATTTGTACGCTGGTCAATTCATCGCCGATAATCCCCAGTCCTCTCTTGCCAGAGATTAGAGACCGATTACGGTCTTCAAATTTAGGATCTTTCTGGGCCTTTCCCTTGACATGGGCATAGTTAAAATGGGTACGTTGCGTTCATATTGGTCCACTGAGCCAATGCACCATATGACCGTGTTCTCTGCTTCCATGGCCAGGGCAGGATACGAGCAGATTTATAATCTTTGTGACAGGGCCACAGGCTATACATGTAGTTTTATGGTTTACGAGGGAAAAGATAGTCACGTAGAGCCAACAAACTGCCCTGATTACACAGGAAGCGCTCGCAAGATTGTGTGGGACTTGGTGTCACCCTTATTCGGAAAGGGGTACCACTTGTACGTGGACAATTATTACACGAGCGTGCCACTGTTTAGTCACTTGTTTGATCAGAAGATTGGAGCATGTGGCACGTGTGATCTAATCGCCGGGGCTTTTCCCATTGGCTTGTAGATTCCTGTCTTAGGATGGGGGAGAGAGCCTGCTTGCAGTGTAATAACTTGCTCGCTATGAAGTGGAGGGATAATAAGAATGTTTTCGTTCTTACCTCCCTTCATGCAGACATGACGGTCCAAATTAGTACGGCGACTGGTGTTGTGGAGAAACCCCTCTGTGTCCATGAATATAACCAAAATATGGGAGGGGTGGACCTCAATGACCAGTTGTTGGCGCCGTACCTAATTGCCCGTAAGGCCAATGGTACAAAAAAGTGACTGTTTATTTATTTCAATTGGCTTTGCTGAACGCTCATGTGCTATACAGAGCTTCAGGACAGACTGGATCCTTCCTTAAATTCCAGGAAGAGATCTTCAGAGCCCTTCTGTTTCCAGACGGTGCTCAACCTTACCTTCCCCAACCAAATGCAGTAAGCCGGCTGCATTTTCCTTATGTCCTCCCGAGTACCCCTAACCAATGAGCCCCCCAAAGAAAATGTTGTGTCTGCAGAAAGCGCGAATATAGGCGTGACACCCGTTATTCTTGTCCCCGCTGTCCTGACAATCCTGGTCTTTGCATTGGTGAATGTTTTGAACGTTACCATACACTAGTTGAGTATTAGCGTAGGGTACAGCATTGCACAGACTAGGCACACGTTCACAGGGTCTCCCAAGATGCCATTGCATTTTGAGAGACCCAAACTGCTTAACCTCCCTGGCGGTATGATTCTGGCTGGAATTTTGTGCTGAAAGCGGTACACTTATTTTGCATGGAAATGTGATGCTATGTATTATAGGCCTGCAATTCTTAGTAATTACTTACTTAAACCTGACCAAACAAGACTCTAGTACACATCCCAGATGTGATAAAGTTTAAAACACAAAATCACGATTTTAAATTTTTAAATAATATCATTTTATTCAAGAATATAATACAAACTAAAGAAATTTGTCAGACAAAGAAAATTTAATAAACATCCTGAGTGTGGTAAATTTTAAAACAGGGTACAGCACACAGTCCGACGTCACAATCCGGACAATAGAACCGGGTTTCTTTTCTGATTTTCTTCCGCCTGTCATCTTTTTTGGAACAGCAAACCACGCACATCCTGGTAGGTGCTGCCTTTCTTGCGGTTGGTGGTATATTGTCCATAAAATGACGACCTGTTAGGCGTTCTGGGTTGACAACACCAGCAGCACGTCGTCCATCTCGGTTTGCAGCTACTGATGGCCTCTGGTGTTTGAGGAAAATTTGCTCAGCCACCTTCCAGATAAAATCCGAATGAATAAGAGGCCTGTCACTTCCTGCTCGGTACAAGATGTACGCGTTCCAAAGGCACTGTTCCAGCAGATGCCTGAAAATCTTTTTGTAATATTTCTTCTGCTGTTTCCGCATGGTCGGGTAAAAGGTCATTGCCTGATCAGCTCGGTCGACTTGCGGCTTCAGCACATCTTTCCCACCTTTTGTGTGGACCATGGCAGTGGAGGTACTGTGCACAGTGCTCATGAGACACACGTCTTTCTTGTCTCGCCAACGTATTGCCATCATCTTCCCCTTCTGCCAGGCAACACTTTCACCGGTTTTCAGTTTTTTTTGGGCAAACTTAGATGGCATGCCACGTCGGTTAGGCCTAACCGTACCATAAGCATCAGTTTTGTTTTTGATCAAAACCTCCAACAGCTCTGGCGATGTATAAAAATTATCCATGGTGACGCAATATCCCTGGTTCAGTAATGGCTCCAGTAGTGTTAGTACAGATGATGTGGCCATCCCATAGCCGCTGTACCTGGGGTTAAATTTCGTGCCTTTACCGGTGTAAATGACAGAGTTCCATATGTACCCAGTGGATGACTCACAGAGCATGTAGGATTTGATGCCAAACCGCGCTCTTTTCGATGCGATATACTGGATCCAGCTTAGGCGTCCCTTATAGGCCATCAAGCTCTCATCCACACTGACGTCCCTTTCTGGCACGTAGGCCCGCTGGAAATTGTTCCCAATCATTTGGCATACCTCCCAGATTTTTTTGAGCTTGGGCGCAGGATGCGTGGCCTCATCAAACTCCTCATTGTTGGTGAAGTGAAAATACTTCATAATGAGGGAAAAACGGTATTCCGACATCACGGTACCAAAAAACGGGGTGGCCAGTAATTTGTTGGTGGTCCAGTACCATTTCTGGCGCGGTTTCCCCACCACTCCCTGGAGAATAATGAGTCCGAGAAACAGCCAGATGTCCTCTTTAGTTACCGGTTCCCACCTTCTGCTTCGGGAAAACCTGGCATGCGGCGTAGCGGATTGCTGCACTTGGTAGCGATTTGTCTCTGTGACAATTTTTTGAATTACCTCCTCTGTAAGAAATAATTCCAGGTATGCCAGAGGGTTGCCACGCTCAACTTCGACCTTCATCCCAGGTGATCCAGTGAAGGGGAACCTTGGGGGCGCTACCTGGTCCGTATCGCACTCAATAGGGCACCAAGTGCGCACATCGTTGATGTCAGGTGCAGGATCATCACCGCTGTCACCGCTGTCACTTGTCACATCCGTGTCAGATGACAAATCTCCCCACGACTCGCTATCGCTCACTTCTGGGAGCAACTCCGTGTCGCTGCCGCTGTCGCTGTCATCCAACTGCTCCAAAGGGGATTTTGTAGCGAGATGGCGCTTTTTGGATTCCATTTTAATTTTTTTTATTAGGGGCACTAGGGCAAGGCAAGGGGCACTGTATCTGTAAGATCAGAGATAATACAGTGTAATCCTCTCAGATTACACTGTATCACCTCTATTTATATGTGTGTGTGTTGTGCTGAACTTTTGAACTTTTGAATCTCCCGCCCAGTTCCGCTCCCGTGCGCCGCTGCTGCTCGCAGGGAACGGAACTAGGAAGTGAGACGCCGTGATCGCGCTGGCGAACACAGCCGAGGACAGCCGAAGACAGCGGAGAGCATCGCTGGAGCCCAGGACAAGGTAAGGGCTCCGCTGTATGCTCTGCACAGCTACCCCGAGCGTGACTCGGGGTTACCGCTCCTGGCAAAAAAATCTGCCCCGAGTCACGCTCGGGGTTACCGCCAAGGAGGTTAAACCATTACAACAGTTACGTTAGAACCGTTACAGTTACAAAAAAAAGTTTAAAATCACATTCTATGTATTTAGTGTTTGCTAATGTATTGTATTTCTTTCCTCGTTCCCTAATTACCAGGATTGCAATATGCTGTAATATGCTGTAATATACTGTGCCCCTTTGTCCATGTTTTTTTTTGTCCTTCGTGCATTTTTGCATTCACTTACTTACAGCATGCTCTCATGGGCCCATATATACCTATAGCCTAGTCACTTAGCAATGTATTTGCCAGCTCCATAGTATTGGTTTACCCTAAACACCCCCTAAAATCTATACAAATGTTATGTGTGTGTTTAATTTCACTAGTCCCCAAGGTTTTTTTTTTGGTGGCCCAAACTCATTAGGAACCCCCCTCCCCCAACTGCTAGGTCAGCTGATACCAATCCTCTATCTGCTGACTTTTCCAAACCCAATACACACTATACCTACCTCTTTAGTGGTCATATTATTGTTAAATTCAGCAAAGCATGTAGTCCAAGGGCCTGCCTCAATACTTTCAAATGTTACTTTTTAAAGTTTTTTTTACTCCTATTATTATCTTGATAGGTAATAGCAGAAGGTAAAAATGTGCTTCCATTTGTTAATTTTGTGATTTTTTTGGTATTATGACACTTCTCACCTGTCCGGTGGGCTGCCAATAGTGTAAAGTAAGGAGGGTCTGGCCAAACTATCACACATTATTTAGGCATTCAGCTCTCAATGACCAATACACCCCCCCCCCTAATTTTTGGCAATGGGCCATCAGATGTGGGGGGGGGGGGTGAGGAATCTGCTAAGGGGACATGCTACTTTTTTTTTAAATACTGTTTTCAAAAAATGTTAGACTGATCTTGGCCCAAAATGTTTGTTTCTAATCTGCTTGCAATGTTTATGTGCAAAAAAATTTTTTTTTTTCTTGTTTGACTCCACAGTTTCCTTCAACGCCACAGGAATGGCAGACTGTGGCCTCCCACTTTGCCAGCAAAGGGGCAATTGATGGGAAACACATCCCACCCCCCAACTCGGGGTTCTACTATTAGAATTACAAGGGGTATAATAGTATCGTGATGTTGGCGGTGGTGTCAGCGACATATGACTTCCTGTATGTGGTCGTGGCGAAAAATGGCCGAATCTCGGATGGTGGAGTCATCGCGCTGACGGAGTTCTACTGGCGTCTCCAGAGTGGCAGTCTGGGCTTGCCACCTGCAGAGGAGAATGCAGAAGGACTCCCCTTCGTGTTCATCGCGGATGAGGCGTTTGCACTGGCAAGCCATCTGATGCGGCCTTTCCCGATGAGGACCCTCACCCCGGACCAGAGGGTCTTTAATTTCCGGCTGTCCAGAGCCAGAAGAGTAGTGGAGAACACTTTTGGGATAATGGCCAGCCGGTTCTGCCTATTTTTGACACCCATCCACATGGCGGAATATAAACTCAATCACATTGTGCTTTCCTGCTGCATTCTGCACAATTTTTAAAAAAAACATTCACCAAACTATGTGGTCTCAGTTGGCCCTGATGCTGACTTACCCCAAAATGCCAACCTGATGGCCCTTGAAGCTGTCCGCCCTGGCTTCCCCCCCCCAAAACGCCCGCAAAGTCAGAACAACATATATGGAGTACTTTGTGGGTAGGGGGGGCATTGATATGCCAGACAATGTCTGAGAGGCATTTTTTAATAAATGTAACTGTTAAAATGAAAGAACATTTGTTTTCATTTACTGCTTGGGTTTGTATTAGGTGTCTCCTAGCTTATTTCATGGTTTATTTTTTGGCCTTTATCTTCAACAGTGTAAACCCACTTTCTTTGCGAGATGAGGTGACAGTATCTTCTTTATAAAAATAATCTTCTAATGTTGTGGGTCTGCTACATACAGCTAGTTTTTCTAATTAAGGTACAGTGGTGTGAAAAAGTGTTTGCCCCCTTCCTCATTTCCTGTTCCTTTGCATGTTTGTCACACTTAAGTGTTTCGGAACATCAAACCAATTTAAACAATAGTCAAGGACAACACAAGTAAACACAAAATGCAATTTGTAAATGAAGGTGTTTATTATTAAAGGTGAAAAAAAATCCAAACCATCATGGCCCTGTGTGAAAAAGTGATTGCCCCCCTTGTTAAAACATACTATAACTGTGGTTGTCCACACCTGAGTTCAATTTCTCTAGCCACACCCAGGCCTGATTATTGCCACACCTGTTCACAATCAAGGCATCACTTAAATAGGAGCTGCTTGACACAGTAAGGTCCACCAGAAGATCCTTAAAAGCTACACATCATGCCGAGACCCAAAGAAATTCAGGAACAATTGAGAAAGAAAGTAATTGAGATCTATCAGTCTGGAAAGGGTTATAAAGCCATTTCCAAAGCTTTGGGAATCCAGCGAACCACAGTGAGAGCCATTATCCACAAATGGCGAAGACATGGAACAGTGGTGAACCTTCCCAGGAGTGGCCGACCGCCCAAAATTACCCCAAGAGCGCAGCGACGACTCATCCAAGAGGTCACAAAAGACCCCACAACAACGTCCAAGGAACTGCAGGCCTCACTTGCCTCAGTTAAGGTCAGCGTTCATGCCTCCACCATCAGGAAAAGACTGGGCAAAAATGGCCTGCATGGCAGAGTTCCAAGGAGAAAACCACTGCTGAGCAAAAAGAACATCAAAGCTCGTCTCAATTTCTCCACAACACATCTTGATGATCCCCAAGACTTTTGGGACAACATTCTGTGGACCGATGAGACAAAAGTGGAACTCTTTGGAAGGTGTGTGTCCAAGTATATCTGGCGTAGAAGGAACACTGCATTTCAGAAAAAGAACATTATACCAACAGTAAAATATGGTGGTGGTAGTGTGATGGTCTGGGGCTGTTTTGCTGCTTCAGGACCTGGAAGACTTGCCGTGATAAAAGGAACTATGAATTCTGCTGTCTACCAAGAGATCCTGAAGGAGAATGTCCGACCATCTGTTCGTGTACTCAAGCTGAAACGAACTTGGGTTCTGCAGCAGGACAATGATCCTAAACACACCAGCAAGTCCACCACCGAATGGCTGAAGAAAAACAAAATGAAGACTTTGGAGTGGCCTAGCCAAAGTCCTGACCTGAATCCTATTGAGATGTTGTGGTATGACCTTAAAAAGGCCGTTCATGCTCGAAAACCCTCTAATGTAACTGAATTAGGACAATTCTGCATAGATGAGTGGGCCAAAATTCCTCCAGGACGCTGTAAAAGCCTCATTGCACGTTATCGCAAACGCTTGGTTGCAGTTGTTGCTGCTAAGGGTGGCCCAACCAGTTATTAGGTTTAGGGGGCAATCACTTTTTCACACAGGGCCATGATGGTTTGGATTTTTTTTCACCTTTAATAATAAACACCTTCATTTACAAATTGCATTTTGTGTTTACTTGTGTTGTCCTTGACTATTGTTTAAATTGGTTTGATGTTCCGAAACACTTAAGTGTGACAAACATGCAAAGGAACAGGAAATGAGGAAGGGGGCAAACACTTTTTCACACCACTGTATGTAGTGCATTACTGACAAAAAGATTACAAATTTTCAGCACCATAACAGAAATGTGTGGAGTCCTGAAAATGGCGTCATTGGTGGTAAATTAAAAAGCACTGTGGGTGTTATTTACTAAAGGCAAATCCACAATGCACTACAAGTGCACTGCAAAAGTGCACCTGAAACTGCACTTGGAGTGCAAAGTGGATTTGCCTTTAGTAAATAACACCCATTGTCACAGAAAACAACAACTTTACTACAAATACTGCTTTTGGGGTATTGCATAAGGAAGCCACACATTGTTGATGATGTTAAATTTTACTTCAAGCACATTCACATGTGCGCTTCTAAAAGGGTTTTACAACAAACCAACATATTTGGTGTAGATAACATTATTTTTCAAAACAGTAATATAACTTGACGCTTTTGTGTTAACAGGCATGTATCAAAGCATAACATACAGGACACAGGAACTTACAAAGTTCAACTTTGAAAAGTGAAGACAATATCACACATGAGTATGTCCAAACTGTGTTGATATTGCCTTCATCACATGGGGTGTCACCAATGGAAAAGCCAAATTTCGAAGATGCGCACAAATTGGGGGTCAAACTGGGCATGTTCTTCCTGAACCCATGCCTATAATGTAAAAATGTGCTATCTCCCATCATGGGGGATCAATTGACGTGTTTTGGGGGTGCAACCCCTTCTCCTCAGCCACTTTAGTAGCAAGGAAGGGGTTGCACCCACAAAACGTGTACATTGATCCCCCGTGATCTTAAAATTCTACAATTGTTTTTTCAAACAGAAAATGTCTGCTAGCTATTCTGGTGTGTTTCAGATTCTCCCTAAAACATCAATGATGTTCTTCATTTTTTGTTGAACATCATTGATGTTTTTCTTGATATCATCTAAATCGCGATTGCACACCATTATCCCCCCGATGAGGACGTGTGCACTTTCACTGGTAAAATGCGATTCTTCTTCCACAACATCCACATCACTTAAAAGAAACCCAAAAAAACACAGTGTATTATACAGTGGTGTGAAAAAGTGTTTGCCCCCTTCCTCATTTCCTGTTCCTTTGCATGTTTGTCACACTTAAGTGTTTCGGAACATCAAACCAATTTAAACAATAGTCAAGGACAACACAAGTAAACACAAAATGCAATTTGTAAATGAAGGTGTTTATTATTAAAGGTGAAAAAAAATCCAAACCATCATGGCCCTGTGTGAAAAAGTGATTGCCCCCCTTGTTAAAACATACTATAACTGTGGTTGTCCACACCTGAGTTCAATTTCTCTAGCCACACCCAGGCCTGATTATTGCCACACCTGTTCACAATCAAGGCATCACTTAAATAGGAGCTGCTTGACACAGTAAGGTCCACCAGAAGATCCTTAAAAGCTACACATCATGCCGAGACCCAAAGAAATTCAGGAACAATTGAGAAAGAAAGTAATTGAGATCTATCAGTCTGGAAAGGGTTATAAAGCCATTTCCAAAGCTTTGGGAATCCAGCGAACCACAGTGAGAGCCATAATTTCTCCACAACACATCTTGATGATCCCCAAGACTTTTGGGACAACATTCTGTGGACCGATGAGACAAAAGTGGAACTCTTTGGAAGGTGTGTGTCCAAGTATATCTGGCGTAGAAGGAACACTGCATTTCAGAAAAAGAACATTATACCAACAGTAAAATATGGTGGTGGTAGTGTGATGGTCTGGGGCTGTTTTGCTGCTTCAGGCCCTGGAAGACTTGCCGTGATAAAAGGAACTATGAATTCTGCTGTCTACCAAGAGATCCTGAAGGAGAATGTCCGACCATCTGTTCGTGTACTCAAGCTGAAACGAACTTGGGTTCTGCAGCAGGACAATGATCCTAAACACACCAGCAAGTCCACCACCGAATGGCTGAAGAAAAAACAAAATGAAGACTTTGGAGTGGCCTAGCCAAAGTCCTGACCTGAATCCTATTGAGATGTTGTGGTATGACCTTAAAAAGGCCGTTCATGCTCGAAAACCCTCTAATGTAACTGAATTAGGACAATTCTGCATAGATGAGTGGGCCAAAATTCCTCCAGGACGCTGTAAAAGCCTCATTGCACGTTATCGCAAACGCTTGGTTGCAGTTGTTGCTGCTAAGGGTGGCCCAACCAGTTATTAGGTTTAGGGGGCAATCACTTTTTCACACAGGGCCATGATGGTTTGGATTTTTTTTCACCTTTAATAATAAACACCTTCATTTACAAATTGCATTTTGTGTTTACTTGTGTTGTCCTTGACTATTGTTTAAATTGGTTTGATGTTCCGAAACACTTAAGTGTGACAAACATGCAAAGGAACAGGAAATGAGGAAGGGGGCAAACACTTTTTCACACCACTGTATGTAGTGCATTACTGACAAAAAGATTACAAATTTTCAGCACCATAACAGAAATGTGTGGAGTCCTGAAAATGGCGTCATTGGTGGTAAATTAAAAAGCACTGTGGGTGTTATTTACTAAAGGCAAATCCACAATGCACTACAAGTGCACTGCAAAAGTGCACCTGAAACTGCACTTGGAGTGCAAAGTGGATTTGCCTTTAGTAAATAACACCCATTGTCACAGAAAACAACAACTTTACTACAAATACTGCTTTTGGGGTATTGCATAAGGAAGCCACACATTGTTGATGATGTTAAATTTTACTTCAAGCACATTCACATGTGCGCTTCTAAAAGGGTTTTACAACAAACCAACATATTTGGTGTAGATAACATTATTTTTCAAAACAGTAATATAACTTGACGCTTTTGTGTTAACAGGCATGTATCAAAGCATAACATACAGAACACAGGAACTTACAAAGTTCAACTTTGAAAAGTGAAGACAATATCACACATGAGTATGTCCAAACTGTGTTGATATTGCCTTCATCACATGGGGTGTCACCAATGGAAAAGCCAAATTTCGAAGATGCGCACAAATTGGGGGTCAAACTGGGCATGTTCTTCCTGAACCCATGCCTATAATGTAAAAATGTGCTATCTCCCATCATGGGGGATCAATTGACGTGTTTTGGGGGTGCAACCCCTTCTCCTCAGCCACTTTAGTAGCAAGGAAGGGGTTGCACCCACAAAACGTGTACATTGATCCCCCGTGATCTTAAAATTCTACAATTGTTTTTTCAAACAGAAAATGTCTGCTAGCTATTCTGGTGTGTTTCAGATTCTCCCTAAAACATCAATGATGTTCTTCATTTTTTGTTGAACATCATTGATGTTTTTCTTGATATCATCTAAATCGCGATTGCACACCATTATCCCCCCGATGAGGACGTGTGCACTTTCACTGGTAAAATGCGATTCTTCTTCCACAACATCCACATCACTTAAAAGAAACCCAAAAAAACACAGTGTATTATACAGTGGTGTGAAAAAGTGTTTGCCCCCTTCCTCATTTCCTGTTCCTTTGCATGTTTGTCACACTTAAGTGTTTCGGAACATCAAACCAATTTAAACAATAGTCAAGGACAACACAAGTAAACACAAAATGCAATTTGTAAATGAAGGTGTTTATTATTAAAGGTGAAAAAAAATCCAAACCATCATGGCCCTGTGTGAAAAAGTGATTGCCCCCCTTGTTAAAACATACTATAACTGTGGTTGTCCACACCTGAGTTCAATTTCTCTAGCCACACCCAGGCCTGATTATTGCCACACCTGTTCACAATCAAGGCATCACTTAAATAGGAGCTGCTTGACACAGTAAGGTCCACCAGAAGATCCTTAAAAGCTACACATCATGCCGAGACCCAAAGAAATTCAGGAACAATTGAGAAAGAAAGTAATTGAGATCTATCAGTCTGGAAAGGGTTATAAAGCCATTTCCAAAGCTTTGGGAATCCAGCGAACCACAGTGAGAGCCATAATTTCTCCACAACACATCTTGATGATCCCCAAGACTTTTGGGACAACATTCTGTGGACCGATGAGACAAAAGTGGAACTCTTTGGAAGGTGTGTGTCCAAGTATATCTGGCGTAGAAGGAACACTGCATTTCAGAAAAAGAACATTATACCAACAGTAAAATATGGTGGTGGTAGTGTGATGGTCTGGGGCTGTTTTGCTGCTTCAGGCCCTGGAAGACTTGCCGTGATAAAAGGAACTATGAATTCTGCTGTCTACCAAGAGATCCTGAAGGAGAATGTCCGACCATCTGTTCGTGTACTCAAGCTGAAACGAACTTGGGTTCTGCAGCAGGACAATGATCCTAAACACACCAGCAAGTCCACCACCGAATGGCTGAAGAAAAACAGAATGAAGACTTTGGAGTGGCCTAGCCAAAGTCCTGACCTGAATCCTATTGAGATGTTGTGGTATGACCTTAAAAAGGCCGTTCATGCTCGAAAACCCTCTAATGTAACTGAATTAGGACAATTCTGCAAAGATGAGTGGGCCAAAATTCCTCCAGGACGCTGTAAAAGCCTCATTGCACGTTATCGCAAACGCTTGGTTGCAGTTGTTGCTGCTAAGGGTGGCCCAACCAGTTATTAGGTTTAGGGGGCAATCACTTTTTCACACAGGGCCATGATGGTTTGGATTTTTTTTCACCTTTAATAATAAACACCTTCATTTACAAATTGCATTTTGTGTTTACTTGTGTTGTCCTTGACTATTGTTTAAATTGGTTTGATGTTCCGAAACACTTAAGTGTGACAAACATGCAAAGGAACAGGAAATGAGGAAGGGGCAAACACTTTTTCACACCACTGTAAATATGCAGGCATACATTGATTAGCTTTTTCTGAAGCTGTGGTCTCAGACACTCACATGTTGTGGTGACAATTTCGACAATCTCTCCTTCCTCCTCCTCCTCTCCTTCTGGTGTTGGTATTTCCCCTTCTTTGGGAGGTGTGGGGTCCCTGGTGTCCTCAGACGTCCCGAGTCTTCTCTCCCCTATGAGAAACAAAGGTACAATTTTAACTTGGTACATCACTAGCCTATACTGCTTCTAGATTGAGGCTTATTTTTGGACAAGATTAGGAGAGTTTAGCCTGACATTATTACGGTTTGTCTTGTGTTGTGTCTTGCAGAGCAAACAATGGATCCTCTGGACCTGCCCTTTTTCCGGGTACTGATCATTGATTAGCTCACGGAGCTGCCCTGCCTGTGGGATATTTCACACCCCGATTATAATGACCAAACTAAGAGGAAGGCAGCGCTGCATAAACTAGTTAATTTGTATAAGATCATGGTCCCCACGGCAGACATGAAATATGTGAAGTACAAACTTCGTACCATGAGGACTACATATCTGATGGAGCGCAGTTTGTTCCGGGAGTCCCTGCGATCAGGAGATCCAAATGCCATTTATGTCCCCAGGATGCTGTTATATGACAGGCTGCATTTTCTAGCAGGCCAGAGGGAACCCATGCCATCACTCTACTGGCTTTCCAGGCTTACTTCCCCACCAGCTGAGGCTTCTGATGTCCAACCTGGGCCTTTGCTTATGTATTTTTTGTTGCAATCATTGCTCTCCCATAGAACTCTGAGGGATCTTTCTGCCCCACAGATATCTATTACTATATAAATCATCTAAATATGTATATTGTCACTTATTATTGAGATATATATTGAAATACAAAAATACATATACTTCTGGGGTGAGCTATTATGTTCCTTCTCACTATCTTAAAATGCCTTTTTGACCATCTCTTTTTAGAGTCATCGGTCGACACTGTCCAACTTGGATATACTATAACCAGTGGTATAACAAGTTAAGATTCACCGACAGGTATGATCAGTGATTTTATATGCATTATCTACGTTACAAAAGTGATTACTCGTTAACCTGACATATATATACATGTTTTATCTTGTAGGGCTCTCTTTTTATTGTCCGACCCCAGTGTGTTCTACAGGCGCCCCCCAAACGATCGCTCCCTTTTGGTATAGACGCACTACATCCAACTGCTGGAGCAATTACTGAGCTCCAGTTGGCTGATGGGCATCTATATATATTTGGTATACAACCAACCTCTTTTGAGGTTGCAAAGTGAAGAATAGGGATGGGCCCGGTGCTCGATGTGAACCCATGTTCGCATCGAGCACCGGGCGTTCGCTCGATCGGCGAGCCCAGAACTATTTGGGCCGCTCGCATCGCATTCGTGTGATGCGAGCGGCCCCGCAATGCATTGCGGCCGGCGCGGCCGGCGCAGTGCATTGCTGGCTGATGATTGGCCAAGCATGCACTGTGACCCCGCATGCTTGGCCAATCACAGCGCCGGAAACTCGAAGAGCCATAATTGGCTACAGGCAGGACGCCTGTAGCCAATTACAGCTCAGGGGCTTTAGTGCACGCCCCCTCTTATAAAAGGCCGCCACGCCGTCTGCGCCGGTCACATGCTGTTCCGGCGTAGATAGAGCAGGATCGTTCTGTGTCACTCTGCTGGATTTAGTTAGTTAGAGAGATTTACTTAGAGAGATTGAGTTAGATAGATTCATTTAGAAAGATTGATTTAGAAAGAGGGGCTTGTAGTGTGTTCGTGGCAGGCAGGCACTGGCAGCAAACAGAGCTCCTGTATTTTGTTCCCAGAAGCACCTATAGGACTTGTAGTGTGTTCGTGGCAGGCAGGCAGAGCTCCTATATTTTGTTCCCAGAAGCACCTATAGGACTTGTAGTGTGTTCGTGGCAGGCAGGCAGAGCTCCTATATTTTGTTCCCAGAAGCACCTATAGGACTTGTAGTGTGTTCGTGGCAGGCAGGCAGAGCTCCTATATTTTGTTCCCATAAGCACCTATAGGACTTGTAGTGTGTTTGTGGCAGGCAGGCAGAGCTCCTATATTTTGTTCCCAGAAGCACCTATAGGACTTGAAGTGTGTTAGTCCCATCACACAGACCTATATTTTCTTCCCAGAAGCACCTATAGGACTTGAAGTGTGTTAGTCCCATCACACAGAGATCATATATTTTGTTCCCAGAAGCACCTATAGGACTTGAAGTGTGTTAGTCCCATCACACAGACCTACATTTTCTTCCCAGAAGCACCTATAGGACTTGAAGTGTGTTAGTCCCATCACACAGAGATCATATATTTTGTTCCCAGAGGCACCTATAGGACTTGAAGTGTGTTAGTCCCATCACACAGACCTATATTTTCTTCCCAGAAGCACCTATAGGACTTGAAGTGTGTTAGTCCCATCACACAGAGATCATATATTTTGTTCCCAGAAGCACCTATAGGACTTGAAGTGTGTTAGTCCCATCACACAGACCTATATTTTCTTCCCAGAAGCACCCATAGGACTTGAAGTGTGTTAGTCCCATCACACAGAGATCATATATTTTGTTCCCAGAAGCACCTATAGGACTTGAAGTGTGTTAGTCTCATCACACAGAGATCATATATTTTGTTCCCAGAAGCACCTATAGGACTTGAAGTGTGTTAGTCCCCATCACACAGAGATCATATATTTTGTTCCCAGAGGCACCTATAGGACTTGAAGTGTGTTAGTCCCATCACACAGACCTATATTTTCTTCCCAGAAGCACCCATAGGACTTGAAGTGTGTTAGTCCCATCACACAGAGATCCTATATTTTGTTCCCAGAAGCACCTATAGGACTTGAAGTGTGTTAGTCCCATCACACAGACCTACATTTTCTTCCAGAAGCACCTATAGGACTTGAAGTGTGTTAGTCCCATCACACAGAGATCATATATTTTGTTCCCAGAGGCACCTATAGGACTTGAAGTGTGTTAGTCCATCACACAGACCTATATTTTCTTCCCAGAAGCACCCATAGGACTTGAAGTGTGTTAGTCCCATCACACAGAGATCATATATTTTGTTCCCAGAAGCACCTATAGGACTTGAAGTGTGTTAGTCCCATCACACAGGACTACATTTTCTTCCCAGAAGCACCTATAGGACTTGAAGTGTGTTAGTCCCATCACACAGAGATCATATATTTTGTTCCCAGAGGCACCTATAGGACTTGAAGTGTGTTAGTCCCATCACACAGAGATCATATATTTTGTTCCCAGAAGCACCTATAGGACTTGAAGTGTGTTAGTCCCATCACACAGACCTACATTTTCTTCCCCAGAAGCACCTATAGGACTTGAAGTGTGTTAGTCCCATCACACAGAGATCATATATTTTGTTCCCAGAAGCACCTATAGGACTTGAAGTGTGTTAGTCCCCATCACACAGACCTATATTTTCTTCCCAGAAGCACCCATAGGACTTGAAGTGTGTTAGTCCCATCACACAGAGATCCTATATTTTGTTCCCAGAAGCACCTATAGGACTTGAAGTGTGTTAGTCCCATCACACAGACCTACATTTTCTTCCCAGAAGCACCTATAGGACTTGAAGTGTGTTAGTCCCATCACACAGAGATCATATATTTTGTTCCCAGAAGCACCTATAGGACTTGAAGTGTGTTAGTCCCATCACACAGACCTATATTTTCTTCCCAGAAGCACCCATAGGACTTGAAGTGTGTTAGTCCCATCACACAGAGATCATATATTTTGTTCCCAGAAGCACCTATAGGACTTGAAGTGTGTTAGTCTCATCACACAGAGATCATATATTTTGTTCCCAGAAGCACCTATAGGACTTGAAGTGTGTTAGTCCCATCACACAGACCTATATTTTCTTCCCAGAAGCACCCATAGGACTTGAAGTGTGTTAGTCCCATCACACAGAGATCATATATTTTCTTCCCAGAAGCACCTATAGGACTTGAAGTGTGTTAGTCCCATCACACAGACCTATATTTTCTTCCCAGAAGCACCCATAGGACTTGAAGTGTGTTAGTCCCATCACACAGAGATCCTATATTTTGTTCCCAGAAGCACCTATAGGACTTGAAGTGTGTTAGTCCCATCACACAGACCTACATTTTCTTCCCAGAAGCACCTATAGGACTTGAAGTGTGTTAGTCCCATCACACAGAGATCATATATTTTTCTTCCCAGAAGCACCTATAGGACTTGAAGTGTGTTAGTCCATCACACAGACCTATATTTTCTTCCCAGAAGCACCCATAGGACTTGAAGTGTGTTAGTCCCATCACACAGAGATCCTATATTTTGTTCCCAGAAGCACCTATAGGACTTGAAGTGTGTTAGTCCCATCACACAGACCTACATTTTTCTTCCCAGAAGCACCTATAGGACTTGAAGTGTGTTAGTCCCATCACACAGAGATCATATATTTTGTTCCCAGAGGCACCTATAGGAATTGAAGTGTGTTAGTCCCATCACACAGACCTATATTTTCTTCCCAGAAGCACCATAGGACTTGAAGTGTGTTAGTCCCATCACACAGAGATCATATATTTTGTTCCCAGAAGCACCTATAGGACTTGAAGTGTGTTAGTCCCATCACACAGACCTACATTTTCTTCCCAGAAGCACCTATAGGACTTGAAGTGTGTTAGTCCCATCACACAGAGATCATATATTTTGTTCCCAGAGGCACCTATAGGACTTGAAGTGTGTTAGTCCCATCACACAGAGATCATATATTTTGTTCCCAGAAGCACCTATAGGACTTGAAGTGTGTTAGTCCCATCACACAGACCTACATTTTCTTCCCAGAAGCACCTATAGGACTTGAAGTGTGTTAGTCCCATCACACAGAGATCATATATTTTGTTCCCAGAAGCACCTATAGGACTTGAAGTGTGTTAGTCCCATCACACAGACATATATTTTCTTCCCAGAAGCACCCATAGGACTTGAAGTGTGTTAGTCCCATCACACAGAGATCATATATTTTGTTCCCAGAAGCACCTATAGGACTTGAAGTGTGTTAGTCCCATCACACAGACCTACATTTTCTTTCCAGAAGCACCTATAGGACTTGAAGTGTGTTAGTCCCATCACACAGAGATCATATATTTTGTTCCCAGAGGCACCTATAGGACTTGAAGTGTGTTAGTCCCATCACACAGAGATCATATATTTTGTTCCCAGAAGCACCTATAGGACTTGAAGTGTGTTAGTCCCATCACACAGAGATCATATATTTTGTTCCCAGAAGCACCTATAGGACTTGAAGTGTGTTTAGTCCCATCACACAGACCTACATTTTCTTCCCAGAAGCACCTATAGGACTTGAAGTGTGTTAGTCCCATCACACAGAGATCATATATTTTGTTCCCAGAAGCACCTATAGGACTTGAAGTGTGTTTAGTCCCATCACACAGACCTATATTTTCTTCCCAGAAGCACCCATAGGACTTGAAGTGTGTTAGTCCCATCACACAGAGATCATATATTTTGTTCCCAGAAGCACCTATAGGACTTGAAGTGTGTTAGTCCCAACACACAGAGATCATATATTTTGTTCCCAGAAGCACCTATAGGACTTGAAGTGTGTTAGTCCCATCACACAGACCTATATTTTCTTCCCAGAAGCACCCATAGGACTTGAAGTGTGTTAGTCCCATCACACAGAGATCATATATTTTGTTCCCAGAAGCACCTATAGGACTTGAAGTGTGTTAGTCCCATCACACAGACCTATATTTTCTTCCAGAAGCACCCATAGGACTTGAAGTGTGTTAGTCCATCACACAGAGATCCTATATTTTGTTCCCAGAAGCACCTATAGGACTTGAAGTGTGTTAGTCCCATCACACAGACCTACATTTTCTTCCCAGAAGCACTATAGGACTTGAAGTGTGTTAGTCCCATCACACAGAGATCATATATTTTGTTCCCAGAAGCACCTATAGGACTTGAAGTGTGTTAGTCCCCCATCACACAGACCTATATTTTTCTTCCCAGAAGCACCCATAGGACTTGAAGTGTGTTAGTCCCATCACACTGAGATCATATATTTTGTTCCCAGAAGCACCTATAGGACTTGAAGTGTGTTAGTCCCATCACACAGACCTACATTTTCTTCCCAGAAGCACCTATAGGACTTGAAGTGTGGTAGTCCCATCACACAGAGATCATATATTTTGTTCCCAGAGGCACCTATAGGACTTGAAGTGTGTTAGTCCCATCACACAGAGATCATATATTTTGTTCCCAGAAGCACCTATAGGACTTGAAGTGTGTTAGTCCCATCACACAGACCTACATTTTCTTCCCAGAAGCACCTATGGACTTGAAGTGTGTTAGTCCCATCACACAGAGATCATATATTTTGTTCCCAGAGGCACCTATAGGACTTGAAGTGTGTTAGTCCCATCACACAGACCTATATTTTCTTCCCAGAAGCACCCATAGGACTTGAAGTGTGTTAGTCCATCACACAGAGATCATATATTTTGTTCCCAGAAGCACCTATAGGACTTGAAGTGTGTTAGTCTCATCACACAGAGATCATATATTTTGTTCCCAGAAGCACCTATAGGACTTGAAGTGTGTTAGTCCCATCACACAGACCTATATTTTCTTCCCTGAAGCACCTATAGGACTTGAAGTGTGTTAGTCCCATCACACAGAGATCATATATTTTGTTCCCAGAAGCACCTATAGTACTTGAAGTGTGTTAGTCCCATCACACAGACCTATATTTTCTTCCCAGAAGCACCATAGGACTTGAAGTGTGTTAGTCCCATCACACAGAGATCCTATATTTTGTTCCCATGAAGCACCTATAGGACTTGAAGTGTGTTAGTCCCATCACACAGAGATCCTAAATTTTGTTCCCAGAAGCACCTAATAGGACTTGAAGTGTGTTAGTCCCATCACACCAGAGATCATATATTTTGTTCCCAGCGGCACCTATAGGACTTGAAGTGTGTTAGTCCATCACACAGACCTATATTTTCTTCCCAGAAGCACCCTTTAGGACTTGAAGTGTGTTAATCCCATCACACAGAGAGCATATATTTGGTTCCCAGAAGCACCTATAGGACTTGAAGTGTGTTAGTCTCATCACACAGACCTCATATATGTTCTTCCCAGAATCACCTATAGGACTTGAAGTGTGTTAGTTCCCATCACACAGAGATCATATATTTTGTTCCCAGAAGCACCTATAGGACTTGAAGTGTGTTAGTCCCATCACACAGATTCTATATTTTCTTCCCAGAACACCCTATAGGACTTGAAGTGTGTTAGTCCCATCACCCAGAGATCATACATTTTGTTCCCAGAAGCACCTATAGGACTTGAAGTGTGTTAGTCTCATCACACAGAGATCATATATTTTGTTCCCAGAGGCACCTATAGGACTTGAAGTGTGTTAGTCCCATAACATAGACCTATATTTTCTTCCCAGAAGCACCTATATGACTTGAAGTGTGTTAGTCCCATCACACTGAGCTCCTCTATTTTCTTTGCAGGAAGCACCCATAGGACTTCTATAGTGTGTTAGTGGCATCACACAGAGCTCCTTTATTTTCTTCTCAGCAGCACCCACAGGACTTCTAGTGTGTTAGTGGCATCACACAGAGCTCCTCTATTTTCTTTGCAGAAGCACCCATAGGACTTCTAGTGTGTTAGTGGCATCACACAGAGCTCCTATATTGTCTTCTCAGAAGCACCCACAGGACTTCTAGTGTGTTAGTGGCATCACACAGAGCTCCTCTATTTTCTTTGCAGAAGCACCATAGGACTTCTAGTGTGTTAGTGGCATCACACAGAGCTCCTATATTTTCTTCTCAGCAGCACCCACAGGACTTCTAGTGTGTTAGTGGCATCACACAGAGCTCCTCTATTTTCTTTGCAGAAGCACCCATAGGACTTCTAGTGTGTTAGTGGCATCACACAGAGCTCCTATATTTTCTTCTCAGCAGCACCCACAGGACTTCTAGTGTGTTAGTGGCATCACACAGAGCTCCTCTATTTTCTTTGCAGAAGCACCCATAGGACTTCTAGTGTGTTAGTGGCATCACACAGAGCTCCTATATTTTCTTCTCAGCAGCACCCACAGGACTTCTAGTGTGTTAGTGGCATCACACAGAGCTCCTCTATTTTCTTTGCAGAAGCACCCATAGGACTTCTAGTGTGTTAGTGGCATCACACAGAGCTCCTATATTTTCTTCTCAGCAGCACCCACAGGACTTCTAGTGTGTTAGTGGCATCACACAGAGCTCCTCTATTTTGTTTGCAGAAGCACCCATAGGACTTCTAGTGTGTTAGTGGCATCACACAGAGCTCCTATATTTTCTTCTCAGCAGCACCCACAGGACTTCTAGTGTGTTAGTGGCATCACACAGAGCTCCTCTATTTTCTTTGCAGAAGCACCCATAGGACTTCTAGTGTGTTAGTGGCATCACACAGAGCTCCTATATTTTCTTCTCAGCAGCACCCACAGGACTTCTAGAGTGTTAGTGGCATCACACAGAGCTCCTCTATTTTCTTTGCAGAAGCACCCATAGGACTTCTAGTGTGTTAGTGGCATCACACAGAGCTCCTATATTTTCTTCTCAGCAGCACCCACAGGACTTCTAGTGTGTTAGTGGCATCACACAGAGCTCCTCTATTTTCTTTGCAGAAGCACCCATAGGACTTCTAGTGTGTTAGTGGCATCACACAGAGCTCCTATATTTTCTTCTCAGCAGCACCCACAGGACTACCGACTACAATGGCTGGAAGACCGCCAAGGGGAGGCAGAGCGTGCAGAGCCAAGAACACAGGGCAGGCAGGCTCTGTTTCTAGTGGACGTGGCCGTGGACGTGGTCGTGCATCGTCATCAGCGCGTGGCCATGGGACACGCGCGTCTTTGTTTTCGGCAGCTGGACATGTGGAGCCGCATCATGCTGAAGGCTTGGTAGAATGGATGACCAAGCCCTCCTCATCCTCCTCATCCTCTCTCACCCAGGCTCAGGGTACTGGCAGAGCAGCTGCCAACGCGTACTCAATGGCATCATCAGCCACCCCTTCCCTAGACCCACCATGTCCTCCTGAGGAGTCCCCCGAACTCTTTGAGCACAGTGTTGGGCACATGCTCCAGGAGGATGCCCAACGATTCGAAGGCTCGGATGAAGATACCCAGCTTGAGGAATCTGGCAGTACTGTTCCACCAGCTGCAGCTTTCTGCCAGGTTTGCTCTAGTGTGAAGAGGGAGGGGATGATGAGGTCACTGACTCCACGTGGGTGCCTGAAGGGAGAGAGGATGAGGAGGAGGACGAGGAGGAGGAGGATGCGGCGTCACATGTCCAACGAGGCAGGATGCCCCCAGGAGGCCAGGTAAAGGCCAGCACAGCAACTGTACAACACCGCAGAGCTCCGCCTGTGCAGGGCGCTGCCTCTGCACGTTATCAGAAAAGTTCTTTGGTGTGGGCCTTTTTTGAGACGAGTGCATCAGATCGCACCACTGCTATTTGCAATATTTGTCTCAAGCGAATCTCGCGTGGCCAAAACATCAGCCGCTTGGGCACCACAAGCATGACCAGACATATGTCGACCTGCCATGCAGCTCGTTGGCAGGCACACATAAATGACCCACACCAAAGAACTAAGCGGACCTCTCCTTGCTCCTCATCAGCTGGGATCTCCATCCCCACTACACCTTCAGTCCTCTCTGAAAGCTGCTCTGAGAGGACTGAAGGTGTAGAATTAGGTGTGTCACAACCAAGTACTTGCAGTACACCGACGTCCGATTGCAGCAGGCAAATTTCCCTGCCCCAGCTGCTGGACCGTAGAAAGAAGGTACACTCCCAGCCATCCACATGCCCAGCGGTTGAATGCTAGCTTGCTAAATTGCTAGCACTTCAACTGCTGCCTTTTCAGTTGGTAGACTCGGCCCCCTTCCGTGAGTTTGTTCAATGTGCGGTTCCTCAGTGGCAGGTTCCCAAACGCCACTTTTTCTCACGGAAGGCGATTCCGTCTCTCTACCGGCATGTGGAAGGCAATGTCCATGCCTCGCTGGACAGGGCGGTCAGCGGTAAGGTGCATATTACCGCTGACTCATGGTCCAGCAGGCATGGACAGGGACGGTACCTTTCTTTCACGGCCCATTGGGTCACTCTATTGGCAGCTGGGAGGGATGCAGGACAAGGTGCAGTAGTGTTGGAGGTTGTTCCGCCACCACGCCTCCAAAACGCTACTACTGCTACTGGTTGTGACACACCTCTCTCCTCCACCCCCTCCTCTTCTTCTTCCTCCAGTGCTCTGTCCTTGGAACCAGCGGTGCTCCGTAGGCGTACAAGGGCTACGCAAGTACGCAGGCAAAAAGATGCCATGCCGTGCTTGCGCTGGTGTGTTTGGGGACAGGAGCCACACTGGGCCAGAGGTTCTGGCAGCTCTGCAGGGGCAGGCCGAGAGGTGGTTGACGCCACGTCAGCTTAAGCCAGGAATGGTCGTTTCTGACAATGGCACCAACCTCCTCTCCGCCCTGCGACAGGGGCAGCTCACCCATGTGCCCTGCATGGCTCACGTCCTCAACCTGGTGGTGCAGCGGTTCTTGGGCGGTTCCCAGGCTTACAGGATGTCCTGAGGCAGGCCAGGAAAGTCTGTGTGCATTTTTCCGCCGATCTTATAATGCCAGTGCTCGCTGACTGAGCTGCAAAAGGAGCTGAACCTGCCCAAGAACCGCCTAATATGTGACATGCCACCAGGTGGAACTCAACGTTGGCCATGCTGCAGCGACTGCACACGCAGCAGAGGGCCATCAATGAGTACCTTTGCGACTACGGCACCAGGACAGGGTCAGGGGAGCTTGGTTTTTTTTCCCCACGTCAGTGGAGCATGATCAGGGATGCATGCACTGTCCTCCTCACCATTTGAGGAGGCCACGAGGATGGTGAGCAGTGACAGTGCATGCATCAGTGACACTGTCCCTCTTGTCCACCTTTTGGAGCATACGCTGCGTGGGATAATGGACAGGGCACTTGAGGCAGAACAGAGGCAGGAAGAGAGGACTTCCTTGCCTCTCAAGGCCCCCTTTATCCGGACAGTGTTCCTTCTGTCCCACCCATCACACAGGAAGAGGATGAAGAGGAGGAGGAGGAGGAGGAGGATTGTGTGAGCATGGAGGTGGAGCCTGGCACTCAGCATCAGCAGCAGCAGTCTTTTAGGGATGATGTACAGTCCCAACAAACCAGTGGACTTGTACGTGGCTGGGAGGAGGTGGCTGGCGATCATGTCATCCTCAGTGACCCATAAGACTCCGGACCGAATGCCTCAGCTAACCTACGCTGCATGGCCTCCCTGATCCTGCAAAGCCTGCGGAAGGATCCTCGTGTTCTTCGGATCAAGGAGAGGGACCATTACTGGCTGGCCACTCTCCTTGATCCGCGGTACAAGGGTAAGGTTGCGGACCTTATCTTGCCGTCGCAGAGGGAGCAGAGGATGAGACATCTCAGGGAGGCCTTGCAGAAAGGTCTGTGCAACGCGTTCCCAGAAACTGGGAGGTTACAAACTCCTGGTCCTGGGCGACGAGTTGCTGAGGCTTCGGTCAGTAGCAGAAGGAGCGGTGGGGAAGGTGGACGTCTGACCGATGCGTTCAGACAATTTTTTTAGTCCGCAGCCCCAAGGTATGATCGGTTCCAGCAACCATCGCCAGCGTCTGATATACATGGTGCAGGAAAACCTTGGGGCAAGGTCAGACTTGGACACCTTTCCCACCGAAAATCCTCTGGCTTACTGGGTCCTGAGGATGGATCACTGGCCAGAGCTTGCACAGTATGCAATTGAGCTACTGGCCTGTCCTGCCTCCAGCGTTCTTTTCCGAACGCACATTCAGTGCTGCTGGAGGATTTGTCACCGATCATAGGGTGCGCCTGTCCACCGCCTCGGTTGATCGACTGACCTTCATCAAAATGAATCAGTCTTGGATCACCACCAGCTACCAGGCACCTGAGGCGGATATAACCGAATAATTTTTAATGTCACATCCCTTCAAGACTGCCTATGCTGATGCTGAGTGACTGTCCTCTTATGTTCACTGACTATCCTCTTCCTCCTCCTCAATGATCCATGCCACCACACCAGTGCCTAAGGCACAATTTTTCAGCCCCTGTTTAACAGGGGCGTGTACATACAATTTTTTAAAAAAAAATGCTTCGCAACACGTGTGACTGCTGTGCTCCAAGTACAGTATCTGTGAGGGGTTGCAGTGTTGTGGCACCAGCACCAGTGCCTAAGGCACAATTTTTCAGCCCCTGTTTAACAGGGGCGTGTACTTACAATTTTTTAAAAAAATGCTTCGCAACACGTGTGACTGCTGTGCTCCAAGTACAGTATCTGTGAGGGGTTGCAGTGTTGTGGCACCAGCACCAGTGCCTAAGGCACAATTTTTCAGCCCCTGTTTAACAGGGCGTGTACTTACAATTTTTAAAAAAAATGCTTCGCAACACGTGTGACTGCTGTGCTCCAAGTACAGTATCTGTGAGGGGTTGCAGTGTTGTGGCACCAGCACCATGCCTAAGGCACAATTTTCAGCCCCTGTTTAACAGGGGCGTGTACTTACAATTTTTTAAAAAATGCTTCGCAACACGTGTGACTGCTGTGCTCCAAGTACAGTATCTGTGAGGGTTGCAGTGTTGTGGCACCAGCACCAGTGCCTAAGGCACAATTTTTCAGCCCCTGTTTAACAGGGCGGGTAATTACAAATCTTGATCTAATAGTTCACAGCAGGGCCCATTCCTGCGCCCACCAAGAGTAACTATGAGGGCCTACAGTCTTGTGGCAACACCGTCCACCACCACCGCCAAAGGCCCAATTTTTCTGCCCTGTTCATCAGGTGCTTGCAATACAAATCTTGATCTAATAGTTCACAGCAGGGCCCATTCCTGCGCCCACCAAGAGTAACTATGAGGGCCTACAGTCTTGTGGCAACACCGTCCACCACCACCGCCAAAGGCCCAATTTTTCTGCCCTGTTCATCAGGTGCTTGCAATTACAAATCTTGATCTAATAACTCACAGCAGGGCCCATTCCTGCGCCCACCAAGAGTAACTATGAGGGCCTACAGTCTTGTGGCAACACCGTCCACCACCACCGCCAAAGGCCCAATTTTTCTGCCCTGTTCATCAGGTGCTTGCAATTACAAATCTTGATCTAATAACTCACAGCAGGGCCCATTCCTGCGCCCACCAAGAGTAACTGTGAGAGCTTACAGTCTTGTGGCAACACCGTCCACCACCACCACCACCACCCCCAATTTTTCTGCCCTGTTCAACAGGTGCATGCAATTACAAATCTTGATCTATTAACTCACAGCAGGGCCCATTCCTGTGCCCACCAGTCTTGTGGCTACACCAACATCTAATAGGGCAAATTTCTGCAGAGTATATACGCCAGGCCCCTACTTTCAAACATCCAACTTACAAACGACTCCTACTTGCAAATGGAAAGAGAAAACAGGAAGTGAGAGGAAATCTACCCCTAGGAAGGGAAATTCTATCCTGTTAGATTTAATTTGGGAAAAAGGTATCTCCTCTCTACTGATACTTTATCACCAATCCTTGTTTCAATTAAAACCCCACTTTTTCCAAAAACATTTGTCATTGGGACGGAAAGTGAGGTGACATGTTCTGAACAGATGTGCAAAGACAGCAAATGTTACAGGGTGATAACCCCTCCCTATGTTCTCCAAAAAGCTTAAAAATAGATTTTTTGGGGATGGAGCTACACTTCATAATGTACCTGTTCAGATTCTACTTAAGAACAAACCTAAAGCCGCAAGTGGTTTTTAAATGGCTTCTTTTTTTCCTTTACAAATGTCATTTTGTGCAAGGACAGTTCTAAACACGGGAAACACATGCCACTTCACAGGCATACTTTAGACACCCCCCAGGGACCATATTTAAAGGAAAATTTCACTTTTTTTTTTCACTTTATGCATCATTAAAATGACTGCTCCCGAAAAAACGTTAGTTTTTAAAAGTTCTTTTTGCATTGATATATGTCCCCTGGGGCAGGACCCGGGCCCCCAAACCTGTTTTATGACATTAACATGCATAGAATTAGCACTTTTGATTTCGAACGTCGCGTCCATTATAACGTAGCCTTTATTTTTAACCTTACTGGAATGTCTCGTACTTGATGTGCTCTCCATGTGAGTTTGGTTCTATGCTTTATTTGTATTTGTATGAATCTTTTTTGATTCAGTAGATGTAATCATTTGTATGAAGATTTGCATTTCTGACATATCACCTGACTTTGACATTTTTCTATATATAATAGGAATGGTGTTATAGTCTCACCTCTGAGGAAGGAGGAAATCATTAATATCCGAAACGCGTCAGTGTGATAAAATGACACAAACACATTCATAACTTGTATTGTATCATCAAGTTTTGTTGAAACAGTCTCCAGGTGTTTTATATTGTTATATATGTGTAATCTTCTACTGTTTTATGTACTACATCTTTTGTAATAAAGTTTTTTTCAATATATATCAATTTCCATTTATCTGGGGTTACAAATCCTACGCCTTTAAAGTCCAATCCACAGGGGACACCCTCTCTGTTTTCAACCTGGGCCTTCCAGGCAGCAACACGTGGAGGGGCCCAGCTTGAGACAGGTATAGCATTGTTGAACATATTTCTTGTCGTACATTTAATGATGTTAACTAGATGTTATTTTTGATCAGTTAAGTTGTGATTTAACAAAGTGGTTGACATATAAATAGACAGTAGTGACCAAAAAGGATTGGGACAAGAATGAAAAATGCTGGTCTCAAAATGATAGTCTGTTCTATTTATTAACATTCAATTTGCTACAGTCATGAGCTGAAAATGGTGTTATTGATGAACAAAGAACTAAAACTACGTCCCATTTTCAGACACAGGAAGACCTCAGCTGGGAGGAGGCTGTGGCAAGTGCCATAACTACAAGAGCAGAGCCACAGTCTGGAAGGAAGCCTGGAGGGAAGTGCCTAAAGAAGACCAGAGAGTGATGGCCTGGGTTCAGTCTGGTCTGCCTGAAGATGCAGCCTCTTGTCTGACAACATCCTGGGGACATAGATGTCATCTGATCTTCCTGATCGCTTGGACTTCTGGACCAGACTGTTCTCCATCAGATATGTACTCCTCATGCCACCAATTTGGAAAAGGCTG
The DNA here is from genome assembly GCA_028564925.1 of Lithobates sylvaticus. Lineage (NCBI taxonomy): Eukaryota > Metazoa > Chordata > Amphibia > Anura > Ranidae > Lithobates > Lithobates sylvaticus. The sequence continues at coordinate 370,774,065 of CM053030.1, forward strand.
TGCCAAATTGACTAGTTTATCCAGCGCTGCCTTCCTCTTTATTTTGTTTTGGAGACCTAATAAAGGTTTTTTTGTTTGAAGAAATACTTGCCTATGTGTTTTACTTCAAAAAGGACAGTTTATTTGTGAGTAGGCAGGTACATTTCTAAAATAGAAAGTCAAATTAACAAGGGGCACCAACACCAAACAACCTCCTAGAGATTAAAAAAAAAAAAAAAAAAAAAAAAAATGATAATAATGGTGTTGGGGTAAGTTGAGACACACAAAACACACTAAAAAAAATTACGAAGATGAGCAAAATGTCAAATAAAGGAGATCTTGATTCCAAAAAAAACAACCACAAATTAAAAAAAAAAAAAAAATAAAAAAAATAAAAACAGCAGATCTGACAAATAAAAATATTCTAGTCATGAAATCATGAAAAAGAATAAAGAAATACGTTTTGGAGAAGTCTGTGTGAATATGAGCAGCAAAAGAACTTCATTCTTCTAGCATTCTAAAGAAAAAGAGAATGCGCTGCATTAAACAATTTTTTACATTGCAGCGTGACGAATGTGCTATATCGATTACAAACGCTAGTTTTACCTGACCGAGCGCTTCCGTCTAAGAATTACTTCTGAGCATGCGTGGCACTTTGTCCGTTGGACTAGGCTACACACAATTGGAATTGGCGTGATCGGATTTTGTTGTCGGAAAATTTTAAATCCAGCTCTCAAACTTTTTCCTTCGCAAATTCCGACGGAAAAAGTCAGATTGAGCCCACACACAGGCGGATTTTCCGACAACATGGTCGGATCGGACATTTTCCGTCAGAATTTCCGACCGTGTGTATGGGGGCTTACTGTTATACTGTAATGTTACTTTGTTTTATTGTTAACCATCATTTGCTTAGCAGGTACGCCATTCAGCTGCAGCGCAGATTTATTTATCTTGACAGCAACAGCGTTTGCTCCCACGATATATAAAGCCCCGACTCCAGCGCTGTCGGAGGTGATTTCACCACCACAGTTAAAAACAAAATGGTGCATGTATGCCCATCATTAGAAGTGGGTGGATGAAGGGAGGTATTCTAATGGTGGGCATACCTACCGATCAATCTCTTTTTTTCGTTCAGCCCACAGGCTGCATGAAAAAAAAGATTACAATATATGCCAAACAAGGATCAGCAACGTACTGGTATGCTGCAGGACTTTGAGTGGTTATACCAGAATGATGCCGGTGGGTTTAGGTATCATCTTGGTATCATTCTTTTCAACCAGCGGTCAGGTTTCATGTAAAAGTAATCCTAGCAGCTAATTAGCAACTAGACTGCTTTTACAAGCAGTGGGAGGGAATGCCCCCCCCCCACCGTCTTCCATGGTTTTCTCTGGCTCTCCTGTCCCAACAGAGAACCTGAGAATGCAGCCGGTGGTTCCGCCAGCTGACCATAGAGTTGATCAGAGACCAGAATGGCTCCAATCACCTCTATGGCCTAAGAAACCGGAAGCTACGAGCATCCCCTGTCCCCCCCTGCTCTCGCGCAAAGGCGAATGCAAGAGTCGGTCTGGCGTCATATGTAAACAGCAATTGCACCATGCATGTGAGGTATCACCGCGAAGGTCAGATCGAGGGCAGTAATTTTAGCTGAAAACCTCCTCCGTAAATCTAAAGTGGTAACCTGTAAAGGCGTTTAAATGCTTTTAAAAATGTATGTAGTTTGTCGCCGCTGCATGTTTCTGCGCAACTTTAACCGCTTCCCGACCGCCTCATGTAGATATACGTCTACAGAATGGCACGGGCAGGCAAAAGCACGTACGGGTACGTCCCCTTTAATTTGCCTGCCCGGGGGGCGCGCGCGCGCCGCCAGCGGTGCGCTCGCGACCCGGTCGGGAGCTCCGTGACCACGGCCGCGGGACCAGCGGACCCGATCGCCGTTGGTATCCCGCGATCGGGTTACGGAGCTGAAGAATGGGGAGAGGTCTATGTAAACAAACCTCTCCCCGCGCTTCCTACACTGACTGTCAGTGATCGGCGGTTCCCTGTCATCGGGAACACCGATCAATGACGTCAGACGTACAGCCACGCCCCCCTACTGTAAAAAAAAACACAACACATCACACTGACTCCTCCCCGCCCCCTAGTGGTTAACCCCTTCACTACAACTGTCATTTACATAGGAATCAGTGCTATTTAAATAGCATTGATTTCTGTATAAATGACAAATGTCCCAAAAATGTGTCAAAAATGTCCGATGTGTCCGCCATAATGTCGCAGTCACAATAAAAATCGCTGATCGCCGCCATTACTAATAAAAAAAAAATATTAATAAAAATGCTATAAAACTATCCCCTATTTTGTAAACGCTATAACTTTTGCGCAAACTAATCAATAATCGCTAATTGCGATTTTTTTTTACCAAAAATATGTAGAAAGAATACATATCGGCCTAAACTGAGGAAAAAAAATGTTTTTTTATATATTTTTTGGGATATTTATTATAGCAAAAAGTAAAAAATATTGCATTTTTTTTCAAAATTGTCGCTCTATTTTTGTTTATAGCGCAAAAAATAAAAACCGCAGGGGCGATCAAATACCACCAAAAGAAAGCTCTATTTGTGGGAAAAAAAGGACGCCAATTTTGTTTGGGAGCCACGTCGCACGACCGCGCAATTGTCAGTTAAAGCGACGCAGTGCCGAATCGCAAAAAGGGGCCTGGTCCTTTGGCTGCCATATTGGTCTGGGGCTGAAGTGGTTAAAGCCTAAGATCATCTTTTTTATTTCATCAAACATTTGGGCAATATAGTGTGTTTTAGTGCATTACATTTTTTCCAAAAAAAATGCGTTTGAAAAATCACTGCGCAAATACTGAGTGAAAAAAAAAAATGAAACACCCACCATTTTAATCTGTATGGTCTTTGCTTTAAAAAAAAATATATAATGTTTGGGGGTTCAAAGTAATTTTCTTGCAAAAAAGTGTAAACAAAAAGTGTCGGAAAGGGCTTTGTCATCAAGTGGTTAGAAGAGTGGGTGATGTGTGACATAAGCTTCTAAATGTTGTGCACATGCCAGGACAGTTAAACCCCCCCCCCCCAAATGACCCCATTTTTGAAAGTAGACACCACAAGCTATTTGCTGAGAGGCATGTCGAGTTCATGGAATATTTAATATTTTGACACAAGTTGCGGGAAAAATATATATATATAAATTTGTAAATTTGTCACTAAATGATATATTGCTCAACCATGCCATGGGCATATGTGGAGTTACACCCCAAATACATTCTGTTGCTTCTCCTGAGTACGGGGATACCACATGTGTGAGACTTTTTGGGAGCCTAGCCGCGTACGGGACCCCAAAAACCAAGCACCGCCTTCAGGATTTTGAAGGGTGTAAATTTATGATTTCACTCCTTACTGCCTATCACAGTTTCGGAGGCCATGGAATGCCCAAATGGCACAAAATCCCCCCAAATGACCCCATTTTGGAAAGTAGACACCCCAAGCTATTTGCTGAGAGGTATGGTGAGTATTTTGCAGATCTCACTTTTTGTCACAAAGTTTTGAGAGCTGCAAAATACTCACCATGCCTCTCAGCAAATAGCCTGGGGTGTCTACTTTCCAAAATGGGGTCATTTGGGGGGGGGGTTTGTGCCATCTTGACATTTTATGGCCTTCGAAACTGTGATAGGCAGTGAGGAGTAAAATCAAAAATTTACACCCTTCAAAATCCTGAAGGCGGTGCTTGGTTTTTGGGGTCCCGTACGCGGCTAGGCTCTCAAAAAGTCCCACACATGTGGTATCCCCATACTCAGGGGAAGCAACAGAATTTATTTTGGGGTGTAATTCCACATATGCCCATGACATGTGTGAGCAATATATCATTTAGTGACAACTTTGGGCAAAAAAAATAAAGTTTGTCATTTCCCCGCAACTTGTGGCAAAATATAAACTATTCCATGGACTCAACATGCCTCTCAGCAAATAGCTTGGGGTGTCTATTTTCCAAAATGGGGTCATTTGGGGGGGGGGGGGGTTGTGCCATCTTGGCATTTTATGGCCTTCAAAACTGTGATAGGTGGTGAGGAGTGAAATCGAAAATGTATGCCCTTAGAAATCCTTCCAGTGACCAGAATGAGAGAGTGAGAGCGATAACACCACATTTAACACACCTGCTCCCCCTTCACACCTGAGCCCTTGTAACACTAATGAGTCACGTGACACGGGGAGGGAAAGTGGTTAATTGGGCCAAATTTGGACATTTTTACTTGGGGTGTACTCACTTTTGTTGCCAGCGGTTTAGACATTAATGTCTGTGTGTTGAGTTATTTCCAGGGAACAGCAAATTTACACTGTTATACAAGCTGTACACTCATTACTTTACATTGTAGCAAAGTGTAATTTCTTTAGTGTTGTCACATGTAAAGATATAATAAAATATTTACAAAAATGTGAGGGGTGTACTCACTTTTGTGAGATACTGTGTGTGTGTGTGTGTGTGTGTGTGTGTGTGTGTGTGTGTGTGTGTGTGTGTGTGTGTGTGTGTGTGTGTGTGTGTGTGTGTGTATATATATATATATATATATATATATATATATATATATATATATATATATGGCAGTCAGCAAGTAAATTATATTTTATGGACCTCCAACTAATGTCGAGCCCATAGACTTTGTAAGATAGAAGGGTAAACACTTAATTAAAAGAGTATATTAATTACTAGTGTTTAGGTAATCTACGACCTGATGTATATAACAGAACTCACTCACAAAAAAATTGCTTTATTAGCATAGAATTAAAAACTCCTATTATAAATATATGCACCCATTGGCATGATTAATCCCGCCAAACTGTTCTCTTTTATATGTTTATCTAAAAACTAAATTTAAAGAATAATTATTACAATAAAGGTGACCATACACAGTCCAACATGTTTTAGTTTTACCTACAAACTGCTTAAAATAAAAGGTGAATAACTGTAGAATTTTCAGACAATAGATCACAATCAACATCATGAAAATCCCAAAGGATTTGTTGGCTTTCAAGTTCTCCAGCATGGATAAGCTCTTCTGAGCCCCCAGTCATACACATTTCCCAGGTTTGACTGTTACAAGCACACATACATTGAAAACCAAAAGGTCTCAAAATATCAATTCCCTGCTTGTTTTTCAGTTTACGCTTTGAGCATAAACCTCTGAAGCTGAAATGTATTTATCAGAATCGTGGCTGGCTCTTTAATGAGAACAGGGGAGATCAGAAAAGACTCAGATCTCTCTCCCTAAGTATGTGGATAAGAATAGAACTGAGCATTTTATTTGTAATTGAGATCCACAGATACATATTGCTATTTCCATTTCTGACTCTCAGCTTCTAGAACGGCTGTGTTTTTAGCAGAACTAAATAAAACATAATTTATATAGATGTACATGCGGATATTAGTCTAGGGTATGTGTGAATATGATATCTTAATGCCCCTACATTCCTCATGGGTTTACTTACCCAGAACTAACATGTGCACCCATGTATATCTAATGCCCCGTACACATGGTCGGAAAATCCGACCACAAAATCCATCGTATTTTTTCCGACGGATTTAGTCCGACACTGGTGTTGCATACACACAGTCGGACAAAGTTGTCGGAAAATCCGGTCATTCTGAACGTGGTGACGTTTGTTGCCTACGACTGGACTACGTAGAGGCTAGTAGCCAATAGCTTTGTACTTGTAATGTGATCTGAGCATGCGTGGCACTTTGTCCGTCGGAATTCGTTACACACGATCGGAAAAAGTCCGATAGGACTTTGTTGTCGGAAAAATTTGAGAGCAGGAGATAAAACTTTGTCCATCGGAAAATCCGATGGAAAATGTCCGATGGAGCCTACACACGGTCGGAATTTCCGACAACATTGTCCGATAGGACATTTTCCGTCGGAAAATCCGACCGTGTGTATGGGGCTTTACAGTCTTTTTTTTCTGAAGACCAGCAAAGCATAATACACTTTCAACCTATATTGCAGAAGTGCTGAATTTGCTTTTTGAGTGGATTGATCCAACTCATCAACCAATCAAAAATAATCTTTCGCTAACCTAAATATAGTAAACTGAAATTTGGTGTTGGAGAGACAGGAGGAACATCACTTTGCTTGTAATAACTCCTGTGTATTGCCATTTTAAATAATATTGTTAGATGGATCATAAATTAGATAATGCAGTCTACCTGTATATGTTTGCATGAGTGCAACAATGTACAGTAAATTAAAGGAAGAAAAAAAAGAACAACATTTAAACATTTAGGACTTTATTAACTAAAATGGAAACCACTGAATACAAATTATGTGATTGGATGCAACGCATTACTGAAATTCACTGATGCTTATACTTAAGGTGGTTGTATAGTGTGTACTTGTTTCAATTGAGAGCTATAAGTGTCATTTCTGTCTGTTGTTTTGTTCCTCTGCTATCAGCATAAATCACTTCTGATAAAGTTTTCTGACACCAAGAGAAAAAAAGTTGCAAGGATGGCACCTTTAGCTGATTGACAGCCTCTTCTCTGTTCCTGTGTGCTGTATGAAGGGGGGTGTGTCCCTTCCTCCAATCAGCTGTCAGAGCTCTTCTCACAAAGCTCTGCAGAGTGTGACTTCAGCTCTCCGACCCCTGTTTTCTGACAGCTCAGACAAGCTTTAGAGATTCTGCACTTTGAATGGATGTAGAGAAGAGAAGACTGCATATAAACAGGTAATTTATGTATGAGGATTTGTTTCATCTCTGTGTAGCACCTAAGGCCAGTCACTTCATTGGGTATATGTAAGGGTTTACAACCACGATCGTTTTCACGGAACAGGAGGTGAGAAGAAAATCTTAAAGTGAAAATGTTCTGGGCTAGGAATTAATTTCAGATTGATCATGAGTTGGACCAAAACCCAACCTGTCCAGAGTTCAGTGAAGAGGCAAAAAAACTAGCCACATATGTCCAGTTTGTCCACCTCAAGCCCTGTCTGTAAACAAACATCAGCTGGAATTCTGTCATTTTAATGCTGTATGCCCAGAAGCTGTCTAGGGATGCTGGATGATATCACTAACCAAATATTGATCAATGATATTATCCAGGTTCCCCCGGTCCAATCTGTTTACAAGCAACAGCTAGCCAGGGACTGTCTTTTTCCGCAATGTCAATGGTGTTTCTGTTTATTTTATTTGTGCTTAAATAACAAGGGGTACTATATATCCTGTACGTATTCACCTATAAGGGAGCTCGACATCTGGTGGCCACATTCCAGATTCCAAGTAGTTCCCTTCACAGACCCCCACATCCCCCACATCAACATAGGGGGCAAAGGGTTTTTCAAGGGAGGAGTCTCATTTGTCAAGGAAAAAAAGGTTACCCCTGAAAAAGCCACTGTTTTTCAGGTCTCCTTTTCCCAATTCCCACCACAAGCAGCACCACTGTCGGGTTCCAAGGGTAGTGAGTCTTGCAAAATGCCAACTCAGGGTTCTCCAGGGCATGGAGACTAAGCCCCTTCTTCTTCACCAGGGCCCCTGATGGTAAGGATGGGCTTGCAGCAAGCTGGAACCAGGTTGCAGCACACAGGTAGGCCCAGCTGAAGATGCAGAGACCACTCACATGTGAGTACAAACAACAGGTGCTAGAAGGAAAGTCAGACACTGAATACAAGTAATACTAGGCAAATGGGAGCACGGAGAACTAGGAAGTTTACTAGGCAACTTGCCCTGCACTGTCTTTCTATAGGGAAACAAACTGTGAGGCGGGCCAGGAAGTGATAGAAGGGAAAGGATTATAAACCCACAGTATAGCAGGGACCGCCCATAAGTGAACACCAAAGCCAAACAACACGAAATGTATCAGTTCTTATCCTCTCTTATGGCTCACTGGTATCCCCATGGTATCCCCATGGAATATCCTGTTGGTGTGTGATCTAACTTGCTGATCTATTAAAATAATTATTAAATGTCTCAGGTGAGAGAGCCTCCCATGCGATCTATAGGCATGTGCACATTATATGATTTGTACATCACAGTATAGTAACAATGTATTTGTAAAAAATATTTCTATACATTTGATTTAACACAACTGCTTCTCTAAATAATGTATTGCTTTCTAATTTCAGTGATTATGTATACAGTATTTCTAAAGTCTCCTGAAGAAGCCACAGTCTGGCGAAACATGTTGAGCTGAAGCTGCTGCATCCTTACTATAGCCGCATAGATGTTCTATGATGGTTTTATATGAATTTGTTATATTATTTTAATGCATTGTAATAAAATTTGGATATTTTAATATTAATTCATGTTGGCACTGTTTAAAATCCTGTCTTTTCCCTCAGACACCAGATAATTCTTTATCATCAAATAACACATGTGTATAGAATCACAGGTCTGCAGCAAGGAGGTAAGAATTCACAAGCAGGAAACTGCAGGCTAAAGCGTGCCAACCACACTCTTCTACACACCAAGGCTAAATGGTGGCTATTTATTGTGACAATGTACACACTAATACAGTAAGCAGAAAAAAATGGAAAACAACAATAATCACTCAAACAAGTATGTGAAACAGTGGCAAGTTGAAATATAAAATTAGTAATAAACAGGTGAACCAGAGAATGACTTTAAATTCCTACATTGGGCAAGGTGGCAATTCCATGACAGTGGTCCAGCAATCTTTTTCAGAACCCTCCCTACTGGCCAGTACATTGGAGCTCAAATCCAGCATTGAAGCACTCAGAATTGCGTCCTGCTATTGGTTTGCATTTGCCAGAGCAAGCTGTCTCAGTAGCTCCTCCATGCTGGCCTTACTTCACCTGCCCTGCAAAACCTCCAACCAGGGCAGGACTTAGGGTGCTGGGGGCCCCTGGGCTTATGTCACTTTCGGGCCCTACCTTCTATATTCATTTGTCGCCATCTGGTGCCGTAACAATATAATCGATCCAATCGTTATATATACACTAATACGTGGCACTGATGACAGATGACACTTATACGTGGCACTGACTGGGGACAGATGGCACTGGGGACAGGTGGCACTGTGGACAGGTGGCACTGGGGACAGGTGGCACTGGGGACATGTGGCACTGGGGACATGTGGCACTGGGGACATGTGGCACTGGGGACAGGTGGCACTGTGGACAGGTGGCACTGGGGACAGGTGGCACTGGGGACAGGTGACACTGGGGACAGGTGACACTGGGGACAGGTGACACTGGGGACAGGTGACACTGGGGACATGTGGCACTGGGGACATGTGGCACTGGGGACAGGTGGCACTGGGGACAGGTGGCACTGGGGACATGTGGCACTGTGGACAGGTGGCACTGGGGACAGGGGACATGTGGCACTGTGGACAAGTGGCACTGGGGACAGATGGCACTGTGGGGACAGATTATCATGGCACTGACAGCACTTTATTTTCCACTTTTTTTTTTTTACTTACAAGAAAGCTGCACGTCGCTCTCCCTCCTCACAGGCTGTCTCTGTGTGAGGGGGAGAGCCGGTGTTCTGCCGATATGGTTCCCCTCGGCGGATTGGTGTAGATCCGTACTGTGCATGCGCGGTGAAATTCCGAAAATTACCGAAGCTAAACAGATGCGAGGGAAGTGTACACCGCGCACGCGCAGTCGGTGTACGAGACGATGCCGGGGAAGTCTAACTAAGGGGCGTATCTATTATAACTGTAAGCAAGGGGCAAAGGAAAAAGAAAAACAAATCGTTCAGCTGTGGATATAGAGGAGAGAATATAAAAGCTGTGTTTTTACAGTGCTATCTGTGGGGTTTTTCTTTTGAATTCGGAGTGTATTTTTTTAAACTTACTTTTTTTTTAAACAAACAAAATGAGCTGTGCGGTGTACACTTCACTGCATCTGTTTAGGTTCGGACATTTCCGGAAGATGGCTAGTCGTTCGTACTGCGCCTGCGCAGTACACAGAGGAACCAATCCGCCAGGGGAACCAACTCGGCAAGACACCGGCGATGAGAGATGATCTCATGAGATCATCTCTCATTGGACATTCAGATCAGTGCTAAATGGCCGCTGTGATTGGCCATTTAGCATGATCTGTGATTGGCTGTGTCCAAGGGACACACTGCCAACACAGAGAGAACTTCCCCGATGCGCGCCGGGGGGAGGGGGGGTACGCATCGGGGAAGTAAACAAGAGGACGTCCAGGGACGTCCTCCCAGCAATTGGCGTCCGTGCTGTAGCCTGCTATAGCGCGGACGCCTAGTGTAAAGAAGATATGGACACTGGTCCGGGAAACAGGCGGGGATTGCGGGGACCGCGGGGCCCCCTATTGGAAGGTCACGGGACAATTGGCGTCCGCGCTGTAGCCTGCTATAGCGCGGACGCCTAATGTAAAGCAGATAAGGACACTGCCGGTCCGGGAAACAGGCGGGGACCGCGGGGCCCCCTATTGGACGGGGCCCATGGGCTTGAGCCCCGTCAAGCCCTATGGAAAGTCCGGCCCTGCCTCCAACATATGTTAGGAATTAGCTCAGTAGCGGGATGTGTAGGACCCCCTGGATGGGTCACAGCACAGTGAAGTAGGCACAGACAGACAGCAGGATCTTTGTGAAAGCAAAAACTGTGGTGTATTTACACATCTGTGGTTACAAAGTGCAGGTATCAAAACAGGTAAAATAAAACAAAACAGAAAATAGACCCTTGCCACTTTGGGCATCTAACTACAAAAACACAGGAACCTGACTACTTGTTCTGCCACAGCCTACCGCTGCCCAGACACTTGGTGGTCATACAGAATAAAACAGAGGCTTTTAGCTACACAAACTTAATCTCACAATTCAGAGGTATTGCTGCTCCCCAGTCTGCCATGCATGGAAATCTGGTTCCAGGGTAGAGCCTCTTGCTGAAGCAAGCTGGGAGTTTTATAGACCCCTGAGTACTTTATCTGTTACACCTGAGCTTGTTAACCTGGAGCCCAAACAAGCTCACTACACAGCACAAAAGCAATCAGTGCACAGCATGAACCTAGGACAAATATATCTCCCATCCTGGACACAACCCATGGATTTTTCTGGCTTCCTGCCACAATATATATATACAGTGGCTTGCGAAAGTATTCGGCCCCCTTGAACTTTTCAACCTTTTGCCACATTTCAGGCTTCAAACATAAAGATATAACATTTTTATTTTTTGTGAAGAATCACCAAAAAGTGGGACACAATTGTGAAGTGGAACGAAATCTTTTGGATTTTTGAAACTTTTTTTAACTAATAAAAAAATGAAAAGTGGGGCGTGCAAAATTATTCGGCCCCCTTGCTTTAATACTTTGTAGAGCCACCTTTTGCTGCGATTACAGCTGCAAGTCACTTGGGGTATGTCTCTATCAGTTTTGCACATCGAGAGACTGAAATTCTTGCCCATTCTTCCTTGCAAAACAGCTCGAGCTCAGTGAGGTTGGTTGGAGAGCGTTTGTGAACAGCAGTTTTCAGCTCTTTCCACAGATTCTCGATTGGATTCAGGTCTGGACTTTGACTTGGCTATTCTAACACCTGGATACGTTTATTTGTGAACCATTCCTTTGTAGATTTTTCTGTATGTTTGGGATCATTGTCTTGTTGGAAGATAAATCTCCGTCCCAGTTTCAGGTCTTTTGCAGACTCCAACAGGTTTTCATCCAGAATGGTCCTGTATTTGGCTGCATCCATCTTCCCCTCAATTTTAACCATCTTCCCTGTCCCTGCTGAAGACAAGCAGGCCCAAACCATGATGCTGCCACCACCATGTTTGACAGTGGGGATGGTGTGTTGAGGGTGATGAGCTGTGTTGCTTTTACGCCAAACATATCGTTTTGCATTGTGGCCAAAAAGTTCGATTTTGGTTTCATCGGACCAGAGCACCTTCTTCCACATGTTTGGTGTGTCTCCCAGGTGGCTTGTGGCAAACTTTAGACGAGACTTTTTATGGATATCTTTGAGAAATGGGTTTCTTCTTGCCACTCTTCCATAAAGGCCAGATTTATGCAGTGTACGACTGATTGTTGTCCTATGGACAGACTCTCCCACCTCAGCTGTAGTTCTCTGCAGTTCATCCAGAGTGATCATGGGCCTCTTGACTGCATCTCTGATCAGTCTTCTCCTTGTCTGAGCTGAAAGTTTAGAGGGACAGCCAGGTCTTGGTAGATTTGCAGTGGTCTGATACTCCTTCCATTTCAAAATGATCGCTTGCACAGTGCTCCTTGGGATGTTTAAAGCTTGGGAAATCTTTTTGTATCCAAATCCATCAGTCATTTAGGACAACATTGGATCATTCAGAGATCCTCGCTGAACTTCTAGAGTGAGTTTGCTGCACTGAAAGTAAAGGGGCCGAATAATTTTGCACGCACCACTTTTCAGTTTTTTATTTGCTAAAAAAGTTTAAAATATCCAATAGATTTCGTTCCACTTCACAATTGTGTCCCACTTGTTGATTCTTCACAAAAAATTTAAATTTTATATCTTTATGTTTGAAGCCTGAAATGTGGCAAAAGGTTGAAAAGTTCAAGGGGGCCGAATACTTTTGCAAGCCACTGTATATATATATATATATATATATATATATATATATATATAAGAAATATATCTGTTTCGCTAATGAGATAAATCTACCCAACCATTTAAATAATCAAAACATAATGCGCAATGAAGTCCTTATTCTTCAATGAATAACAACAAAGAAGCATCCAAACAGTGAAGTCCACGTGATAAGAAAATAGTCCGCTCTGGACATGTAGATTTAAATCCGTCACCACAACTGCTTCCAAAAAGGATCACCAAAAAATTTGGACCCTCTATAAGAAGAAAAGTCAAAAAACACTTGTGTCAGTATATCCAGATCATGTCGCCGTTCACCACCTGCTTCCAATTTAGCCCACCAGGCAGAAGGGATCCAAGAAAGTGCAACTCCAGCTTACAATCACATAGCTGCTCCAATTCCCAATATTTAGACTCTCAGAGGAAATACAACACGCACCACATAGTGTAGAAACATTATAACCTTGCTTCAATATACTATATTGAACTTACATTCAACTGTAGACAACTGACTGCGTGTTAGTACCAGGCCATGGTCCTCAGGATCGCCCCACCAGGAGTTGAGCAAGCCAGGTTCCAGTAGCGTATAAGCAGGTAGGGATCAAACAGTAGCGTAATCAGTAAACAAGCCAAAAAATCGGTAATGAGTAGTTGCAGGTTGGGATCAGGCAGAAGCATAGTCGAGGAACAAGCCAAGGGTCGATAATGAGCAGTAGCAAAATATGGATGGCAGCAAGGAAGACATGAGCGAGATACTGGCTGGAGAGAGCACAATAATCTGGCAAACAGGAAGTGCAGAGCCATGGCTTAAATCAGGAAGTTCATGGGAGGAGCAAAGAATATAGGTTTCAAGACAAACAAGGTTCAAGACAGGATCATTTAAGGAATTGTCCGGGGAACTGTCCAGAATTCCAGGTAGCTCAGCAAGAAGAGACATTGCCTGACATAGCAGAGGTTCCAGGTTAAAATCCAGGCTGTGACACAAAGTGCAGTTATCAAAACAGTAAAATAAAACAAAACAGAAAATAAACCCTTGCCACCTTGGGAGTCTAACTACAAACATAGGAACATAACTATTTGTCCTGGTACAGCCTACTGCTGCCCAGACACTTGACTTTCACACAGAATAAAGCACCCATAGAGTCCATAGCATCACAGATGTAATGTGGACACATAAGCAAATGGCTGCTCCCCAGTCTGTCATGAACAAAAGTCTGGTTCCAGGGTGGAGAATCTTCCTCAAACAGCCTGGGAGTTTTATAGAGCCCAGAGCATTTAACCTGCTCCAGCTAAGCTTGTTAACCCCTCATTGAGCCAAACAGGCTCACTACACAGCACAACAAATAAAAACTGAATCTGGGACAAATATATCTCCCATCATGGACACAACCCATAGTTTTTCCTGGCCTTATGTTGCATACCCCTCTCTTGTTTTAACTCTAGGGTTGGGAAACAGGTTGCTGGGCACGTGTGCACTTGCGACAAAGCATCTGCATTTTCCATTCTGACACTGGGGCCACATGTTCAATCACACTTCTATGAAGGGAACTCTCACTCTTCCATGTTTTCCTGGCAATATCCAATAACCCCGTAAGTACCTCCCATACAGTAGCTCAAAAGGAGAGAACCTCTCTGATAGCAAACATCAAATAAGGGAGTAGACAATACCAATTCTTACTGTCTTTTTCGACCTCCTTCCTCAGCATTTGTTTTAACGTTTTGCTAAATCTTTCAAACAGCCCATTTGTTTAAGGCTGATGCACTGAAGTACGTAACTGTGTCACCTTAAGAAGCTTGCAATGCTCTTTAGTTATTCTTGAACAGGATGCCCTGGTCGGTTAGTACTTCTTTAGAAATGCCCACATGGCTGAAGACCTGAAATAGCTCTTTGGTGATTGTTTTTGAAGAGGTGTTTCAGGGAGGCATCGCTTCTGGGTAACGGGTATCATAGTCTATTATCACCAATATGTGCTGGTGCCCTCTAGTGGACCTCAGCAAGGGGCCAACCAAATCCTAGGCGATCCTCTCAAAAGGTACCTTGATGATGGACAGGGGAACCAAAGGACTATGGAAATGTGGTATGGGTGCAGAAATCTTACACACTGGACAGGAAGAACAGTACATTTACACTTCCTTAGTGATCCCAAGCCAAAAGAACCTCTGTGTGATTCTTTCTCGGGTCTTTTCAGCTCCTAAATGTCCCCCAAGAATGTGCTCATGGGCCAGTTTGAAGACCAACTTGTGGTAAGGTTTGGGCACCACCAGTTGCTCAGTGGTTTCCTCTGCCCTCTGTGACACCTGATATAATAGGCCCCTTTCCATGCTGAAGTACAGGACGGCAGTCCTCTCGCCGGGGTTAACTACTTCCTCATTCATTTTCACTACATTCTCCCATGCCCTTAATAATGGGGTCTTTCCCCACCAGACATATCCCGCATATATGAGACTAACTTCCCCCCCTTACTGACGAAAGTGAACGTACTTTTAGACAAATGGCACACAGGCATACATTTCTGGTTCGGGAGATGCAACCTGATAAAAATGAGTATATTACCCAAATTTCTATATCTATTCCAGACCCTACCAATTAGAATACCCCCTACGTACTTCCGGCAGGTACAGGCTTTATTTACCCGATTTGTATGGGCCCATAAAACCCCGAGACTACCACGCACTTTGCTTACGGCACCAAAACAGCACGGAGGACTGGCACTGCCAGATATAAAAACATATTACCAAGCCACACATCTGAGTAGAGTAGTAGATTGGAGACGACACCAGGACAGTAAACTGTGGACGCAAATTGAACAACGTCAATCTCACACGCCCCTAGGGACGGCAATATGGTGCTACGAGGCACTACCCTCAGAGGTAAAGATACACCCACTGATCGGGAACACCATAAAACAAAGCAGACAGGCGCTTCTACGAAATGATCAAACGACCAAGACCTCCCCCATGACGCCTATCCTGGACAACCCTAGCTTTCCACCAGGGAACTCCCGAACAAGCTTCCAAACCTTGCGATGTAATGACCAAGTATTAGCGGAACGATTTGTGTTACAAGATAGGTGGCCCACGATTGGAGAACTGACAGACCAGGGAGGGAGGTTCGGCTTACCTTTCTGGAATGCAGTACAGATACATAATTTCCTACACAGTATCCCGGACCCACACAGATACAATAGACCAAAGACCTCGTTTGAAGAAATCATGACCGACAGAGAACCCATGACACAGGTCTTATCACAGATGTATGCTATCCTGAATACGCCTCCCCAGCAACCAAATTTGAAGTGTATAGAAAAGTGGGAATCAGATTTACAACGTACCTTTACTGAAACCCAGAGACAGAACATGACCAGCTTCGCATTAAAAACATCCCTCTGCACTAAAATGCAAGAGTCTAACTTTAAGATCCTGACAAGGTGGTATTTAATGCCGAGTCGACTACACAAGATGTTCCCTGAAACTTCAGAACTTTGCTGGCGATGCCAAAAAGAGAAGGGCACGATACTACATGTGTTCTGGTCATGCTCTAAGTTAACGACTTTCTGGAATGCGGTTCGCACCACATCTCAGAAATTCACTGAATTCCAAATTCCTGACGACCCAGCATTCTTCCTGCTGCACTTCTCGTCTATACACTCTAAAAGGTATAAGAAGTCTATACTAAGACACCTTACTAATGCAGCAAAATCCTGCATTCCAGCATTATGGAAGCAACAGAGCCCACCAACCACAGCAATGTGGCTGCGGAAAGTGGAAGACATCAACAGACTGGAAGACCTTATTCTGACATCCCAAGACAAACAAGAAAATTACAGGAAAACATGGGCACTATGGAACATGTTCATTTTTTCAGACGAAGGAATATCTCTCCTAGGAACCTAAGATAAACCGAGCCAGTACCCATTAGAGACCCGATGACTAATTAAACGCTGGTATACCAAGATTCACGAAAAGAACCCCCTGAGCACTCCCTCCCTACCCCCCCCCCCCCCATCCCACCCTTCCACTCCTCATTTCACCCCCCCCCTCCTCTTACTGCTAGTTTCCGAACTGAACTTATTCCAACTTTTCTTCTTTCTCTCCCCTTGTTCACCTTCTTCTCTATACAATCTTATTACCCATAAAA
This sequence comes from Lithobates sylvaticus, assembly GCA_028564925.1. NCBI lineage: Eukaryota > Metazoa > Chordata > Amphibia > Anura > Ranidae > Lithobates > Lithobates sylvaticus. The sequence continues at coordinate 370,790,721 of CM053030.1, forward strand.
GGACCTCCCGGTTTAGACCAATTTAGTAGATCTCACACTCAATGACAGCCCCCGTGTATATTAGGCCCTGAAACCAACTGTAAATATTGAAAATAAGAGTTTAAAAGGTATATACAGGTTGATACAATTCTCTGTTAATGACTGTGATATTGTTTCGGGAGGCTGCGACCTCCTGTGTGATCATATGATTGTATGCTTTGTTGAGGCTTCGGCCTCCTTTCTTGTTTCCTTGTTTGAAAAATTAATAAAGCTATATTTGAAAAAAAAAAAAATAATGGGGTCTTTCAATTGTTCAGTGGCAACATTTTCTCTGTGCACCTCTACTGAGGTTGCAGGCTCCTCTCTAGGCCCTGTTGTTTCCCCTGCTAATACTGACAAGGGAAACTCAGGGGAATCCACTCACACAGGATTCCCTGGGACAGGGGACTTCAAACTACCGCCCTCCAGCTATTGTGGAACTACACTTCCCATGAGGCATTGTAAAACTCTGACATTCACAGACATAACTAGGCATGATGGAAATTGTAGTTCCTGAACAACTGGGAGGCCATAGCATGAAGATACCTGCCCTAGGAGAACCATCAGGCTCTGAAGAAACACTCAAGAGGGTCTTTGGGCCATCCCATAGCTCCCAGAATTTTGTGAAATCCCTTCCCACAATTGCGTCATGTGATAATTGGGGAACCAGACCCACCTGATGACACAGGTTAACCAGGGAAATTTTAAAGGACACTGTTGCCACTGGATACTCTTGAGTGTCACCATGTACACAAATGACATTTTTCTAGGTTGCTAGGCTTTTTCTGACACTATTTCTGTTTTTACCAAGGTGACCAGGCTACCAGAATCCAACAATGTAACAACATTTTTACCCTCTGTACACATTTTGCATAAAGGTTTCTAAACTCCCCTTACTGCAGTGCATGTAACTGTTGCAAATAGGTACTGACGTCTCTCTCTAAGAAAGTCACATAGCATTGGCTCATCAGCAACTGGCCAAATGATCCTCCTAGTCACATCCTGTAGGTTTGGCCTTCCAGGCCCGCTCTTGCCAGACATTAGAAGCAGTCCCAAAAGTACCTTTAGTACCCCCTTTTCCACTCTCTCCACCCCCATCCCTTGGTGCAGTCTTTCCCATAGCTGGGGATGGTCTGGTCTAGGGGTGGAAAGTCTGTGAGTCTTTGAGGGATACCTTTCCATAAGCTCCACAAGTTTGGCCTCTGTTTCTGGATCTCCATAGCTCACCCACTTTTGCAAGCTAGTAGCAAGAGACCTCAGAAATTTGTCCATGACCACCCGCTCCACAATTTTTGGTTTAGACAGATTTTCTGGCTGCAGCCATTTCCTGGCCAGATGAATAAGGTCATATATTTGTGACAAGGGGATGGCTTTCCTAGCTGATAATTCCAATTGTATACATGCTGAGCCCGGACACTCAGCCATGCCAATATTTCTGTCTTTAAAAGATCATAGTTCTTGGCTTCCACAGGCTCCAAGTCATAATAAGCCTTTTGTGACTCTCTAGATACAGTAGTAGGGGTGCCACTAGTCCAGCCCATTTTTCTTTAGGCCAGCTTTCTTTTTCAGCTGTCCTTTCAAACGTGGTCAAAATATCTCAGGGTCATCATCCACAGTCATTTTTGGCAACAGGTGGCTTACCTAAAAGACTGTATGTTACCGGCATCACTACCCGCCTAGGTCTGCTGCCTCTGCTAAAGCTGTTTTATGATGGCATCAATTTGCTGCTGGTGTCTCTGTTTCTCTTGTGCCAGCAATTTCCTATGGCGGGCCTCCACCTGTGTCAAGGCTTGCTGCTAGACTGCTACGCTCTGTTGGTAGGCCTCTTGTTGGACTACTACACTCTGTTGGTGTGCATCTTGTTGGACTGCAAGGCTCTGTTGGTGGGCCTCTTGTTGCACTGCAAGGCTCTGTTGCAGAGTTGCAAGGTTCTGTTGTTGAGCCTTTTCTTGGGCTGCAAGGCCCTGTTGCAAACTTGCATTTGCCTGCTGTTGATTTGCATTTGCCAGAGCCAGTTGTCTCAGTATCTCTTACTTCACCTGCCTGCAAACCTCTACCATATGTGAGGGATTACCCCAGTAGCGGGTTGTGCATGGCTCCCTGGATAAGTCACAGAATAGTGAAACACCAGTGTGGTTTATTTGCAAGGTCTTTTTTCACAAAGTGCAGTTATCAAAATATTAAAATAAAACAAAAGACACACACAGACTTAATCTCACCATACAAGCAAATGGCTGCTCCCCAGTCTTTCGTGCACAGAAGACATATATAGAGTTTGTGACATGGGCATGTAATTGCATAAATCACACCCTTAGTTGCTCAGGTAATAAAGTTCCCCAGGATGCACACCTGCTAGCCTCCAGGGTCTACAAAATCTATTTTTCTTGCCATTGGTGTTTTTACAAGTCATGCATGAATTTCAGCTAATAACCCCCCTAAGATGATCGTGTATATTCTTATTTTATTCCTAATGCTGGGTACACACGATTATAATCAAATAATAGTCTGTTTTATTTTTTGCATGCCAATCTCAGATCGAAAATTTGCGTATGACAGAATAAATATGTGAAAGTGATGTCATGTGTTGTAATGCATTTGTATTGCATTTTCAAACCACAGCTGTACTGATTAAATGAAAAAATTTGGTGCATGTCCGATCAAATAATATCGGATGAACTGTCCTGATCGTCTCTCGAAAGCTCTGCACTAACAATCAGATTATCGTACGATCCCAATGTTTAGTTATCATTTTCCTCATAATGTGGGACTGTAAATTGACTTTAAAAATAAATTCCAGATCAAATAAACTGCATTGGTTCTCTTGGAACCTTCCTGTCTTTTGGGAGCTCTTCTTTGGGTATGGTTTCCACCTTTCTGGCCTTAGCGACAAGGAACTCCTCCTGATATCCTTTATCCAAGAATTGAGAGGTCAATAATTTGTATTCTTCTAAGCGGAGTTCCACCCATTTAAAAGTCAGCAGCTACAAAAAGACACTTACCTGTCCCACGGTCCAGGGATGTGGGCGTACGAAGCCCCGCTCCTCTCCCCCACCTCTCTGCGGCACCGGCATTCTAACTGTGGGTGCCCGGCTGTGGCTTCAGGAAGAGAGATTGCAGGGGGGGAGAGGTGATCTTCCTTGAGGCACCAGGGGAGTTAGTGGGATCTGGGGCCTCTAAAAACAGGATACCGCCCCCCCCCCCCAAAAAAAAATGCCTATTGTGGCCTCTAAGGGGGTCACAAGCTCTTAAAGCGGAAGTTCCATTTTTGGGTGGAATGTCGCTTTAAAATATGTCAGTTTTCTGCAGTTACACCTAAGGGGGGTTTATATTGTCCTCTTGGGATATTCATAAGCCAGCAAGCTAAATGGCAACTAGTATTGAAAATAAAGCTGTTACAGTCAGTTTATCTTTGCTCTAAGGATTTGTGTGTGGCACTGCATGAATTGTTTATAGTAACTAGTTTTCCCATAATCTCTTAATAGAGACATGTTACTTAAATGAGCTTTATTCTTTCTATAGCCATATCCTTGGGAAGGACAAGGGAAGAACATCTATTAAGTATAGCCCGACATATGAAACACAACATGCCATTAACGTGTTTTTGAATTATTTGTTATAATGTAAAAAAAATTATGCAGGGATATAACATAGGGGCTATTTAAATAACCTCATGTGCTTGTTAAAGGGGTATTTTATTTTATTGCAAATGTGATCCCCTGGTTTGAATTCCTTTATGTATGTTTCCTTGTCTCATAACCCCAAAAAATTGTACAATACAGCAGGTGGACCTAGCATGGACATTTTGAATTTCTTTTATCATTACTTTATCAGTATAAATGCCAAAAAATGGACTTGGGGTTCACTGACCCCGGGACTTTGAGGGTGCTGGTGGTAGACACATAGATGAATACTGAACATCCATAAAAAATAGTTTTATTTAAACATATGCATAGAGACAATAAAAAAACATGCATATTCATGACAACTGGATTGATCACCAGCACTAGAATTGACATGTGTAAATTAAAACAGTGAGCTGACAATTTCATAGAATACCACTTCATTCAACATGTTTCGCTCCTCTGAGCTTCTTCAGGAATTGGGTATATGAATATGTTACACTGAAAGTAGATAGGGAACAATAAGATTACACAATAAATGCACAATAAAAATACTATGCAGTGTATATGCTCCAAATCGAAATGATAATGTAAACTAGATTCAAAATACATAACAATTATCAAATAAATCAATGGCAAAGTTTATATATCAAGATGTAGTAACCGTCAAATAGATCTCTTACCAGTGGGATACCTAGTAGTCCATTAATTAAAGCCAATAGTGCTCAAGCTCAAAACATATGCTAAATGCCAGCAGCGGAAATCCCTCCATATCAGCGGACCAATCATCAACAACCATAGGGGGTCACAGGAGGAGATATAGTAGATTAACTATGAATAAATGTGGGATAGAAAAACATTTTTAGAGAACTAGAAAATCGAATCATGAACTGTCGGTTTTCACCAGCAGTGCATAATTACAAAAGACAGTATCTCCTTAGTTTGTATACAAAAATTGAATCCAATAAATACTACTGTCATGCAGAGAAGAGATATATAGTAATTCTCACCCTGTTCCCGTAAATGAGCTCAGGCAGTATGCATCAATAAGCACATATGTGCTAAGATAGCCTTGCCCAAGTTTGACCAAGGAATGGTTATGGATCTGTGGAGTAAACCAATATAATACAGATCAGGATAGAGCCAGAGCTGTATCCAAAAATCAAAATCAAAAAATCACAAGATATCAATGGTGCCAATGAAACACTGGACAGACATTGAAGCCAGTGTAGGAACTCACCTATGAGGGATATAACCACAAAAGAGCATATAGGCTGCTGATTTGGTAATTCAGCAGACCTGACATCAACATTATGTCACGCTGGTCACGCTCTCTGCTGCACCTCCCCAGAAGCACAGAGGCACAGAGGCTGCTGATTGCACTAAGATGGCCACTTCATGCTCTTCAGGGACACATTGGAGACCCTCCCCAGCCTCTTCCGATAAAAACTTCCAGTTTGGCAATTCCAGGATGGGAGAAAGATTCTAGAATATAAATTTTGCCCATTTTTAATGCTAGTAGGCAAAGGAATGTCAAACAAAGGGCATAAGGGAGCTGGGCACTGCCATGGGAAACATGTACCAATGCAAAAATACATTTTAAAAAGTACTGTAGGGAGAGGGTCTTCCTTTTTCTGCACCTTTGAAAGCAATACACCAATCCTTTCACTTACATGCTTGAGAAATAACTTTAAGTTGTATGGGCTGTTATGAAACAGTAGGATTCTCACAGCAACACCAATACCATTTTCTGGCATTGTTTGTTTAGCATACGCAATACTTTCCTTATATTATTGCTTGACTTTAATGCAGCACAGATGCACCCCCAATTTGCTCAAATTTAACAAGAAAACAATATTTGTTTTATTGTAGGCTTGGGTGCCGCATCTGCTTTTTTTCTTGGCCAGACAGAATTCACAAAATTACTTCAAAAGTACAACACCACTTTCCCTAAACCCCCTTCACTGCCTAAAAATCTAATTATTATCAAAATATTTAAAATATAGACTTCAGGTATGTGTTTTGTAGAAATTGTCTAGCATCAAATATGCATTATATATACTGTGTATATCAATATATACATACAGTATCTCCCAAAAGTTAGTAAACCCCTCAAGTTTTTTAAAAATATTTGATTATATCTTTTCATGTGACAAATAACTCATGTGACAAAGAACTCTCTGATGATCTGAAAAAAAGAATTGTTGCTCTACATAAAGATGGCCTAGGCTATAAGAAGATTGCCAAGACCCTGAAACTGAGCTGCAGCATGGTGGCCAAGACTAACAGTTCCACTCAGAACAGGCCTCGCCATGGTCAACCAAAGAAGTTGAGTGCACGTGCTCAGACCATATGCTGCACACTGCATAAAATTGGTCTGCATGGCTGTCGTCCCAGAAGAAAGCCTCTTCTAAAGATGATGCACAAGAAAGCTTGCAAACAGTTTGCCGAAGACAAGCTGTTACCCGTTTATTATATTTAAGATTTAATATCTCAAAGATCTGATGTGGGTTAAATGAGAGTTCTTTGACCAAGAGTCAAAGCTTTAACAGAATAACATTTATTGGTAAGTATTTGAAAGTCTATCTAATAGACAGAGTAAAAAGGAAAGGTGGAGGGGTCTGTCTGTATGTATGTGAGAAGTGATCTCAAAGCGAGTGTGAAAGAGGACCTGGTGGATGGAGAGTGTGATGAGTCTGAAGCATTATGGGTGGAACTGCATAAAGATGTGCGTAGTTCAAAGTTAATCATTGGAGTTTAATATAGACCACCCAATGTTAATGAGGAGGTGGAGACTCAGCTCCTTGCACAGATGGAAAGGGCTGCGACAGTGATAATAATGGGGGATTTTAACTACCCAGAAATTGACTGGAGTAATGGCACTGCTGGGACAGTTAAAGGGCAAAAATGTATAAACCTATTACAGGACAATGTTATGGTCCAGTTTATTGAGGCCCCAACTAGGAATGATGCTCTGTTGGACCTCAATAATCTCAAACCATGCAGAGCGTATTACTAATGTTCAGATAAAGGAACACCTGGGTAGCAGTGACCATAACATGATTTCATTTGATGTTGGCTGTAAGCAAAAATCACATACGGGAAAGATAAAAACACTTAATTTCAAGAGAGCAAATTTTCCAAGGATGAGGGCTGCTCTCCAGGACTTAGACTGGGAGAGAATATTGGCATCAATGGGCACAGAACAGAAATGGGAATTCTTCAAAAAGACTGTTTGTGAACTCACTGCAAAGTATATTCCCATGGGCAATACGTTTAAAAGGCTAAAAATAAAACCTATGTGGCTCACGGCCAAAGTTAAAAAAGCTATAAACTATAAGAAAATATTTTAAAAAATATAAAAATGAAGGAACACTAGTGTCATTTAAATGTTACAAAGAATATAACAGAATATGTAAAAAGGAAATCAAGGATGCAAAAATTCAAAACGAAAGAAAGATTGCAAAAGAGAGTAGGACAAACCCCAAATTTTTTTTAAATATATTAATAGTAAAAAGGTCAAATCTGAGCATGTAGGCCCTTTACAAAATAATCTAGAGTGGGTGACTGGGGACAAAGATAAGGCTAATTTATTAAATACTTTCTTCAGCTCTGTGTATACAAAGGAGCATGGGGGAGCTCATGTCCATAATGGGGGTGGTAGTGACACAGCCCCAAATCCACAATGGCTCAAAAGTGACATGGTCCAGAAGTATTTAGACAGAATAAAGGTGGATAAAGCACCTGGATCTGATGGCATCCACCCACGGATACTAAAAGAATTGAGCTCTGTAATTTCAAAGCCATTGTATTTAATTTTTAGGGACTCATTAATGACAGGAATAGTACCACTGGATTGGCGCAGGGCCACTGTGGTGCCTATATTTAAAAAGGAACAAAGTCTTTACCAAGTAACTATAGACCTGTTAGTTTAACTTCTATACCCTTACTTTTTAACATCTTTATAAATTATGTATATTGGGTCTGGGATCAAAAGTAGTATTTCCGTCTTTGCAGATGACACCAAGCTATGCAGTGGAATAACGTCCTTACAGGATGTCTCCAATTTACAAGCCGACCTCAATGCTCTGTCTAATTGGGCGACTATGTGGCAGATGAGGTTTAATGTTGATAAATGTAAAGTTATGCACTTGGGGGCTAAGAATATGCATGCATCATACATACTAGGGGGAGTACAACTGGGGGGGATCCATAGTGGAGAAGGATCTGGGGGTTTTGGTAGATCATAAGCTCAATAACAGCATGCAATGCCAAGCTGCGGTTTCCAAAGCGAGCAAAGTCCTTTCTTGTATTAAGAGAGGTATGGACTCCAGAGAGAGAGATATCATTTTGCCCCTGTTCAAATCATTAGTAAGACCTCATCTGGAATATGCAGTTCAGTTTTGGGCTCCATTTCTCAAGAAGGATATAGGGGAACTGGAGAAATTGCAGAGAAGGGCAACCAAACTGATAAGAGGCATGGAGGAGCTCAGCTATGAGGAAAGATTAGAGGAACTGAATTTATTCACTCTTGATAAGAGGAGATTAAGGGGGATATGATCAACATGTACAAATATATAGTGAACTTGGTGTTGAGTTATTCACTTTACAGTCAACAAAGAGGACAAGGGGGCACTCTTTATGTCTAGAGGAAAAGAGATTTCATCTCCAAATACGGAAAGGTTTCTTCACAGTAAGAGCTGTGAAAATGTGGAATAGACTCCCTCCAGAGGTGGTTCTGGCCAGCTCAGTAGATTGCTTTAAGAAAGGCCTGGATTGTTTTCTAAATGTACATAATATAACTGGGTACTAACATTTATAGGTAAAGTTGATCTGGGGAAAATCCGATTGCCTCTCGGGGATCAGGAAGGAAATTTTTCCCCTGCTTTAGCAAATTGGATCATGCTCTGCTAGGGTTTTTCGCCTTCCTCTGGATCAACTGTGGGTATAGAATTGGGTATATGGATATAGTATATGGGTATATGGGTATATGATATGGGTATATGGGATTGTATGATATTATTTTCCTTTTTGTTTTTGTGGTTGAACTGGATGGACTTGTGTCTTTTTTCAACCTGACTAACTATGTAACTATGTAACTATGTAACAAGCATCTATCTATAGTCTACACCAAGGAAGAAAATATTAGGTTAAAATAAAAGAATTGCATGAAGGAATACAGAGTATATTCCTTAAAACATTAATCTACAAACATATTTAGTTACAAGTTACTGGCATACCTTTCCCATAATTACCATGTCTTACCAAGGTTCCATCCTGATGGCTGGTCTCCCCAAAAGAGAGAGTTTCCTCTGAGCTAGTCTGTGTATATCGATACAGGCTGATGCCTCATTGGTTGGCATAGCGTGACTATAGATTGGTTAGCTTCCCTATACTTTGCCTAAGTCAGCCCCCTTTAATGCAAATCCTTGTGAGCCAGAGATTGACTTTTTCCCGGGAAATTAAATATTGGCCTCCCTTCATTGCATATCCCAGCATGGGATCCTTTGAAGTGAGTTTGTGTAAAACAATGAGGTTTGAATCCTATTATTTGTATACTAAAGCCTGGGCCCCGTCTTGTCTGGTCTTTTCACAGATATATGTGAAGATTCCATCTTCCAGCATGCATAAATATAAGCTAAATGATATATATTCCTAATTACAATATTTTACAGCTATTAATGGAGATTTCACATAAACTCATAAGGCAACACGGTTAACAAAGCAGACTAAGGACATGGATTACTGTAACCTGTGACCAAGATACTCTTATTTGGTTCAGATGGTGTCAACTGTGTGCGGCGGCAACCAGTTAAGGAGTACAAAGACAAGTGTGTCTTGCCTACAGTCAAGCATGGTGGTGTGAGTGTCATGGTCTGGGGCTGCATGAATGCTGCCGGCACTGGGGAGCTACAGTTCATTGAGGGAACCATTAATGCCAACATGTACTGTGACATACTGAAGCAGTGCATGATCCCCTTCCTTGGGAGACTGGGCCACAGGGCAGTATTCCAACATGATAACGATCCCAAACACACCTCCAAGACAACCACTGTCTTGCTAAAGAAGCTGAGGCTAAAGGTAATGGACTAGCCAAGCATGTCACCAGACCTAAACCCTATTGAGCATCTGTGAGGCATCCTCAAACGGAAGGTGAAGGAGCGCAATATCTCTAACATCCACCAGCTCTGTGATGTCCTCATGGAGGAGTGGAAGAGGACTCCAGTGGCAACCTGTGAAGCTCTAGTGAACTCCATGCCCAAGAGGGTTAAGGCAGTGCTGGAAAATAATGGTGTGCACGGAAGCACAGAGAGAGAGGCAGCAATTCTTGGATAGACGTCAGACATCAACGTAGGCATGGCACGTGGGCACGGCTATGTGTTCCAGGCCATACACACCCCTTTCTCAAGCCTAGTACAGAATCCCCTGGGAACTATATAGGAGGGGACTAGGGTGGACCATATTATGAATATTCAAATATACAAATATGCAACAGTTCCAGGTGTAGCGGGGACATATTTGTTTATTAACGTGGTTATGCATATGTCAATGTTAAATCTGTGGACATTGCTATGGCTCAGTGTTTGGAGCCATCTACTGACAAAATCTGGTAATGCACAGATATGGTGATTACAAGCACAAAAGACTTTCATAGGAAGTACTGTTTGTTTTGATAGGAAGTTTGACCTTTGTTACCCAGGAGTCTGTGTGACCTACCCATGAACACTCTGATATACAGTGCATGCTGGGTAGGGTATAAAAGGGACTGCAGCGGCCATATTTGGCCTCCTGGGACCACGCTGCCTGCCTGTGCGGAACTGTGAGCAGGTTTCTCGGACACAGAGACAGACAGTCACCGCGGATTGCAAACCGGACTGTTTGCAAGGTGACTTGGCAGAGCCTGAGAGCTGGTGATCGGATTGACGAGGTTTGGAGACGCTTGTTGGAGAAGCGGAGGACCGGATCCAGTCAGCGGAGCGACCCAGAGCATCTGGCCCAGTCTAAACGGAAGCAAGCTGCAGTTACCGAACCAAGGTCATCCCCCAGAACTCAACTGATCCAGTTGGTGAGCGGGTTACAGCTCATCGTTTGTTATTATTGCACGCAGTTAGACTCACTCATAGGCCTCGCTGGAACCTGTTGTTCCACAGAGGCATAACCGAGCAACTGACATTGAGCAGGCTTGAGGCCTATTTCACTTTAGCGCCTAAGTGCGATTACAAGTAGTAGTAGTAGTGGGAGCTCCCAGGTTTAGATAATAACATACATATATATTGCTTACTGTATTTGTCTGTTTGATTTATATTGTACTGACGTCCTACGTGGGACGACAGTGCAATTCCTGTAACCACCTGTTTGATATACCTTCAGTAAAAGTATTCCTGGTTAAGCTTACAGTTGTGTGGCGTACTGTTTTTCCCCACCAGGTGGAGCCAGAGGATCCTGAGGGATCAATACAGGTACCTTATACTGTCTTTATTGTACTGTATTATTATTGCACCACAGCTGTGCCAAGGGGACAGAGTCACGTTAAGGGGGGTTTCTCAAAAGAGTGCAGGCCCAATTCAAACTAGCAGCTCCTTCGGGGGTCAGTGCTACACAGGGAATAGCCAGAATATAAGTATATACACAAAAAAACTATATAAATAATACTGCAAGAATTACCACATTTCCAAAAATTTGCAATACTTATGAACAAAATTAAAATGAAAAAAGAAAAAAATCATAATAGTATCATCATAGTATGATCCGCCCTAGCCCCTTCCTATATAGTTCCTGGAGGATTCCATCTGTAATAGGCTTGAGAAAGGGGCGTGTATACCCTAAAACATGCAGCCACACCCACATTGATGACTGACCTCATCTGTCCATCCAGGAACCGCCGCCTCTCCTTGTACTTCCCTGCACCGCTCCACACCCACAGTGAATTTCTGGCATTACTCTGCAGTGCCTGGCCATCTCCCTCCTGAACTTTGCATGTGATAATCTATCTTGAGCCTGCCTTAACTACATCTGGGGTGGGACAGCCAAGAGGACCATTTGTAGAGGAATTTATTCATAACTAGATTTTTCCTAGCTACTGTTTTTTCCATTTCACATTGGAGTTTAAGGTCTGCTAGCATTGATTTTCTGCCTAAACTTTCTATTTCTAGACCTAAGAAAGAACAGCCTTTGTTGTCTCTTCACCAAATGGGAGGTGTTGAGGGATCATTACAATTCCTCTGTTTTACAAACTCCTAGGAATGTTAGTCATGGTCTTCACAGGGTAATGGGTGGTTTCCATGGATCTCCTGTAGTTCACTATTATCTTCTTAGTTTTTTGCAGTATGTAGTATGCAGGATGTTGTCTGTACACAACTCAATGAGATGTTAAACTTCCTCTACTGTGTCATCATTGTCATGTACAAGTCCGATGACAATGGTTTCATCTACAAATTTCACTATAGTTTTAGAGACACAAATAGCAATGTAATCATGTGTAGACTGAGTAAATAGGGCTGGAGAGCACATAGCCAAATGCTACTCATTTATTCAAAATGAGAGTGGAGGAGAGTTGTTTCCCTATTTCTGCTATTTGTGGTCTGTTAGTTAAAAAAATCTATAGTCCATGAACTGAGTGATGGGCCTAGGCCTAGGTTGCTAAGCTTGTTCACTGTATTGAAGGCAGAGCTAAAATCAATAAATAACATTCTAACATAAGTGTTTGTGTGCTGAAGATGAGTCAAAGCTGTTTGCAATGCAAAAGTGATTTCATCAGTTGGTCTGTTCACTTGGTAAGCAGTGTTTATCCAGATCAGTGGGGATGCTAGCCTTGTCTGATAGTATAAAGCCACTCAAAGGACTTTACAATCACTGGAATTAAAGCAACTGAGTGATAATCATTCAGACATCTGACTGCTGATTTTTTGGGTACAGGAGCCATAATAGTGGATTTAAAGTGGTTGTAAACCCACTAAAAAACAAACAAAAAACAAAAAAAAAACCCTGCAAGACAAAGGCATAATGAGATAGTATGCATAGCATACTAACTCAATATGAAATACTCACCTTAGATCGAAGCCCCTACAGCTGTCCAGTCACACAGCTCTGCCTGGCGACATGTCTCCTAGAGTTATTTCCAGGTATCGCAGACTCCAGCACTGTGATTGGCCGGAGCCACAATGATGTCACTCCCGCGCATGTGTGCGGGAGCCACCAGTAATGGCACGAACATGCTGATACAGGGGATATCTCCTAAATCGTGCAGGTTTAGGAGATATCCACGGTAGCTACAGGTAAACCTTATTATAAGCTTACCTGTAGTGAAAAGCGATCTGTAAGGATTTACAACCACTTTAAAACAGTTTGAGACAGCAGCTTGTCACAATGGTAGATTCGAAATGTTGGTAAATACTGCTGCTATCTGATCAGCACAGACCCTCAGTATATAATCTGACACCCTATCTCGTCCTGCTGCCTTGTCTATGCTGATATTTCTCAAGATAGAGATCATGTCTAATGACTGTAATACAAGTGTCTGCTCCTCAACGGGTACTTTAATGAGGATTTCATCTCTGAAGTCTTGATCAACAAAATGGGAAAACAATTGTTTAGGTTATCAGAGTGTATAGTATCGCTAATATGTGGAGTACTAGTAAGATGGCATTCGATGTGATATTTGTATTTACACATAGCCTCTCTAATATGCTCTTTGGCTCCTGTAAGCCAACAAGTCACCTGATTTAATGACTGTTTCATATTCTCTAAGCAGAACCAATGCTTTTCCATCCAGTCATGGCTTTTGATTTGGAAACACCCTGATGATTTCAGCAGGTTGCACAGTCTCTGTACAGAAATGCAAATAAGCCAAAATAGATGGGGCAAACTCTTCTAAATCTGCACCCTGTAGAAGCACACCCCAGCTTGTGTTTTCAAAGCAGTCCAGATGGCTTCCTCACTCTAGACTTGGACAGTTTTAATAATCGGTCTTGTTTTGCAGATTAGAGATTTGTAAGATGGAATCAGCATCAGTGATCCCTGATCTGATAGACCAAGATGTGATAACAAGATAGCTTCAGGGAAATTTGTATATAATTGGTTGAAGATGCTGTTTTCTCTCATTGCAGAATTCAAATTTTTATTGAATTTAGGAAAAAATGAATTCAGCTCTGCATGATTAAAGTCTACAGCTGCAACCACATTGCCCTCTGGATATATATTCAGCTGGATGTAAATAGCATCATGTAATTTAGCCAGAGCTAGCTTAGTATTTGCATGTCAGGGTTTGTACAAAGCAGTGATTATGACCATAGTATACCTACTTGGTATAAAAAAAGTCTATAAATTTCACTATTAGGTATTCCAAGTCTGGCTTGCATTGTGTCTCAGTCATATCATCACCAGTTATTGTTGACACATATACAAACTCCTCCACCTTTGGACTTAACAGAGTATGTAGTCCTGTCTGCTTGGTAGACAAAGCAGTCTGCTAAATTGATAGCCACATTGGGAATTAAACTGTCCAGCCAAGTCTTGTTGGTGAGTGATAGGGAGTAGGGACGAGCCGAACACCACCGGTTCGGTTTGCACCAGAACATGTGAACAGACAAAAAATTTGTGCAAACATGCGAACACCATTAAAGTCTATGGGACATGAACGTGAAAAATCAAAAATGTTCATTTTTAATTATATGCAAGTTATTGCCATAAAAAGTACTGCCCCAGGGGACATGTATCAATGCAAAAAAAAGTTTTTATCAGGAACAGCGATTTTAATAATTAAAGTGAAACAATATAAATTAAATATCCCTTTAAATATTGTTACCGGGGGTGGGGGGAAGGGGGGCTTAGTCTGCCTATAAAGTAGCGCATCTTTCCCATGTTTATAACAGTAGCACAGCAAAATGACATTTCTAAAGGAAAAAAAATGGCATTTAAAATTGCTTGCAGCTGTAATGTATTGTTGGATCCTGGCAATATAAATAAATAATCATTGAAAAAAATGGCATGGGTTTCCCCCTAGTCCATTACCAGGCCCTTCGGGTCTGGTATGGATATTAAGGGAAAATCCACACCAAAATAAAAAAAAAATGGTGTGCCCCCCCAAATCCATACCAAGCACTTCAGGTCTGGTATGGATTTTAAGGGAAACCCTGCACCAATTTTTTTTTTAAATGGCGTGGGGGTCCCCCGAAAATCCATATCAGACCCTTATCGAGCATGCAATCTGGCAGGCCGCAGGAAAAATGGGGGGGGATGAGAAACTACACTGCCTGCATGCATGCCACTATCTAACCTTCCTAATCTCTCTTCATTCATAATTACACTATATACGGCCGTCGAGTAAGCAGCCTTATATAGTGTGGGGCATGGACTTAGCCTCCTGAGTCATGATTGGCCAAAGGCACCCTGCCTTTGGTCACTTATGGCTCTCTCAGCAGAGAGTGCTATGATTGGCAAAAGAATGCAGGTCAGGTGCATGTCCCCAATCCCCATTAAGTTAATTGGTACGATGCGCGGCGGGTGTGTCGATGCGACTCGGTGTACAGCTTGTGGCATGTAAGCATTCATTGATCATCTGATCGAGGATGAATACTGCTGTGCAAAATGTAAGCACATTGTTTCCCTGGAAGCCCAGGTTCTGAATCTAGGGAAGCAACTGTCAACACTGAGAAGTCCCTCCATACTAAAGGAGAGTTGGGATCGTACCAGGCAGGGACCAGCACAGAGGTAGGTGGAGATAAAGAGGGGCAGGCACCAAGGCAGAGTAGATGGGTGACAGTCAGGAATGATAGGGGGGAAAGAGTCAGGGAGGCCGGTCCTGGGCTGGAACATCCCAATAAGTATGTCCTGTTGAGTGACATGGGTGAAACCAATCAGGGACCAGCACTGCTGGAGCTAAGTGACTCCCGTAGCTGTCAGGGGAATGGTTCCGCCAGTGAGGGTGGGAGTAAAGCCAAGGGAAAGGAAAGACAGATTCTGGTGGTAGGGGATTCAATTCTTAGAAAGACAGAATAGGGAATTGGAGGTCTGGCCCCCAACCAGAACCACCAGAGAGGGGGGAGCTAGCGGACTATCACGGTACGTGTTGAAAATAGGATATAACTGAATATATAAACAGATATATATATAAAAAAATATACGTCAATTTATTGATACATAAAAAATTTAAACAATAAGAACACGTACATGTGGTGGGGTAGACTAGTTTTGCTATAACATAGCTTCTTCAAGAAATATAGAACATACATCTGGAAAAGATATAAATATATAATATAATGACATTGATATTAGAAAGGACATACATTTATTGAAATATTGGAAAAGGGGGAAAAAAAGGGAAAATAACAAATACATGACAAGCAGCTTCTTACCCCACTTTTAGTACCGTCATGGCATACAGAGCACCCAGCGAGGACTCCCGTGGCAACTGGGGGAGGTCTTTAATAGACAATGGCCAGTGTCTGGATAAAAAAGTAATATGTTGAATTTCCACATATGGGAGGAATGATAAAGTTAACCACAGATCCCGCCAGGAAATCAAATGGCGGGAGCTATGGGAAGTGACCAGCTTCATACTAGGTGTGTAGGATAGGATAAAAAGTGAGAGGGGCTTTTACTAGTTAAAAGAGAAAAGGCCCCCGTAAAAGAAGTGGAACGTGAAAAACGAATAACACCATTGAGTGGTGATGCGAGGAAAAAGGGGGGGGAATAGGGGGGGGGAGAGGGAAGGGGGGAAAAAAGGGGAAAGGACGGGAGGGTAAAAAAATTGAGGGAGAAGACGTGAAGGGAGGGGAGGGGAAAGAGGGGGGGGGGGGTTTAAAAAAATAGCAGGTGGAGAGAGAAAGGGAAGGAGAGGAAAATAGGGGAAGAAAGAGGGTTGTGTTAGTTGGGTGAGAAAATTGAAACAGTGAGTTAGAAGCTAGATGTTTGTTAGACAACAGGGAAAAGCCATGGAGGAGACACAGGAAGTGGAATAAAATAGGGGGAGAAATAAATGGAAGACAAGTGAAGGAGTAAAAAGTGAAGAAAGATGAGGCAAGATGAGGCAAGTAAGTGAAAGGTGACATGGACTCCTGCAAAACCGAAGCAGAGGATAAAAAGCCAAACCAAAGTGTAAAAAAGTGTCTATGAAGACAACGTGCCTATTTAGTTAAACAGTGGGGATAGTGTGAATTGCCAGAAATGAATTCAGTGAAGGAAGTGAAAAACCTGGCATGGGTGGGTCATTATCAATACAGCATACCTGTTAGATGATGGTATTCGAAATAAATAACTCTCTCTGACCCGGAGGAAAAGGGTCAAAGGAGGTATCCAGATGGTTCATAGATACCACATGGACCCAACAGCTTGTAACGCAAAGGGCTAGTAGCCCAGGAGCAGAGCCACAGAAGAGGGAGGTATTACGGATCGTAGCCTAGGATAATAATATATACCACAGCTGTATTAGTAAGTATGTAGATTAGCATTGTATGGTTGTGTAACAACCAGCTAAAAAATGGTAGCAAGACAAAGACATGGGGCTTACCGTCTGCAGCAGGCTGTGTTGTATATCCTCCGGGTCGCTACTGATCTGTCTAATAGCGGGGAACACCCTCCTATGAATGCCTCTCAACCCAGTTGATTGGGGCTGGCCCCGCGTTATCGGCGCACAGCGTCACGGTGTCAAGGGTCCCGCACAGCGCGCGCGAACACACCGGGCAATTTGTCACAAAGACCTGGAGCGCCCTACTGTATGTTGTCTACCGGGAGCTCGGGTTCGGCACATCACGGATTTGGTGGACAGAATACTGGGAGGGGCTGGGGAAGACCTGGCTGTCATGGTGCATGTTGGCACCAATGACAAAGTCAGAGGAAGATGGAGTGTTTTAAATAATGATTTTAGGGACTTAGGAGATAAATTGAGGAAAAGGACCTCCAAGTAGTATTCTCAGAAATACTACCGGTACCTCGAGCCACACCAGAAAGGCAGAGGGAGATTAGGGAAGTAAACAAGTGGCTGAGGAGCTGGTGTAGAAAGGAGGGGTTTGGGTTCCTGGAGAACTGGGGCGGCTTCTCAGTCAGTTACCAGCTCCTTTAGAAGGGACGGACTGCACCTAAATGAGGAAGGTGCAGATCTGCTGGCAGTGAAAATGGCCCGAAAAGTTAGAGGGGCTTTTAAACTAGGCAACAGGGGGGAGGATCCAGAGGTAGAGATAGCCAGCGCAGAACATATTCTGGAGGGTAGTATTGGGGGCATTATTGGTAGGTTGACTAAAGCCCCTAAACCCGAGGTAAGCATAGTACCAAATCCTATTTGCAAGCCCAGAGCACCCAATAAGGAGATAGTATGCGACCGGTCTAAATTATGTGGCATGTTCACCAATGCCAGGAGTCTGGCGGACAAGATGGGAGAACTAGAGCTACGAGGAGGATTTAGATTTTATAGGAATTACAGAGACTTGGTTCGACAGCTCTCATGATTGGTTGGCAATCATTCAAGGGTATTCCCTATATTGCAGGGATAGAGAGGGTAAAAAAAGGGTAGGGGTATGCCTGTATATCAAAAATGATGTACAAGTGAATGTAAGAGATGACATTACTAAGGGAGCAAGGGAGGAGGTGGAATCCTTGTGGGTAGAGCTACTAAGGGAGGAAACTATGGGGAAAGTAATACTGGGAGTATGCTATAGGCCCCCTAACCAGAAGGAGGAGGTGGAGGCTGACCTCCTATCCCAATTTGAATTAGCGGCAAGAATGGGAAGTGTCATTATAATGGGGGATTTTAATTATCAAGGCATAGACTGGGTGGAAGGAACCGCACATTCACCTAAGGCTTGCCAGTTCCTAAATGCCTTGCAGGACAATTTAATGGGTCAGATGGACTAGAAACAAAGCGTTACTAGACCTACTGATTACCAACAATACAGACATCATCATGGATGTGAAAATATGGGTCAACTTAGGAAACAGCGATCACAGGTCAATAAGTTTTAGTATAAATCACACAAATAGGAAACATAAGGGGAATACAAAGACACTGAATTTCAAAAGAGCCAACTTCCCTAAACTCCGATCCTTGCTAGAAGATAATTATTGGGATAAATACTTAGGAACATAGAACAGAGAGGAAAAATGGGTATGCTTTAAGAGCATATTAAATAAGGGCATTAGCCCGTGCATCCCAATGGAAAATAAATTTAAAAGAGCTAATAAAAGTCCTGGGTGGCTTAACTCCAGCATAAAAATGCACATAAAACAATGGAGAAGGCTTTCAAAAAAATACAAGGCTAAGGGATCATCATCAGCATTACAACTTTACAAAGAATACAACAAGAAATATAAGGGTGCAATCAGGGCGCCTAAGATAGAACACTAAAGGCACATAGCGGAGGAGAGTAAAAAAAAGTACATAAATAGTAAGAAAGAGAGGTCGGATCATATTGGTCCCATAAAGAATGATGAAGGGAATTTGGTTTCTAAGGATGGAGAGATGGCGGATATATTGAATTAATTTTTGTCCTCAGTCTTCACGAGGGAATCGGGGGGCTTCGGTAACCAAAACTGCAATGTTTATTCTCATAACATGGAAGCACCCTCATGGCTAACAGAGGACAGAATTAGAAATAGACTTGAAAAACTTAACATTAATAAGTCACCAGGACCAGATGGCTTGCACCCGAGGGTCCTTAAGGAACTCAGTCAAGTAATTTCCAGACCATTGTTCCTAATTTTTACGAACAGTCCACTGACTGGAATGGTACCAGCAGATTGGAGAAAAGCCAATACAGCACCAATATTTTTAAAAGTGCCAAGATACATCCATGGGAATTACAGACCAGTTAGCCTAACATCAATTAAATCAGGGAAGGACTCCACGCTTAGGAATAAACAATAGGTGTGCAGCCTGTCCAGAAAAATTAACCCCCTAGAGGGCAATTTTAAATGTAAAATGCAGGATAAGAGACAGATGGCGCTACCTGTAGAAACTACGTGCAGTGAGCCTGAGAGGGTTAAAGACGTAAGATGTGAGCGCCTAAAGGCCCAACACCGAGTATACCCTTCTAAGGCAGCAAATTGTAAACTGTGAAATGAGTGGGGGTCGCCACCCCTAATTACCCAATCTATAAATACAAAGTACTAATAAATGTGGAAGTGACACTTGATAAAGATATAAGACTAGATTGCTGTATTATTAAGACACAGTGGGAAGAGAGGTAGCAGCTAACCAGCTAGCATGTGTCCCAGCCTAACATCATTTGTATGGAAGCTCTTGGAGGAGATGATAAGGGACTTTATAAGATTTTAGTAATGACAACTGTATCATTAGCAGTAATGGATTCATGAAGAATCATTCTTGCCAAACCAATCTATTAACCTTCTATGAGGAGGTGAGTTGCCATCTAGATAAATGAAGGCCCATAGACATGGCATATCTGGATTTTGCAAAAGCAATTGATAAAGTTCCCCATAAACGTTTACTGTACAAAGTATGGTCCATTAGCATGGACCATAGGGTGAGTACATGGATTAAAAACTGGCTACAGGGGGGGGCGTGGCGACTGCTCACCAAGATGGCCGCTTAAGATAAGAGCTCTTCTCTGCACGAGTGGAATCACCAGTGCTACGACCGACTGAAGCCCTTTACACTCTCTTCCACTAATCCTCCAGACTCCCCAGTGACCCAGGACACTGACCGGCATGCAGAGACATCTGCAAGACCAGCTGCAGGCTCTTAAACTGCCCGATTTCTTCCCAGCATTGTCCTGCGGGCTACAACAAAATGGAGACGGGAGCCAGCCAGCGCCGCTAAACGCCAGACCTCTAGTGCAGACAGAACGGAGAACACAGATGCAGCTGCTGCTGCTGCTTGCGGCGGAGGACACACACTCCATTGACTCTAACTCTTCCTGTGTCTCTCCCTGTACTAGAAGCCCTGTTAAATCTAAACCAAGGCTGGATCCAGAGGCAAATATTATTAACAACAGACACCCTGTTCTAAATATGGAGGTGAGTGACTCCCAGGGCACTGAGCCAAATATCATGCCCTTTGCTGATCCCATAGAACAATTTCCTACCAGGGGGCAACCCATATCTGACATTACTATGAAAGAGATGCTGATGTCATTATTATCCTCTATACAGTCAGATATGATCTCATGTATTCAACAATGCAGAGCAGAAATGCATGACCTCAGGGACAGGGTCCACCAAGGGGAGACAAGGATGTAGGAAGTCACGTCATCCTTCAATACGTTAGTGGACTCTCACTCAGCACAACAAGAGGCCATCTACAAAATCCAACTGAAACTGGTCGATCTTGAAGATCGTTCCCGCAGAAACAATTTAAAAATCCATGGGATACCCAAATCCATTTCTGCACAACTCCCTCACTTTGCCCGTGATCTCTTCCAAGCAGTTATTCCCTCATTGTCCCCAATGGACCTCACCATTGACAGAATACACAGAGTACCCAAACAGTCCTTCCTGCCCCCAGAGGTTCCAAGAGACGTGTTGCTTAGAGTTTATTTTTTCCAGGTTAAGGAGAAAATTCTCTATGCATTCCACAAAGCAGACAACCTTCCAGAGCAAGCTACTAACCTTCAAGTATTGCCTGACCTCTCGCAACACACTGCAACAGTGTCGCAACCTAGCGACACTCACCAAGGCTCTGATAAACCGGAAGATAATTTACCACTGGAAATACCCGGCCAAACTCAACATTTCCTACATAGGCTCAAACCACCTTGTCAACTCCCCGGAGGAAGGCCTCCACCTCCTGAAAAATTGGCACATCTTACCATTTTACCATCAAGGCAATTCTTTCCTTGACAAAGTCCACCAGGATTGGCAGATCAAGCCTCAACGGAAATCATCAACAAAGCACACCTGAGGCTTCCTATAACTGACTCTCTTTTCTGTTCTTCAATAGGATTCCCCAAGTGCCTGTTGTACCTTTCACCGCACCTTAAAACCCCATTGGTATTGGCAGCTTTGCTGTCTTGTCCTTTCGGACCCTTTTTCTTAAACTGTATTATTGCTGTTTATCGATCCAGATTCCTAGTTCCCCGTTGGGAACATTGTAGTCCTTGTTTTTTTTACATTGAACACTTTTCTAATCCCATGCATTGGTATAGCAAGATATCACCTAACAGATCTATGTTTATCCTTCTCACCACCTCATAGTTCTTTCCCCAATTCTTTCTGGACTCTACTTCCACATTTCTGCACTTGCCATAATAGAGAACTTCCCTCTCTAATCAAGCACAAACAAGCCACCCTCATGGATTTCCATATCATCTGGAACTGTAGACATGGGTCTTAAATTCCTCTCTGTAAACGCAAGAGGCCTTACAAATGCCAAACGAAGGTCCTTATGGAAAGGAGAAATCCAGCACAAGGCGGACATTCTAGCAGTACAAGAAACACATTTCCACAAATCGGCTCCCCCTAAATGCTCCCATGCAAGCTTTCCTCATGTTTTTATGTCCTCTATCCCAGCAAAGAAGAGGGGTGTAATGTTGGCCATAAGGGATACGGTTTCTTTCAGACTCCTCATTGATCCAGATGGGCAATATATCATTTCGGTTCGTGTCATTAACAAAATGCCTATTACCTTGACGAATGTTTATGATCTCAACTTGCACCAAATCAAGTTTATCAAAAAAGTTATCAAAAAAGACCATGCTCTTGTTATAATCCAAATAGATGATGGGAATGCCTTTGCGACAGCAAGCATTTTGAGATGCAATGAGTCGGTGATCCAAGACCCACAAAAAGAGATATCCCAGCAGCTAGAAGAGTTTTTTTGCTTTAACGACCCCTGCGCCACTAGCACTTTTACTAACTGGAACGTCCACAAGGCATATGTACGAGGTGTCCTTATGAAATAAAACTCTAGGTTACAACGTTCTCAATGAGCTAAAACAACGGATCTCCTCACCGAAATCCGTACATTGGAATCGCAAAACCAGTCAAACCCATCAACTTTTTTGGCCTCAAAGCTATCTGGTCTACGCTACAACCTTAACCTTAACGTTATGCACTCAACACGATCATTATATGCGTAAGCTTAAATTACTATGCAAATAACAATAAGGCAGGCAAGTTCTTAGCCATCCGCCTTAAAACACAAAGAACCAAAATGAGGATTCCCCACATCTTTCACCCCACAACATCCGTCATCAGGAAGCTGCCGGGTGTATGGTGGATTAAGTTTATATAGTCCCAGTGTCTATCTACTAGCGCGGTGATTGGTTTACCACTTTTTTCCCTACCGGAAGTATAGCGGCGGCCATCTTTGATGTGGGATTTTCATTTATTTGGTGCCGTTCCTGCCATTTTATTATTATATGTCCATAAAAGGACTCACATGGTTCGGTGCCTTTAGCCGGCACTGTTCCAAAAACTTTATTCTCCTCTGCTGTATAGTGTTACCTGTGCCTCTAGTCTGTCTTTGTATAGTATTGTGTGTTATTGACTATAATCTGCTCCGGAGTATAGGGGGTGCTGTGTTAGTTTAAGCATTTCCTTTATGTTGTTTTCCCAATTTGTAACCAGCCTAATAGTTCTTAGCCATCCGCCTTAAAACACAAAGAACCAAAACTAGAATTCCCCACATCTTTCACCCCACAACATCCACCAAAGTGGAGAATCCTCAGGCAATAGCGGATGCGTTTGCCGACTACTACTCCTCACTTTATAATCTTAAAGGTGATACCACAATTTCACATCCGTCAAGCGAGGACATAGATAGCTTCCTGGCCAAAATCAATTTACCCTCTGTCTCTTACTCTCACCTACAATCACTGAATGCTAAAATTTCCTGGGAAGAGCTATAACGCTCTATAACTTCTCTACCGTTAGATAAAGCCCCAGATCCAGATGAACTTTTGAATGCTTACTATAAAACATTCAGACACATTCTGATTCCCAACTTACTACCCATATTCAATGAGGCCATGTTAGCGGGCACCTTCCCAGCAGAAATGCTTAAAGCCTACGTCATCACCCTGCCTAAGCCTGGTAAATCCCCTGACGTACCATCCAACTTTCGCCCCATTTCTTTATTAAATGTCGACATCAAATTATATGCCAAACTATTAGCAAATAGATTGTTCGACATTATGCCGTTGCTGGTGAGACAGGACCAAACCGGTTTTACTAAGGAACGCCAAGCTTCTGATGCCACAAGACGTTTACTAAACATTGTTCACTACGCTGAATCTTGAAAAACGCCTTCTCTGCTTCTTTCTATTGATGCAGAGAAGGCGTTTAATAGAGTTCACGGGGGATACATGAAGGCGGTTCTGCACAAATGTGGATTTCAAGGTCAATTTCTTTCCGCCATACTAGCTCTTTACTCAAACCCCTCAGCACAGGTCCTCACCTCAGTTTTACTTTCAAAAAACTTCATAATATCGAATGGCACCCACCAGGGTTGTCCACTCGCTCCCTCCATTTTTAACCTAATGATGGAACCCTTGGCGGAGGCCATCCGATCACATCCCCACATATCAGGCTTCAAATTTCAACAGAAATCACATGTAATTAACCTTTTCGCAGACGATGTCATACTTCTCCTTTCCAATCCTACTATCTCGCTGCTACAAAGTAAACTTCAGTAAATCATTAATCCTAGACCTTGGCATTAACCACCATGCTAGCATGCACTTAAAACAATTGCTTCATTACACTTGGGCAGAAAATGATATCCTATGCCTAGGTATTTTACTAACAGCAAAAATGTCCCTTTTGGCAGAGACCAATATCAAACCTCTTCTCTCAGACATTCGTAAGACCCTAACCTGTATAGCAAAAACTGAACTATCCTGGGTGGGGAAAATCACCTCCTTCAAAAGGCTGGTCCTCCCAAAAATGTTGTACATATTTCGCACACTCCCAGTTCCGCTTAAAACTTCCCACTTCTCTGAACTCCACAGGACACTCAAACTGTTTCTTTGGCAGGGGAAGAGAGCACTTTGCTCTCACAATCACCTCATTCAACATAGAAAGGTAGGAGGAATGGGTCTACCAGACCTAAAAGACTACTACTGGGCCACTATGTTAGCACAAATCAAACACAGGTTTATGTCCCCCTCTGAACCTCTCTGTGTGGGCTGCCGAGGCTGCCATTGCTAAAGCTCCCAACATGAAACTTCTACTGTTGGCTGATGCGTGGAAGCCAATTTCTTTATCCGCCCTCCCTCCAACAACCCAAGCCTCAATATTAGCATGGAGACATTTACTTTCCCAATCACAACATGACAGCTCAATCTCAACGATTAGACTCCCAATCCAAACTTTAGAAATACTGCTCCCTTACTGCTCTGTTAACCAATGGAAAGAAAAGGGTATCAAGTGGGTAGATGAACTTATGGAGCAAGAGTCCCCTAAACCATTTGACTTCCTACGGACTGAACACAATATCTCTAACTCGGGTCACTTTCTATATAGGTATGTTACCTCTTTTCTAGCCAAAAATACCCCCTCATTGATTAAAATAAATCCAAGAGTGTGGCATTTTTTCACAGCTATCAACGAAAATTGTAAAGGCATCTCTCTTCTTTATAATACATTTCAACTCAAACAAAAATTCATGAAATCTCCTCCCATGTTGTCCTGGGAAAAGGATTTGAATAGTCTTTGATTCCGAACAATGGACCATAGCGTTCCGGTATAACTACACTGCTTCTCATTGCATTAACCATTGGGAACTTACTCAGAAGGCGAGGTGGTATAGAACTCAATACCAACTAGCCAGAGATTGTGGCATCCCTGGCACAATCCTTCACATATTCTGGCAATGCAAGAACCTGTCTAGCTTCTGGAGAAAAATCTTCTGCATTATAGCAGATATCACCGCAATTCTGCAAACCTCAGAGCCAGCGCTGGCAATCCTCCATCTAGGTATAGACAAATACCCTCTGACATTCCTAAACAACCTCCACTACAATTATGAAAGGCTTATTGCTATAAGAAAAACCTCTTGCTTAGCTTTCGACAAAAATTTGAATTGTTGAAAAGAGTGGTACAGGCGGTAAATCACAACTTGTGGTTAAGTGCTCTCCCTTCCTTTCTCTCTTTCTTGTCCTCTCTCTCTCCTTCACCCCTTTCCCCCATCTCTACTTATCCTTTCTTAAATGTATGTCCTCTGTTACAAATAATCGTTCTCTCTGTGCCCTGTGTGGTAAATAAATCTTCTGTTGTTTAATCTGTTTATTCACAGTGCTGTACTAGATGTTATGTACACACCTTGTACAGAGGGTTTCTGCTGTTCAGGGACCACACTGCCTGGCCTCTCCAAGCACAGTGTGTTCCCAGTTGGGGTGCGGGGGGGGGGGGATGGGGTAGGGACATGCAACCTACTTACACTACCCAGTATAATTCACATAGTTCACTTTGTCTGTCTTTCATTGGGGGCGAGTTCAGAGGGTAGTGATAAATGGGGAGTACTCAGAATGGTCCGAGGTGGAAAGTGGGATCCCCCAGGTTTCTGTCCTGGGACCAATCCTATTTAATTTATTCATAAACAACCTGAAGGATGGGATAAACAGCTCAATCTCTGTATTTGTGGATGATACTAAGCTAAGCAGGGCAATAACTTCTCCGCAGGATATGGAAACCTTGCAAGAAGATCTGAACAAATTAATGGGGTGGGCAACTACATGGCAAATGAGGTTTAATGTAGAAAACATTTAAATGATGCATTTGGGTGGCAAACATATGAATGCAATCTACTCACTAGGGGGAGAACCTCTGGGGGAATCTAGGATGGAAAAGGACCTGGGGGTCCAAGTAGATGACAGGCTCAGCAATGACATGCAATGCCAAGCTGCTGCAAGCAAAGAAAACAGAATATTCGCATGCATTAAAAAGGGGATTAACTCCAGAGATAAAACAATAATTCTCCCACTCTACAAGACTCTGGTCCAGCTGCACCTGGAGTATGCTGTCCCGTTCTGGGCACCAGTCCTCAGGAAGGATGTGCTGGAACTGGAGAGTCCAGAGAAGGGCAACAAAACTAATAAAGGGACTGGAGGACCTTAGTTATGAGGAAAGGTTACAAGCACTGAACTTGTTCTCTGTGGAGAGGAGAAGCTTGAGAGGGGATATGATATCAATGTACAAATACCGTACTGGTGACCCCACAATTCCGGGAAAGGGAATTAAAAAAGTCACTAAAATTAGAAGAGAAGCGGTTTAACCTTAAACTGTGTAGCAGGTTCTTAGCTGTAAGAGCGGTTAGGATGTGAAATTCTCTTCCATGGGCAGTGGTTTCAGTGGGGAGCATCAATAATTAGAAAATAAACTATTAGATATGCACCTGAATGACCACAACATACAGGGATATACAAAGTAATACTGACATAAAATCACACACATAGGTTGGACTTGATGGACTTTTTTCAACATTGCCTACTATGTAACTATGTAACCTTTGCAAGGCTAAGAGCCGGTTCGCTCCAACTTGGTTCCTGTAAAAGGGTTCCTGTACTACTTTTGGGGCGACTTCAGGCGACTTGCATTGACTTTTATACAGAAGTCATTTTGCAAGCCACCTCTGAAGTCGGATGCCGGTCGCCTGAGGCAGTGGCGCAGCAAATCGTGCTGCCTCAGTGTGAACCGACTCTAACTATTTCTGAATGAAAGCAAAAGCTGTTTTGCATTGATAGCTAAAGATTGCAAAAATTCTAGTACAGAATGACCATTATGACCATTATGTTGTTGAAGGCACTGCCAAGGCACAAACATGTCCTGTTGTGATTGAAGGAAAACTCCAGTCAACAAAAAAGTAAACATTAATTGCTCATTTAATAATAAGAATAAAAAAAAAGCATTTTCTGCGATATACTGTATAACTTCAATCCAGAACCCCCCTCATCCCTCCACACCAGCGTTGCCAACCTACCAAATTGAAATTTATTGACGTGACATTCAAAATTTAATGGCACAGCCAAGTTTTTACTGGCATTTCCAAAAGTTACAAAACTACAGATTTAAGTGCAAATTTCAGTATTTGAGCAACAAACACATACAATATGCAATTTGAAATGTGATTTAACCACTTGCTTACTGGGCACTTAAACCCCCCTCCTGTCCAGACCAATTTTCAGCTTTCAGCGCTGGTGCACTTTGAATGACAATTGCGCGGTCATACAACACTGTACCCAAATTAAATTTTTATCATTTCTTTCCTACAAATAGAGCTTTCTATTGGTGGTATTTGATCACCTCTACGGTTTTTATGTTTTGTTAAAAAAAATTAAAAAGACCAAATAAAAAAAAAGAAATTATATTTTTTTTTATATTTTGTTATAAAATTTTGCAAACAGGAAATTTTTCTCCTTCTTTGATGTACGCTAGTGATGATGCTCCGCTGATTGGCACCAATAGGCTGCACTGATGGGCACCGATGGGCTGCACTGATGGGCACCGATTGGGCTGCACTGATGTTCACCAATGGGCTGCACTGATGGGCACGATAAGGTGGCACTGGTGGCCACTGATAGGTGGCACTGGTGGGCACTGATAAGTGGCACTGAGAGGTGGCACTGATGGGTGGCACTGAAGGGCATTGATAGGTGGCATTGGTGGGCACTGAGAAGTGGCACTAATAGGTGGCACTGATAGCTGGCAGTGATAGATAACACTCCATAATAATGGGTATAGCACTATGAAGGGCTGTTGCCTCATACTTACGTAATTTAAAAAGCAAAACAAAAATAACTATTCAGTGGAGCGGACAAGCAGGAAAAAGGATGGTCGGAGGCGCCTGTGGGGTTGATTAGGTTAAATAATCCTTGCTGGATTGTTCACTATAGGAAAAGACATGGAAGGCATTGTTTTAATATGCATCCATTATATATACAAATTAGAGTGCTATAAATCCTAAGATAAGGATCTTGTAACTAGACACAACGAGTTATAAGATATATACAAGTAAGTGTGATAGAATTAGAAAGTTACCTGTGTTAGTGTGGTAGATAATTGGCTCCAATAGCCACTTAGAGATTCATATAGTAACTGGTGGGAACATGCTATCCAAGCAAGCTCCAAAAAAGGTGAAGCTGTTTAAAGTAGTCTCCTATAAGGGAGGCGGGTGTATAAGTAACCAGTTACTAAAGGCTTTTAGAAAGTAAAGATTAAGTGGAGCGATAAGTAGGAAACTTTTAAACTTACTGGTATAATGATCCGGTAAAGAGCAGGCGCCTCCGGTGTCCGACACTATGAAAAGTGCGGACAGCCGACTTAAGTAGCGTCCCCCTGGGTAGACGGCGTGTATGTCACCGCCCACTCAGCAGACAAGATCGGCCAGTGCGCATGCGCCACACTTCAGCTCAGTCTGGGCATACAATGCCCATACTACCTAGCGCTGAAGGTGCCGCATCACGTGACTACGTCACGCCGGTGCGGGCAAAATGCGCGCACGAGTTAGAAAGCAGTGGCTTGTAATGGGCGGACGCCTTGAACAAATGGCGCCGCCCTTGGGTGTCCATGCAAAACCAATGGGGGCACTCTAAAATCGTCAAACTCTGCCCAGTGCCCGCATGTTGCCAAGGTGATTAAAACATAGGGAAGCGTTTCTGGTGTAGATATGCCGCGGAGCGAAAGGGGGACTCAGAGCACTGCCGCCCGGGACCCAGACACCTAGATTAGTCCCGAACAGGATATGCCTGTGATAGCGCTGGAGAGGCCCACCGCGGGAACAAAAGCCTGCAGATTGCAGCTCGCAGAACCCATCAGTAGGCCAAGCCAACACTAACAATACCAAAAGGCCAATCCGTTCATCCAATCACAATTCAAACTTATATTAAAAAAGGGCTCAATACAATTTGTTACAAAGATTTATATAACATAATAAAATAAACAAAGCTTATTAACATGGCCAGCATTAAAGTGATCAATGTTTACTAGTAAATTAGTTAAGTACTATTTTCATTGTTTAAATCTTCACATGCCCATAAATGTAATAAATTTGAAACAATTTTGGTCATAGCATATTGTAGTTTGGACAATGAAAAAAGTTATTGAACGATACTGAGAATTTTTTTCTCTAGGAGCATGCTTTGAGAGGCTTGGGCTAAACTCTCCCTGAATGGTAGAGGGAGGGGCAAGGATGTTAAACAGTGGGAAGAAGGGAGGGGTTTACAGCAAACTTATGATGATCTAGTTTTATATTGTTTACAAAAAAGATTTAAAACTAATATATTCATTTAACCCTGGCGATCGAGTGGCATCTAGGTTATGTATCCATCTCGTCTCCAACTGGAGCAGTAAATTGTCAATTTCCCCTCCACGGGTACCGACAGGAACATGCTCCAAAGCTGAGAGTTTTATGGCATGTGGATCAAAGTTATGGAAAACAACTACATGACGATTTATAGCTGTAGTGATCTTGCGTTTCAAAAGAGGTTTGATATGATCTCTTATTCTAACAAAGAATGGTCTCTTTGTTTTCCCAATGTAGTAGCCTCCACAACGGCAGGTAGCCAAGTAGACTACCCCCACTGTCTGACAGGTGATTCTATATTTTAGTTTGTGTATCTTACCATTGGGGAGGACCGTTTCTTTGGAGTTTGAAATGGTAGTGCACATATCACAATTACCACAGGCAAATGTTCCTGTGTTTGTCTGGGTTGAACTGTCTTTAGGAGAGAAGTGACTGGATGTTAGACGGTCACTTAGTGAAGGTGAACGTCGATATGTAATGTCAGGATGTGGCTTAATGTAATTCTAAATAATAGAATCTGCAGACAAGAGAGGCCAAAATTTATGCAAAATATCCCTAATTTGTTTCGATTGATTAGAATACTGGGTAATAAGACGAACTGGTTGTGTTTTGTTTATAGTTCTTTGGCGAAAGATCAACTAATTTCTATTTAATTTTTTCAGTAAAGTATGGCTGTAACCTCTTTTTTCAATCTAGAATAGAGTTCTTTAGAAGCATTATAGAAATCTGCATCATTGCTGCAGTTGCGTCTAATGTGTAAGTACTGGCTGTATGATATGCTATTGAGTAGTGGTTGAGGGTGCCCACTAGGAGCGTGCAGTATAATGTTTCCCGATGAGGGTTTCCTATACAGAGAAGAATATAGTTGGCCTTGTGGATCGATTCTAATCTCTTAGTCTAGAAAAGTGATGGAGGTTTGGCTGCACTCCATAGTAAATTTGAGATTATATTGATTAATGGATAATGAATGAATAAATGCTAGGAGGTCCTGATGGGAGCCCGTCCAAAATATAAGTACATCATCTATGTACCTAAGCCATGTCAATACATTTTCAATATGATTGGAGGGGGGAGTGTCCGAAAACACCCTCCCAGATACAGGTTGGCATATAGGGGTTACATTTGGTCCCCATAGCCACTCCCTGTATCTGGAGGAAGTGGGAATTGCCGAAGGTAAAATTGTTTCTCGTCAGAATGAACTGTAATAGTTCCAAAACAAAATTGACATATGTTTCTGGTTCAGGACCTCGTTCCTGAATTTACTTGCCTATCACTTCTAATCCTCGGTTATGGGGAATGGCATTGTATAAGCACTCTACATCGAGTGCGACAAGCCAAGTTCCCACCGGAAGTTGTTTATCTTCAAGTGTTCTAAGTAGATGTATAGTGTCCTTAATATAGGACGAAAGCGAGGTCACGTGAGGTGCAAGGTACTTATCGACCAGTTCACTGGCCTTTTCAGTAAGGCCATCACAGCCTGAGACGATAGGTCTCCCAGGGGGTTTAGACATGGATTTGTGCAATTTAAGCAAAACGTAGATTGTTGGAGTTTTAGGTTTAGCTACATATAAAAGTTTCCATGTGTTATTATCTATGGTACCTCTTTTGAATGCTTGAAAGATAATGTTGTGATATTCAGTAATGAAATTCTGTATCAGCAATGACGATATAGGTCTATACCACTCGTCGTTGTCAAGGATGTTCCGGCACATAGTTATGTATGCAGGAACATCCATGACAACGACGTTTCCACCCTTATTCGAGGGTTTAATCACAATAGTGGGGTTAGTTTGAAGAGATTTTAAAGCTAATCTATGTACAGTGGTTAGATTAGACATGTCTGATTTGTAAAGATCTAAATTTTGTATTTCTTTTGTTAACTGTTGGACAAAGGCCCAAAGATTTGGATTAGTTGATAGAGTAGGGAATAAACGTGATTTGGGCTTAAAAGAGACCGGAGGGGGGAAGGAGACACCCGGGGCGGTGACACCCATTTGGACAAAGTCCAAGGTATCCTCGTCCTCGATGTCCACCTCCTCCCAGAGAGTCATAAGATCCTCAAGTGCTTGTAGCTCTGCAATAGTGGGGACTATATTTCAAGTTGAGTGTTGATGTTCTGTTAACGTTGTTTTATTGTGGTAAATTACTTTAAATAGTAGTTTTCAAGCAAAAAGGTGAATATCTTTCACTAATTGAAAGCGATCAAAGTCAGTCGAAGGACAAAAAGTTAGTCCTAATTGTAGGACTTGTACTTGCTCTTTGGTTAAGGTGATAGATGATAAATTTATTACATCTAGGTCATGTGTTCTGGACTGATTAAGGTTGTAATCTGGTTCTGGGTAGGAACTAGAGGTAGTTCCGGAGCCTGAACTAAAAAAATCGTGGCTATTTTAGGTTCATTTGTTTGTGAAGTGGAAGGAAACATTGTAGTTAAAGTTGGTTCACTTACCCATCTTAGCAGGGAAGGGGAAGCAGTGTGAGGTGCAGAATTCATATCTATAGGAAGCAGATTGCACAAATCCATGTCTAAACCCCCTGGGGGACCTATCGTCTCAGGCTGTGATGGCCTAACTGAAAAGGCCAGTGAACTGGTCGATAAGTACCTTGCACCTCACATGACCTCGCTTTCGTCCTATATTAAGGATACTATTCATCTACTTAGAACACTTGAAGATAAACAACTTCCGGCGGGAACATGGCTTGTCGCACTCGATGTAGAGTGCTTATACAATGCCATTCCCCATAACCGAGGATTAGAAGTGATAGGCAAGCAAATTCAGGAACGAGTTCCTAAATCAAAAACATATTGCAATTTTGTTTTGGAACTATTACAGTTCATTCTGACGAGAAACTATTTTACCTTCGGCACTTCCCACTTCCTCCAGATACAGGGAGTGGCTATGGGGACCAAATGTGCCCCCTCATATGCCAACCTGTATCTGGGGGGTGGGAAAGGGAACTGTTTTCGGACACTTCCCCGTCCGATCATATTGAAAATGTATTGACATGGCTTAGGTACATAGATGATGTACCTATATTTTGGATGGGCTCCCATCGGGAGCTCCTAGCATTTATTCATTCATTATCCATTAATCAATATAATCTCAAATTTACTATGGAGTGCAGCCAAACCTCCATCACTTTTCTAGACTTAGAGATTAGAATCGATCCACAAGGCCAACTATATTCTTCTCTGTATAGGAAACCCTCATCGGGAAACACTATACTGCACGCTTCTAGTGCGCACCCTCAACCACTACTCAATAGCATACCATACAGCCAGTACTTACGCATTAGACGCAACTGCAGCAATGATGCAGATTTCTATAATGCTTCTAAAGAACTCTATTCTAGATTGAAAAAAAGAGGCTACAGCCATACTTTACTGAAAAAATCTTTCAACAGAGTGAAAAAATTAAATAGAAATTAGTTGATCTTTCGCCAAAGAACTATAGACAAAACACAACCAGTTCGTCTTATTACCCAGTATTCTAATCAATCAAAACAAATTAGGGATATTTTGCATAAATTTTGGTCTCTCTTGTCTGCAGATTCTATTATTCAAAATTACATTAAGCCATATCCTGACATTACATATCGACGTTCACCTTCACTAAGTGACCGAAACGGTCCTCCCCAATGGTAAGATACACAAACTAAAATATAGAATCACCTGTCAGACAGTGGGGGTAGTCTACTTGGCTACCTGCCGTTGTGGAGGCTATGTTGGGAAAACAAATAGACCATTCTTTGTTAGAATAAGAGATCATATCAAACCTCTTTTGAAACGCAAGATCACTACAGCTATAAATCGTCATGTAGGTGTTTTCTATAACTTTGATCCACATGCCATACAATTCTCAGCTTTGGAGCATGTTCCTGTCGGTACCTGTGGAGGGGAAATTGACAATTTACTGCTCCAGTTGGAGACGAGATGGATACATAACCTAGATGCCACTCGATCGCCAGGGTTAAATGAATATATTAGTTTTAAATCTTTTTTGTAAACAATATCAAACTAGATCATCATAAGTTTGCTGTAAACCCCTCCCTTCTTCCCACTGTCTAACATCCTTGCCCCTCCCTCTACCATTCAGGGAGAGTTCAGCCCAAGCCTCTCAAAGCATGCTCCTAGAGAAAAAAATTCTCAGTATCGTTCAATAACTTTTTTCATTGTCCAAACTACAATATACTATGACCAAAATTGTTTCAAATTTATAAAATTTATGGGCATGTGAAGATTTAAACAATGAAAATAGTATTTAACTAATTTACTAGTAAACATTGATGTCTTTAATGCTGGCCATGTTAATAAGATTTGTTTATTTTATTATGTTATATAAATCTTTGTATCAAATTGTATTGAGCCCTTTTTTAATATAAGTTTGAATTGTGATTGGATGAACGGATTGGCCTTTTGTCCCGACATAGGGGAGCGTTTCTGGTGTAGATATGCCGGGGAGCGAAAGGGGGACTCAGAGCACTGCCGCCCGGGACCCAGACACCTAGATTAGTCCCGAACAGGATATGCCTGTGATAGCGCTGGAGAGGCCAGCCGCGGGAACAAAAGCCTGCGACTCTACGGTCCGTCGTCATC
Organism: Lithobates sylvaticus; assembly: GCA_028564925.1. Lineage (NCBI taxonomy): Eukaryota > Metazoa > Chordata > Amphibia > Anura > Ranidae > Lithobates > Lithobates sylvaticus. Next base: position 370,825,147 of record CM053030.1, read on the forward strand.
CGATCTCCCATAGGGGAGAGCGGCGCTCTGACTGGTCTGTCCCTGCACAGAGTGCAGAGACAGACCTGTCATCTTCCTGCACAGCGGGGGATCGACAGAGTGATCCCCCACTGTGCAGAGCGGGCTCCGTACATGGACACATCCGTGTGAAAGAGCCCTAAAGCTTCTGTCAGCCATCCTCTCTAGCTGAGCCAAAACATGCAATCAAGTATGGAAATTGCAGAAAGTAACTTATATGGAGAGATTTACTAAAACCGGAAGCCCAGAGAATCTGGTGCAGGTGTTTATAGTAACCAATCACCTTCTAAATTCAGTTTCTTAAATGAAGCTTTGGCAATAACACCTAGTAGCTGATTAGTTACTAGGCACAGCTTTTCCAGATTCACTGGGCTCCATTTTTCTCTACTAAGGACAGGGGTAAAGTTTTCAATAAGGCCGGCTTCACACTGGGGCGGTGCGGGCGGCGACGGTAAAGCAGCGCTATATTTAGCGCTGCTTTACCATCGTTTTACCCGCGGTATGCGGCCGCTAGCGGGGTGGTTTTTACCCCCGTTAGCGGCCGAAAAAGGGTTAAAAACCTCTGCAAAGCGCCGCTGCAGCGGCGCTTTGCCGGCGGTATCCCCGCGGTGTCCCATTGATTTCAATGGGAAGGAGCGGTATAGGAGCGGTGAACACACCGCTCCTTCACCGCTCCAAAGATGCTGCTAGCAGGACTTTTTTTACCGTCCTGCTAGCGCACCTCTCCAGTGTGAAAGCCCTCAGGGCTTTCACACTGGTGACACAGCAACAGCTGTTTCGGGTCAGTTTGCAGGCGCTATTTTTAGCGCAATAGCGCCTGCAAACCGCCCCAGTGTGAAAGCAGCCTAAGAAAGTGCTCTCAGCTTCAGCAAACTGGCGGCCTCTAGCAAGAAGAAATAGGAGTAATGTTGGGGACAATTTACAGCACACATTAATATTGGAAGCATAATTAATCATTGTGAATGTACGTACGTTCTTTTGATAAAGAAAATTAATAGTTATCAAACTGTTATGGGTAAAGTTACACTTTAAGACAAAAATTTATAAAAATTTTGTTTTTACTTTATTTTTATGTGCAAAACTGAAATAGAGAACAAATAGAAAAAATGTCTTCACTTACAGTCTCTTAACTTGCATGCTTTATAAATAAAACAATAACTTTGAATGTTCTTTAGCAGCCATAATGGCTTTGTGTTAGAAAACAATGTCATTTGATAAACATCATTTTGCACTTTTTCTTTACTTTTCGTACTTTCAGAGCTGTCACATTTAAGAAATACATATCATTGCTTTTAAATTATTCCTCACAATGCATGAGTGTACTTGCTTCTTTGATATCCGAAACAATGAATGTTAGGATGTCAATGTCAACTATTCAATGGTCAAATTGGAACACTCAAGGTTGATAATTTAAGACCTCAACATAGTCGGGAAACTGATAATAAAGTATTTACAATTAAATGGCAAATATTCTGAAAAACTTTTTGATATCATGACTTACCCACACCAACTGTAATACCTTGTCCAATGAGAGTTCAATTACCAATCACCATTTACTTTAGTTTGAAATGTACGGTATATGTACTGTAGATGGCAGTTAGTAGGGCTTAAAGTGACACTGTTACTTTGCCCAATCAGGGCAAAGTGACAGTTACAGCAGATAGCTCCCACCCCTGGCTTTTAAGATCACCACATAAATTATAATCCCACTGCCTAATCTTCATACAATCTCCTTTAGGCCCCTTTCACACTGAATCGTTTTTCAGGCGCTACAGCGCTAAAAATAGCGTCTGTATAGCGCCTGAAAAAAGCGGGTCCTTTCACTCCAGTGTGAAAGACAGAGGGCTTTTACACTGGATCGGTGCGCTAGCAGGATGGTAAAAAAGTCCTGCTAGCAGCATCTTTGGAGCAGTGAAGGAGCGGTGTAGTCACCACTCCTTTACCGCTCCTACCCATTGAAATCAATGGGGCAGCGTGGCTATATCGCTTTGCGTGCAGTTTTAACACTTTTTTGGCCCCTAGCGGTGGTTAAAACTGCACCGCTAGCGGCCGAATACCTCTGCTAAAACGACGGTAAAGCTGCGCTAAATATAGCGCTGCTTTACCACCGACGCCGCACCGCCCCAGTTTGAAAGGGGCCTTAGCATTACCAAAACTATGTAATATGGAGAACTACTTAATCTGTACATTCTACATGTATTCAAAGAGACAGACCTATGCCTTGCACAGTTGTTGGTAGATCTAAAGAAGTTTGCACAGCTTTATACTCATTCAGCCATGCTCTCTTGCCATCTTCCCTCAGCAGCATTACCATCTAAGATCAATGTTGGCTTGTGTTAAAACTTTGTCAATTGGGGACATCACCCATATGTCTGTGTTCATGCTTGGTGAATGGTTGCTTGGGCCTAAACACTGTGGAGGTTACATGCTCCCTTATATCTAGAAGCTCTGCTCTATTAGTGAAGGTTTGGAAGGGCAGAGGAGCACTTGTGGCATTGTTTTTACAACGGAATTCAAATTTTGTATAGAAATTCTTCCCAACACTGTTGCAGAAGTCCCCACAAATGTATTGTACTTTTAGGTTTCTTTGCTTTCACCCTTCAGTCCAGTTAAACCCCAGCTTGATGGGGTTTAGGTCTGGAGACTGCGCTGGCCATTTCATGATCTGAAGTCTACTGTCTTGTTTTCTTCTAAGGTAGTTCCAACACAGCCTGGCAGTATGTTTTGGGGCATTATCTTGCTGTAGGATAAACCCCTGACCAACTAGGCATATCTTAGAGGCTATTTCATGGTGCTAAAAAATGTGGTGGTAGCAGTTTTTGTTGAGGATGTCACTCACTCTGTGCAGGTTGCCAAATCTGGATTCAGCAAAGAGTCCCAGACCATCATGCTTCCTCCTTAATGTTTGACAGTTGGTGTCACACACTGAGGAACCATCTTGTCACCTACTCGACGGCGTACTAAAACCTTTCATGATTAACCAAAGATCTCAAATTCATCAGGCTATAAGACCTTCTCCCAGTCTTTAATACTCCACTGACAATGCTTTATAGCCCAAGCAAAGCCTCTTTTTCTTATTTTGCTATCTTAGCTTTGGCTTTATTATAGTCACTTGACCTGTCAAACCTGCAGCTCGAAGACTTCTCTTCACAGTTGAAACTGAAACTTGCTTAGTTTGGTCAGTGCTAAGCCGTGCTTGAAGCTGTTGTCCTGTGAGCCGTCTGTCATGCAAGCTGTGGACTCAGAAACCTGTCTTCTGATTGTGTACTGGCTTTGGGTCTGCTAGATCCCCTCCTGTCAGAGTTTACTCCACTTTCCAAGTGCGTTTTAGTGGTGTAGGACAGCCTTATTCAACCCTGGGGTGGCTTGAGGTTTCTTCAGGGGTGAATTGGCAAAATGCCTAAAAATTGCCCAAAATTGTATACAAGTCAGCAGGTGGATCAAGCCTGCCTTTTAGTTACACGAAGCCACAGGTTTTCATTGTGCACTATTACAACCTTCTTGCTACCAAAACAACCAATGATTTTTGAATGAAAATAGTATCAAAAACAAAAATCACACACACACAGTATATAAGTACCCTTCTTTAACTGATAAAAAAAAAAGACAACATTGTAGAAGAACGGTACTTATATATGTGTGTGATTTTTTTATACAATTTTTATTCAATATTTAAAATTTATAAAGATATTTTGTATTCACTTAATTTAATGGGTTTGTAAACCTTTAAGGTAAAAAACCTTCTATAGTGCCGCAGCCCCCCAGAGCCCCCATTTTCTTACCTGAACCCGAAATTTCCAGCGACGAGAACAAGCCCAGCAGCTCCAGCCACTGTCTCGGGTCCACATTGGACAGATAGATAGCAGCAGGAGCCATTGCCTAATGCTGATGTCAATCAAGTGACACGGGAGCTGGGTAAGGGGCCGAGTCCTGCTGTCTGTGTCAATAGACGCAGGAGCAGGACACAGGAGCACAACTCAGGAGTACGCCCGCACAAGTGCCCTCATGGAAAGTGGGTCTCTGAGCCAGGAGCACCGTGGGAGGACACCAGAAGAGGAGGATCGGAGCCACTCTGTGCAAAACCCTTGCACAGAGTAGGTAAGTATACCATGTTTGTTATTTAAAAAACAAAACAAAAAAATTAAGTTTACAACCACTTTAACTTACGGTAGTTGTTTTTTATACACCACATGTGTCCTGTAAAAGCAGCTTCCCTTTGACTGGTATTCTAGACACCTTTTTTCTTTTGTAATAATACATTTACTACAGGGACTGCACTGACTTAGTGAGTTGGCATATTTCTACAGTTTAAACCATTTTACCTCTACATTAGCAATAAAAACTGCCAGGGGTTCTAATTCTTTCCCACTGTATCCATCCCACTGGATATAGCATGAGAGAAAATACTGCTCGGTTTCATGAAATAAATACAGCAAATTTACTGTATCCATTCCACTGGATATAACATGAGATAAAATACTGCATGGTTTAACCACTTACGGACCGCCCACCGTCGTTATACATCAGCACTTTGAAGAGGGATATCGGAGTTATGGCAGCAGCTAGCGGTCTGCTTTCAGATAAAAGTGGTCTCTGTAGTGGATTTGCCGTAAGATCACTTTTATCGCGCTCCAGTGCCCTCCGTCGTTTACCGGAGCCACCGGCAGTGGCGGAGGCGATCAGGTCCTCTTCCCTGTTAGGTATGGAGCTGAGTGAGGGGAAGATGGCCCCCAGCCGGCTCAATACCATTGCAGTATAAATATGAGATCTGAGGTTTTTTGACCCCAGATCTCATATTTAAGAGGTCCTGTCATGCTTTTTTTCTATTACAAGGGATGTTTACATTCCTTGTAATAGGAATAAAAGTGACACAGTTTTTTTTTTTTAAAAGAACATTGTAAAAAAAAAAAAAAAAAAAGGTAAAATAAATAAGAAAAAATAAATCTTTAACGTGCCCTGTCCCACTGAGCTTGCATGCAGAAGCGAAAGCGTACGTGAGTAGCGCTCGCATATGAAAATAGTATTCAAACCACACATGTGAGGTATCGCTGTGATGGGTAGAGCAAGAGCAATAATTCTAGCCCTAGACCTCCTCTGTAACTCAAAACATGCAACCTGTAGAATTTTTTAAACGTCACCTATGGAGATATTTAAGAGTAAAAGTTTGTTGCCATTCCACGAGCGGGTACAATTTTGAATGCATGACATGTTGGATATCAATTTACTCAGCTTAACATCATCTTTCACATTATAAAAAAAATTGGACTAGCTTTGTCTTATTTTTTAATTCAAAAAAGTGTATTTTTTCCCAAAAATTTGCGCTTGTAAGACCGCTGAGCAAATATGGTGTGACAGTATTGCAACGAATGCCATTTTATTCTCTAGGGTGTTAAAAAAAAATATATATATAATGTTTGGGGATCTAAGTAATTTTCTAGCAAAAAAAAAGATTTTAACTTGTAAACAAGTGCCAAAAATAGGCGTTGTTAATGAGATAATTACCACATATTTACCATATCTATCCCACTGGATATCACATAAGATAAAATGCTGCATGGTTTAATGAGCTAAATACCACATATTTACCATATCCGTCCCACTGTATGTCACATGAAATAAAATACTACATGGTTAAATGAAATAAATACAGCATATTTCTGAAAAATATGTGATGTGGTATTTTAGAAGTGTTTTTTGTAAATGCCCAAAAACTTTTTGAAAAATGCTATGTTGTATTTTACCGCATTTCTTAAAGCAGTAGATACCGCTTCATGAATGGTGCCATATGTACCACAGTTTTTCTGCACTTACAAGAATCAAAGGGAATCTAGTTTAAAAGGTATGATATGTCCAATGGAGTGGCATAAGGGTCTTAAAAAATCCTATGGCCCTGGTCATCCACTATCCCGCTGCTCCTGTAGTGGATCAGGGCGAGTCCAACTTAAGTAGACACCAAAAAACAGAAGGGTGCAGGAATGGTAAATATTGGTAAATTTATCAAAACATAAAAAAAACAACATCCACGTACATGGTGATATTCTTTATCATGTAACAGGTTACAACATAGCAAGAGCAAAGGAGAGGCAGGCAAAAGGCACGCTGAGCTGCTCAGCTGTTAAACAAGCGATACCTATGAGATCAAAGAGCATAATTGGATGGGGAGAGAGAGCGGTGTAGCAGGTAGGCCAATGCGTTTCAGGGAGATGTCCTTTTCTCCAGCCTTTGGGTTGATGGTTCAAGCCTTTTGGTCTGAGGAGCTTCAGGTAACATTTCAGGCATCTCCTCTTTTTTTTTTTACAATAAATCTTTCTTTCCGTGTTGAATTACTGTAACTGGCCATGTGATTAGAGCTAGTAGACTTTCTAACTCACCACCGAGTCTGAAGAAGTTACTACAACTACTTGTCTCAGTACCTACAGAGCATATGCAGTTAAAGCTGTAGTAAAGTCTGCTTTTTGGTCTATACCTACAGGTAAGCTTTTATTAGGGCTTACTTGTAGGTACAGTAAAAGTGCACGCTTAGGAGATTTACTTTAGCAGAAGCTAGTGACAACACCGGCGCATGCACACTGTGTTTTGAATGGTTGGTGTTGTCTATTCAGGGCTCTGTGGTATGACAGTGACTCCCATGTGCATGTGCAGGAGTGACCTCAATGCAGGCCATTCAAATGGCGGAAGTCCACAAACCCGGAAGGAAGACTAGGTGAAGATGGAAGCCCAAGCAGGGGTGACAGAGGGCTTTGTTTTAAGGTAAGCCTGTAATAATGTGCTAGTATTCAGTTCATACGAGCACATTATGACATTATCCTGCTGGGGCCCATTTTTTTTTTATTGCAGTTTACTACTGCTTTAAGTATTTTTAATACATTTTGCCCCTATCCATGCAATGTATGTATAGCTGATCTGAGAGGATTGTTTTTCTTTTCCTCAAAGAAAGTTTACTATAAAAAACTCATAAATATATTATATTTCTCTTAATATTTTATAATACTGAAGATGTTGTGATGTATGTATGGTGATTTTATAAGCACCATTTTTCATATTTTTAACATATAAATTACCATATTAGCACCATCATACAACACGGCTACATACATAATAAAGCATTACAATAATTCATCACATGCTTATGTCAGATGGCCCATCCTTACCTTTATAACATTCATAAATCTCCATGGCATTGTATGAATAAAAATCAAAGCATAAATACCAATGCTGCAGCAAGAAGGGTAGGACACTTAACCATTAGAAGACCGGCATGTTAAATCCTCTTTCTGTACAGATAATTTTTCAGTTTTTAGCACTGTGATATTTTGACTAACAATTACTTGCTCAAGCAACACTATACCCAAATTAATTTTATATATTTCTTTATAACAGATAGAGCTATTTTTGATGGTATTTAATCACAGTGTTTTTATTTTACTTTTACTATATAAAGAAAAAACGATTTTGAAAAAAAAAAAAACCTTAGTTTCTGACATAAAACTTTGCAAATAATCTTTCTTCTTAAATTTTAGCCAAAGTGTATTCTGCTTCTTTGGAAAAAAAATTAAAAATAGTTGTGTAGTATTATTTGGATTGTGTGAAAGTTATAAGCCTAAAGTGCTAAACAGTGATGTAAGTAACTGAGTTAAAATAAACTGAGTTACTTAACGCAGTTACTTTAGAGGGTAACGAGTAATCTAACTGATTACTTTTCCCCTCATGGTAATGCAGTTCCCATTACTTGGGCGGCGTTACCGCAATTACATCTACCACCACTAGATGGCAGTAGTGTAATTCCGGTGTCCTGCCGAAAAAGTTCCCCCGCCAGATAAAGACCCCCTGTACTGCGCAGGCGCAGCGCTTGCACAGTACAAAGGACTACGGAGCTTACAAAAATTGCTGAATCATAAACAGCTCTGAGTGAACTCTACACCGCGCAGGCGCAGTTAACATGTAATTGTACGAGGCGATGCTGCACGCTCCCGATGCTCGTGCTACTCTGCAAGGGTCTAGTATTACTGTAACCAAGGGGCGCATTTATTATTGTTGTTATATATCGAGCTCTGCCCATTAATTTAACATTCGCCCTCTTCTGTAGCCATATGCCCCTTACACAATATAATAATAATAGACACGCTATAATAATAATAATAGACACGCTATAACGGATCTGCCCCTTGGTTAGAGTAATAATAGAGCAGCCCCTTGGTTACACAATATATAACAATAAGAATAAATGCGCCCCTTGCTTACAGTAATACTGGACCCACCCCTTAGTTACACGTATAGAATATAAAAAAAAAGTCACAGATACTTTGCTGCATAACTAATTACTTTTCCAATGTAGTAACTGAGTTACTAATGCAATTACTGTTTGGGAGAAGTAATTTGTAACTTAACTAATTACTTTTTTAAAGTAAGATGACCAACACTGGTCCTAAAGTACCAATACAGAAGAAACATCCACAAACCTTCCAAGATATTTAATAAGGGGCATTGTGAGTTTTTTTTTATCACATTTATTGCCACAAGTTTTTGGAAAATGGAGAAAGAAAAAAAAAAATGTGTATAGAACAGTAACATGTCTATGGCATTCTGTTTGGTTGCTTTGACCAACTGCAATTCACCTCACTGAAAATGGGTTTGGTGACATCAGTATTTTTGGAAGCATTTACCACTTGGCAATATGATCCTATGGGGTTCTGTTGATGCTACAATGTGTTCAGCTTTGTATTCCTGCATGCACGATTCTAGGTGCACATTATATAAAGACGGGCATCTTCCTAGAATTATCACAGCAAAACTGCACCTTGCAACTCCCTTTATCTTTTTTAACTGATTTTCAGAATGAAGAAGTGAATATGTACAATAGCATGCTGTATACATCTTTTATTTTTAAGAACTGTTCTCTATTTCTTACCTATAACTAGATAGGACTTTTTATAGTGTGGGTGTTTCTAAAGCTGAATTCCAGGTATGGGTATTTTCTCATAGTTACATTGGTCCAAATTCGACCAATGTAAGTATGAATATGGCATATCTGGCCAACCCTTGTGGGATCTAGAAATCATTGTAGTAGGCACCGCTATTACAGTGATCACAACTAGCTTCTCGGTCACTGAAAATGCTCTATGAATGGTTCAGATGGAGATTGTGACATCACTGCCCCATTTCTCCATCTTGTCTAATCAGACAAAGTTTTGCATTCATTAACTAAAAGCAAAGTGTTCACTTAATGGTGCCTGTGCTGAATGAGCGACCTGTGTTCACTAAGCAGCAGGACAGCCGCTTGGCACTGGACTCAGAAGCTAACGGAAATCATTATAGCAGTGGTTACTTCCAGCTTCCACAAGGCTGGCCAGGTATGAAACATAAAATATTTAAACTATAAACATATAGCTAGTGCTATTAGCAATGTGTTTAATTTAAACAAAAGTCAAAAAACATATTTCTCTATTTACATGAAGGTCAGGTTACTATAACCCAGCCAGCACAGCGTTCCCCCTTACATCAGAGTCTGCAGGATTCCCCAATTACAGTGGAAGGGAACTCTTAGTAAAGAACACTGCAGATCATAATCTAAGGGGGAACTCTGATGTAAAGGGGGGCTCTGGTGACCAGAGACAACCTTATATTAGAAATTTAAAAAAAAAAACTGCGCTAATCAAAAAATTAAAAAATTGGATCAATAACACAGCAGCAATAATTGCGGGATAAACACAAACAGAAATAAATAAGAAAAAAATTGCGCTATTAAAGTCCAGGTATAAACTAAATTAATATATTCAAGGAAAAGTCCTCAATAATATAAACAAAGAACCAATCGTAGCAGAAACAATTATAATTTCCAAAAAAGGCACTTCATGAATTTATAGGGAACATGCTCACCAGATGCAAGCCAAAAAATCGCATTTGGCTTTAACCCAGCCCGGGTTGATGGTTTTGTTGCTGGAAGGAAATCCAGTAGAGGAATGTGATGTGATTTATGTTTTTTCCAAGTTTAAACTCATGGAGCAGGGTTATAAGCCACCAAGAAGAAACAAAACAAAAAATACACCATAGCGTAATACTGCTACACTTGAAAAGTGCAGTTAAAATAAAAAAAACAATTTTTTTTTATTGTGTTTGGAGGTGTAAAAAATATGTTATGTCAAACTATTATATAGAAAGACACCCAGTGATCAAAAAACAAATTTAAGTGCACCACCACCTCACAGAAGGCCTCCTTACCAGATGCCAGAAAAAAGTTGCATAATATGACTCTCCCGTTCAAATCAACCAATTGAAATGGAATAGGTTTGTACGCAGATGGTACTCAGTGATTTAGAGCAGATATTGTGACCTTAAATTAGAGTCCACTGCATTACCCTTTACATCAGAGTTCCCACTTACATTAGGGTCTGCAGAGTTCCCCCTTGCACTGTAAGGGGGAATCCTGCAGACTCTAATGTAAAGGGGAACACTAGGAACTCTGATGTGAGGAGCACTCTGGTGACCAGAGACCACCTTACCCTGAATAAGCTAAAGTATGGGGGGTTACTAATATAGGGGGGGCTTTATATCAGTGCCCCCTTACATTATTGTATTCACCCCCCCCCCTTATATCAGTGACCCCCCATCAGACTGGCCTGTCAGCGCTGTCTCTGACCTCCTCTCAGGTTCACCATGCAGGGCTTAGTCAGATGGCTTCAGCTTGGCGGCTCTGGTTTTATCCTATAGTCTCCTCTCAACAATCCACACATGTCTTACTTCTCCCATGACCCCCATCTTGACTCCTCTTCAGACTCCTCAGAGACTGCAGACACGATAAAAGACAAGAGATGGTCAGAGGCTGCAGACATGATACAGGAGATGGTCAGAGGCTGCGGACATGATACAAGAGATAGTAAGAGACTGCAGACATGACACAGGAGATGGTCAGAGACTGCGGACATGATACAGGAGATGGTCAGAGACTGCGGATATGATACAGAAGATGGTCAGAGACTGCTGACATGATACAGGAAACAGCCAGAGACTGCAGACATGTTACAGGAAGTGGTCAAAAACTGCAGACATTGTACGGGAGGTGGTCAGAGACTGCAAAGATAGTGCAGGAGATGGTCAGAGGCTGCGTGGACATGGTAGTGTCCTTCTCACCCCCTCCAAGTAGTTTCCTTTCATATTACCTCTCCACATCAGTGTCCTCTTTCTATGACCCTTCCACCTCTCCACATCAGTGTCCTCCTGTGCCCCTTTCATTTCTCCACATCAGTGTTCTCCTCCTGTGCTCCTTTCACCTCTCCACATCAGTGTCCTCCTGTGCCCCTTTCACCTCTCCACATCAGTGTCCTCCTCCTGTGCCCCTTTTACCTCTCCACATCAGTGTCCTTATCAGGTACCAAAGTGCTGGAGGCCAATGGAGAGAGGGCTTCCCTTGCAGCTCAGTTTCAGACTCCACTGGAGGTGAGACAGGAGGAGTCAGGCCCAAAGTCGCACAGGTCGCCTGCAGAGTTGTTTGCAGAAAAGGCCCACCACTTATGTGCTGCGGGGTGGCTGCAGGCAGGTGGCGCCTGTGAGATGTAGCAGGTAACCAGGGTCACTGAGACAGAGGATAATTGGTTTGGTGCCAGGTGGATAGCAGAGGAGATGAGGTTAGGTGGGAGCCGAGGTCAAGACAGGTAGCAGGCCGAGGAGATCCATTTAACAAGCTGGGGTCCATGTCAGGAGGCAGGCAGGAGACAGGTCTGGAACAAGCTGGGTCAGTAATCAAGGATCACTGCTGGTGGAGGTACTGGGTCATAGAGCCCTTCTGGTTCTCTGATAGGTGCACTGCTGGGTCCTAGAGACCTCCTGCTTTTGGTACCCTGACAGGCCTCTTGTGCCCTGTTCACCTCTCCACAGGCACATCAGTGTCCTCCTCTGCCCCATTCATGGTTTCACCCCACAGGTTTGTCCTCCTCTGCCCCCTCAGATGAGTGTCCTCACTCCTCCTTTGCCCCTTCTCTGCTGTGGCATGACGCTGCCCAGAATGAGTGCCTTTCATTTAAAAATGGAGCCAGGTGGCGCCATTACGTCACTGCGAATGCGCCCGCCTGGCCAAGCATGTACGAGCTTTCCCGAGCACGACAGGCGTCGGAACGCCGCATGCACAGTTTGATTGTCGGCCTGCAGTCATACTTTTTATGGGCAGCCCGAAAATGGACTTAAATTTTTGTGCTGCCCTTCAATTAATGAGGGGTTGCCAACATTGTTAAGGACACTGCTTTTGACAGCCAGTAGGCACAGAGCACTTAGTCTTTCATGGTTCATCATTGTTCTCAGATAATTCTTTATCAGTGTCAATTTGCTGAACAACCTCCCAAACTAGTGACCATCATGCTCAAATATATTCTAGAAGCTACATTAACACCTGGAAAGGTATCCGCAAGCCCTTCATCATGTAATAAAACTGCCTGTTGAGATGGAGTGAGACATGACTGGAGCTTGACAAAGGCTGCAAACTGGATAATTTCCTCAATAAACACAATAAACACACTACTAAGTCTCTCGTTAAAAATTAATTTCATTTTTTATAAAAGAAGGCTGGTGCCCCCTCTGGCAGGGGGCCTTCTTTGGCAGGGGGGCCCGGGGTGATTTCCACTTTCTCCCCCTTATAAATATGGCACTGATCATACTTGCTAGATGAATTGGATGAAGCTTAGACAAATTATAATGCTCTTTTAATAGCCAGTCACTCCAAACTGATGTGTGACTTAATAATTGCTAGAGTGTTAAACAGCCTAATCGCTCCTTATATCTTTTGAAGGGTTTAGTGGTGAGATCTAGACCTGGGTTACCAGAGCAGCACATCTCCAGCTGCATTTCGGAGGAAGCCCCATTCTGCATATTAAGTATGAGGAAAGAGCGGAAGGAATTTTTTAGTAAAAGGTGATCAGGACTGAGAGTTATGGCATGGAGATCTCGCTGCTGGAGTCTCTAGGGGGTATACAAATCTAGTGGATGAATGAACCAGAACCAGCCTACATATTACATTTTTCCAAATGACACAGTAACCTTGTGTTTACCTCAGTAATCCTGAATGTCAAACTTCGGAATAAAGGTGCTGTGTTGCATTGATCTTAATGTAGTAGGTTTTAAATTAGTTAACTAAGTTATTATACCTTTCACCATTTCCTGGCTGATCATGAATACAAATTTTGTTTTTTGGCAGTAGAACTTATTCTTATTTTCTGAACAAATTTGGTATCCATGGTAACCTTTGAAAGCATCACGTTTCCTAAATATTGGAGTATGTGTATTTAGAAGATTGTGGGAGAACTTCGTGGTTTAAATAGTGACATAGAATGATGGAATAATGATGTTCTGTAGTGTTATTTATAAATATTCATTGATGTGTAAAGACACGTAAATAGACACCAAAATTTGTACTTACAGAACTGCACAGCATCTTCTCAAAGCCACTTCCAAAGAGACAAATATAAAAATCTAAATGTAGGATGGATGCCGTTGCTGACTCTGACTCCTTCTAAGCACTGTGTAGTATATGTGATTTTACATATGGACCATTTGACCTGAGGACAGTTCCCTTGCTAACCTTCTATACCCAGAAAATTAAAGCGGTTGTATACCCGTTTTTGGTCGGGTTTTTTTTTTTAAAACTACCTGCAAGACAAAGTCATAATGAGCTAGTATGACTAGCATACTAGCTCATTATGCATCACTTACCTTAGATCGGGGCCCCCAACGCCGTCCTCTTCTCCCTCTCCAGCCGCAGCCATCTCTTCACAGATACCCTTCTGGGTATCGCCGCTCTGGCCAATCACAGCGCCGCTGCGGCGCTGTGATTGGCCAGAGCAGCGAAGACGTCGCTCCGCGCATGCGCGGGACACTTCAAATGTGGCGAGCCGTAGTTGTGAATGGGGATTAACCCATTAAATGCACCGTTGTCTGCGCGCCGTAGACAACGTTGTAAATCGTTCTTTGCAAATATCTCCTAAACCGTGCAGGTTTAGGAAATATTTCTTGTACCTACAGGTAAGCCTTAATCTAGGCTTACCTGTAGGTGCAACTTGAAATTAAGGGTATACAACCGCTTTAAGCATCTTAATCATCCCTGAAGTTGTCCCCAGCAATGCAATGCAGGGGCTTCGTTAGTGTCAGGGTCTCCTGTGGGTTGTTTTTGGTCCAGACACTGTAGCAGCCTGAATTTTTTATTAAAGTTTTGGTGCTGCAATGCCATCTACACTGCAGTCACTGGCTTGTTCAGGTAGAATGTGAATGTTTGGTCATTAAGTGGGCCTAATGCTGTGTACACACAAGCAGAATTTTCGACAGAAAAAGTCAGACGGAAGCTTTTTTTTGTGTCTGCCCCATCAGACTTTTTACGTCGAAAATTCTGACGGGCTTAGAAAGAGAACATATTCTAAATTTTCCAGGCGGACCCAATTCCTATCGGGAAAACCGATTGTTTGTATGCTGTTTCGACGTACCAAAAAGGATGCATGCTCTGAAGCAAGTACGAGATCGAAGCTATTGGCTACTGGCCATTGCACTTCCTTTTTCTAGTCCCGTCGTACGTGTTGTACGTCACCGTGTTCTAGACTATGGTGTAACCGTGTGTAGGCAAGACCGCAGTTTATTCCGTTTATTAGAGTTTATTCCGACGGCAAAACCGCTCGTGTTTACGCAGCATTAGAGTTGCTCTGGTAGTACCTACTGAGACGAAAGTTCTGACTGGTTTAGAACCATGGTCTTTTACTGTGGATACTACAGAATAAAGGAACAGCCTGTGCTTCCTGACCTTGAGTTCTGATTTGTGGGGGAAGATAGGTAAATAGAGGGAATCTTTTATTGTCCCATTGGAAGATTTACTGGCCATACTTGGAATTTTCCATGTTTTCACCACTTTTCATTTGGCCATGGTTCCCCTTTATAAGAGTTTTATTTTTAGATCTTTATTTGTCAAATTGTACAACTCATTTTTTAGTACTGCTATTTGTCTGGCGATTACCACATTTGTTTTTCGGTGGATCTTGTTACAAGCTTGCAAGTATTAGAAGACAACATCCATAGAAAAGAAGAGAAGACATGTTTACCTTTCTGGAGTGTGGTGAGGGAAATGAATGCTATTTTCATGAAAAACATTCCTTTTGCTATACAGCTCTTTCAGGAGAGTGATGAGTTTCCTCACCAACCCAGAAGAAAAGCAGTTATTCATCTCTTTCTTTTCTAGGGTTGTTTGGCTGTAACATTTGGCAGGGTCACTTTAAGGTACAGTATTATGACACTTAAAAAAGTGAAAACATGTGTTTTGCCATTTTCATGCTTTCATGTAATGCAGACCATCACCACCAGACACCATTGTGTCCTCTCCATGTGATATCCAAGCTAGTCTTCAAAAAGATGCCAATTTCTCTGCATTATGTAATTGTGCAGAAGGTAATAAGCTTTTTTTTTAGAAAGTGACAGATTAATTTGTGAATGCAAAATCTATTATCTATTGGCCAAGATTCTAATTAGGCACTGAACCATGCAATGTGCATGTGTTAGGTAATAACCTCAATATCCAGGTCATGCTTAGAATACAGGCATAAATTGTGCTCAGACAAAACAAATGCCTTATCCCCCCACATAAAACTATTGGCAGAGATCGTTCAGTGGTTCCAGAATGTGGATAATAGGGAGGCAGATCAAGCCTACTATTTTGCATCATTTGACTAAGTGCTAGTTCAAACCAGATGCAGTTCCATTCAGTTCCGTGTGCTTTTTTTCTGCACTAAAAATGCATGCACAGTGCAGAAACTGACCGGAAACTGACTGCATGGTGTGAACTAGAGCCATTGGAATACATGGAAAACACTGTGCATGCATTTTGTGCAGAAAAAAAGCACATGGAACTGAACGGAACTGCGTCTGGTGTGAACTGGCCCTTAGTGCAGAAAAAAAGCACACGGAACTGCATCGGGTGTGAACTAGCACTAAATGTGGAATGTGCAAAAACTACTGCCATCTGGTCCAACATCAGTATACTAAAAGGAATGATTAGCATCTGCAACAGCTAGGAACACAATTGAAAATAATACTTTTGTATTTAAGGAATTTGCTAGCTGGTGGCATAAACTTGCATAGTTTTCAAAATAGATCAGCATTTTGTGGCCGATCCTGTCTTGTTTGCTTCCTCATCACCCTCTTAATGCATCATAAGTACTTTATAATATGTAGCATTCTGTTTGTAGGCAGGTGCAGAATAGTGTCTGGTACAGAAAGTAGTGACAGGTGCTAGAACCTTTTAGGTAGAGCCCTCCCACAAGTGAGTTCAGGACCCATATATAAATTAGAAGGGGATGGAAACATGAGTCTCTTGGGGCATGGAAGTTATACACCCCCCATCTGTGAGAACGTAACCTAAAAAACTGGAGGCCAGTAGGAGTGGACCTGTATGCAGGAGGAGCTGGCAGTAGACATTCTGTCCCTTAAAGTGGTTGTAAACCCTTACCTATACCCAGTGAAGGGACTATCATGAGGTGATACACAGAGATGAAACAAATCCTCCTACATGAGTTGTATCTGTCTATCTTCAGGCTTCTCTCCTCTACATCCATTTAAAGTGCTTAATTTATAAACTCTTCTGATAGTTTAGAAAAAGGGGGTGGAGCTCAGTGCGGAGAAGTCTGAGAGCTAATTGGAGGGAAGAGACACACACCCCTCCACACAGCACACAGGCGCAGACCTGAGGCTGTAAATCTGCTGGGGGTCCTTCCCTGTCACTGTTTTTCTTTTAATGTCAGGAAAAATTGTCAAAAGGGATTCATGCTGATAGCAGAGGAACAAAGTAGCCTAACTTTTTTGCAGAAAGGAGTTTAACGAGACTCATGGCCACTCATTAAAATTAGAAGAAAAGAGGTTTAACCTTAAACTACGAAGAGGGTTCTTTACTGTAAGAGCGGCAAGGATGTGGAATTCTGAACGACCACAACATACAGGGATATACAAGGTAATACTGACACATAATCACACACATAGGTTGGACTTGATGGACTTGTGTCTTTTTTCTACCTCACCTACTATGTAACTATGTACAGCAATGACACTTAGTGCTTTTAATTGAGGCAAGTACACACTATAAAAGGATATGCTTTGTTCATATTTAATTTCTGAGGTTTACAACCACTTTAGGAAGCTGGGAGCTAGGACTGATCACAAAAAGGACTTTTAGGCCAGACTGGAGAGCCCTCGGTGAGGCTGCTTCATGAGAAAAGTGTACCCAGCTAGAAGGTGTCTGTAGAGAACACAGTCCTGTGAGTAGTTAAGAACCTGGGAAGAGGAGAGATTGGAAGGAGATGGCTATAAGGTGCTGCATGTGCTTTCACTTGTAATTACTGCAGATCATTCACTTTATATGATTGACTGTGTATGTCACGGGACTCTGGAATGTATGTGGTATGTCTTGCCATTCCCTGAACAACACCAGTAAAGTGCAGTGAAGCTAACTATCACATGGACATTCCTTCTTCTGAATGTAAAGGTCTATGGCTGGGGATGTTGTGAGGAGGTCCATGGCTAGGAGCGGGGCACAAGATGGCCAAGGAGTCGGCCTTAGTAGGAGGGATTGTGTTCTAGCAGGGCTAGGGCAGAGGTAGGGACTTGTGGTGTGTGTCAAAATTGGCCAATCATGAAGCCCCTCTTACATGTTGACTTCACATCAAGAAAATCATAGTGTAACTTGGAAAGGATTGTACTGTTGCCAGCAACCTGCAAAAGAAAATAAGACTGTATTATTGTGTCATTGTTACAGTTGATGTTCTCAACACAACAAGTATAATTATACTTAATACAAATGCCAGCAGAGGGAGATACATTGGGGAAGATTCACTAAAACTGGTGCACACAGAATCTGGTGCAACTGTGCATAGTAACCAATCAGCTTTGGGGTTTTAGATGCCAGGAGGCCGGGCAGGGTTTATGGTCATGTGACCACTGTGATTGGCTGTCACGGGGTTACATGATCGGAAAGCTTTCTGTTAGCTGCCAGTAACTGGGCCAGGAACACGCAGGGTGCGTGCTCATGGCACAGCTGTTTTTGCAATGACGCATGCAAATATGCTGCCACTCGTGCCAAGGCTTTAAAACCTACAAGCTGATTGGTTACTATGCACAGCTGCAACTAATTCTGTGAACTCCATTTTTAGTAAACGTTCACCATAGTGGCTCAACAACAGTGCAGGCAGCGAATACCTGCATGTCATGGAGCTGTCCTTTTTTGGATCCCTTCTTTGAGATTCAGCAGTAAGGAGCACAAAGTCTGCCTGTATTTTTATGTACAGAAACTACTTTTAGGAATGTCATATGTGTTATTACTTTGTTAATAACAACTCTGTCAATGTAGTTGAGAGGTCCCTGAAGGGGTTAATGAAGAGACTGACAACTCCAACCTCAAAGTACCTCATCGAGAACCACCACAACATTGGCCTCAACTCAATGACCAGCTGCCCTAAGCCACCCTGACTGCAGCAGTAACACAGTACCAAAACCAGCTGAGGATATCATTCACATTCTAAGGTGTATGGCACAAAAATAAGGCAACTTTAGCCCTAATGCCCGTTTTTTTTACTAAGCCTATTGCCCTTAGTGGACAAGGTTCCCCATGAGAATGAGGTCTTATTAAAATGTCAACAAACAATCGGAAGCTACCTACCCACAACCCATATAATGCTTTAACCCAAAGGCAGGCCACTATTAACTCTGTTGGCAGGAATGGGGTGACCCAGTATCTTCCCTTCCTCACATGCTCTTCCTCCAGGACAACTGCACCACAAGCAGCCACAACAAATACATAAAATTATGCATAGCTGCAGCAACAAACAGTGAGGGTTGCCCTGGCTTCCAAATTGCACATCAAGGGATATGGGGCAATTTAGGTAACAGCGATCACAGGTCAATTGGCTTCAGTATAAATCACACAAATAGGAAACATAAGGGGAATACAAAGACACCGAATTTCAAAAGAGCCAACTTCCCTAAACGACGAACCTTGTTAGAAGGCATAAATTGGGATAAAATCTTAGGAACAAAGAACACGGAGGAGAGATGGGTTTGCTTTAAGAGCATATTAAATAAGGGCATTAGCCAATGCATCCTATTGGGTAACACATTTAAAAGAGCAAACCAAAAGTCCTGGATAGCTTAACTCCAATGTAAAAATCCATATAAAAGCAAAGGAGAAGGCCTTCAAAAAATACAAGGTTGAGGGATCATCCTCAGCATTCAGACTTTATAAAGAATGGAACAAGAAATGTAAGGGTGCAATAAGGACAGCTAAGATAGAACATGAAAGACACATAGCGGAGGAGAGCAAAAAAAATCCCAAGGGCGTTCAAGATGATGCATTTACCTCAAATTTTATACCTGTTTAGGACCATTCCTATTCCTATTCCTAAATATTACTTTAAGTCACTTCAAACGATACTCAACCGATGTATTTGGCACGGTACAAAACCTAGATGCGCTCATTCTATACTTAGGATACACAAATTAGCGGGAGGATCAGGTTCAATAGATTTTACAGATTATCACACTGCAGCGATCATAGCTCAAGCAACTGAGTGGTTTCAGCAAGATCCGAATAAAAACTGGTGCAATATAGAACTTTCCTTACTATTTCGTCCTAGTTTAAAAAATTGGTTGTTGAGCACTCCATTAGACGCTAAAATACCAAAAGCGATTCCCCCTACCATGATAGCCACGGTCAGAGCATGGAAAATTCTAACCCAAACTATCCATCAAGAACCCACTACTGCACAGATACCGATACCTATAGAAGTCTTAAACCACATCTCACCTGAATTATCTACATCCCATTGGTCTAACCGAAAAATCTCATTCATAAATCAACTATTTCATGACTCAAACCCAAAATCCTTTTCAACCCTCCAAAATGAATTTCACTTGCCTGAATCAGACTTTATTGCATATTCCAAACTTCTGAAATGCCTTAACAAAATCAAACCTCTCTTATATACAGTTTCTTCAGTAATATGGAAATACCTGCACTTTGAATTTCCTAAACAGAAGGGTATTTCACTTGTATACAACACCCTGAACCAAAAGCGTGTATTTACTAAATCCACACCACATACACACTGGGAAAATGATCTAGCAACGATTTATACAGAATCACAATGGGAACAAGCTTCACGAAGTGTATACAAATCCACGAAAAGCTCTGCGTTGTGGGAACTCACACAAAAATTGTCCCTTAGATGGTATTTGACGCCTTCTCGCTTGGCAACATTCTATCCCACATTATCTAACAAGTGCTGGAGATGTAATTCCAACATAGGAAGCATATTCCACATATTTTGGGAATGTACCCTCATACAGGAATACTGGAAAACCGTTTTTCTTCTCTTAAAAGATATATCCCAGATAGATATACCAATGTCTCCGGGTCTAGCTATCCTGAATTTATCCATTGAAGACATACCCTTTTCATTTCGTCATGTGACGACACATATCCTATTGGCAGCTAGGTTAACTATAACCAGATTATGGAAGTCAGATACAACTCCCTCTATCACTCACCTCTTAGATACCGTAAACCTACATTATAGTTATGAATTAATGATGGCATCCAGTGAGGGTAAATTACCCAAGGAAAAAACCAAGTGGGCATCATGGGAACAATGGTCGACTATTACTAACTTTTTGTAACACTCATATCTAACAGATTGATATACACTTTTGCCTCTGGGTTCTAGAGTATGGACACAGGTTCCTGGATAAGTTCTATTATTGTGGCAACGTTCTCCTCTTAGACACAGTGTAGTCCCCATGGGGGTGTCTAGAGGACATATACTTCTATTTGATCTTATGTTACTATATTGATCTTATATTTCTATATTGAATGTATTGCGTTTTGTAGCATTTTAATAACAGTAATTCTTGTTCTGTAACACTTCATTGATAATTGAGTTGACATTATTTAAGTGCTATTCTGAGTTAATTTATTTTAACGGCATACAATGTGTAATTTGCATCTTTACTGTATGTTATGAAATTCAATAAAAACTGATTGAAAAGAAAAAAAAAAAAATCCCAAGAAATTCTTTAAGTATGTAAACAATAAAACAAGGGAGGACAGACCATATTGGCCCCATAAAGAACGAGAAAGGACATCTGGTTACAAAGGATGGGGAGATGGCGAAGGTATTGAATTTATTCTTCTCCTCAGTCTTCACGAGGGAATCGGGGGGGGGCTTCAGTAACCAAAACTGCAGTGTTTATCCTCATGACACATCACAGGAAGCACCTCCATGGTTAACAGAGGACAGAATTAAAATTAGACTTGGGAAACTTAACATTAATAAATCACTGGGAACAGGTGGCTTGCACACGAGAGAACTCAGTCAAGTAATTACCAGACCATTGTTCCTAATTTTTACTGACAGTCTACTGACTGGAATGGTACCAGCTGATTGGAGAAAAGCCAATGTAGCACCAATATTTAAATAGGGCCCAAAATACATCCCTGGGAATTACAGACCAGTTAGCCTAACATCAGTAGTATATAAACTCTTGGAGGGGATGATAAGGGACTATATACAAGATTTTAGTAATGAGAACGGTATAATTAGCAGTAATAATCATGGATTCATGAAGAATCGTTCTTGCCAAACCAATCTATTAACCTTCTATGAGGAGGTGAGTTGCCATCTAGATAAAGGAAGGTCCGTAGACGTGGTGTATCTTGATTTTGCAAAAGCATTTGATACAGTTCCCCATAAACGTTTACTGTACAAAATAAGGTCCGTTGGCATGAACCATAGGGTGAGTACATGGATTGAAAACTGGCTTCAAGGGCGAGTTCAGAGGGTGATAATAAATGGGGAGTACTCAGAATGGTTAGGGGTGGGTAGTGGGGTCCCCCAGGGTTCTGTGCTGGGACCAATCCTGATTAATTTGTTCATAAACAACCTGGAGGATGGGGTAAACAGTTCAATATCTGTATTTGCGGACGATACTAAGCTAAGTAGGGCAATAACTTCTCCGCAGGATGTGGAAACCTTGTAAAAAGATCTGAACAAATTAATGGGGTGGGCAACTACATGGCAAATGAGGTTCAATGTAGAAAAATGTCAAATAATGCATTTGGGTGGCAAAAATATGAATGCAATCTATACATTGGGGGAGAATCTCTGGGGAAATCTAGGAGTGAAAAGGACCTGGGGGTCCTAGTAGATGATAGGCTCAGCAGGGGGCATGCAATGCCAAGCTGCTGTTAACAAAGCAAACAGAATATTGACGTGAAAAATAGGAGAACCCTGCACTATGGCTAAAATATACAATCTATGAGCTGCTCCCCTCAAAGTGCAAGGTGCTAACTTTGTGAAATGTGGGTTGTATAATATAAGAGGGTGCTTAAACAATATAATAAAATTAACAATAAACTTAAATAATGTGAAAAATAAAGTGCAAAAATGGCTTAATATTTCATATTCATCACTAGTAACATATTCAAAAAATAATCCAAAAGAAATAAAGTGCAAAGTGAAAACAGCTATCCGGATGAATTATATAACAATATATTACCAAACCACCATGACCACTTTAATTAAAAAGACAGGTCAGGTGGAGCTTTATCTGGTTTAGGTACTGATGCAGAAACCGTAAGCTGGAAGTAAAAACGTGACCGGGATTCGCCTCAACATACATTTCGACATTGTCAGGAAGCGTCCCGATCACTGAATGGGTCATGTTTTTATTTACCCAGGTCCAATATGATTGGCCAAGGCTAATAAGCTCTCTTGTAACAAATTCTAGTTCCATCTAGTGGATAATATGGATACTACTACCACGAGTCAAACGGGTGCAGCTATTTACAAGCCGCCAACTAGGCAACAACAAATATATTATAACAGGTGACAATAGATTTAAAAAATGGATTAAGCTAGGAAATTACATAAAAGTGACTAAATAACAAGCCAAATATATTTTAAAACTCTCTAGACTTATGATCAGAATATAAAACAAATAATTTAGTACACTATTTTAACATGATTAATCATTTGTTAAAAAACTATTTTAAGGGGAGTGGCCTGACCTCGGCGGAAGATGGCAGCATAACTTGTAAGCTCCCACTGATAGAGAGGTTTATCTGACTTAAACCAAGGTTTTTCACACACCAACCCTTCCGTGAACCATGGGGACCTCTTCCCATAGTTCCTCCGCCTAATGCTCCAGATCTCCCCCCGAGACCTAACTGGAAGGATCAGCCAAAATATTCTGGAAATGATGCGGACACAAGCAGGCAACATGGCACCCACCCGAGGCTCACCTCAGTAAACAGGCCTGACGACCGGATCCAACCCGCAGATCCCCCCAGACAATGGAGAGATAGTCCTCATGCCACAGCTACAACCCAGCCTACACGATCTCCGCTCCGTGGCAACGGATATTAAGGACACTCTCACGGCTGCACTCACATCTGAAATCTCGGACCTTAGGATCGACACACAATCGATTGCGGGCAGGGTCCAAGAAGTAGAAAAAGTATCTGCGACTCATTCTACCGTACTCCGCCGTTCCTGCCAATTCTTAGACACCCACACCATGCAGCTATGAGACCTTAATCGCCACATGAAGGATTTGGACAACCGTGGCAGGCACCATAACCTCCGCATACGAGGCCTGCCAGAAACGATTGATGCAGACCATTTACAAGCAGAAGTGGCAGGCTTGTTTAACACCCTGCTAGAGAAACCCCCAGCTACACCAATAGGTATGGAACACATACATCACATCACTTCGCCCACGAGGAAGAGATTCAGATCCACCTTGAGATGTGGTCTGCTGTGTAATTGACTACCAGCTAAAGGAAGAAATCTTACGGAGAGCCTGTACTAAAACCCTGCTGACACACAATGGCATGGACATTCACCTGTTCCAGGACTTATCAAACATCACACTGCAGCGCCAAAGAGAATTGCGCCTCCTGGAAGTCCTGCGCAAAAAGGGGATTCCATACAGGTGGAAGTTCCCCTTCGGCCTGTCAGCCTCAACCCAAGGCCGATCTGCACTTCTCAGAGTACCAGAAGAGTAGCACCACTTCTGTAAAACATTGGAGATCCCATTCACAGAAGTTCCCGATTGGTAAGCGGAGTTTCGGCCCCCCACTACAAGAAATGCTCCACTTAGCAGTGAACCAATGGAGACCCAAGAACACGGCTTCAGGAAACAACGTTCACCATCTGAAACCCAGGCTCACACTCAGCTCCTGGCCCGAATCACAGATCCAGCCCATCAAAGGCACCGCAAACAAGAAGAGCACGCCACGACAGTTGATCGGGGGTAACGGAGCCCGCCAAGTTCAGCTAAGTCAACACTCAGTTATTCTTCTGTCCCCCCTGTTCTTCTTGTCCCCCTCCTAATGCACTGACTCGTTTATCCCATGCCACACCGATCAGTTCTACCTGTGCTACTGAACACTTTCCCATTCTATCATGAGGCTGGCAGTTATTCAAATCTCAGACTCTAAGCCTTCACTTATAGATCACATTATACATTTCTCGAGTGATCGTATCAGCCCAGGATTTGATATACAACAGACGCTGTGTACCGTGAAGACTACAGTTGTGACAATCCTGTGCACAATCAGTGCCACTTGAAGCAGACGGTCGCTATTTCAGGATGTAACCATCCCCACCCCTTTATTTTCTTTTTTGACTTGTCATCACGCAGAGTCATACAGGGTAGGAAGACAGAACTTATATCAAAACTATGGGATAAAGATTTATCTGGTTTTGCAATGTTCATTTCCCACTGTTTTTCATACATGGTTTCTTGCAACTTATAGTTATAACCTGTTGTTAAATTTAATGTTGATTGTATTTTTATAGATTTTTTAGATTTTTATCTATCTAGGGGGCCCCAACTCCACCCTCAAACCCTACATGCACACTGAAAAGGAACACAGACTACTCCCCCATTCCAATATCTATACCCTATCTCTTATAGGGATTACCACCCTCTTCCATTACATCACTCCCTCTGCGCCTGTAACCTACCACGTGATCGCCTAATCACATGGCTCCATAACACACCACAACACGATTATTATACCTGTCTGACCTCCTCTGCTCACATATTATTACCTCCCTCTCTGTTTAGCGGGCAGCAACTCCTCTTCAGATCTTACCACTCCCCGTCGTTTCTGGTTACTCCCCACTCAGTGGCTGCTAACAATATTTCTTCCAAGCGACACCTCTATCCTCTCACATTACCACTGTACCACTCCGGATATACCTGAATACGAATATAGAGTATCCTTGGACTAGTGAGCAGGCTCTTGCTATTCCCCAGAAACGACCACCTATACCCATAAGCTCTTCCTACACTCTCTCTCACAGATATCCCCCTACTGAACTACCTACACGAGACTTTCTGCTATCCTCTCCCTTCACATCCTCCCCTTACCTGATATTACCACACCTCCTGGCACCAAACGCCAATTTTCTACCTCCCGGACCTAATCCTCCTCCTCCGCAGTACCCTTACTTAACCACAACAAATATCTATATCTACTCTTTGATAATTTGAGACCTGATCAACCCCCATACAATGTCGCGACCGACACATGCACAAAACAAATAAAAAAACAAAATAGTTTCTTTAAATGTGCGCAGACTTAATCTCCCAGAAAAACGCTCTCAAGTTTTACTTTCCCTACACAGAAACAAAGCAGACATCGTCTTCCTTCAGCAGACACATTTTAAAACAGACTCAATTCCAAAACTCTCAAACCCACGATTTCCAACATCCCTACACGCAACTAATCACACCGCAAAAAACAAAGGGATATATATCCTAATTGCGAAACATTGCCAGTTTCAAATTAATGATGCATTGATGAGGAATCACGGTACATATTCGTAAAAGGAATTTTATCTGGCAAGCAAGTCACCCTCGCCAACATATATTCCCCCAATACAGGACAAGTCTCATTCTTCAGATCCACCCTGAAAAAACTCTCCACATTCCAGAAAGGCATAAGAAGAAAAAAAGCACCCACATTGCCTCATCCGTGAATATTGGGAAAATTATAAAAGAAAAAAAGGTTCCAGAAGGAACTTATGGTCGGACTTTAAAGGCACAACAAACACTGGAAGTATACAAAAGTTTTAACATTTATTGAAAAATACATAAAATACAAAGACCAGAGACATGAAAGAAATATAAATAAAAATCGTATATATACAAACAGCAGTTTATATGATGTGAGGCCTAATGTGTCTACGCGTTTTGTTGTACACTTCTTCAGGATGCATTTGGGGTTCAGTAGTTGCAAGGAAGAGAAAGGGGTCTCACTATCTAAGAATAAAAACATACAGATTATACTAACAAATAATAAAAGGGAAAAGCACTGTTAATGTCGAGGCAGAAAGTCACGGCATATGCACATAGAGCAAATATAATATGGCAACGAGAACACATTGTTACCTTGCAGGAGGGTCATGTAAATACATATTAGTCGGTCAGTAATCAAACCAAAACAAATGATTTCCAATAGAGGAAAAAATATGAGATAGCTCAAGGACAAAGCAGAGCAAAAAAGGCAAGACATATTGAAGCCACCTGAAAATTAATATAAAAAAAAAACATAATTCAGATTACTTGCATAATATGGAAAAAGTGTGATACCAAATGGTAAATATGAAAAAAAAAAAAAAAAAACGGGAAGAGGGTTTGTATACCTATAGGCCAATCATCATAAACATCTCAGTATGGTATTAACAAACAGGGGATACTAGATGGGAGACCAGCTACCAGCCACGGAACATGATCAGAAAAGATCCTTAAGCCTGAACGCAGAAGCCTGACTGTCTATCAGGTATAATGGAACCAAATCCAGGCTGCCGCCATCCCAAACAAACTACAAAAACAAAGAAGTATATATCAATAAAAATATTTTGAAGCAAGCCTTAAAAGTAGGAATCAAACAGAAAAA